>CM070723.1:8079898-8753398 GCA_036346275.1 Otatea glauca | reverse complement strand
TAAAAGAGTGAGAAGAGAGAAGAGAGAAGAGAGTTGGCTCTTATTTAGTAGTAAACATTGCACGGAAGTATATATAGATTAGTTATGTACAAAAGAGAAGATATAGTTAATACATGGCATCTAGAGCCAACCTTTAGAGATATCTATTGTACAAACTGGCTTTAGTGCTTACTCTAGATGACATGTATATGAGATTAAGGGTGTTCGCGAGCCCGTTAAATTAGCCTACTAAACAATGTTATGTGGACATCCATATCTTATTTAATAAATTAAGTGGTATAAACTGCAGCCCGCGAAGCCCACGTTGAGTCTGCGAAGCCCGCATCGCTCATCCGCGAAGGGCTCCCTCTAACCTCGCTGTCGGCTCTCCCGAGTCTCCTCTGACTTTGGTACTAGCTTGTCTGAAGGCTTGCATTTGGAGAGAACGCTGTGAGATGACAGTTTACGTCCCAGTAAATAATATGATTAATCGGAGCTTTCATCTTTATAGGACCACTCCATAGCTTTCATAAACCAACAGCAATTGTTGGTATCGTGGGATAAGATTGAACTTGTCCATTCAAAATTTTGGCTTAATTAAAAGCCTAACTGCCTCTCCACTGGTATCGTGGCATAAGATCGTACAAGTCGCGTTCACTCACGATGAGTCAAAGACAAGCAAGAGAGTTTTGTGGGTTTTGCGGGTGCCGCGTTGCCCGTATAAGAGTTTTGTGGGCTATAACGTTAACCCGCATAAGAGCTTGCGGTCAAACGGGCAAAACACGGTTAGCATACAGGACATCCTACTTGTATCTTAAATGAGATAGAGTAAACCGTTGACTTTGTTATCGTGGACAATAGCCGTAGTTTTGCTTTCCGTCTGATACGCTGGATTGTCCTGAGGTCACACGCCAGGGTAGATAATTGTTCGTCCGTTTCTCCACCGATAAGGTTTCGGTCAAGTTTCTCCATTATGCATGGTGTATTTAAAGTCGTCGTCTTCTTCCGGACGTTTCACTGGAGACTCCTATATTTCCGGCACGGGTTTCTGTCATGCCAGTCTTGACAGTTTCATTTCATTTCATTTTTGCACTGCTCTCCTAGAGATGACGCTGTACGTTACTCCACTGCTACATGTTCGGAGAGGTGATACTTGCAGTTCAGTATGAACCTCCTCCTACGCTAGCACAACACAGATTTGCTCATCTCCGAATGGTTCATGGAATGAAACAAGCACGATGAATTCTGCACCGTTCACTCGCACCGCATGTAAAATTCTGCGAATTTGTCGCGGCATGCCACGTCATCGCCGCCCCGCTTCCCGACACGCCCTACGAGTTAAACACCCTGACACACGAACAGTGCATCAACCGCGGACGACAAGACCGTGCGCAGGAGGGGAAAGACATCTCACGCCATTTCATCCCCAGACCTATCCGGTACGCTCACCGCCATGTGGGCCCGTTTTACCGTGGCCCGGCTCGGCATCGAGACGTCGAACCATCAAGCTGGGACCACGCGAGTGGGAAAAGGAAACGCACCAGCATCTGTAGGATTTGCGCTGGGCTCCACTGGGCCTCCACGTCTGGTTCCTTCTGGACTACCCACTTCATTTACCGCTAGTCTGCTACCGACTTAACTCGCCACGTCAGCGGCCGCGACGAATGCCGCCCAGATGCTGACGTGGGTGGCCCACATTCCTGGGACCCACACGTCATTGACAGCATTCGTTGCCCGTGGGCCACCGCCGCACCGGGGCCCTTCCGCGCGACCGTCCCGATTCAACACACCGAAATGGCGGCTCGCTCCGCTCCGCACCTGACGAACAGCAGTTTCGTTGCCTGCGTCGCCAGTCCAACCCTCGTGGCGTTACTCACTGACTGGTAGGTCATGTTCGATGATAGAACCCACATGTCAGTGCGATGATCTTGGCGAGAAAGGAGACCTCTCTTTTGTGTAGAGCATGCACACTCATCTGCCACTCTCGGCGACGCGGCCTCTCTTCCCTTCCCCTTCTAACAAAAACCACGCCACAAAAAGAATCCGAAGCAACGACACGAAAATTTCGAATTTTCGAAGGGTATTTAGATTTTTTTTAAGAGAGTTCGAATTCTCTAGGGCTGTGCCATGAGAACACGAGTTGTTGTAAGCACACTGCTCGCTCTGGTGCTGGCTGAGCTGCTGCTGTTGTCGGCGGCGGCGGAGGACGGCGCCGACGGCGGTCTCCGGCGGCGCTCGCTCCACCAGCCGTTCTTCCCCATTGAGTGGTCGCCTCCGCCGCCGATATCTGGCAGTTTTGCCGTGCCGCCGCCGCCGGCTGCCGCGGCCACGAGCGGCGGCGGGCGGTCCGCGCCCAGCATCACCAACACCGTCGCCATCGCGCTCTCAGCGGGCCTCGTCGCGCTCGCGGTGGTGTCCTACTCCTGCTTCCTCCTGTGGCGCCGCCGCTCTGATGGCGGAGACGATGACCGGGCCACGGCGAAGCCGGTGCGGGCACTGGCCGCGAGAGACCCAAGCGATGTTGGGAGCAGCTCCCGGAACCATAGGTCACCGCCGCCGAGCTCGACGGCGTCGGACGCGATATACCTCGACCCGCTCACGACGGTGGTGGAGCTGCACCAGCACCGGCAGAGCCCGGACCTCCGCCCGCTCCCGCTGCTGAAGCAGCCGAGCCCTGACCTCCGCCCGCTGCCACCGCTGAAGCGGATGGCCCCACAGCCCCCGCCCCCTCCGGCTGTCACTCCGCCGATGACCACGACGGGGGATTCGTCCGACGATGAGGACCAGGCCACGTACTACACCGCGCCAAAGACCGCCAAGTCCTCATTTAGCCGGAGCACGAGCCAGCGCAGTACCCTGGAGCAAACAGTGCCGCCGCCCGCTCCCGCGCAAGCGCCGCCGCCGCCACAAGCGAATCCCCTACGACCTCCTCGCCCGCCGCCGCCCCCGCCGTTGCCGAGGCAGAGGCTGCTGCGGCCGCTGCCCTCTGAGTCGCCTCCCCCAGCCGCCCTGGCCAATTTAGCGCTAACCAGTTCCCCTGAACTCTCTGTTCAAGACAGGGGAGGCGAGAATTCCGACGGCCTAGGCGGGAGCACGCGGCCGCCGAAGCCACCGGGCCTGAAGCCGCTGCACTGGGACAAGCTCCGGGCCATCTCTGGCCGCACCACCGTCTGGGACCAGGTCAAGAACTCCGACTCATTCCGGTGTGCCCCTCTCCCCTTCTTGTTTCCACTTCACCTCATCTCGTTGTTCCTACCGAGCTGTTGTCAGTCCTGCGGTGATGGTTGCAGCGTGGATGAGGCTGCAATGGAGAGCTTGTTCCTGAACAACGGCGGCGCGGGGAACTCCGATCAGGCGGCGAAGAGGGGAGGCCCCGGGAAGCAGGAGAGCCGGTTGCTCGACCCGAAGCGGCTGCAGAACGTCGCGATCATGCTCAAGGCGCTCAATGTGACCGCGGATGATGTGATTGGAGCACTCGTAGACGGTGAGCTTGTACTCTTGGTTTCTTACTTCCCGTATGGTCCCCTACTATATCTTGGTGGAATTTACCAATTATGTGCTCTGTTCTTGCGCAATTCCGGTGGCCACAGTCGTCACAGTACAATCTTGTTACTTCTCTTACTGTTAACTCAAGTACACTCAACAACTTGAAGAGTGATTGGTGTACCGTTGTTTGGTCTCTTAAAAATCCTGAGAAGACCCATATCAATGTCAGATAAGACGGGAGGGTAACTCTGTGCGACTGTTAAACTGGTACAGTTTTGTTGATCAGAAAACTATTGTGAAAACCGGCGCGACTGTAAGCCAACCTTGTGCTCATGGGTTATATGTTCAGCGTCACGCCGACGCCGTCACACGTTTCGCGCACCTCATCCGTCCGCTATTCCGCTTTGTAGTCATCTTGTTCACACATTAATTATGTGCTCATCTCTGTAATTAGTAGTTCGGGGTAATTAAAAATATGCACAGATTATACCTGAAGGCCTATGAAATTCTCCGGCATGGGCAATTGTCGTATTGCTTACCTAACAAATATACATGCCTAGCATACCAGGGAATCTCTCCTACTTCCCTACATCACACCTTTTCTTTTATTTTGATGTGAGCTGATAGAGAAGGCTCCTATACTTGTCCTGCCTTTTGACCTCAATTGTCGCATTCAAGATTTCTTTTTTGGTGGGGGGTTACTTTCATGATCAAATCGACTGGATGTAATGCGTTCCAACTAGGATAATTCTTGCACTATTAGTCCGATATTTACATGGAAACGCTGCATTTGTGTTCCAAATAAGCTTCTATGTTGATAATTGAGTTCACAGAGCTGCCTTAGACCATGGGAAGCATGCGATTAGACCTTGTTTGGATTTTGTGGTTAAGTTTTAGTTAGTTGGTGTGGATACTTTCTTGCACCATCAGTCATGTCACGTTAGGCCATGGTGAGATCGGGAAGCATATTAGGACATGGGTTGGAGAGGCGAGCTGCATCTTTCACAAAGACGCAAGCGCTTTACCTTTTCGTGCTTCTGCTTTGTCTTGTGATAGTATTATTTTTCATACCTGTATTTTCAATTTGGTGACAGATACAGTTATTAGTTGTAATTGTTACATAGGAATGAGCTGTCAGTTGCTTTAGAACTTTTGCACTCTTCTTTTGTAAAACACAGAAGTACAAGGGCTTCCCTGTTAATTTTCATTATCCCAAACTTGCACCTTCATTAAAAGAATTTTTCTCATTTTATTGTTCATCATCGGTCATCAACTTATTTCTGGTATTGTCCTACAGATGTGTCATTTTCATTTATTGTCTAATTTTTTGGGTATTATTATAGTATAATAAATCTGGTGGTGGTAGTCGTAAGTGGTGACAGAACGTCCATTATTTGGTTATCTTATGCAATTTGTTAACTAATATTCTTGAACTTATCTTATGCAGTTTGTGAACTAGTATTCAATAGATTTCAACAGTTACTAATCCATTCTGAAAGTAGCTAAGAATTATGTTGGACAAATTAATTTGCTGAACAATATATAGATTCTTCCATGCTAGAAAAGAATAGTTGAAATTATTATACATCAAAAGTGAAGCCGGTATGAATTATAGAAGTAATTGCAGTAGGTGTAGTTTCATGAATGTTTTACTGTCATGGGGCATCCTTTACCAAATTTAGGTGTTTTATTGCCTGATCTTGAATAGTTGATGTGTTTATTGCCTGAAATTAAATAGTTTCTGTGTTTTCTTTTAATAATACGTTCATCATTCAAATTGTTGATTGACCCTGTTACGAGTTAACCAAATTTGTTCTCTTGAACTTTAAGTCATGCTCCCTCCGTTGATAAATATAAGGCGTATTTTGACTTGGCACAAGGATTAAGGTTATGGTGAAATTGAAGAAAACATGAGAGGAAATGACTTACATATCCCTCTTAATTGTCTTGGAATATGAGAGATAATACTTTGTGTAGGTGGTAATGAATAAATGCATATGGTTGAGAGAGAATAAATAAGGGTATATGTGAAAAGACTCGTTAAATCTACATGCACGTCTTATATTTTTCAACAAGACCATTCAAACTATAGGCCTTATATTTATCAACGGAGGGAGTATTACATTTAGCACTAAAACCTCCACCGTATGTCGTGAGGAACAAGCTATCAGAGATGACAAGGTTAATAGGGAGAGGCCAACTACCACCGAATGCTTTTAAATACTATTGGCAGAAAAATCATTCACAATCGAGTTTTCTAAATGTGAGGCATGCATTAGTGATGTCTTGGTATGATTCCAGATAATGCTGACAACTTTTTTCCATTGATTAGTTTCAATGAATACTCTTAGAGATTTACTGTCACATGCATAGTTTTATGAGTTAGAAAACATTTGAGGTTTTTCTACGGATTAGTTTCAATGAGTACATGTACTATCACATGCATAGTTTGATGAGTTTGAAAACAAGTTTGAGGTTATTTCATTGAATAGCAGTACAGCAGAGTTGTTGGGGATATGATGACTACCCAATTTATTATTCTTAGATTTATCTTGTAATATTCGTTAGAAGTAACATGCATTTTTCAGGATTTTAGTGGTCCTCTGGCCATGGACAGTGCACCTTGAGACATAATTAGCCCCGTAACTGGTTCTGAAAGTGACTTGTATGACTTATGTCCCAGATTGGCATATTATTGTTATGCTTAGGTGTCTTCCATATGTGGCCACACATCAACTAGACTTATTAGTACTGTGAACCTTGTTGGAAATTTATAAACAACGCTAATACAAGCGTGCAAGGTTATTTTGTCAGGGAGTTCCTTCTATACAAAAGGATAATGATGTGCATGACGTAGTAGTGGGCCTATGATTTAGTTGTTTTCCTATGAGGTCACATGGAAATATTCATTAGCTATACCTGTTGGGTCCAACAAACTTCAATCCCAGTCCCTTGTTTATGTCTGCAACCAACAGATGACATCTATACATTTGGTTTGAATTCTGTTTTCAAGAATACCAATTACGGTACTGAATATATATAGTTCATGTGTTACATGAACCGCACAATCAAATCTTCAGCACAACTTGTGTAATATAGTACAACGTTATAATAACTTAATGTTTTGTTAAAGATGCTCTTTCCATTAGAAGGGAAAAAAATTGTGATTCACCAAACAGATAAAGCGCAGTAATGTTCAGACTTCAGAGTGCATTCATAATTTTAGGGTATGCAGCTGGTTTGAACATAGCAATGTAGTCTTCCTGTCTCAACTTGACATAAGTTTTCAATTTGTTGTTCCTTATGACACGGTTTTTTTTATCAGGAATTGAGGTCAATCTGACTTTTATTTCTATGATATGTCTTATAGATTCTTAGCTGTCTACTTTACAGTTTGGAGTTTGTATAATGCACCTTTGGCTACTTTAGTTATGGCAGTTTGAATCTATGATTCAACAGGAAGCCCAGAAGGTTTGGGGCCTGAGTTCTATGAAACACTAGCTAAGATGGCACCGACCAAAGAAGAGGAGCTGAAACTAAAAGATTATAGTGGTGATTTATCAAAAATTGATCCAGCAGAGCGCTTTCTGAAAAGTGTACTTGATGTTCCTTTTGCCTTCAAAAGAGTGGATGCAATGCTGTACAGAGCAAACTTTGACACTGAAGTGAATTATTTAACGAATTCTTTTGGAACTTTGGAGGTAAATACTATGATGATTCAATCTTTTCATCTGCATTTTATAATACTTCCTCTATTATAAACTACTAGTCGACTATATCAACTATTTAGATGCCATCCCTTTTTGTAAAGTAAAATTAAGATAAGTGCTTCCATGCTACACAAAATAAATCTGTCAACATTCTAAGTTTCTAACGCGTGTACTGTTAATAATTTTTTTCAAAGTACATTATTTATTAACTTGTTTATTTAGGATCTGTACAGTTTATGTGTAGAAGCACTTTACTATGGATTTCGTGCCAGTTCCTTCATAAATTTCATTAACTTGTGAAACAGACATTACGAACATTCATGTCAATTATCAAAATATAATATTCCTCCAGAACTTTTTCAGGCAGCTTGCGCAGATTTAAGAAGCAGCAAGCTATTCTTGAAGTTGCTAGATGCAGTTCTCAAGACGGGGAACCGCATGAATGATGGAACTAATCGTGGTGAGGCAAGGGCCTTCAAACTCGATACTCTTCTAAAGCTTGCCGACATCAAGTCAACAGATGGTAAAACAACATTGCTCCAATTCGTGGTTCAAGAGATCATCCGATCAGAAGCCTTCGATTCCGACCAAACAGCAAGGAATCCTGGCAGTGCCAGCAAAGAACAATTCAAGAAGGATGGCCTGAAAGTACTTGCAGGGCTCAGCAGCGAGCTTTCAAATGTGAAGAGGGCAGCCACGTTGGAGATGGACACGTTGAGCGGTAACGTCTTAAGGCTCGAAACCGACCTCGAGAAGGTTAAGCTGGTCTTGCAACTTAAGGGGACATGTGCCGATCAAGGTTCAAGCGAGAATTTCTTCAAGGCAATGGATATGTTTCTCAGAAGGGCACAAACAAAGGTTGAGAGCATGAAAATGGCAGAGAGGAGCGCATTGCAGCGCGTAAAGGAGACCACGGAGTACTTCCACGGTGACACCACCAAAGAGGAACCTCACCCTTTGAGGATATTCATGGTGGTGAGTGACTTCCTCTTGATTCTGGACCGCGTGTGCAGGGATGTCAGCAGGACACCGGAGAGGGTGATGATGGGGTCCGGTAAGTCGTTCCGCGTCGCGGCAGGCACCTCATTGCCACCTCGCCGGTATGAGCCGCGAAGGGAGCTTAGCTCCTCGGATGAGGACAGCTCGTCATCTTAGAGCAATTAGGTACCTCTTTTTCGATGCAAAGGATAGTTGTTCAGACCCGAGGGCAGTGATTCTTTCAGAGTTGAGCGTGTGTAATCATCGTCCGAACTCGGAAGGGACCATAACTCTGTAATACTAAATGTTTACTACAAAGGTTAAAAAGATAAGTTGTACAAAGACAAGTTTTCCTTGGTTCTGTATTACGATATATTCGTTGTTCTCCTTCTGTAATTCTCTCTAGCCTGCATAAATGACATCTGCTTGAGAGCAACGTGTCATGTAACTGTATTTCCTTGTAAGACTACATTCATTCATTCTTCAGTCCATGATTGTGTTGCTGAATCTGCTGATTAAGAAAGGTTACTTCTAAAACAAACCTGCGCTGCCAGATAGACCCAACAGCAAGTAGCCATGACTCATGGGGTATTGCCTGCGCCTTTTGCTACACAATCATGGACTGAAGTCTGAAGAGTAATGAATCCTGGCAGCCCGTACGCCCGCGCTCGTCCCCGCCAGTGCGGTTGTGGAGCACATCGATGGTAGGCAACATGGGGGTGGGGGACATCGAAATGCGCACACTCTTTTACTTTAGATTCATAGTATGAACAAGATTCGTATATAACCCTTCTAATACACAGGTGCAGTCAAACTTTTTAAATTTTGAAGATTAATATCTTTTTAAATATTTAAATTATATACATGAAAATCATATATATATATATATATACATATATATATATATATATGTATATACATATATATATATGTATATATGTCATATACACACTTAATTAAGTTCTAAAACTTTGTCTCAAGTGACTTTTAAATCTGGTGACTCAATTTTGGGCCGGTCTGATGTCAGCTAAGGATCGATTTCTAAAATGTTGCAGAGTCATCTTGAGAGATGGCTCCAACACAAGATTTTGGGAAGATATTTGGCTGAGCAACCAATCTTTCTCTCACAAACACTCTAGGTTATATAATTTGACTTTTAGCAAGAACATCACTGTGGACGATGTTTTCTCTAAAGGTTGGAAGACTATCACCTTCAGAAGGACTCTCTAGGGTGATACTTTGGCCTCATGGGAAAAACTGAAGGCAGAATGTCAAGGGGTGACACTAAGTGAGGAAGATGATAAGATTGCTTGGAATCTGACCTCTAATAGTTTGTTTTCTGTGAAATCTTTTTACTTGTTTATGAAAACCAAGAATGTAATTTTTCCTCGTAAATTTCTTTGGAAGATTAAGATTCCTCTCAAAGTTAGAGCTTTCATTTGGTTAATGCTGAGGAAAAGCATTTTAACTAAAGATAGACTCTTACGAAGGAGTTGGAAAGGGGATAAGAAATGTCAGTTTTGTGGTGCAAATGAGACAATTGACCATTTGTTTATCTCATGTCCATTGACAAGATTCATTTGGAATGTGGTAAGATGTGCTTTTAGCTTGAGATGTTCACCTGCTAATGTTGGACACCTATTTGGAAATTGGTTGTTTCAATTCAAGCAAGAATCCAAAAAGTTATTGTTGGTGGGAATTTCAGCATTGCCGTGGACTATTTGGAAAGCGTGTAACGCAGCATGCTTCAGAAATGTCATACCGGCTGATCCTACAAAACTAATATTTGACATAATACAGTAGCTCAACATTTGAAATGTTTTGCAGATAAAGAAGAAAGACAGAGAAGCCATGCTTTGGGGAGGCAAATTGCTGGAACAAGCGGTTATTGAGATGCTCAAGGTGCACTGGGGATGTAGACCAACGGTTGCTAGGATTGCTAACTAAAATAGAAAAAGATAGAGAGGAAAAGAAAGAGTTTTTGTGTTGGTCCAGAAGAAATAGGACAAAACGATCCCTATTTGTGTTTATAAATGGCACTGTAATAAGTTTAGTTCATTTACCTTCTACTTTTGGACTATGCATTTGTTTGAGAATGAACTTTGCTCTAGCTGACTGACTCTATAAGACAGGGTGCATCAGAGAGCTATGCTTCTACTTTATTTTTTTTACTTTTATGTAGTGGACTTTTGTGATTTCTGATAATAGAAATCGGGAGGGTTCGTTGCCCTTCTATTATTCTAAATATATATATATATATATCTCAAAAAATGCTTTAATAATATTATAATTTCATTACTTTTATAAATATATTATAATAGAAATTAACGATCAAAATCAAATTTTAAAAACCGTATTAATATCTAAAACAACGACTATTTGTGACCTCACAGAGTAATACTACATAATCTGTCATCACAGCAACAACTTAAAAAAAACCACGCTAATCAATCATCGCAAAAGAAAGTCACGGATATTACACATGACTAGATAGAAACGCACTAATAAATTCCTCGGGCAAAAAAGAGATCACACTGATACTCCTCCGTTCATATGTCAGATCACAGTACCCTACAGGTCTTCTAGGATTGGAGCGCGCGTCGCCCTCCCGTGCTTCCGGCATTGGCGAGCTCCTGCTCCCGCGCTTTCTTGCCTTTGTTCAGCTAGTAGTAGCTGTGCCTGCCCGCAGTAGCCGGCGATGAAGCCCACGACGAACGCCACGATGGCTCATGCCACGGCGAGGATCATCAGCTTCTCCAGGACTGCCATGCCATCCGCGGCACCCAAGGTGAGATCGGTAGTGAAGAAGCGGGTGAGAGGCAAGGAAGATGGTGTCAGGCCCTTGAAGAATCCGACAGAAATCTCCAAATCGCGAGCAACAATCGGAAGCAAAAATACAGAATAGATAGCAAATGGATTAAGGAAAAATGCGACAAGAATTTGGTAAAGCAAGAACACGAGAGACTTCTCAGATTAATCCATAACAGATTCTGTTACAAGTTTACAACCCATCGTTTTTTTATAGCCCCACTGAGTTACAGCCAGAACAAAGATGCAACGCTTACAGTAATCCGACAATTACCATTACCACGCACCAGGTAATTACCGTTTTCACTAACAACCCTTGGATTTCTACAGGAAACTTCATTATCAAATAAGAGCCCTTGGATCTACATAACTCACCCTAGCTACCCGATCTCATTAAAAGGAAGAAGGAAGAAACAGGTAATCTAAACCCTCCACTAACTCTGGATGTTCTTCAACCTCCAGCCATTCGGATTTCTTCAGATCTCTGACAATTCTCCCTCCCTTTGAATCCTTGTCCTCAAGGATTAAAATTTGGGAACACTTTAGAGATAAAATCAGCATCTTCCCAGGTAGCTGCATCTAGAGATAAGTTTGCCCATAAAATCTTCCATTGGATCACTGGAGCATTATTTCTGGGTATCATTCTCCTTGCCAGAACTGCAGCCGGTTCAGTCTGAATATTGCCCTCTGCATCTACCAAAGGAAGTTCCTTGCTGGGAATAGCTCTAGGCCCAGCATGCCTTTTTAATTGACTCACATGAAACACAGGGTGGATCATACATCCCTCTGGTAACAGCAGCTTGTAGGCCACATTTCCCACCTTTTCAATAATACGAAATGGACCATAATATTTGGAATGCAATTTGAGATTCTTGTGCAATCCCAACGCATTGTGCCTATAAGGTTGTACTTTTAGATAAACCATATCTGCAACATCAAATTTTCTCTTAGTTCTATTCCTGTCAGCAAAATACTTCATTCGAGCACTTGCCTTTTCCAACTTGTCTTTGATCACCTCTTTTGCAGACTGCCAATCCTGCAGTCTTTTCTTGGTTTCATCAGTTATTCTTTCAAATAAGATATTCTCATTGATCATAGGTGGTGGCATCCCATACAATGCTTGGAAGGGGGTAGTTTGCAAGGCAGTGTGAAAAGAGGTATTTACCACCATTCCGCTTGTGTCAACCATGTGTGCCATTTCTTCGGATTTGCGAAAGCCATACACCTCAAGTAGTTTTCCAAACATTGATTCACCCTCTCCGTTTGGCCATCGGTCTGTGGATGATAGGCACTATTGAGCTGGATCTTAACTCCCAAAGCATTGAACAAGTCTTTCCACAGCGCACTTGTAAAAATTCTGTCCCTATCAGTGATTATCACCGTAGGTAATCCATGAAGCTTATATATATGATCCAAGAAGAGTTTAGACACCTCCTGGACAATATAAGGATGACTCAAGGCTATAAAGTGAGAATACTTGGTAAATTTATCAACTACAACTAGCACCACATCCTTTCCCTCAGATTTTGGCAACCCTTCCACAAAATCCATTGTAATGTGAGTCCAAGCCATGTCTGGGACTGGCAACGGCTGGAGTAACCCATGATAGGGTACGTTTTCAGACTTATTTTTCTGTCAGACAGCACAAGTTTTAATAAATTCAGAAATCATGGTCTTCATTTGTGGCCAATAAAATAGCGCTTTAGCTCTTTGGTAAGTTGCTCGTTCACCAGAATGACCCCTGAGTACCGAACTGTGAAAGGACTCTATCAAGTGTTTCCTTAGGTTAGAGCTTCTTCCCACAAGTATTCTTCCTTTGTATCTGATGATCCCATTGTTTATGGTATAAGGCAAAGAGCCTTCAGCATCAATCCTTAACTTCGTTTCCAATTCCTTGCACTGTTCATCCTCCTGGTAACTTTGCAACACTTCCTTGATCCATTCAGGTACTGCAGATGTGATAGCCATGTTTTCTTCAGCATAAGATACCCTTGAAAGTGCATCTGCCGCCCTATTCTCCCTTCCCCTTTTATACTCAATTTTGTATTGATATCCGAGGAGCTTGATCAACAACTTGTGCTGCAACCCATCTATTAATTTCTGATCAGCCAAGAATCGGAGGCTCTGTTGATCGGTCCTGATGATCAAAGATGATCCAATCAGATAGTGTTTCCATTTTTTTAGGGCCTCTATTATAGCCAACGCCTCCTTGTCACAAACTGATAGTGCTTGAGCTTTTATGCCTAGGGTCTTACTCATGTAAGATATAGGTTTTCCCTCTTGCATTAGCACTGCCCCTAACCCATTTCCACTTGCGTCAGTTTCCAGAATGAATGGCTGAGAGAAATTGGGCAAGGCAAGAACTGGGGCATTGGTAAGAGCTCTTTTGATTTCATTAAATGACTTAAGCTATTCCCCAAACAAAAGCATTCTTCTTTAGGGAATCAAAGAGAGGCCGGCAGATAAATCCTTAATGAATCTCCTGTAGTAACCTGCCAATCCCAAAAATCCCTTCAATTGTGTTATATTCTTTGGAATGGACCACTCTTGTACTGCTACTATTTTGTCAGGATTTGTTGCCACTCCATTTTCCTTGATAATGTGCCCTAGGTATTCTACTTGCTCTTGACCAAACACACATTTGCTTTTCTTTGCAAACAATTTGTTCTGTTTGAGAATCTCCGCACCTGCCTCAAATGTGCCACATGATCCCCCAAGGTTTGACTGTATATCAATATATCGTCAAAGAAAACCAACACATTCTTCCTAAGAAGCCTTGCTAGCAGCTTGTTCATCAAAGCCTGAAACGTCGCAGGGGCGTTTGTCAACCCAAAGGGCATTACAACATATTCATAGGACAGCGTTTGTCAACCCAAAGGGCATTACAACATATTCATAGTGTCCTGTATGTGTACTGAAAGCGGTTTTGAAAATATCTTCTGGGTTCATTCGGATTTGGTGGTAACCAGACCTTAAGTCTATCTTTGAGAAGTATTTGGCTCCATGTAATTCATCCAGGAGGTCTTCGATCACCGGTATTGGGTATTTGTTCTTGATGGTATTTGAGTTCATCTGCCTATAATCGATGCAAAGTCCCCATGTCCCATCTTTCTTCCTCATTAATATAGCCGGGGAAGAAAAAGGGCTGACACTAGGTCTGATAACCTTTGTCTGCAGTAGCCCTTCAATTAAATCCTCCATTGCATTCTTCTTGTAGTATGGCAATCTATAAGGTCTTACATTAACTGTTCTTGATTCATCTATCAAAGGGATCTTATGATCACACTCCCTGATTGGAGGCAATTCAGTCGGTTCAGCAAAAATATCAGAATATCTGTCAAGAACATTTTGAATCTCAGGTAATACCGATTGCAGTTTCTTGTCATCAGGGAATATTGCCTTAGCATACATTATTGCCCCTACCACACCTTTTTCCATTAGCTTCCTCAATTTGGACTCATTAATGACACAATCCTTTTCAGGAGCTGTCTCATCTTTAAATTTAATTGATCTTCTTCGTCTTTTGTTATGCATAGTTCTCTAGTTTTCAGATCTAAGGTCACAGGACTGTGCTGTTGGATTCAATCTGCTCCAAGTATTACATCATGCCCCTTGAGGTGCAGAACCCTAAAATCTGTTAGAAAGTCCTCACCTTGAATGCAATACCGGCAGTTTTCGCATGTTGAGTTACACTCCATTCTTACTCCACTGGCTACTGTCACTTGCAACAATGGTCCCATACTGATTTCACACCTATCCTTATCTGCAATCGCCGGAGTGATGAATGATGCTGTACTTCCACTGTCGACCAGAGCAACCACCTTAACCTTGACAATCTGCATCCTTAGAATAAAGGAAGACACTCCAGAGCTAGTTCCTGAGAGAGCATGTACAGACAATTGGCAATCTTCTTCATTCTTTGTCTGCTGTCTTGGACTACCAGGAGGAGTAAGGAATTTTCCTTCACCACCTTCATCACTCTCTTCCTCTTCATCCTCAACTGTGATAAAGTGTAATTGCTTCTGGAATCTACAAGCCTTGCTATGCCCTGGAACCAGGGTTGTAGGATCAAGGATAGTTTGCAATTAATTAAATTACTAAGCTATAGAAGCAATAATTACAAATTTACAATTATAACCTCTAGGGATCACCAAACACTTTAGCAATTCAAGTAGAGCAGTAAATAATTCTAAGCACAAATAATCTACTCAATTTTGCTAGAAATGAAATTAAGCACAAGAACGATAAAAGCAAATCACAAGAGAATGAAAGACAAGAATTTTATCCCGTGGTCTCGGAGACTTGCCGGTCTCCTCTAATCCACGTTGAGGTGACTTGAACCACTTCAAGCCGGCTCCACCCGCTTGAGCCTTCCTCGATCACTCGTGGTAGCTCTTCACCACTCCGATTAGGCGAGCTCCTTGCCTTCACAATCGATCGGGCCTTCTCACAAGCTTCTTTGAGAAGATCACCGATGCCACGTGCCTCCAAGCCATCTAGGAGGCGGCAACCTCCAAGAGTAATAAACTTTGACGATCGCTTAAGGTGAATCAAGTGTCTAAATGGCTCAATTTAATGCTCTCACTTGATTTTCACTCAACTACTCCTCAAATGTGAATTTAATGCAATTGAGTAGAAGAGATGCATACTAGAGCTCAAAAACATATAATAGGAGTTCAAGACCAGCTCTATGCTGCAAATGGGGGAGTATTTATAGCCCTCATCAAATTTCCTAGCCATTGCTACCAACCCCTGAAAAATTCAGGATGGCCGGCAGTACCGGCCACCGCCCAACTAGGGCCGGTACTGCTAGCCGTCGGTACACCGGTCGACTGTGGGCATTAAATGCACTGACAGACTAGCCGTTGCCCTGAGGCCGGTACTACCACCCATGCTAGGCCGGTAGTGCCGACCGAGCGGCAGTACCGCCCAATTTGGTCGGTAGTGCTGGCCGAGCAAGACACAAATACCCCCTTCTGTAATATAACTACCGACTCTAGGGCTGGTACCGCCGACCAAGCGGCAGTACCGCCCTACCATGAGCGGTAGTGCCGACTGGGCACCAAGCCAAAAACACTACTCTTTGGAATAAAACTATCGGTCCTAGGGCCGGTACTGCCGACCAAGCGGCAGTACCGCCCTACTATAGGCGGTAGTACCGATCAAGCTGAGGTGATTTATGTTTTTCAATTTTGTTTCTATCTTAAGTGAAAATAATCAGCACTAATTGAGCCACTTTCACTAAAATCACATCAAGTTACTAATCAAGAGTCCCACTTAATAGTACGGCACCTATTTTAACAATCCGATCTTTCTTCAATACTCCGAGATCGGTAAAAGCTATAAAGAGGTCCTTAATTACATACCTTGTTTCTTTAGCATGATGCATTGATCTCCTTTAACTTCATTTTGATGCTTCATTGTTTTCCATATCTAGGACCAACCTATTTTCAATCATACTCAAAGAAAATATTAGTCTTTTAACCGTGATTGTCATTAATTATCAAAACTAAAATAAATTAGGGGCCTAGATGCTTTCAAGGGTTCCTGGCACTTATAACATTTCCCTCCTGCCCATTTATTACTTGCATTCATATTGTAATTTTCATTTCCTTCCTTCTTGCTTGTTGCACTTTCTCCTTTCAGAGTAGAATTGCTCCCGTGACTTGACTTGCTATTTGTATCAGATGTCCACTGAGTACACTTCTTTGGTTGGGCACCAGTATCATAATTCCGAGCATGAGCATAAGCCTCCACTAAAGTGTTAGGCTTAAGTGATTTCAAAGGAACCTTGATGTGAGTTCTCAAGCCTGATATGAAGTAATCTCAGAAATACCCTTCTGTTAGAGTTGGGTTATTTCTTTTTACCAAATTCATCATTCCTTCAAACTTATCAATATAAGTTTCAATATTTCCCACTTGTGTCAAGCATCTGAAATTTCAATTACTTCCACTCTAATCTCTGCAGCAAATCTCTTATATATCATATCACAGAATTGAGGCCAAGTTAAAACGTGAGTATCAATTCTATTACTGTTCAACCATTGATCAACTCTTCCTGTTAGATAGATTTCAGCTATTGCAACCTTCTGCCACTTCGGAGTCTTTCCCAATTCAAAACATTTCTCGGCTTTTCTAATCCATGCTTAGGGATTCTCTCCATCAAATTTTGGGAACTCAACCTTCGGGCCTTTGCTGAATACAGAATTATACTGATTCCTGTCATCATTCTGCTGTACTAGTCCATCAAATGCTCTTGGCATAAGATGTGAGATGCATACTAGTCCATCATTATACTGACCTTCTATTCTGATGTGAGATGCATAAGCCAAAGGTTGTGGGAAACTATTTGGAATTCTGTATGCCGGTACAAATGGTGGATTAGATGACAAATATTGAGGCGCAAAAGTATTGTTAGCCATCACTGATGGATAAACACTCACTCCATATGTTCCAGTTACAGTATTGACGTTACTTCTCGATTGGCTAGATGAAAATGTAGGGCCATTTGCAGAACCAATCGGTAAACTGAAAGGTACAGATTGTATACCATTCATAGCGTCAGCTCTTGGATGATGTGGAACAAAAGAATGACCACTTCCTGGCGTACCCTGGAAATTTGCTCCTGACGACGAAATTCTGACTTCATTTTGCCCAACTTGTTCGGCTTCGTTCTCCATCATTGCCAGTGTACAAGTAATCTCCTTGTGCCTTGATCTCTCCAACAGATAGTCCAGCTTCTCCATAACCTGTTCAATTCTGGAAGAGTTTCCCATAAGTTGCTTCTGGAATTGCTCCATTTGCTCCTTGACTGTTAAGGAATCTTCCCCCATCTGGAATCTTAAATTTGTCATCTCCTTCTTCAATTCTTCCACGTCTCCAGCCAAGGCAGATTCAACATCTCTATCTAGACTTTTTCCAACCTTTGGCATTTTCTATCCAGTATCACTAATCAAACTTCTACTAAAGGAAAACCTGATTACCAACCACGTAGAAAGGATCTTCTCAAGCCAGTTCAGAGATTTTACAAGGAAACTAGTTCCTAAACCCTTACTGCTCAAGAAATTTTCCTTAGTTCTGCCTTTCCGCCAAGAATCGAACCTTGCTCTGATACCAAATGTCAGGCCCTTGAAGAATCCAACAGAAATATCCAAATCGCGAGCAACAATCGGAAGCAAAAATACAGAAGAGATAGCAAATGGATTAAGGAAAAATGCGACAAGAATTTGGTAAAGCAAGAACACGAGAGACTTCTCAGATTAATCCATAATAGATTCTGTTACAACCCATCGTTTTTTATAGCCCCACTAAGTTACAGCTAGAAAAAAGAAGCAACGCTTACAGTAATCCGACAATTACCATTACCACGCACCAGGTAATTACCGTTTTCACTAACAGCCCTTGGATCTCTACAGGAAACTTCATTATCAAATAAGAGCCCTTGGATCTACATAACTCACCCTAGCCACCCGATCTCATTAAAAGGAAGAAACAGGTAATCTAAACCCTCCACTAACTCTGGATGTTCTTCAACCTCCAGCCATTCGGATTTCTTTAGATCTCTGACAGATGGGGAAGTAGTCTCTATTTCATTCGTAATGCGAGAGACGTTGGCCAAAGAACTCACGCTGATAGGTGGGCCCTGCGGCTCATGCACCTGAGCTCATAGTTCAAAATCTCGGTGAAATTTCATCCGAGATTTCGGATCGGCTGGGGACGAGATCCAAAATCTTGGCTGGAAAAAAAATATATGTGAAGGACCATGTGGAGGTCCATCCATGTTTGTGATGAGTATTTGACTTTATCTGAGCAAGGTGTGCTCAAGTTTGAGTTTGATTTGGATTGTTTTTCGAGCTAGAGCAATTTGAGTTACTGGTTGGAGACCAGTCGTCCGACCCCGAGTGGTCGGGTCGTCCGATTTGAGTGGTCGGGGCTTTGGTGTGTTGCGGACGGTCGTCCGACCCCGAGTGGTCGGGTCGTCCGACTGAGAGGTGCAGGCTTTGGTGGTCGGAGACCGGTCGTCGACCACGAGTGGTCGGTCTTTGGTTGGTCGGAGACCGGTTGTCCGACCCAGAGAGAGGGCTGTGGTGGTGGAGACGGTCGTCCGACCCAGTGGTCGGGTTTCTCGTGGTCGGAGACCGGTGGTCGACTCTCAGTGGTCGGGATGGAGACCGTGGTCGGACCATTGTTGGTCGGGATGAAGACCGATGGTCGGACCTTGAGTGGTCGGGATGGAGACCGGTGGTCGGACCATTGTTGGTCGGGATGGAGACCGATGGTCGGACCTTGGTTGGTCGGGATGGAGACCGGTGGTCATACCACGTGTGGTCGGGGTTATCTTTGGTCGACATAGTGTATATCTTTCTGTTGAGATGGATATGTGTTGTTGGACATTGCTATGTGATGTGGTTTCCTTGTCTATGATGGTTGCGGGACTTTGGAGCTAGGTCATGGTGAGGCGAAGGGGATCGGGACTAGGTGGGAGAGCCGAGGTCCGGATGATCAAGGTGTCGCCAAAGATGGTGAGGCCGTGGAGTAGCCGCAAACCGAGAAGACAAAGGAATGGATGAGATGCTAACTTGGAGCTGCTCGATCTAGGAGGACCGTTGGATCGCGGTCGGGAAGATAGAGTAGCGGGTCAAGTTAGTGTGAGTTGAAAAGCGTGCAAAACCCGTTGTGTTGTTGGGTTTGGGTGAGCCCATGCATAGCTTTGTGAGTGGGTAAAATCTCACCCTTGATGGAGTGCTCTAGGGTTTAGAGGCTCATCCAAGGGTGGTAGGTGTTCCAAGCCTGCTATGAATAGACAGGGAGAGGGTGTCTCCTTGGGGTGTGGCGGTGAGGAAAGTCTCGTGAGTAGTTGAGAGTTGTTGAGAGTGGCGATGTAAGGATCAAATCCTGGCTCTTGGATGTTAGCTTAGGATTGAAGCGGGACATCCAAGGTGGGAATTGATCCAGTCACTATAAATAGAGGGTAGGGCAGCCTCCCTCTTTGAAGGTTCTGAGGTTTTTGTTGCTCATTTGAGCTTTGCCCACTTTGTTGTGAGGCTTTGTAAACCTCCCTTCCAGAAATGAAATGTTCTTCACTTATATTCTTGTTTCATTTCTCTTATGTATTTACATTACGCACTTAAATTCTGTTATCTAAATTCCGCATTTACTTACTTGCAATTTTCTTTACGTAATTTGGATTTGCCTCATCTCCTTCTACATGCTTCGAGTCTTTGTTGAAATTCATGATTGATGAACTCTTCTCTAGATTGGTGCTTTCAATCATCTAGGCAATCCTTGCGTTCTTGTTGCAAGTTTGTAAATCTGTGTGTTCTTGAAGTGCGTAAACGTGTGACTTGCAGTTCTTTAGTCTGATTGGCTTCTGGTTCTTGTTGCCAAGGATGAAAGATTGCTGGATGAATCTTCTATAGATCATATCCCAATCATCTAGGCAATCTACAACCTCTTCTATTCAGTTTTGCAAGAAACCAATTTCTGTGACTAGTTTTCAGATAGTGTTTCTATTTGTTTGAAGGGTTGTTTCTTCGTGTACTTACTTGCTGTGATTTGTGGAGAGTTATCCAAGGATATTCGACCATCAACTCCCACTGACAAGTTAGGGTGAAATCTGTGTTTGTGACTCTGTTTTTGGTGTTGCATTTGTTTAGCGAAAAGGGCGGAACCTTGGTATCAATTCCTTCGATTGATGATTGAAATAGGTTCTGACATCCTTAGGGAGGTGCACACCAATTTTCACTGCTTTTGGATCACGATCAAAAGTTACATCGATTTACATTTTTAAGATCGTGCTGATTTCATTGTTCATCCGACCGGATCGTTCATCCGACCTCTGTAGGTCGGGCGTCTCGTTCATTGGTCGGGAGCACTATTCATCAGAACTTCGTTCACCCGAGTCTCGTTCATCCGACCTCGTAGGTCGGGCGCATCGTTCATCGGTCGGGAGTCTGTTCATCAGAACACTATTCACCCGAGATCGTTCATCCGACCTCTGTAGGTCGGGCGATATTCATCGGTCGGAGTCTTGTTCTTAGAACACTATTCACCGATCATCGTTCATCCGACCTCTGCGATCGGAGTCTTGTTTAACCGACCTCCGCAATGGATCGGAGTCTTATTCATCCGGTCGAGTATTGTTCACCCGAACTTTGTTCATCCGATCACTTGGTCGGGAGTATCGTTCATCCGACCGATACTAACGACCGATTCGCAGATCTTGTTCATCCGACCAGAGCTACCCGACCGGTCGCTTTTTCTTGTTCACCCTATCTTAAGCGGTGAGCCTCTGTTTTGAAATTGCTGATCGATGGTTGATTCTCTCTTTCGGTCTTTTGGTGGATTGATTTCTAGGGGAGAATTTATTGAAAATTTTATTTGGCTCCTATTCACCCCCTCTAGTCGCCTTTTCGATCTTTCAATTGGTATCGAGCGGTTCGCTCTTTCTAGATCTTGACCGGTCTCAAGAGCCATGGCGATGGACAAGTATTCCACCAAGCCTCCTATTTTCTCGGAGTTGATTTTCCTTTTGGAAATCTCGGATGGAGTCGTACATCACGCCTGGGCTTCCGATATGGCGAAGGTGAAGCTCCGTATGAGGTTCTGGCGATGAGAACGTCACGGCCGGCAATATGGTCGACGTTGAGGCGAATGCTAAGGCAAGGAACATCCTCATACGAGGTCTTAGCGCGATGAGTATGACAGATTTCTCACCTTCGTTTCGCTCATGAGATTTGGGTGACCCTCGATGCTTACCATGAGGCACTACCCAAATCAAGGCGGTTCGACAGGACCAATTCAAGCGTGAGTTCAACAAGTTTGAACAAGACGTTGGTGAGAGTCTTGACGAGTGCTTTGGTCGGTTTACAAAGATTACGGCGACCTCCGGCGATCGGTTGCATATACCCCGACTCGGATAATGCTCGACATTTCTTGACCGCACTCGATCTTCGTGTTTGGGAAATGAAAGTGACCACCATCAAGGACACCACCGACTGTCGACCTTGACTCTTGGCGGGCTTTATTCCCGCCTCAAGACTCATGAGATCGGCGTCGTCTCGCGGAAGACGAAGTCTCGGTCGATGGCTTTGGTCACCGATCCCATTGGATCCTCTCTTTCGATTCTTACATTGGTTTTCTCTCTCCGCCCTTTGCGAGCTAGCGATGACCAAGCTGGAAAATTTTCGAGAAAATGAGCTTGCTCTTCTTGCTCGCAAATTTTCATATGCATACAAAAGATTGAGAGAGAGGAAGAGAGGTGGGATGATCACTGTTTGAGTGTGGTGGCCCCAACCACATTCGAGCAAACTATCCCAAGCCGGAGAAGGGCAAAAGCGAACAAAGCGGTTCGGGCAAGAACGACTACACCGACAAGAACCGCAACAAGAAGGCCCACTCGTGAGCGGCGAAGAAGAAGTACCGCAACTTTGCCAAGAACAAGAAGCTCTTTCACCGGGTCCTCGCCGACTTTGGGCGACATCGAGCTCTCGACACGGAGGCTGGAGCGATGCAAGCGAGGACGATCCGCAAGAGAAGGTGAAGGGCAACGATGACTTCTCGGCATGTGCTTCATGGCGGCGCCATTGAAGTAAGCGACTCCATTTGTCAAATGACACGGATGAGGTACCCACCTACGACGAGTTAAATGTTATACGTAAATTAGGCAAGTTTCATGCTAAGGCTAGGTCGAGGTGTTACGAGTTAGAGAAGGAAGTAGGTACCTTGACTCGGAGTTAGCTTCACTTAGATCTTCTCCTCCCGAGTCACCGATGATTTGTGTTCTCTGTGATCTTTGTTCTTGTGGAGTTGGAGAACCTAAGGACCATACATGATAGTGTGCTTCTTGAACTTGATGGTCTTAGGATGAAGAATGCTAGCACTAGTTCTATTGATGATATTTCTGTAGAAGCTAGTTTTCTTAACGCTCACTCTACTCCCTCTTGTGCTAATTGCCTAAATTGCTTTTTGAAATTGATGCCATGAGTTCACACCTTAAGAAGCTTTCGCTAGAAATGATGAACTTGAATTGCATGCTTCTAAGGACCAGTCCACTCATGTGAGGGTCAGTAGGCAACTAAAACTTGACAATGATGCTTTGAATGTCAAGTGTGATCAACTTGCTAAGGACTTACTAGATAAGTCAAAAAGCGGTTACTCTTGTGTGTTGGGGTTAAGGATGACTTGGATAAAATCCATGTCGAGCTTAGAAAGAAATTAGAAGACCAAGCCAATAGGATTAGAGATGCTTCTTGCGTTTCTTGTGAGTCCCTCAAGATTGAGGCAGCCGTGCTAAGGGAACAAAAAGCACGTGCTGAGAGATCTTCTCTTTCTGGTTCTTCTTCTTTCTCTCCTTCCCCCTGTTCTTCTTGTGCTTCTCTCTTCCGAGATTGCGGTATCTTATGAGCACTCTCGAGAAGTTTGTTGGAGGCAAGAAGAAGCTCAATCTTTTCTAGACCAATCCAAAATTAGTAGATTCAATCAAGGTCTAGGATTTGATCCTTGGAGCACGCTCGGCGCATCCTCCCACCTTGTGCGCGGCTCCAAGAGTGGTGAGATTGTGGTAGCTTCGAGTGAGCACCACCGTGTTTAGGTCTCTTTGGGTTTCCATAGGATTTCGACCGGAAGGGTGTTACTCCTGTTGCTTGTCTCTAGCAAGCGAAGTACACATGCACCTTCCGTAAGAAGGATGGTCACCTAGTAGATTTACGCTTGAGCTCGCCAAGATCACTCGGCGTGGCGTGTTGTTGCTCTTAGGGGTATTCGTGGTCATCCCGGACTTTGAGTGCTCCTAAGGCACACACCGCTTCTAGACGAGTTAGAGAGTCGCTGTTTTTGGGCGCGCCCAGGACTTGGTTTTCATACTAGTTCTTGAGTTTTAGTCTGGAGCTGTCAGTAGTCGATCTTCCGCCGTCCTCTTGATATTCCTCGTTTTCCCATCGAGGTAGATATCGGTGGCGTGAGGTGTTCGGTTGGAGAACCAGCGACTTTCTTGGGATGGTCCGGCTTTTGCACCACGGCGTGCCAACCCGCTTTGACTCCTAGATTATCTACGAGTTGCCCCGATCGTGTGAGAGTTGAGCGTCAGAGAGACACTCGAGTCGATCTTCTTCGTGGATTGGTACTGAGGCGTCGTGTGGCTCGATGATTGGGTTCCCAGATCTTCTCTCTATCACGATCTTGAGTCATCTTTCCCTCTTGTGTCAATTCCTTGTGTCATGTCTATGCAATAATGCTTTTAAGTGCCTTTTGCCTTTTCATAGCATGAGTCGCTTGAGGCTAGCTTGAGGATATGATCTTTGCCTAGTGGAGTGGATTTGGGTCATCTTGTGGACTTGTCCTTTCTTAGTTCGATTCTTAGTCCATGAGTTGTCCCGAGGCATCATCTTCGCCGTGCATAAGTAGTGGACCTCGTTTTCCTCGAGGTACCCACTCATGGCAAGAGTTGCGAGTAAGTATGTTGGTCATGTTGATCCTTACTAATCTCATCTAGGATCGTTTTGTCGCTTTTCAATGTTGGCACTCGATGTGAATTCCGAGTTGGCCTTTGCGGCTTGTCTCTAGAGGATTGGATCTTCCTGCATGACCATCATGAGCATCATGCTAACCTGCATGTACTTTCAACTTTGTTTGCCTCGTGTTTCGCTCCACAAGTGTTGAGCTTCATGATAACAGCATTGGGGTCTTCCACTTCCATGGTGAGCTATCTCATACCCTCATGTCGGTTATATTTGTGATCATCATTTCCATAACATGTTGTGATTGCTCTTGCTCCCATGTGTATTATATGTACTTTGCTAGGTCTTGTTAGTTTTTGTCTATCTTGTTTTGTCCATAGCATGTTTTCCCCAACCATCTTTGTGCTTCATGTATTATATCCTAAATTCATGAGCTCTTTCCCAGCATGTGATTTTCTTGTTTTTATCTTGTCCATGATAGTGTTCATTTGGTATGAGAATTTGTATTAACTATGGGCACGTGCTATGTATCATTTACTTTATTTTGTCATGAGTAGTATCTAGGTAATATGACCCTGATTCTCTATTACATCCATGATTAGCTTTGTTTAGACTTTGTTTGTCAGACTTTGTGCTACATGTGAGTGCCTTTCATGAGATTAGGGTCATATGATCTAGCTGCCGCTGTATGACTTATATTGTTCATGATCATCTTTTACTGTCCTTCATGCTTATATGCTTCATACCTATTTTGCATGAGCTTGTGTTCTTCATTCATGGCATGTATTCATCATCATGCATAGAGTGTTGCCATAAGTAGCTTCTCATCTTTGTGTCCATGGTCACCATTTACTTTCATGTCGCTGTGTCCTCATGACCTTTTGTTTGGTCTTCTTTTGACGGGCCTTTTCAAACATGTAAATATTGTTATTGAGACTATGGATAAATGGATCTTGATGTTGCTAATTGGTTTGTTTTATGCATGATCCTCTTTGGTTGTTTTTATTTATCTTGCTCATGTTATATCTAGTAGCATGTTGTTGTGCTTCATTATGGTATTTCTTCATTTACTTGCTCATTGCCATGTCTAGGGCAGTGTCTTGATCCATGTATTTCTAGGCTTGCACATGATCCTGCTAGCATTTTGTTCTTTGTGATACACCTTGCTTAGCTTCTTATGCGGCATGACGGTGCTATGATGCACCTTCTTCGTTGTTTATCATGTGGATATGTTTTCACTGTTGTCTATGGATATATGGATCTTGATGCTATCTTTAGCTTGGTTGTGAACATGATCTTACATTACCTTCTGCATCATGTTCATGCTCTAGATGATCATTTGCCACACTTTTCATGTATCTTGTCCATTCGTGCCTAGGAAGCTGGATCCGCCTAACTTGATTTCAAAGCATAGATTTGTTGGATGCATGTGTGTAGGCCTTCTGGTGAGGAGACCATCATCCTAGGAATATCTCTTCCTCTGCTTTTAGGATCCACTTCAGGTCCTTTGCCACTACTTGCTCTACTCTGCAGTAGGTAAGTACCTCTGAAAATGTTGATGATAATGATGGATCTCTTAGGAGGTTGTGGTTCTTTTGTAGGTAGAGCTTGTGTCCTTTTTGTCTAGAGTCTTTTGGTTGGTCTTCTAGCATAATTAGGTTGCTTTTTACCTTGAGCCGTCTTGCTCCTTAGAGACCATGTGGTTTTCGATCTTATCTCTTTTCCTCTAGCTTTCTACCTATCACTTGTGAGGAGAGAGTTTTAGAATGTGTTCAGGGGGATTTGAGCTTGGGTTTATGAGCTCATATAGCTTATCTTGAGGGGGAGCTGGTTTGTATATTATGTACTATATATTCTCTTCCAGATTTTCCTTTCTTCTTCTGGGTGACTTTGGGCTTGTTTTCTTGAGTTGAGTTCACTCACTTAGACTTCTGGCATGCCTCGCATGGACCTCTTATCTTGTGCTTTAGGTTGCTATCATGCGTGATTAGCTGTTCTCTCTTCTCTCTAGGTTGAGTTCCCTCACAGTCTTATAAGTCTAGTAGGTTTTGTGGCCTCCTGGGTAGACAGGGTCTGTGTGCACTCCTTAGTTGAGATCTAGAGTCAGCTTCCCTATGTCAGTCTCTGGGGAAGATAAGAGCGAGTCTGAGCCATAGTGAATCTCTTCTATCTTATCTATGCTCAATAGCCATCCAGTGTTGCAGTTTCTCGACTTCTTCTCCTCATTCTGTTTTTCTGGTTATTATTGAGTTCATTCGGGTTTTCTTTATGCCTAATCTTGATAATAACCCAACTTTAACCAGATTTGAGCTTAAAATTGATTCAATTGTTGAGGGGGAGTTTGGGAATCTGTTCATGCATTGCATTTAGACTGCATTTTTCGTTTTATGAGCTTTGTCTATTATGCATTTGACTCAATCTTCGTGAAATACATCATGCTATATCTTTCGAAGAAAATCACTAGCTTAGATATGTCCAAGTTCATTTATCAAGCTAATGTTCATTGAAATGAAAAACTTAAAAGCTTTAAATGAAAACTTGATGAAACATGTTGCTTTTACTTACTAAGTTTCTTCTCTAAGAGCTTTTACCATAAATTGTGAAATTTTGGAATTTTCTAGAGTCCCTATAGCAACTTGGGTGAAATTTGCTTGATCCATATTTGAGTCCTTGAATTGCTTATATGTGCTAAATGAAAATTAAAAAAATGACTCTTTTGTGCAAAATTGATCTCAAGACTTTATATTCTCGAGACTGCCTCCCATTGCATTTGGGATGAACTTGGAATATATTGTGTATGACCAAGATCATTCTCTTAAGAGTAACTCTTGAGATGATCGAAAATGGCTTGAGTCAATCAACAAAAAAATGCAAATATCAAACACATAAGTGGGTAAAGAATGCAAATAATGTCAAACATTTGCACCCGCTATGTTTTTCAAGTCTTAAAGAAAATTTGCATAAATTGAAAAAAAATGGGCTCAAGGACCTTATATGCACTTCAAATTTCCCAAAGTGTTGAGTAGGTTGAACTCTAGGTTTTCCATTTGATCCTGAGTGGTTTTGCTTCTAGTTTTGAAACTTTGCTAAGTTTTGCACTTGTCAAATCTTGCTAAAATGATACATTTTCAAAACTTTGATGAGCAAAATTTGTTATTTGCACTTGGACATGTCTTAGTTTGGTTATAATCTGAGATTAATAAGCTTGGTGTCATATCTTGTCATTATGATCATTTGGATAATCTTCAAAGCTCCCTTAGGTTGCATTTCATGCATACATAAAGAGGGAGAAAATTCTATTTTGATGCCTATATTGCCAAAGGGGAGAAAATGTAGAAAAGGCATCATTTAAAATGTAGAAAAGGAGGAGATAGAAATGTGAAAGCATGTTGGTTCTTATGATTTTTGTAAATCTTTGCTATCTCTTATGGATCATAATCACATTTGACACTTATGATTGGTTTTTAGAGCTTTTGTTGAAAACTTGCTCTTTTCATGGTCTTGCTCTAAATTCTTCTCGCCAACTTGGTCATAATTTTATATCTTTCTCTCTGGATCAAGTTTGGCTTTGCAATCAAATTGCTTTCTTCTTGTCTCATTCAAACTCAAATTTATGCCTTTTGTGTGGTTTGTCAATATACTCATCAAGGGGGAGATTGAAGGACCATGTGGAGGTCCATCCATGTTTGTGATGAGTATTTGACTTTATCTGAGCAAGGTGTGCTCAAGTTTGAGTTTGATTTGGATTGTTTTTCGAGCTAGAGCAATTTGAGTTCTTGGTTGGAGACTGTCGTCCGACCCCGAGTGGTCGGGTCGTCCGACCGAGTGGTCGGGCTTTGGTGTGTTGCGGACGGTCGTCCGACCCCGAGTGGTCGGGTCGTCCGACCGAGAGGTCAGGCTTTGGTGGTCGGAGACGATCGTCGACCGAGTGGTCGGTCTTTGGTTGGTCGGAGACCGGTTGTCCGACCCGAGAGGTCAGGCTTTGGCTGGTCGGAGACCGATCGTCCGACCGAGTGGTCGAGTCTTTGGTTGGTCGGAGACCGGTTGTCCGACCCGAGAGGTGCTGGGGCGTGGTGGTCGGAGACCGATCGTCGACCCGAGTGGTCGGGTTCTCACCGGTCGGAGACCGGTGGTCGACTCAGTGGTCGGGATGGAGACCGATGGTCGGACCATTGTTGGTCGGGATGAAGACCGGTGGTCGGACCTTGAGTGGTCGGGATGGAGACCAGTGGTCGGACCATTGTTGGTCGGGATGGAGACCGATGGTCGACCTTGGTTGGTCGGGATGGAGACCGGTGGTCATACCACGTGTGGTCGGGTTATCTTTGGTCGACATAGTGTATATCTTTCTGTTGAGATGGATATGTGTTGTTGGACATTGCTATGTGATGTGGTTTCCTTGTCTATGATGGTTGCAGGACTTTGGAGCTAGGTCATGGTGAGGCGAAGGGATCGGGACTAGTTTGGGAGAGCCGAGGTCCGGATGATCAAGGTGTCGCCAAAGATGGTGAGGCCGTGGAGTAGCCGCAAACCGAGAAGACAAAGGAATGGATGAGATGCTAACTTGGAGCCGCTCGATCTAGGAGGACCGTTGGATCGCGGTCGGGAAGATAGAGTAGCGGGTCAAGTTAGTGTGAGTTGAAAAGCGTGCAAAACCCGTTGTGTTGTTGGGTTTGGGTGAGCCCATGCATAGCTTTGTGAGTGGGTAAAATCTCACCCTTGATGGAGTGCTCTAGGGTTTAGAGGCTCATCCAAGGGTGGTAGGTGTTCCAAGCCTGCTATGAATAGACAGGAGAGGGTGTCTCCTTGGGGGTGAGCGGTGAGGAAAGTCTACGTGAGTAGTTGAGAGTTGTTGAGAGTGAGCGGTGTAAGGATCAAATCCGGCTCTTGGATGTTAGCTTAGGATTGAAGCAGACATCCAAAGGTGGGAATTGATCCAGTCACTATAAATAGAGGGTAGGGCAGCCTCCCTCTTTGAAGGTTCTGAGTTTTTTTTGCTCATTTGAGCTTTGCCCACTTTGTTGTGAGGCTTTGTAAACCTCCCTTCCGAAATGAAATGTTCTTCACTTATATTCTTGTTTCATTTCTCTTATGTATTTACATTACGCACTTAAATTCATTATCTAAATTCGCATTTACTTACTTGCAATTTTCTTTACGTAATTTGGATTTGCCTCATCTCCTTCTACATGCTTCGAGTCTTTGTTGAAATTCATGATTGATGAACTCTTCTCTAGATTGGTGCTTTCAATCATCTAGGCAATCCTTGCGTTCTTGTTGCAAGTTTGTAAATCTGTGTGTTCTTGAAGTGCGTAAGCGTGTGACTTGCGATTCTTTAGTCCCGATTGGCTTACGGTTCTTGTTGCCAAGGATGAAAGATTCTTTGGATGAATCTTCTATAGATCATATCCCAATCATCTAGGCAATCTACAACCTCTTCTATTGCTTTGCAAGAAACCAATTTACGTGACTAGTTTTCGATAGTGTTTCTATTTGTTTGAAGGGTTGTTTCTTCGTGTACTTACTTGCTGTGATTTGTGGAGAGTTATCCAAGGATATTCGACCATCAACTCCCACCGACAAGTTAGGGTGAAATCTGTGTTTGTGACTCTGTTTTGGTGTTGCATTTGTTTAAGCGAAAAGGGACGGAACCTTGGTATCAATTCCTTCGATTGATGATTGAAATAGGTTTCGACATCCTTAGGAGGTGCACACCAATTTTCACTGCTTTTGGATCGGTAGATCAAAAGTTACATCGATTTACATTTTTAAGATCGTCTTGATTTCACTGTTCATCCGACCCCGGTACTGTTCATCCGACCTCTGTAGGTCGGGCGTACTGTTCATTGGTCGGGAGCACTATTCATCCGAACACTATTCACCCGAGTACTGTTCATCCGACCTCTGTAGGTCGGGCGTCATCGCTCATCGGTCGGGAGTCTTGGTCATCCGACCTCCGTAGGTCGGGCGATCGTTCATCGGTCGAGTATCTTGTTCTTAGAACACTATTCACCCGAGTCATCGTTCATCCGACCTCTACGATCGGAGTATCTTGTTTAACCGACCTCCGCATCGGAGTCTTGTTCATCTGGTCGGGTATCGTTCACCCGAACATCGTTCATCCGACCAAGTACTAACGACCGATTCGCGATCTTGTTCATCCGACCGAGCTACCCGACCAAAGGCGCTTTTATCGTTCACCCTATCTTAAGCGGTCTGAGCCTCTGTTTTGAAATTGCTGATCGATGGTTCAGTTCTCTCTTTCTGGTCTTTTGGTGGATTGATTTCTAGGGGGAGAATTTATTCGAAAATTTTATTTGGCTCCTATTCACCCCCCTCTAGTCGCCTTTTCGATCTTTCAATATGAAAAAAATTCAAATTGCTACAATAATTTCAGAAATTTCACCAAATTATCGAGTATTTTGACCGATTTTAACTTTTGAGGACCGGATTTAGGTCAATAACCCTTAAGAATGTCATCTTGCATGAAAATTTGTTGAAAACCCGAATTTTTGAGATATTTTATAAAAATAACAAAAATACTATCAGATTTTTATAAAATTGTACAAGCTTGATCATGCTCTAAAAAATTTATGATACCATATATATCAGTCTAGAATCATACAAAAAATTTTCCAAAACAATTTAACTTGATTTGTTATATTTAAAAATTCAAAAATAGAATGAACAAAATTGAGATAGTAATCGTGTTAGAATTTTATAAATCCGCTCGTGTATGATCATCATCCAAAATTTTTAGGTGAGATTAAGAATTTCCTCAAAATTCTTCTCTAAAAGTTTCAAAAAATTTGAACTTGTTTTGTTTGTTCAATCAAATCTATAGAAACAATACATGTAGCACCATAAGACTTTTATCATGACAGTAGCACTGTCACAATTTTTAAAAATTTCCCAAACTTTATCATCATCTAAAAATTTTATGAGAATATTAGTGATGCGTCAAGATCATCTAAAAAACTTTTCAAAATTTTCTAACATGGTTTGAACCATTTTTCATTCGGTTGAAATTTGCCGGTAAGCCTTCAATAGCACTGTCCGAATTTTTGAAAATTCCTTACGCTTGATCATCATCTAAAAATTTTATAGGAACATTACTGGTGTGTCAGGACCATCCAAAAAGTTTTGCAAAATTTTTTAAGGTGATTTTCACTATTTTTCATTCGGTTGAAACTTGGTAGTCACCCTTTTACGAGGACAATAGCACTATCAAAAATTTTAAAAATTTCTCAGGCTTGTTCATCATCTAAATTTTTTATGGGAACATTAGTGATGTGTTAGGACCATCCACAAAAGTTTTTTAAAATTTTTAACATCGTTTCAACTATTTTTCACTCGATTGAATTTTGCTGAGATTTTGGGCGAATTTCGGTTCGAAAACTTCAGATTTCAAATTCGCCTTTTGAATTTTAACTGGATTTTGTCCAAAATTCCGAGAATTCACCAAAATTTCAGATTTTTCTCATCTCTAAGATGTGAATCAAAAACAAAATTTCAAACCCTACCTGAGCTACTCGACCCCGCGGCTGAGCACAAAGACAACCCTCACACACCACACACACAAACGGGTTGTCCGGGTTGGTGGAGGAAGAGAACAACAAGGTGGGCTACCACTCCAGGGGAAGAGTTGGGGGCGTGGGCCGACCGGCTCTAGCCCATATGATCACAGAGGCATAACGAGGGTAACATGATGGGTCATGACATGATCCAGGGCCCCTGCCTTTTTCTACCTGCAGCCTGCATCATGACGAGGTTTGCTGCACAAAGCGGAGAGAGAGAAGAGAGAGAGAACATGCAGAGTTGCAGACAAACCCAGAAGACCAAACCGCTGCCAAAATATGTAAGAAAAAAGAAGGGGAAGGGACGCTAGCTAAAGTGATTCATGTTCAGTATTTCTGTGCATGTAGAGATAGAAAAAAACAACCTAGTGAACCTTGCGAGACTATGTTTCAACCATTATGACCCTCCAAAGCGAGCAACGATTACTTGTGAGACTATTTCGTGGTCCCTTTAATGTTGTAATGAGTATATGACGTTATTAAGGCAGTTTGAAAGAAGTTTAAGCTACTAAAAGACATGTTCAGAAAATGATATTCGAGTATAATCTTAACTGGTAAGATTGGCGTAGGGTATACGGTCTGACCGGCCTTTTGGTTGCGGTTAGATCGGCAAGGGCAAAAGTATGAAAAGCTAAAAATAGGTTATTCCATGACATATTGTGAGTATTTTGGTACAAGTCCCATGGCAATTTAAGCATCAAGCCAAAAGTAGATAGGTTTTGAAGTGAAATTCTAGAACTGGTGTTTTTGGGGTTGTTTCGGTTCATGGGATCAGTCTGACCTGGAGTTGCATGGCGGTTAGGCTTCAGCGGTTGACCGGTCCTAGAAAATGTAGAAGATGAGCAAAATTCACATGAACCTACAGGGGTTTTATTTATGCTAGGTTTCAATGAATTTGAAAACTGGACCTGAGACAAGATAAAGTTGCAAGTTTCCAGAAGCATTGTATTTTGAGGTTCTGAAATTGAAGTTTCAGTGGTCTGACCGACATGGTACAACCTGTTTCTCAACAACGGTCTCACCAGCTATGGCGATTTTGGTGCTGGAAGGTTAGAATTGTTGTAGAAATAGGCCTAGGGTTGTGTTATGGTTGCATACGTGTTACATGATGCATTTTCTAGACTGACTTGGGCTAAGTTAGAAAGAACTTATGTCCGAAAATTGGTCTATTGTTGTGTAGGTGGCTTAGAGCCTTAGAGTCAACTATGATAAATGGTGAGGAGGACCGGGATTTGGTTAGTAGAACCAAGGTCAAGTATGGTCATAGAAACCGGGTGAGATGGTTGGACTCAACCAAGGTGCCAAATGGACAAGGACCATGGAATCAAGTGACTTAGACCCGTTTGCATGTGAAGAAGGTTCAATGGTTTGGATGAGTGAAAGGCTTAGCGGGAAGTCATTGGAGCCACATAGAAGTTGACGAGGCATGGGTGATGTTTCGAGGCGAAGAAATTAGGAAATGTCTATCCACGGGCAAAGTGGTCATTTTCCCAAAATCGAAAAAAGTGAGTGGTTTACAAAACCACAACAAGGCCTAAGCGGATTAAGTCAAGGAGATTCCACTGAGGACAAGACAATAATTCGAGCTATTGCCGCCAAGGTTAAAGACACTGTTTTGAAAAGCGTGCTTGTGTGTGAGAAACCTACTATGTGTTGGGTTATCAAGTTTACCTATGAGTTAGTTGATGGAATCCATTTTAGATCCATATTTTAGGTTTTTATGTGAGTCTCCTCTATATAAGGGGCCATTAGAGAGGGAAAGGTTAAGGTTATTACTTGAGACTTCAAGAGAGAAATTAGTATGAGTGAGTGTTGCCCTTAGGGGTTTTATCCTCCAGGAGAGTGGTTGTAAGTTAGTTGATGGAATCCATTTTAGATCCATATTTTAGGTTTTCATGTGAGTCTCCTCTATATATAAGGAGCCATTAGAGAGGGAAAGGTTAAGGTTATTACTAGAGCCTTCAAGAGAGAAATTAGTATGAGTAAGTGTTGCCCTTAGGGGTTTTATCCTCCAGGAGAGTGGTTGTAATCATACATTTTTAAATGCTAATAGAAGGTCAAACTCGTTTTCTCTTGGTTTATTTGTCTTTTTACATGGTTTATTTGTTTTTTTGAGGTGATGTTGGTGTCTTTTTGTTTTAACATGTTCTAGGTTGATTTGATATGTGATTTGATTTCCTAAAGTATGTAGGATCCCATCTTGGAACATGTTTAGAAGCTAGTTCTCATGAACTTGAGTAGATCATGTTTTCTCCTTTTTGTCTGGCTCTTGACCTCTCTTTCATGTAATGTATTAAGGTTGGAACTTTGACAATAGTCCTTGAGATTATTGGTTGGAATAAGTTCCCGACTTCCAAAGGAAGCTATGTTTTAGATTTGTTTGAGCTTGATTCAGTGAACCAAAAGTTGGATGAGTTCTGGGTTTTAAAATCATGTTGGTTTAGGTCTTGTTGGCGTCGAAAAATGTAGAGAGGGTTCTATCGGCTACAGCACACATGACGAACGTCGGATTCAGGGGTTCAAGGCGTGCCAACCGATTTGATCCTGTAATCGGTAAGATAGATAGAAAAATACGCTCAGAGCCGATTTAACAAGACAATCGGTAGAGATCTAAATAGCCAGAAGGCTGATTAAATCTAAGGTGAGGGTAAGTCTAATTAGCTAATTAGGGCTAATCAGATAGAGGTAGATCTTCCTGAAAAAGGTGATGCACAACAAAATTGGAGAAAATCAAACCTAATTGGCATAATCAACGGAGGTCAATAATCGGCGATGCGCAACTTTATTGATTAGAATCAGATTACAAGAGAGAAACTAAATTACAAGGCTACTCCTAATTAACAGAAAAGTAAATAAAAGTAATACGAGTTGATTGATTGGATTGTGTTGTTGTTCTCGCTTGCCCTCGATCATCTTTTATAGCATATCGGCTGATCGTATCCATCTCCGACACGTTGTTCATCATAATCCGTATCCGCCTCTACTCGGACAGATCTCATGTTTAGCTCAATATCAGTTACAATCCATATTTAAATTATCCTTTCCTTATCTAATATCGGCTTAAACATCTCCTTATCTTTAGCCTAACAATTTGACCATATCTTACCAAATTCTGGTACAAACAAGACTTTAAGGAAAGGAGCGGTTAGACCGCAATTCTCTTGCTGGTCTCAGCGACCACCGGTCAGACTGCACGTTGGCTAGTGGTCAGACCGGCCAAGCAAGGAGGGAAGCCGTTGTTCTTGCTTGCTGACATTTGGTTGCTCATATTCGTTTCCACGGCTTATAAGGTCAAACTTGATCTTCTTAATTCTCTATAGCTATTAAAGTGAAAAGAATTGTTGAGTGTCAAGGGAAAAAACCGTGTCGGAGTCGTTCATCCGCTCTAACTATCGATTCGGTTGTACATTACAACGATCTCTAAGAGGAAAATACGACGCACGATGGTGTTGAAAGGTCTGCTGTACCTAAAGCGCAGAGAAAATAAAATATTATGTCTGGCTGTGCTTGTAAACAGAACAAACGCGCCAAATCCATCGAGCCTGATTTAGAATGACGAAACGGGCTGCGTATGAACCATGGCGAAGAAGAAGACGAGCAGTAAACCGAAGACGGCGTCCTCGTATCGTCGTACGTGTTGGGAAACCACATGGCCCATTGAAGACCCATGTTGGTCCCTTAGCTGAAACCCTAGGCGACTACTATATAAGGAGGGGGGTCCCCCAATGTACAAGTAACCACAAAGCAATAAAGAATTCTATCGTCGCTTTCCCTAAACCTGTGTCTCTCTTATCTCTCTGTTCTCCAATTCAGATCTGTTCGGGAACCCCGGACTATTCGATAGCGAGGTTCCTTAACACGTTATCAGCACGAAGCTCTACCGGCGAGCAGATTGAAAGGTGAGAAAAGGTGGGTTTCGGCGATTGAATCTAATCGCTTGTTGATCCTATGCATGCATCTACCTTACGCATCAGTTTTGTGTTTCGTCGTGTGGCAAGAAGCTACAACGACATGGATCTACGATTTTCTTGCTCATCATCACGTAAAAGAAAAAACGACGACAACAGCATTGGAACCCGCACTCGAAGCCGGCCCTCCCAGCTGCGCACGAAGCCATCGCCGTCGCCTCGCGCTCGTAGCGCACCGCCACTACTCACTGGCGTTCCCGCTCATGGCGCCTTGGCCGTCGCCTTGGCGGCGTCGTCGCTTCGCGGCGTCGCCCTAGCTGAACTGCTGCGCGTCGCCTCCTCGCCCACGTCGCGCCGCTTGCTTCCGCGCCGACGGAGCGCCGCCGCTGCCCGCCTCCGACACGAAGCCATGCCTTTTGGCGCTCGACCGCCGACTTCGGCCCGTCGATCTCGGCCTCGTCGGCTCGCCCGGCCAGCATCGGCCTCGCAGCGCCATCGTCGGCTCGGCCTCGAGCGCCGCCTCGGTCTTGCGCGCCGCCCGCCCGGCCTCGGCCTCCGCGAGGTTGTTCGTCCGGCTCGGCCTCTGCTGCGCGTGGGCCCGGCCCACCGTCGCCTCTTCGGCTCCGCCCGGCGCGATCGCCGCCGCCGGCTTCCTCGGCGCGCGCGCTTAAGCGCCGCAGCCACCGTGCTCGTCGCTCAAGCGACGCCGCCGCTGGCTCGGCTCAAAGCCGCTCCACGGCCTCCGGCCTCGCTTGCGCCGCCGCTCGGCCTCTGGCCTCTGCCGCAACCGCGCCTTACCGGTCTTTAGCCTCGGTCGCCGCCGTCGCCAGGCTTCGCGCGAGGAGGAAGGAGGCGTGCGTGATGACAACGCGCGTGGAGGCTGTGCGGGCTGAAGCAAAGAAAGGGGCGCGGCCCAAAAGGCCGTTCGGCCGGAGGAAAAGAAAAGAAAAGGAAAAGGAAAGAAAGAAAGAAAGAAAAGAAGAAGAAAAAAAAAGAAAATTTTTTTTGCAGAAATTTTGGAAAATTGCTAGAAAAATCCAGAAAATTATTTGGCTCTTTTTTTATGAATATTCTTTATGAATTTTGAATTCATTGCTTTATTTTAGTATACTGGCAATTTATTTTCTGCACTTTATGCATTTTGCAACCATTTTCTATTAGATTACACGCAGTAATCTAATGTCAGAATTTTGATACCATGCAGATGTCCGGCATCGTGAATCGTGAGTTTGAAGAACTGGCCCCGCACGGTCAAAACTACCTCACTTGGGCATCGGACGTGAAGATCGTTCTTGGGGGCAAGAAACTCCGTGCCGCGATTGGTCTAGGGTCCTCGCAGGACGCGAAACCTATCGCCAAACAGAACGATCAAGCCTTGCACTTCCTCAGGCACCACCTCTCAGCCACTCTGAAAAATGAATACATGGCTGAGGAGAGTGCACTTGAGCTTTGAACTGCACTTCAGAAGCGGTTCGAGAACCTTAAGTACACCATCTTGCCCCAAGCACAACAAGATTGGGTCCGCCTGAGGTTTGCAAACTACAAAACAGTGGCCGAGTACAATTCTGTCTTGCACAGAATTTGTACTAATCTCTCCCTATGTGGCAAGAAGATCACTGATGAGGAGAAGATTGAGAAAACTCTCTCTACCTGCACGCAGCTATCGTCAGGACGCATACAAGGAGTATAGCGAACTGATTGATGTAATGCAAGTTGCGGAATCGCAAGACGATGTTCTACACAAGAACTATGTCTCGCAGCCACCTGGAAGGGGTACTGACACAGAAGTCAATGCCAATAGCTATAAGGTGAGAAAGCCCATTCATAGAAAGAAGGGCAAGCAGGGTGGAAAAAAGAGGAATCAGGCCAAGGAAAAGTCCAAAGCTCTAGTGAAGAAGGATGACAAGGCAAAGGCGCATGCCAAGCCGTATGGGCAGCAGAACCAAACGTGCTTCAGATGTGGCACTTGGGGACACTGGTCGAAGATATGTCGGGAATCCAAGGAAGTGATCAACGCATATCAGGCTAAGAGGAAGGCAAAAGAAAATGCCCCAGCAGAGGCGCACTTCGCCAAGATTGGTGATGATGATGCCATGGATGAAGATACCTCACTTGTCTCATCCTCACATAATAGCCTGGACATCGATGCTGCAGCCAATCTTATGGCAAATAAAGAGAAAACTTCTGTCGATGACATAGAAGCAGAAATTAATGCATATTTTACAGATTCTGTTTAATACATGTTTTTAGATTATGGTTGTTAGCAAATTCTTTTGAATAATGAATTGTAAGCTCTAGAAGAGCATACTTCGCTCATGAATAAATATGCAATTTATTCTTTCATTTATAAGAAATATTTGAATTATTTTGCCTCTGTTTGATAGGAATTATCTTCCTTTTTTTAGAAATCGTGTAGCGCCCAAATGGAAGAGATATGCATTGTTGATAGTGGCACAACAAATACCATCTTAAGAGAGTCCAAGTACTTCCAGTCGATCACGAAGAATGCTGGAAAAATTAATACGACCGCAGGAAGCGATTCATATGTAATAGGCTCAGGAAGAGCCACTATTATATTACCTATGGGTACAACTTTGGTAATTGAAGAAGCCCTTTTGTACCCCGAATCAACGCGCACTCTCTTAAGTTTCAAAGACATCCGCGCCAATGGTTTTCACGTAGAAACCAATGAAGAAAATGGCAAAGAATACTTGTGCATTGTGAAGCACTCGGTATATGGAAAAATGGTATTAGAAAAATGTCCCTCATATGAATCTGGGTTGTACTACACGAATATTCATGCACCTGAAGAGTATACTTCCTTGAAGACTGTATTTAGAAGCTCTGAGTTATTTTCTTTATGGCATAGTAGATTAGGCCATCCTGGTCTTAGAATGGTGAGAAATATAGTGAACAACTCACAAGGTCATGGCATTAATGTTAAAAATTTCCTGAATCATGAAGATTTCGTGTGCCCTGCATGTGCCACCGGAAAATTAATAACTAGACCCTCTGTCATGAAAGTGCAAAGTGAAATCCCTGCATTCCTGGAACGCATCTAGGGGATATTTGCGGCCCGATTCAGCCCTTGTTAGAGCCGTTTCGATACTTTATGGTGCTCATCGATGCTTCCTCGAAATGGTCGCATGTATGCTTATTGTCAACAAGAAACCATGCTTTTTCAAAGCTGATCTCGCAGATCATAAGAATTAAGAATGCTTTCCCTGATCATCGCGTGAAGTCCATTAGAATGGACAATGCCGGAGAATTTACTTCAAAGGCATTTGATGATTATTGCACGCAACAGGATAGCAGATTGAGCACTCGAGATCGCACGTCCATACGCAGAATGGACTAGCTGAAGCACTAATAAAGAGGATTAAATTCATTGCCATACCACTTTTGCAGAGTTGTAACTTGCCCAACACTTGTTGGGGACACGCGTCCTGCACGCAGCAGCTCTCATCAATTTCAGACCTTCGGCTTACAACATCCTTTCTCCTATGCAGCTTGTGCACGGGATCATCCCGAAAATCTCCCATCTCAGGAAATTTGGGTGTATGGTATATGTTCCTATACCACCCCCTCAGCGGACTGCAATGGGCCCTCTCCGCAAGTCTGGTATATACGTTGGTTATGAGAGTGCATCCATAATCAGGTATTTGAAACCCATGACTGGAGACTTGCATACAGCCCGATTTGCTGATTGCATTTTTGACGAGGATCGTTTCTCGTCATTAGAGGGAGGAAATCAACCTTTGAATGAAAAATGCCGGGAAATCATATAGCATTCCAGTGGGATCCCCGCGCATGACCCCCGCACTAATGAAGCAAATCAAGAAGTCCAGAAGATCATTGATTTGCAGAATTTAACAAATGAACTGCCTGATCATTTTTGTGATCTGAAGGGCGTGGTTAAGTCGCATGTACCCACAAGAAATGCACCAGAGAGGGTGGAAATACCAAAGAAAATGAAGGTATCCTCATCCTGCTTGAGGCCTCAAAGAAAAGAACATAAAACTGCCTCAAACCCAAAGTACTGGAGACGTCCGAGAAAATCAAGCGAGAGGACTTACCACAACCAATCATGAAAATACCCAGAGGAAAGAAGGGAGCAGCTTGAGACTGCACCGAAAGAAGCCGACGAAAAAGGCAATTCCAGACTTGAATCTTCCACTGCAGGAAACCGCCAGAAATAATATGTGCGCACACATAGGCGATGAAAAGCTAAAGAAACTTGCTTCCGCGATAGGGAATAGCAGCGAAGAGCAAGTAGAAGTGCATGAAGCACCCCATGATGAAATGGCTATAAACTTTGTAATAACAGGAGAATCCCTGAATAGAGCAACAGCCAATATCGATGCATACTTTGTAAAGAAGATTGCCTCGATCATTGATCATGATCCCGAGCCTGCATCTCTCGTAGAGTGCAAGAAAAGGCTAGATTGGGAAGAATGGAAGAAGGCAATCACATCAGAGTTAGTCTCTCTGAACAAGAGAGAGGTGTTTGGGCCCGTATGACACACACCTCCCCATATAAACCCTGTAGGTCACAAATGGGTCTTTGTTTGGAAGAGGAATGAAAACAACGAAGTTGTAAGGTACAAGGCAAGGCTTGTAGCTCAAGGTTTCACTCAACGTCCTGGAGTTGATTATGAAGAAACTTATTCTCCGGTCATGGGAGGAATTACCTTTAGATATTTGATCTCAATGGCAGTCAACCTGAAGTTGAGAATAAAGCTAATGGATGTTATCACATCATATTTGTATGGAAACTTGGATTCAGAGATATACATGAAGGTACCGGAAGGTATTCCTATCCCGAACCAAGACGGAGCAAATAGAAAACTGTACAGTGTGAAATTGGAGAAATTACTGTATGGGCTAAAACAGTTAGGAAGAATGTGGTATAATCGCTTGAGTGACTTTCTCTGCAAGAAAGGCTACACGAACAGCGAAGATTGTCCATGCGTATTTATACAGCGATCCCCGAATGGATTCTGTATAATCTCCGTCTATGTAGATGACTTGAACATCATTGGGACGAATGAAGAGATTGAAGAAGCATGCTCATACTTGAAGTCTGAGTTTGAAATGAAGGAAGGATTTGGGTAAAACCAAGTTTTGTTTTGGCTTGCAGCTTGAGCATGTCCAAGGAGGGATCTTGGTACACCAATCATCCTACACGCAAAAAGTGTTGGAAAGATTTGGCTTTGAAAAGGCATATCCTGCAAAGACTCCAATGGTCGGAAGGTCACTCCAAGCGGACCTAGACCCATCTGAGACCTAGAGAAGAGGGAGGAAGTCCGGGAGCAGAATTTCCATATCCGAGTGCAGCTTGAGCGCTCATGTACCTTGCAAATAGCACCAGCCGGAAATTACGTCATTGTGAATTTGCTAGCTCAGTCAGATAAAGGCGTAACCCACCAAAAGGCATTGGAAAGGGATCAAGGACATCTTCCGTTACCTCCAAGAAAGTAAAGATCTCGGTTTGTTCTTCAGAAGAAACAATGAACTGAATTTGGTTGGCTATGCCGATGCTGGGTATTTATTAGACCCGCATACTGGCAAGTCCCAAACTGGCTATATTTTCCTATGTGGAGGAACAGCAGTTTCCTGGAAGTCGTCTAAGCAGACCGTTGTATCGACGTCGACAAACCACTCGAAAATCATTGCTTTATATGAAGCATCTCGTGAATGTGCATAGCTCCGAAGAATGGTCCACCACATCCAGAAGTCATGTAGCTTGAACATTGAGCAAAGTCACACGATCATCTATGAAGATAATGCAGCTTGTGTTGCTCAAGCACAGATGGGTTATGTGGAGCAATCTCACGAAGCATATCAACCCCAAGTTCTTCTATGCTCACGAATTGCATAAGATGAACGAGATCAAGATATTGCATACTAAGTCATGTGAAAATCTTGCAGATTTGTTCATTAAATCACTCCCAACATCTACCTTTGAAAGGTGCGTAAAAGGGATTGGGATGATGAGACTTAGAGAAGTGCAGATTTCAGGAGGAGATATTTCACATACTCCCACATAAATCTTGAACATTAATTTTGAGTACCAACATGAATCTCGAAGATTAGCAATTGAAGTTCCGGTGAATTGTACTCTTTTTCCTTAGCAAGTTTTTCATGTATAAGGTTTTAATGAGGCAATTCATGCAACGCAGTAAGCATATGCTATGTACTCTTTCTCCAAGTATTTTTCTCATTAGGTTTTTCTGGAGTTTTAATGAGGCATATGCATCTCACGGCAAAAGGCCCAAGGGGGAGTGTTGGGAAACCACATGGCCCATTGAAAGCCCATGTTGGTCCCTTAGTCGAAACCCTAGGCGATTACTATATAAGGAGGAGGGGGTCCTCCCAATGTACAAGCAACCACAAAGTAATAAAGAATTATGTCGTCGCTCTCCCTAAATCTGTGTCTCTCTTGTCTCTCTGTTCTTCAATTCAGATCTGTTCAGGAACCTCGGACTATTCAACAGCAAGATTCCTTAACAATACGCTCAGCAGTCGGCACGCATCCCATTCCCACGTCCGCCGACGCGGGCGCGGCGAAATCTGATACGGTTACCCCCAAATTTCGCCAAAAAGGGGCGATTTGGGCGTCGGCTCGGGTGGATTTGGAGAGCCTTGGACCGCACTCGTTCAACCGCCTATCTCTCCTGGGCCTCGCGCTTTGGGCCTTTACTTAGCCTAACAACACCAACAAAATCAACCTTACTTCCGAGCTCAGGCGGTTGAGATCTCCCGCCTGGGCGCGGCCTAACCGCCGTTCGAATCTGCCGCCGCGTTGCCCGCCACGAAAACCTGCTTCGCTCTCTCCGAACCATCCACCGGCTCGCCCCGGCTCGCTCTCGCTCTTCTCTCCATTCCCGTCTCCATCTCGTTCCCGTCCTGCGCACATGCCGCCGCCGCCGCCGGCGTCGAGGACGGCCTCGCTCCCGTCGTCGCCGCACAGGCCAGCGCTCCGCCCGGGCAGCCTGCGGCGCCTGCTCCGCCCGCCCGACCCCTACGACGAAGACTCCGCCCCCACGCCCCGCTCCCGTCCCCGCGTCCTGCTCCAGGTCACCAACATCACGCCGGCACTCTCCGGCGCCGGGATTCTACCTCCACCTCTCCGACTCCGCGCGCTCCTGCTACGTCTCCCTCCACGCCGACCACGACGACATCATCCTCGCCAACGGTCTCCACATCGGCCAGGTCATCGAGGTCGAGCAACTCGTGCTGTCCGTCCCGGCGACGGTGCTCCACAAGTTCCGCGTCCTCCCGGGGCGGTACCCCTGCATCCAGCAGGACTCCGCGACGACGACGCTGCCTGCTCCGAGAAATAGTCAATTCAGTTCATGTCTGATTGCTCAGAGAAATAGTTGTTCATAGTATCCATTTTCTACACTTTGAGAGAAGTTTTGTACCGTGTAAGCAACAGCTCATTTCTCCCTATTTTCCCAGTACATGCTCTGAACTACAATCTGACAAGGATGTCGACCCAAAGGAGCTCATCGACAGGTTCTTGAAATTCTCGCAAGAACTGGATCAGGCTGTCTTCATTTTTCATTCACAGACCAGACTTAGGCCAGTGAAAGCATGTGGACCCAATTCAGCATGCATCCTCAGCTTCGGCCAAAGCTGCTACGAAGGCTGCATTGGATAGGAAGCAATCTGCCATCTCATGGATCAGAGCAGCCATTGGAGCAGACCTCTCACCTTTCTCTAGCCATGCAAGAGTCACCGCTGATTCTACAAAGGCATCATTGGCTGAATCAAAGCTTGTAACCCCACTGTTCTGTTGTTCCAAGCCAAAATGCAACTGCAATAACAAGTCCTCGAGGAAAACCGCTGATGCTTTTTCTGAAGGAAGCAACTTGAATGCAAGTCATGAACCTGGCTAAGTGGCTATTGCACTGCGATCAAAATGCAATCGATGGTTCCTCAAGTACATCGACAAGTTCTTGGACGACATTGAGAGCAAGACCGACTACACGACATGTGATTCCCATGTTGCAGAACTTCTGCAGCAGCTCAAAAGAGTGGATGACTAGCTCAACCATGTCGTGCGGCATGAGAGGCTGTTTTCGATTGACAGAAGCAAGGAGGATATCATATTTTCTGAGGAAGAAGAGAGCGATGCATGCGAGAGGGTACGGAGGAAGATATATTGAGCCCTTCTGATTAAGGCATGTCCAGTGTGCTGCACTGGCGCTAGAGAGTATAAATAGTGTAACTGATGAGGAGAAAGAGCAGGAATGACTCGCATTAACTGAGCAAAGTGCTCTAGCCACACATGAAATGAACAATTAAGAAGGTGTCGTGTAGTGATAGCGCATGATCTAATTGGATCATCCTCAGACATAAAGTAGAATCTTAGGTCTAACTTCAAATGTTTTGATGTTTATGTTGAATGCTTGGATAATGATGTTGCCAAGATGAAGAAAAGAGACTTTAGGCAAGTGGTTCTGGTAGCTCAGCTGGTTAGAGCAAAGGACTGCAAATCCTTTTTTGCTTGTTTCAGTGGGAAGAGCAAGGGGAATTGCCCTTGAAATGGTGATTTATTGTAATTAAACATGACATCTTCAAACTAACAAATGGATCGATATGTGACCTGTAAGTTTAGGGATATGAAAGGCTAAGTTACTTGGTTATTAATCTAAGTAGGATATTCAAACAAGGTTGAGGATCTCTGTTGCAATTTACTCTTTGATAATCTTTTGAAGAGAGTTTTTACCATCCTTGGGAGGTACCATGATAATCTCAAACATGGTAAAAAGTCTCTCTTTTGAAATGATAGTTTTTGACCATCACATAACTTGCTACACTGGTCATTACATCAATGCCGTATGATTGCATTTTATTCTGCACACATGGTGTTCTTTATTTCATATGGCCTTGAGCACTGGTGAAGTGGTGATGTCAATTGTCGTAAGTGTACTTTTTTTTTTTGCAATGCTATACGGTTATTTGCATGGAGGTATGCAATAAATAGTTATTTATCGTCTATCTCCTTGTGTGAACAATAAATTTAGACCATTTTTTAATGAAGCCAATCTTGCATTCTAACACCAATATATAGAACTACAGATGCCAACCCTGTGACATGAAAAATAATTATCTTAAATGTGAAGTCAATCATATCACTTTGATCTTTGATCATTAACATGATCATGATTACTTCCTTGTATGGCTTTCTGGGAAATTGCCAAGAAGTAGGAAGAAAAATAAAGTTACATTACATGTATCATGTATGATATTTGGGACTATATGGACCAGAATCAATTAATCCCTATTCAATTCAGTGTTAGCTCTGATCTCCCGTGCGACATTTATTTTTGCAGAGAAGAGATGTTCAGATCAACATTGCTGATGTTTACTCCATTGTAAGCGATGGGTGCATACATCCACATGTCATCGGAGCTCAATAACTGCACATGATTGTTTGAAACAAAGTTAGTAAAGTCTTGCTTCTTTACAGTTTATATCACAATTATTTTTCTACTACAAATATTTGGTCAGATGACAAGGAAATATAGATTTACACACCATAATCTGAAGCTGCAAAAATTTGACATATTGCACTGCTTCCTCCAGCATTGTACTTATGTCAACCTGTCAGATCATATTTCCGAGTTAGACCTGAATTTTATTTCCGAATTCCAATTACCATACCAAAATATATGAGACAAAAACTAAGTTCTTGCAGATAAATACTCTCCAAATAGGAACTTACTTTTGTTCCATTGGGAACCAAGTTCTGCAGGATTTTCAATCTTTCATTGATCCTCTCTCTCCTCTTCTACAGAATTGACATTTACATCCATCAGAATTCACAAACAAGCCACCGAGTCATTGCGTAACTTTTTTTTAACACATTATAATTTTGTGTACTTACCCTTGCATAGAGAGACTGAGGATCTGTTGCCGCCCCACTACTGGCCCTGGTGCCTGTTTTCTTCGAACTCGACTTCGCATTGCCTTCCAAATTTCCCTCCTCAGAGATGCAGCTGCTGGAGCTTTGTGTGTCGACATGCCTATTGCCGCCTTCAGCGCTACCAATAGAATCCCTTTTGCCAGCCTTCTTGGTCTTATTTGATGCCTAGATCAGTTCAGCAATCTAATAAGGCATGGAACAAAACATGGCAAGTGAAGTACATCACTGATCTATTAACATTTGTGCAAGCATACCATCATGGAAGCCCTGGACTTCCTTTTGTTATTCACTGGTGCATCATTGGTTGCTTCTTCCCCTCCGACTGACGAATGGTTGCCATGTAGAGGGCTCAGGTCCTCACTAAGGTAGGGGATGGCGCAATGCGGCTCGAAGTCGGTAGGCGGGAATGGATCCATACCCGGAAACTCAAAGCTCTCATAGCTCTGAGCTGGATCAAGGAAACTGGTAATACTAGAACTATGACCTGGTTGAGGCCAGCATTGTGGAGTCACATCACAGTTCAGACAACTAGAAGAGGAGTTGGATTCAGTGTCGAGGCTAGCCAAGAACATGGCCGCCATTGCCTCCATAGATTCATCCCGTTGCTCGTAGGCGAAGCAGTGATCATGAGATCCTCCAAGAAACTGCGCCATCACGTCGGTTTCCATCGACGGCACAACTAAATTGCAGGAGCTCTCCATTTCAGTAATGTGCAAGGCCTCTGAAAGGAAGGACACTAGCTTAGAGAGATGCTGCAGCTACAATGCCTGAGTGCTTCTGCCGTGCGTCTGCACAGGGCATTTGTAGGGTGCAGGTGGCTTCTATTGTTGACCAAGGATGGCAGCACCACAATCATCACCAAATTGTTTGGTTCGTAGCAAAAGAAGTGTGTTATCTCCAGAGTCAACTCCGTGGGGACGGTGTTAAGTTGTTGCGGCCGGATTCTTGATCTTGATATCGACTGGATAAACAAAACCGCATGCGCAATTATGTCCCGATAGTATGAGGATATTATTTATCTTCCAGGCAAGATTGGTACGCTGAGATTGTTTATCTTGGAGGCGAGATTGGCTTGGCCATTTGCGCAATTACTCATCTTGTAGAACGTGGGAAGTGGTGGTGAGTTGAAGCGAGAGGTGGAGGCAGGTAAGATTATGGGAATTAAGTCCCTGTGGTTGTTATTGAGATCAGGGATAACTAGATAGCACTTCATGCCTGTATGATATCGTGCTTCCCATGGAGGTTGCAGAAACTACATTGTTGCCATTTCCTGCAACTTGAAGAGTTGTCCGATCCTCAATATGGGGGGAAAACAAAATCCGTTGCGCGGACCTGCTGGTTAGACAATTTTTTGCATTCATTTGCTCTTGTAGCATGTGGGTTCAATTATAGCTTCAAAGTGTCATTTCAAGATTGTGGCAAATATTTTAGGGTTAATTAGATACATGCCATTTTATAATTCTCACTTACGAAATATGCCACTGCTAACATGTAGAAATTAGAAACATGCCACTATAAATTTTTTAAGACTATAAAGCCCCTCGTCCCTCCTCCCATTCTCCACTTCCTCCCTACCTCCAATGGCAACACCCAACGTACCACCCGCTAGATCCGCAACCCCATTGCACACAACACACATTGGCCATGGCAAGCGGTGGTAGCCAGAGCTCGTAGAGGCAACTGGCCATGGCGAGAGGTGGCGATTGAAGCTCGGCGAGGTGGCGTGTCCATGGTGAGTGGCGGATCTGAGTGGCAGGGGCTGAAGCTAAGTGAGGTGGCAGTCCATGGCGAGCAACGGTAGCTAGAGAGCTCGGAGAGGCAATTGGCCATGGTGAGTGGCAGCAGCCCATGGCGAGCAGTAGCGGCTAGAGAGCTCAGGGAGGTGACTAGCCATGGCGAGCAACAACAGTGAGTAGCAACGGTCGTAGCTCGACGAAGCAGTGGCCCATGATGAGCGGCAGTGGCAAGCAGCAACAGCTGGAGCTCGGTGGTAGTGACAATAGCAGGCGAGGAGTGGCCGGACCTCGATGGTGGCAAGTAGTAGCAATGGCCATGGGGGGATTGGATAGGAGGAAGGAGGGAAGATTTGGTTAAAAAAATTTCATAATGGCATATCTCAAATCAATGCAACTCTAGAGTAGTATTGCAATTGGGTCGTTGCGATTACGGGCTGTCTAATTGTCCAGGCGGTAATGATAGTATCTTGTACCTGAACCGGTGGCTCACTTTTTCTAAGTAATGGGGAAGAGGACTGAAACATGCCACTGAAAGACTCTACTGAGACAAAAAGATGGGCTGTCAAAAAGGTAGAGGAGGTAAGGCGATCCTATTACCGGAATCGCTTAAGGTACACCTGTCACAATTTTGACTGCCCAATAACCAATTTGATCCCAAGGCAAAGAATAACCAGTTACACCAAACATGTAGTCAATACAGCCAAAACCACACCTGTGACCCAAGTTAATTCAAGGGTTTTTAAATCCACTGTGAGATACACACGAAATACGTGCGGGATCATCATTAGAACCATCATACTTGCGACCATCGATGAATCGATCGATTAACCAACCAAAGTTGGCCTCGGTCATTATGTATTGAACCGAGGAAAAGTCTCAGAACGGTTGGGCAAGTAGTAAAAAGTCATAGCAAAACTCAGTAGCGACTTGTACTAGAAAACAAGTAAGTGTAATTCCCTAAACAATAAAATATGTTGACATGAGGAGGAACATATTTACTAGGTATATCATCCGCAATTGCTCAATCTCAAGACGTTCCTCAAACCAATCATATACTTTATTGAGATAGGTAACTAACCCGAGTCCCCTCCGAGAACCGTGATATGAAAATTTTATCTCGCATGCGGCCAAGCGAAACACACAAATTTTCAACGGATATTAGAAAAAGGGTTCAAAACTTCATCACCAATCGGATTGGGTCGATTTGCCTTGAAGATATGAAATAAGAAAATCCGAATTTATTCTTTTGATGATAATGCCAAAAATCTCAAGTTGGCTCATCTGTCTTTCTTTCTTTGCCTTATGTTGGTCATTAGAGGCCTCTTGACTTTTCTCTTCCCTATTTTGGATTTATTTTTTTGTGTGCGTAATGCGGATTTATTCTTGTTTTGTTTTACTAGTAAATAAATAAAGCAAAAATTCTAGTAGTTTTCTGATAGAAATTATCTTGTTGCGACCCTATGAATCAGTTCAATTAAAACCTTAGATTCGTAATAGAGCCACGATGATTGAGTCTCAAGCTAAACAAAAGGCAAGGGTTCTTCGAATAAGAACCGTTTGATGATCATTTATTGAATCGTTGTAATAACTCGACAAAATTGAGAGAAAAAAAGTTATCTTTTGGGCAAACAAATTTGGAAGGAAGAAATTTTCCTTTTTTATTAAAAACTACTTGAATTTTTTCACCGTTATGTAGGTCTGAATAGTGAGTATGAATCATAGTTCCATTTTTTTTCTTGATCCACTCTATCTATTTCGTGTTCCAGATACTAGAATAAATAATAGTTCTATATTGCAACTGAGAAAAAAAAAGTTCCAACTCTTTCAGGCTTTGTTTCTATTAAGCAAAACAAGAGTTTTTTTGTTAAAAAAATTAGCAACGATACTACCAAACGAAGTCTTATTTCCAATTTTGAACTTTGCAGTGGTATATTTCAAAACTAGCAACTCAAATGTGGCATGTATCTAATTAACCGAATAGTTTATATTAGGTTACAGATATGCTAATCTGCACCCGGGAGTAGAATAAACTATTCTACGCTCCACCACCTTCCGTGAGTCAAAATCCACGTCCCACCTTTATCAAAGATTGGTCAAAGAAAACCCACTAACTCCCACTTCCTTCAACCACCCACATTTTTCGTGCTAAAATGATGCATTAATTGTCTGGATTAGATACAATAAATTCAAACTTTTGATGCAGTAATTATTTTTTACGATGTTAAAGCATATTTATATATCCATGATAAATATGCTTTAAACGTATTGTAAATAGGATAAATAATTTAGGAGATATCATCATTCAAAATTTGCAATCAACCCACGTTTCTTTCTCCATCTATGCCTATGTGATTTATATGATAGCAAAATCTAACAACACGTCCAGTAAATTGAGTGTATTTGGTAGTAATTTTGGATCATTTCGTATTACTGCTATCACACGGCTATAATGCGCTACGGTGAGGTTCGACAGTAAAATATAACGACACGACTAGCAAATTGGAGTTCATTTTGCAGTAACTTTGGTTTGTTTCATTTTGGAGTGCATTTGGTAGTAAATTTGGTCCATTTCATATTGCCGCTATGTGGCGACCCGAATAATTAATCCCGGGTAACGACAGTCATACTGCCATTACTCCTGAGTTAATTACGCGGATCTCGGCATAGTAGCTAACAAAATATCAGGCAATCCGATACTTTATCAGTTACTATACTGTATTCAGAGTATTGCAGCAGAACAATAATTAGAGACTGAAAATGGAACTCTTTATTACATTCCACTGAGCCACGCAGGGCTACATGTCAATTACCTTAATCTTACATGGTTCCAAATACAACAAAATATATTGTAACCTCCTATTACCTTGTTGGCCTTCTATAGCGAGTGTATGGCCTACTAGACCCTCTACTCCTCTTGATAGTCCTGGTCCTGCGAACAATCCTCACCCCAGACCTCGGAGGAGTGTCCATAGGACCCACCTTCTAAGCAAAGAGGGGTTTAAGCAAAGGTGAGTACGGGGTACTCAGCAAGCATCTATTATATATTAAAAGCTCATGAGAGTCGCTAAGAAAAAAGAGAAATAGACTAGAAATTCTCACAAAAAAGCAAAATATCTAGCCCTTAATCTTATGGGCCTTATTTACAATTGCCATTGGATCTTTGAGAAATAGACTAGAAATATATCCCATGAGAGTTAGACTAGAAATTCTCACAAAAAAGAAAAATATCTAGCCCTTAATCTGGTGGGCTTTATTTACAACTGCCATTGGATCTTTGAGAAATAGACTAAAAATTCTCACAAAAAAGCAAAATATCTAGCCTTTAATCTGGTGGACCCTAATTAAAAATGCATCATATTGACCATTAGATGCTATTGAGTAGATATATATATTACTTTGTAGTATAAAATCAAAATAAAAGACAAAACTTACATGGTAGAGGCGGATCGATACATCTGGATCTCATGCGTGATTAAGCCTAATTATAATTTTGATTAGTAAATCATAACCAACAAATCAAGACATGAACTCGACATCACATTGACGACCTTGGCCTTATACTGCACAATACACACCGATGTGACTCAATGCATGCAATTAAAGAAAATACAAATAACCTCATGTTGGTTTAGCCATAACATAAAAGTCACGCAATCCCAAAACTAATTTTTATTTGATTTGGTTTTTCTAAGAACTCCTAAAAGTAGATCGGTTTTGTTGAGAAACAAATAAATCAAGACATTTATCAGATATAGACTTATCCTTGACGCCATGGTGTTCTGCTGGTGCTCCTCGCCCAAGTGCTCCCGAGGAAAGAAAAGAACGGAAAATAATAACATTGCATGAGCTCGATCGCTCTTCAATCCTTTTACTTGCGAGCGTGAAAAAAAAAGTAAATCGCTGCTTCTTTCTTGACGTGGAAGAGTGCGCCTCCTGATCTCCCAATCTAACTCCCACAAAATCAGGATTCCTCCCCAAAACTAATTTTTATTTGATTTGGTTTTTCTAAGAACTCCCTAAAAGTAGATCGGTTTTGTTGAGAAACAAATAAATCAAGACATTTACTGTATATAGACTTATCCCTTGGACGCCATGGTGTCTGCTGGTGCTCCTCGTCCAAGTGCTCCCGAGGAAAGAAAAGAACGGGAAAATAATAACATTGCATGAGCTCGATCGCCCTTCGAATCCTTTTACTTATGTAGCGTAAAAAAATGTAAATCGCTGCTTCTTTCTTGACGTGGAAGAGTGCGCCTCCTGATCTCCCAATCTAACTCCCACAAAATCAGGATTCCTTAGATTTGTTCTTTTTTATCTCTTGGTTCGTCTATGATAAATTCAACACCAAGTATGGCACCGACCTGATCAAAGGAAACAAATTGATGTGGTAATAGTGTTTTGGGCTTCATCAGAAGGCATTACGCCCATCCTATACTGGGTCACGGGGTCAAGACTGGTCCTACGTCGCTTCAATAGCATATCATGTAGAGTTGTTAAGAAAATAAAATGCTAAAAATTCTCTTAAAAAAGCAAAACATATAACCCTTAATTTAGTGAAACTTAACTAAGTTGAACTATAATAGCCATTAGATTTGATGTTACTATTTTAAAAAACATCTAACCGTCTATCTAGCGGATCCGAATTATAACGGCTTAGATTAAAAGAAAGAGTCTATGTGAAGTACAACAAAAAATTAACAAAAATTCGAAATAAAAAATAAATTAGACATTTGATTTTCATATGAACTCTAAATTAAAACACGTACATTCCTAAAATTCAGAATAAAAATTAGGTAAAAATTAGCAATTGGATTTGTATTATCAATTGTAATCCAAAACTAATATTCAAAACTAAGTAAAAATAAAATCAATGGCTTAGATTAAAAGAAAGAGCCCACACTAAGAACAATAAAAATAACAGAAATTCAGAATAATAAATAACTAAAAATCAACCATTTAACTTTCATATGAATTTCAAATTAAACTTGTACATTGCTAAAATACAGAATATAAATTATATAAAAAATAGTAGTTGGATTTGTATACGATTTCTAAAGTACAACCGATATGCAAAATTAAATAAAAATTAACATAAATTCAGAATAAAAAACAAAATGAAATTAGTCATTTGATTTTCATACAAATTCTAAATCAAAACTTGAAATTCAAAATTAAATATAAATAACATAAGAATAAAAATAAAAGGAAATTAGGGATTATTTTTTAATTCCATACTAAGTGAAAAATATAATTTTTCATTTTATTCAGAATTAAATTTTAGAAATATGGTAATTTAAGGGGGAAATAAAATAAGGTAAGTAATTTGATTTGTATATATATATATATATATATATATATATATATATATATATATATTATTAACTATTATGTAATAAAAGTCGATTACACATTTTTTATAGTCGCTAAAATAATACAAAATATACTAAAAATTCTCAAAAAAAAATTTAACTCTTTATTTGGTGGATCTCCACGGAACGAAGAGATTAAGAGGGTGATACATTGACGGTTGTTCACTCAGTTATACCGGTATGAGCAATATGATGTGCAATAAAAGAAGTACCGAAAGAAAGAGACAAACATTGTAATAATGAAATTAAGAGATGATGATATAAATAGAAAATATTATGTTATGCTATGTTTACTATTTTTCTATGCAAGTATTCGAGAAGAAAGTTTCGATCACATGTGATAAGTACTGAGAAACGGAGTAAATATATTCTCTCCTATAATATACAATATCAAAATATCACAAATTGTGTTTTGTATTGATCTATTTTTGAAAAAAATCGCATATATATTATGAAGTCATTTAAACATACTTTAAAAATGATGCACGCGCAAATGTGCGGGCCATCTTGCTAGTTAATATAGAAATGCAATAGATGATTTTATCTCTTAATCCAATTCAACCCAAATCCATCCAATGATCACCTTCCCTCAAAATCCATTTCTACATAAATTAAGTTTTAGTTTTAAAGGTGGTTTATTTTAGATTTTAGAAAACAACTACTAACACTGTATATGAGACAGACTTAGCTTCCGTAGTCTCCAATCCAAGAGACTAGTTTGAATTTAAGATTTACCCTGTGTAGGTTTGTACCACTTTACCTATAGTGACACCCACAAGAGATGCCCCATAACGTTTATCACTACTCCAGTATTAGATCTCCAACCCTGTTACTCAAGTAGGGGACACCTATCCCAGGCCATCCCGCTAGACTCGCAACTAACAGTTGTATCATGCTACCATAGCAGCACTGTACTGTTACACAACCCAAGACTTTATATATAGCCTGAAAGAATTAACCGCAACTGATTTTATGTGTCCTTCATTGGGACCCACAGCATACCCAGCTTCTCACTTCTGTGTCCTTCACTGGAACCCATGGCATACCCAGCTTCTCACTCTGTGTCCTTCACTGGGCCTTCCGATATACCTAGCTTCTCACTCCTAATTATCTACACTTACCCAATGTGGAGATTCTAATACCTTCATAGGACAACCTTTTCTAGCCGATTTCACACACCATGGTTGATACTGGTTTTACGGCTCATTGCCTAAGTGTTAGTTGTTTTGACCTTATATTATAGCCTATGTAGAGGACCCCACCAGCCTACAATCCTTCTCATTGGCGCCCTCTACCATCCATATTAAACACACTCCAACCATCCCATTAACTAAATAAATCAATCTACTATCAAATCCTATTATCCATCCATCAATCCATTTTCATCCCATTTTTCAACCCATCCTTCTCAACCACTTCTGATTTACTGCATTCATTTGTAAAATAAGCTTCCCATGCAGTGATGATATAGGTAAATACATAAAAGCAGTTGAAAACATTTAAGAAAACAAGATCAAAGGAAAACTTTGTAGGATCAAGGATAACCGACTAGAGGGGAGTGAATAGGAGGTTTCTAAATTTTTCTATTCCAATTTGCAATTAAGTATAATACAAAACTATAGATGCAATACTTGCAAATTTACAATTATAGTCTTTAGGGAACACTAGACTACTTTAGCAATTCAAGTAGAGCTATAAATAATTCTAAGTACAAGCAATCTATGAACGGATACGGGTAGGCTACACTAGCACACAATTAAAATTTCTACCTCGTAAACCAGAAAGCCACGCAAGTAAATGATCATGGATCGTTACCACTAGATGCACAGTGCAGCGGAAGGAAGTTGATGTAGTCCGAATCAACGAAGTGCACGTCCTGTTTCAGTGGTCGATCTTCCTCGTGCGGTAGCTGATCCTTCTCGCGCGGTGGTCGATCATCCCGATCAGTGTCGCAGTAGCAGCAACACCTCTACTGGCGTCCACACGTTCGGGAAAAGAACACCGCGTGTTGGTGTGCCAGCACCAGCGCGCACGGGAAGGCTCAAGTAGATTTTGTACATTGCTTCAGATGATCACCAAACTCTTGGCTCAAATATTCTCGTCCACGATCTGATCATAAAGCTTTGATTGTCTTGCCAAGCTGATTATGTACCTCATTCTGAAATTCCTTGAACTTTTCAAAGGATTCGGACTTGTGCCTCATTAAGTAGATGTAACCGTATCTACTAAAGTCATCGGTAAAAGTTATGAAATACTGAAAACCACCTCTGGCCGTTGCGCTCATCGGTCCACATACATCCGTATGTACAATGGCCAATAAGTCACTCGCCCTCTCACCTATACCAGAGAAAGGCGTCTTAGTCATCTTGCCAAGTAAATAAGATTCACACGTTTCAAATGATTCAAAATCAAATGAATCTAGAAGACCATCCTTATGGATCTTCATTACGTGTTTCTCATTTATATGACCTAAGCGACAATGCCAAATATAAGTGGGATTCAAATCATTAGGCCGAAGCCTCTTAGCATTTATGTTATAGATCGGCACATGATCAAGTTCCAAAATATATAAACCATTAACTACGGGACAACTACCGTAGAACATATCACTTTTATAAATAGAACAACAATTGTTTTTACCAACAAAGTGATAACCCTCTGCGTCCAAACATGAAGCAGAGATAATGTTTCTACTCAAAGCTGGAACATAATAACAATTGTTTAGTTCCATAACTAGTCCTGAAGGTAAAGATAATGGATAAGTGCCAACAGCCAATCCAGCAACTCTTGCTTTATTGCCAACACGAAGCTCTACTTCATCTCTTGCCAAACTTCTACTCTTTATCAGTCTCTGCATCGAATTGCAAATATGAGCAACCGATCCGGTATCAAATACCCAAGAACTAATATGAGAAATAACAATATTGATCTCTATAACATTAATACCTGAAGTGGAAGTCTTACTTCCTTTCTTCTTGTCTGCCAGGTACTTCGTACAATTCCTTTTCCAGTGCTCTGTCCCCTTGCAATAAAAGCAAACGATATCGAGTGCAGGTCCAGCCTTTTGCTTCTGAAGCTTAGACTTGTTGCTCGAGATGTCATCTTGAGACTTACCCGCACCCATATCCTGACCACTAGTCTTAGAGAACTTCTTCTTCTTGAACTTAGTAGTCTTTTTAACCATCATCACATGACTAGAGCTTTTCTTAATGCTCTCCTTGGCTGACTTGAGCATCCCATACAGATCGGTCAAGCTCTTCTCCATGCCATTCATATGAAAGTTCAAAATGAATGGCTCATAGCTCTGAGGGAGCGATTGGAGAACCAAATCAGTGGCCAACTCTGGACCAAGGGGAAAACCAAGCTTTCCCAAGCTCTCAATATAACCAATCATTTTGATCACATGAGGACTGACCGGACCCCCTTCAGCTAGCCTACACGCAAACAAGGACTTCGTGGTGTTGTACCTCTCAGCCCTAGCTTGGTTCTCAAACATGCCTTTTAAACCCACAATCATATTATGGGCATCCACGTCCTCATATTGCTTCTGAAGCTCAGAGTTCATGGTGACAAGCATGAGACAGCTAACATCAACGGCTTCAGTGCAATGCTTTTCATACTCATTCTTTTCAGTTCAAGTGGCATTCTCAGCAGGTTCATTGGGGTAGGGTTTCTCTAGAGCATATTCCTTCTTTTCTTGTTTGAAAACAATTCTCATATTGCGATACCAGTCAATAAAGTTTGTTCTATTCAGTTTATATTTTTCAAGAATCGAACGCAAGCTAAAACTGGGTGTGGAGGAAGTAGTAGGTGCCATTTAATCTACAACACAAATACGCAACAGATAAGCACTATGTTTATGCATGATCTTTTACTAAACAATTTAATAAAAGATATTCCCACTATATGAAACCATGTTCCCTCTAACAAAATATAGTGAGTCAAGATCCAAATTTCATTAAGTCCTAGTGAGCTTTGGCATCGCTGCTAGAAACCTAATGTCGTTCGGTAAACAACACATTGCTAATTACATCTCATGTAATTCTTGTTGGTTGAGTGACATCATATGTCATCGACTCAACACCATGCCCCTAAGCCCAAAACTATTTTGATAGCCTAGTTAAGTTAAACCAATGTTTGCATGTACGTATCCAACACATACCCTACCATGTCAAGATAAGTGACCACACTCTGCTTTGGCAAACGCACTACTCAATGATCAAGACTCGATAGTTGCAACAATTTGGCAAAGCATCAAATTAACTTAATTTTCTTTGAGGGAAACTACTCTAACATGATCGAATTATCTAGCAAATCGTATGTAAAGTAGTGTAACAGAAAAATAAATCACAGATAATCACATTAAGCTGTGAAATAGTATGGCCCTTGACATAGCAATCTCTATTACTATGCCACCTGTTCACCAAGCCATCATGCTAGAGATCTCCATCCTACCTAGCTATTACTCCTAATAGATATCGATGAATTACATTGATCATCAAACATCACAAACCGACACACAGGCCGTTATACAATTATGTGTAGCCTTTGGCTATTTTTCATGACACGCAGGTCATGACCATGCATCACATACATGAGAGCCATACTATTCACATATTATCCTGCAATAACAAGTTATGCAAATAATCCAATATATCAACCTACGCGGGGTCGAGGGGCGAGCTCCTTGCCTTCACAAATGATCGGGCCTTCTCACAATCTTCTTTGAGAAGATCACCGATCCCACACTCTTCCAAGCCGTCTAGGAGGCGGCAACCTCCAAGAGTAATGAACTTTGATGTTTGCATGAGGTGCATCAAGTGTTTAAATGGCTCAACCAATATTCTCACTTGAATGTAACTCAACTACTCCTCAAGAATGGATTTAATGCAATTGAGTACAAAAGAAACACACTAGAGCTCAAGGATATGCAAATAGGAGTTCAAGCAACCACAAGAATGCTGTATAGGGGGTGTATTTATAGCCCTCATCAATTGTGCTAGCCGTTGCTACCAAACTCCTGGAAAATTCAGGGTGGTTGGCACTACCGCCTATCTGGGGCCGGTATTGCCGACCTTAGGTTCAACGGTCAACTGTAGACATTAAATGCACTAACAGACTAGCCGTTACCCTAAGGTCGACACTACCGCCCATGCTAGGCCGATAGTGCTTTCCGAGCGGCAGTACCGCTCGCAAGAGGTCGGTAGTGTCGACCAACCTTGCCTCAAAAACAACCCTCACTGGAAAAAGACTACCGCCCCTAGGGCCGGTACTGCCGATTGAGCGATAGTACCGCCCACATGGTCAGTCATCGCGACTGAAGGCAGCAGACCGCACTACCATGGGCAGAGTCTTTGGTCAAGTCTGGTCAAGGGTGTTTTACTTATTTCTTTTTGTCTCAATTTAAAATAAACAACTTTTGAATATTGATTGAGCCATTTTGCACTGAACACACATCAAACTACTAATCAAGAGTCCCTCTTAATAGTACAACATCTATTCCAATAATCCGATCTTTCTTCAAAGACAAGAGAATTCCAAGATCGGTAAAAACTACAAAGAGTCCCTAATTTCATACCTTATCTCTTTAGCTCGATACATTGATCTTCTTTAGCCTCATTTTCATGCTTCGTTGTTTTTCATAGCTAAGACCAACCTATTTTCAACCAAAAACTTGAAGAAACAATTAGTCCCATAATCGCAGTTGTCATTAATTACCAAAACCAAAATAATTTAGGGGCCTAGATGCTTTCAAGCTTGCCTGCATTAGATTGATATATTCGGCCTCACTCGTATTTGGAAAATGGCCTTTTGCTGGATTCAATTTACATCCTGAAATCATAGAGTATTAAATCTATGGCAATTAATTTGAATGTCATTTATGGCATCCAACCATTCCAATAGTTGCAATTTCATTTATATGAAGGGTGTTAGTTTCCATTTTTAGCTGTCCTACATTTTTAAAGTTACATGTAGCTGCTTATTTACTTAATGTAGCTATTTACCATCCTTTTGATTTCTTATGCATACAACTAGCTAATTATCTACACTAATCACATATGACAACAATATACCCATTTTCCTAGTTTTCCCTCCTCTTTTATTTCTCTTCTTTCCTTTCCTCTCTTTTCTGTTCCTCTCTCTCTCTTTCTTTTCTCTCCCTTTCTTCTACTTTTTTACTTAATGTAGTTGTTGAAGTGCTGACTGCTGAGGCATTGTCCCTTGCATTTTTTTTTCATAATACCATGGCTGATGAAGCCATACTGGGCCATGATATATGACTACATTGAGTAGTGAATAGTTTAAACTATAATTGTATCATATAGTATGGTTGATTGATCCTAATATGTGCGACATATATGGTTTTTGTTTTCACGTATTATCCGATTAAATATTCGTGACTGAGACTAACCGCATTCGAAACGATCTGTATTTGCTCCGTATTCGTGACCGAGGTAATCCGCATTCGTATTCGAATCCGGCACTGTCCGTATCCGATTCTGTATATGAGAAAAAATTTGAAATAGGATACGGGATGAGCGAAATCCGTCCGTATCCACTCCATTTGCACCCTTAGATGCCACTGAGCAAATGATCCAGTGGAAGATGCAGCAGAGGCAGAAGTAGTGGAGGAGACGAAGAGACTGGTAGGAGCAGCGAAAGGAAGACGAAGCCAATTAAGCTCCCAAAGACGTTGAGAGTCACGACAGTGAGGGCCAGTACCAACCAGAGACCCCATGTGGCGATCCTGAATACAGCAAGAGTCAGAATCGAGGATAACACGATAGCCATGATCAGTGAGCTGGCCAGTGGATATGAGCTGTATAGTCAGTTTGAGAACATGAGAAACAACAGGAACATGAAAAGAGGAAGGCAAAATAGTGCCTTATCCTGCAACAGAAAGAGAGTACCATCTACGGTCTGCACAGTGATAGGAGCAGTAAGAGGACTAATGGAATGGAGACTCGTGGGATTAAATATCATATGAAAAGAAGCTCTAGAGTCAAGAACCCATGGTGTGATACCTGATGAGGAGGAAGGTGGTCTCTCACTGGAATACTGAGTAGCAGAACCAGCAAAACCTATCGGTGTAGAGGCAGCCATGCGACGTAGCAGTATAAGAATCTCCTGAGTGGAGTCAGAACCAACGAGGTCGCTGAGGGGAGGCGCCCAAGAGTCCAGTGCCCTTAGAATGACGTCCACCTCGACGAGCAAGATCCTTCTTTTTCCGGTAACAGAACTGTTCCATATGTCCTTTCTTATCGTAGTAGGTGCAACGAAGGTCTCCACCCCTAGTAGTCGAAACTGGAGTAGGCGCCACTAACGGAGTAGTATGAGGCACCATCAAGACTGAAGGAGACACGAGTAGGCCCGCACTACGAAGGTGAGTCTCCTCAGTATGAATAGCTACAAGGGCCTCCAACAGGATCACACAAGGGTGGCGAGCAAGCAGCTTGGCACGAATCTACTTAAATTTAGCTTGAAGACGTGTTAGGAAGTCATTGATGCGGTGAAGTTCCAAATGAGAGTGCTGACGCTAACAGCACTGGCAAGTGCGGCAAACCTCTAGTCCCAGAGAATCAAGCTGACGCCACACCGAGGATAGCTGCGCATAGAACTCATCTACTGTAGAATCACCTTGCTGCAACAACTGCTCCTGTCGCACAATAGCAAGGTACAAAATCTTGTATGCAGTAAACTAAATCTGAAAAGATCCATAGCATCAGCATAGTCATCAGGCGCCTTCTGTTTAGCAGCATCATTGGCCTCCTTGGGAATAACAGACATGGCAGGGGGAGCAGGACAAGGCGGACAAGGTAACTCGCCGGTGAGAAACTCCTAAAGACATTGACCTCGTATATGAAGGCGCATATGTAGAACCCAATCTCGATAATTGAGACTATCGAAGATGACCGGGCAGCGAGGAACAGAGACAGTACCTGAGGAAGAGCCTGAAGATGATGACATTATTTTTTTATCTAGAGAAGCCGAAGCTGTGTGTTCTGGAAGCTGGAGCCGCATGGGCTAAAGAGCCTGAGCCGAACCCAAGAAAAAAGGATTAAAATCCCTTATGGGATTTGTTTGGAGTCCAACTAGATAATGCTTCACGAGTGTTGATCGGTCTTTGATGCTTCTCCATGGGCAGACAGCAAGGGCGGTCGGCTGGGTGCCACGAGCGAGCAGTGGCCGAGGCAAGGTGGACTAGCACCGACGGTGGTGGGCCGGTCGTCAGCCGATTGGTGGCCGAGTGGGCGAGGCGAGGCCGAGATTGGGCGCGCGGGCCAAAGGGCACGGAGACGGCGGCCAGAGCGCTATCTAGGGCGCGTCGATGGGCGGCTGCATGGCGCGGGCTGAGCAACGTCAAGGGCTCGTCGGGCAGATCAAAGAGCACGGAGATCGCGACAAACGAAGCAGTCCGGCTGGGCTGGTTAGGCAGATCCGACTGAGGTGTGGCCGGGTCAGAGTCGAGGGTCGGATGCGGTGGGCAATCGGCGGCGTCGCAGGAGATGGCCGGAATGAGGTCGAGGCTGAGGTGTGAAGTCATGGGCCGACGCGGCGTGGAGGCTAGGCTATGCCTCAATGGAGCCGAAGGAGGACGGCGCACGGATGGTGGCCGCACGAAAAAGGCGCCGAGTTGAAGAAGCGGGAGGCGCGGTCAATCGAAGGGAGGATGGCGTCGGGCAACCAGAGGCGACGATAAAAGCCGCCAAAAAGAAAAGCGTAAGTGCAACGCCGGTAACCTTGACCCTGGAACCTAAGCTCTGGTACCATGTTATGAATAGCACTTGTATTGAATATGAGGCCAATGGACCAGTATATATACATGTACATAAGGGTATAGAAGGAAAGCCTATATAAGGCAATATCTATACAAGGCTAGCAATCTCTAAACAACGCAACTAGCAATCTCTTATATAAGGCAACTAGGATATTGTCTAACATCATCCACTCATCTGATTAGTCATATGACTAGTCAAGTGTCTGTGCATTGCAATGGAAACACATTTTTAATCAAATAATCAATTACACTTTTGAGTTGCCACGGGGAGGGATCAGAAGTGGGTAATGACCCGATCAAGGGGAGCGGGTGTGGGCAAAAAGAGAGAAATGTGTTGGTTTCCTTTTTATTCACGAGAGGTGGGAGAGTGTCACATCATATGTCGGCGCACTGCTTTTCTTAAAGAGTAGGAGAGGGAGGACAGAGAAATATCATCAACTCGTATTTATATATTAGTAAAGAAATTAATCTTAAATTGTTTGTACTGAATTTCAGTTTAACAGAACACGCTCAGTACAGTTCAATGAGCCTACAACTAGTTTTCGGTAAGCTCATGCGTACCTTTTAGCTCAAACTCTGTGTGAGGATTTTCAAACTGAAAAAAAGGGAGAAGAAGTTGCACCAAATACATTCCAGGCAATGTTATTGGAAAAGTGGGATATAACTTGTTCGATCATTAACACTAAACGTAGGTATAAAACTGTACAATCTACTTCATATATTATTTGTTCATCATATACCTGCTTTTAACTAGCTGCATCTGATTTCTTATGTACTTGATGTGGCTTAAGCTCCCAAGACTATACCGTGTATTTTTCTTTAACTGTTCTCTGCACTTTGCAAATGATTGCATCAATCAATTAACTAAATTAACTTGAACCATCCATTTATCCGATTGTCGTCGTATACGTTGTTAATGAAAATTTTCGAACTTGTGCTTAATTTTCAATTTATCTGTACTACTCGAGTACTCGTTAAGTACAGTTCTTATCACGAGAGACTAGAAACTATTCTGAAAATCTGTTGCCTACACTTCAGAAGGACTCAAGATTGAAACTCTTTAGTACGCCTTAAAAAATTAATGTTAGTTCAAAGAAGTCAATGGACAGATGGCTTGTACCATCTCTGTCTCCAAGTCTTCGCATTTCACACGCATTGCTGGATCAATAGGGACCATAACATATAGTACTATTTCTCAAAATTGGTTCACTTTAAATGCATTGTGCACCCATTCTTAACTAGAAAAAAATGTACTTCATTTGTAGCTAAAATAAAAAGGGAAAAGAGAGAATTCGCATGATGTATTTTGTCGGGTAGAGGTCAAAGGACATATTTATGTACCTTAAATATTTGATGTTAACATTAACTAGAAAGGGAAACAAGCAACACCGCAGAAAAGGAAATGGTAAAATGCATACGAATATTTTGTCCTTCTCTAAGCACATAACTTACTGCTAACGCATTGTCAGCTAAGGCGGTTGACATTTGCTTGGTATGATATGAGTAATTAGCAGCGACGTACTTGTTGAAGCATTAATTTTCTTCAGTAATATTGGTTGACTGTTGGTTTATAAACAGAGAAGGAAGCTTCCTAGCATTTGAATTTAATTATATTGCCCTTCCTCATGTGTTTCTCCTGTCATTTCTAGTGCATCGAACCTACTTCAAGTTGTGTACATTCTTATAAGTTAATTACAAAAGTGAATAAGTCTACTTTGAAAAGTACTGATAAAATATATTGAACATTCTTAAGTTTAGACAGCTCTTAAGCAGGAGGATTTATAGTTGAGTTAATGCAAGAATAAAAAGGCTTGGTCTCGGCTGTCAGTGTTGTCTTCAATATAGGCAGCAAATCTTGTGTTGGAATAAAACCGCACACTTGGAATCCGTGAGTATTTGCCAGCACCCAAGGTTCATTGTATTGGGACTAGAATTACTCCAGTATTTCACTAGCTAGTTAGCACTAAACTAAACTGTTTTTTTTTTAATTTTAAGCAAGTGTGTCCCTGCTCAATGACAATTGTCAAAAGGATAAGGTTGGTGGTTTTATCACTAAGATGCAATAATATTGTACTGATTAAGAATCAATGACATGAATTATATTAACATATCAGGATGGTTCACGTACTCCCAGAATCAATGACATGATTAAACTACCTAACTACCAATCGCTAACCACCTAGTATCCTATTAACTCCTTGTCTGATGTAACTAACAAGATGAGAATAAATTAAGCAATCAAGTACAACTGCATGGACCAAAACAGAAGCAGCACATTGTTATTGAATCTATATAAATAAAAACAACTTGCGATATCCAAGTCACCCCATTCGTTTTAAGGGTAAGAAAGTCCCACAATAATCTTAAAAAAAATTCCTAGAAATTCTCACATTAATCGAAAGAAAAAGAGAAAGATCTTTACCACTTATTTTCGTAGGGCTAGATTATAACAGTTCAGATAAATCATATATAGATATTAGAGTTATAGAACAAATACAATTGCATTTCAATTATAGAAAGTATAGTTGTATATCAAAGACAGTTGTATTATAATATTTAGCTGCGCAGTTGCGCGGATAAAGATGCTAATTTATAAAGAACACTAACCCAACTTGCAAATCTTAGCATAACACGTAATCACAGGACAAAAGAAGAAGTAGCTAACAGTTTCTGTTTTTTTTAGACAATCCTCTTGTTGGGGCGCTTGGAATGATGATGCCAAGTGTGCAATGTTTTTATATAAAAAGTACTCCCTCCGTTAAAAAAATATAAGGCATATAATTTGAATGATCTTGTTAAAAAATATAAGGCTTGCATGTAGATTTAATGAGGCTTTTCCTAGTATACCCCTATTTATTCTCTCTCAGCTACATACATTTATTCATTACTACCACACACATAAAATATTATCTCTCATCTTCAAGACAATTAAGTGGGGGTATTTAAGTCATTTTCACTCATACCTTTCTTAATTTTACCCAACATTAATCTTTGTGTAAAGTCAAAATACGTCTTATATTTCTGAACGGAGGGAGTACAATTTAATACCATATTTAATTGGAACATATAATCGCTGACAATTGCTTAGAATTAAGTCTCGTGCTGCATACTGAAGCATGCCAAGTTATCAATTAGCTCCTGTTTATAGCCTAATCTTCTAATTTGCATACAAGATACTCGACTAAGCAGACCCACTTGCTTGCTTCTACCATTATTTGTAGAACCAACTTTACATTTCTAAAAAAAACATATTTATGCAGATTAGCGGCAAGCCGTTATAAACTAACAAGTTTTACCAGCTACTGTCTCTACTAGTTTCATCCTCCTCTCTTTGAGAGCAAGTTTCGTTTTCTTCTTGAAAGTGTTTAATTTAACTTAAATAAAAAAAATTAGCGAGTCCATTTTGCCTTTAAACTCTAATTTCAGGTAAATGGAATGGATCCTTAATATTTCTTGAAGAAAAGTTCCTAAATAAGCTTATTCCCAGATTAGGCTATTTTTTGTTGCGATTTAATGGGATATGAAATGGGGATATTGTCATGATACCTCATTAATAGGGCCACTAGCCGACTAATCCTTCACAAACAAATATCGATTTAAAATACGTAGAACCAAATCGAACACTTCATTTAAAATCGTATCGGTGCTTTTATTTTTGTTTCTTAGCGGTGCACACATGTAATTAAAATTCCTCTTTTAGTTCATTGATTGCTATAGTAGCAACAATATGGAAGATCTCGGATTACGTGGCATTGTTTTATATATACCCCAACATAAACATTCTTGCTATTTTTTATGGTTGTGCACGTGTCATGATCATCGGTGAGTGACATTTTCAAAGAAGGTTGATAACCTTACTTTTTCTTTGAGCTGTATAATTTTATTTAGAGCCTTCGCAACAATTATATCCACTAACTATACAATAACCTACTTCGTTTGGCATCACGTTTAATATCAAGGTTACGATTCCACTATATGTTGTGTTTAATATCTCTACTAATGAACGAAGAAGTTCATCATATATATATATAGGACTGGAGAAGTTGTGGTAAAAAAAAAAATTGGCCGCGACACTTAGAAATGGGGCTCGTTCCATATATATTTCGGTAGACATATTGATATTTTTCTTAAATAATCCTATCATCAATACTTAAAATTTGTTTATGAAAGGTATTTGAGCTGGACAACAGGACAAGGCCAGCTGAAGCTAGCCCTTCAGCCTCGGCAGCAGTTGGCATGGACGGCAATCAAACCTAGACGCGCGCACACTGAAGAGAGACAAATCGATGGTTCCACCGAATAACATCTCGCTTTCTTCAGGTACAGATATTCCAACTGGCAAAGGGTAGATCTGACAGGCAAATATGATCGATTGCCTCGCAGCAGAAAGAATTTTTCCTTCGAAAAAATGGGACGAACTGATGCTGGAGATGGCTAACACCATACGAATTCTCGAGATATTTCCTACTTTTAAATTACGCAAGCAAATGGCTGCATGCCAACTTTCATGGACATGCGCTTCATCCATGGGGAATTACAGTTTCCAGTGCCACTACTATTTGTCTTTTTGCTGTGCAAATTGAAGTAGGTGAGATCCTTGTTTTTTTAGACTCAATGAGATCCTTGTTGTTAATGAGGTTTTCATTGCAGATACATCTTTGATCATTGGAGGCTCTCAATCATTCTATCCAACTGTAACTAGTATTATCTTGCATCTGCGTGGAACACGTACATCCTATAAAAATATTTTCGTATTTGTACCACTATATACATCAATGATCTGAATTCATAATACAATATAACATAATTCTTGCATCCTCTGAATTTGTATGTTTCCTCTGTGGCCCTGTGGTAACACTCCTCACTCCACAATTTATGACGGTGATGCTATTGGCAATTACAAATCACTAGTAGGGTTCAGAAAATGATGGAAACTGGCCAATTCATGCTAGTTTCGGGGTCAAACCGCTAAATGCCAATTTATCAAAATTTGACCGGTTTTTGCACCAAGTCAATAGCAACTTATGATTTATGTCGAGTTAAACCGATTTACGACTGTTTCAGATTGATTTTGAACAATTCAGGCCAGTTCCAACCATTTGGAGGTATTGTTGGGATACATTGTACGCTGTTGCAAATTAAAATTTTCTGCCACGTAAACTAGGAAACCATTGAAATAAGATATCATAGATCGTTATCACTAGACACACAATGCAATAGAAGTCGAAACTATGCAAATAAGAGATCATAGATCGTTATCACTAGACACACAATGCAATAGAAGTCGAGTTGAAGCAGCCCGGTTCAATGTAGTGTGCGTCATGTAGTCAATGTAGTCAATCATCCCATGTCCTTGGAGGCTAATCGTCTCCTCCCTGTCGTCTCAATAAGCGCCTCACGATCGTCCCGGTTAGCACCACAACGCAGAGCCTCTACCGGAGTCCACACATCTAGGGGAGAAACGACATACGTCGGTGTGCTAGCTAGCACCAACACACACAGCAAGACCTTCGAGAGGTGGTGGCTAGGGTTTTGATGGGTGTGTATGGAGTACTTCCCCCAGACCCACATGTCCGTTAATATAGCCCCTCGGTGAAAACTTACATTTGGGACCCATCAAAGTACAAAGCTCACATAGCCCATTAGCAGCGAATCATATCCAAACTAGTATGTTTCAACCCATTAAGTGCGTGGCTATATAGGTTCATGTATACTTAGCAGTAACCCAAAAACCGTTTTTTGATCACATGTCGATCTCAATCCCTAGCAGGACATAAATAACCCCTAAGCGTACATAAAGATAAAATCGGATGAACCTTGTGCAATATGATCTACGATCAAGTCCTAGTCACTCACAGCCAGTCCGTAACTCCTTACAACCAGTTCACATATAATCACTACCAGTCCGCATCTCCTTATAACCAGTTTGTGATTATGTCTGACCAACTCACGACTAGTCTGTATCATCATATGACCAGTTCACATATAGTCACTACCAGTCCGCATCTCCTTATAACTAGTTTGTGATTATGTCTGACCAGCTCATGACCAGTCTGTATCATCATACGACCAATTCGTATCCGGTCAGGCTAAACAACCTGTTTGTGTATTCTCCTTTTGCCTCATGATACATGATCGAACTCCAAGTAAGATACTTGTCATCCATGGACTATTCAATCCTTTCTCGATCTAGTGTTGGATAACTTTATGTGGTCGACTCTTCGACCACTAGTAGTATGGCCATGTATTTCCTTTATCCGACCACATTGAGGGGTGAGAGATATCCCCCCTATTATGTTAGGAGGGGTAAATCCCATATCCGATCTGCCACATTCCACCACATGTTTCATAGTATACCCAAAATTACCTTTAAAAATGCCCAATTACGGAGCAACGCTTGGTAACCCCTAAGCATGACACTATACATGTAGAAAATCATGTTGAACTTGAAGGGATACGGGTAGGCTACACTAGCACACAATAAAAATTTCTACCTCATAAATTAGGAAGCCACGCAAGTAGATGATCATGGATCGTTACCACTAGACGCGCAGTGCAGCGGAAGGAAGTTGATGCAGCCTGAATCAACGAAGTGCGTGTCCAGTTGCAGTGGTCGATCTTCCTCAAGCGGTGGTCGATCGTCCCGAACAATGTTCAGTAGCAGCAGCACCTCTATCGGTGTCCACACATTCGAGGAAATGAACGTCGTGCGTCGGTATGCCAGCACCAGAGCGCAAGGGAAGGCTCAAGTGGTGACGACTAAGGTTTCGATGGCTGCGCCCTCTTCCCTTTATATAGCCACCCCCTCCCTCATGGTCGAACCCTACAATAGGGCCCAACTGAAGGATAAAGCCCACTTGACCCATTAGTGACGGATCCAATCCGTACCACTATATTCCAACCCCTTAGTGTGTGATCATGTAGATTCATGCATATTTGGACACGCTCGGAAACAACTTTTCGACCGATAATCGATAGCGGTACCTAGCAGTACATATCGATTCCCAAATATCCATAAAGCTTTGGACGAACCTACTATAGTGTGATAATGTAATGTTTCCTTTGCTTCACGATATTAGATCGAGCTCAAGGTGAGAGTCGTGTCATCCTATGACAGCTCGATCTCTTCACTCATACCGTAGTGGAATAATTTATCTGGATTGACTCTCAATCATATTCGGTATGGCTATGCACTTTCTTAATCCATCTACCTTGAGGGGCCCAGAGATATCTCTCCGTTATATAGGAGGGGCAAATTTCATCTTGATCATTCATGTACCTCAACATGTTTCATGGTAAACCCGAAAGCTTCTTTTATAACTATCTGGTTAAAGAGTAGCGTTTGGGAGATCCTAAGTGAACCATTACACATCTAGGAAACCAATGACAATCTCAGGTTTAAGCATCATACATACACTATGCATGAGATCAACTGATGACACATAAGAATAATTCTCGCAGTGTCTCATATAGGTCTATCCAACGCATGTTCTCTAACATGTGTCCACATTATTGATTATATATCTCTATATCTCTATGACCCGTGAAACTTGGTCATCAATCAATACATGTGTTGATCTATGAAGCATAATTATCCTATATTATGATAACCGATCAGAAATAACTTGAATAATATCGATATATGGAAAAAAATTGCACGAACAAGTCACTTACTTGTTGATTAATCTAATCAATATTTATTCAAAGGACAAACAATTATACTATTCCATAAATATAAGACGTGATACAATCATCTTTATGATTGCCTCAAGGGCATAGCACCAACAGATCTCAGGTCTAAGAATTATACATCATCATTGCTTGAGATTAACTAATGATACATAGAAATATAACAATCCCAAAGGCATCTCAAAGTGACTCGATCCAACATCATGTTTTTTAACATGTGTCCACACTATGATTCTTTTCGTGGAGTGAGTCTGTGAGTAATAAAACACCATATGCTTGTATTAGCTGAATGCCCTGATCATGGCGGTGGAGGCGCTCCGCGAGAATCTGTGGAGCCACGAGATGAGGCAGTGAAGCTAAGAGTACAGTACAGGCTGTGCACAGTAGCGCAGCGCAACACACGGCTCAAGATATGCCAGAGATCCATTGGCTTCTGCAGCACAGCCAAGGGGAAGGCATAGCCGCATAGACCCGACGTGCTGGAGATAATATATATATATATATATATACATATATATATATATTCTCGGAGATGTACGGGAGCCGGTCGCACGCGCCGCCCTTCCTGAGTTAATTGAGCTGCTAAATCATGTTATAATTAAATGTTTGAAATTTTTTTAGGAGGGTTCTCAGAGTGTGCCTAACCTACCATAAACAATTCAGATCATGATCATACTTGTGTGATTTAAAAAAAAAATCTGACTATGGTACTGATACATTTGAAGCAGCTTTATTGGTTTAATAATTTGATTGAACTAATAAATCATGTTGTAATTTTTTTAAACTTTTTGAGAAGGGTCCTCAGAGTGTTCCTAGCTTATCATAAAAAATTCAGAACATGATCAAACATGTGTGATTTAAAAAAATCCTAGCAATGCTATTAATGTATTTAAAGCAACTTTGTTGCTTTAACTAAGCTACTAAATTTGCAAATTCTTAAATTTTTTGAGAAGGTCCCTGAGAGCATGCCTAAGATACTGTAAAAATTTGAAATCGTGATCAAAATTATGTGAATTTTAAAAAATCTGACAGTGCTACTAATGAATTTAAAGCAACTTCACTGATTTAATTGGACTACTAAATTTGTAAATTTTAGAGAATTTTTGAAAAGGCTTCTGATAGTATGCATGAGCTGTCGTACAAAAATTAGATTTCTTTAATTTCCGTAACATTTTAAAGGAATATAAAAAAAACGGAAGAAATATTTTTCGTAAAATATCTGCGTTTTTTCCCTCTCTTTTGGGCTCGGTCGGAGTGGGCCGCGGCTGTGGGCCGAACCGGCCGACCATTCCCGCGACCACCTCCTCGTCTCCTCCTGGGACGAAGCGAGTCACTCACAGCAGCACGCTCCTCCTCCCTGTGGGAAACGAAACCCTAGCTGTTTGGCTTGATCTGCCGGATTTGATGGGGACTTGGCTGTGCGTGTGCGTTCGCTGCTTCCTTAGCCGTGCGTGTGTGTTCGCTGCTTTCAGACGGTTCGGCTCTACGACGCGGAGGCCAACGTGCCGATGGGATTGTTCATGCACGAGGGGCCCGTGCTTGACTGACGCTTCCAGGACGACTACTCGGGGTTCAGCGCCGGCAGCGACCAAACCGTGCGGAGGTGATAGCGATCACCTATTCACCTTCCCACCCCGTTCGATTGGGTTTTTTGACGAGCGATTCAGTTGGAACGATCACACACATAGTATAGTTTTGTTGTGCAACCCTGAATAGACTCGGCGGAACTCTCCGTTAAATTGGTTCTCCATTTTGCAAACGTGCATTAATTTGTGATGTTAAAATGGACTGGGAAGAGAATGGGATATGATTTAGTTTGGAGTAAATTTCATAAAATCCCAGATTTTACTATCGTTGTTACATAAAACCTCAGATATTATAATCTGTATCACTTAACCTTTCGTATTATAGTTACAATATTTCACAAAATCCTAGATATTATAGTCATGATGAAGATGAGCTGCTGGAAGTAGTGAGTGCGAGGTCCTCTGTCATGTAGGCCGGAGGCGTCGAGCAGGGAGAACAACCTACCTTGTGTGTGGTCACGATTATGAAGGAGTAATTGTAATGAGGTGGGGTTTTGTGAAATGTTATAGCCATAATACTTGGGATTAAGTGATACAAGCCACAACATTTGAGGTTTTGTGCAACAACAACCGTAAAACCTGGGGTTTTATAAAATTTACTCTTTAGTTTATTACTATGAGCCCAATGATCAGCAACCCCTATGAGGCTACAACAGTACATTGCTTCAGAAGAATTTTAGCTTATCTTTTGTTTTCCAGTTTGGTCAGATTATTCATAGAAATTGAAGCGAAACTGATAGCTTGTATGCTTTGGAACTGCTTTTTTTTTCTTCAGTTTGGCCTTTAGTTCTGGTAGAAATGATCTCTTGGGACGCCATGATGGTCCAGTTCGCTGTGGACTGTGGAGTACTCCTATGCTACAGGTACTTGCTTTTGCCTTTTTGCTATGGATGGGAACTGCTGTTGAGTGTTGTGTTCGTCAAACTTCAGTGTCTAGGGAACATTGCTAGTTGAATTCATGCTCTAGTTGCTAATAGATGGGTTAAGTCTGTCTTAAGAAGATCTGATCATCTAGCCCCCAATGTTACTGGTTCAATGGGAGAACATTGCTAGTTGAGTACATGTTTTAGTACCTGGTAATGGGGGTAAGCCTATCCTAATAAGTTTGTCAAATTGATCTTTAAATGAACTATATCCTTGGTGTAAACATAACCATCTTTGATTACAGTGCTACAAGAATGGAAATTGTTTGACTATTTTCTTTATCTTTTTGGGTAGAGCACTTAATAAATATACATTCCATGTACTTGCTTATGATATCCATCTTTTGTAGTTGTTCGTTGCAAGAGGTGATTCCATGCTTTTCCTTTTGACAGTTGCACAAATATTAAAGCATGAATGAATGGTAGATAGTGATTACTTACCCCTTCGTTTGCTTCAAGATTTGTGCAACCTGTATTGAGAGGGAAAGCATTGAAGTACTGCTCGTTGCTTAATTCTCTGTATGGTTGTTTATCTTCTCATTGTTTGAGCTTTGAATTCTTCAATAGGTGATTGTCCCCAATACAATAACCAGAAGGAGCATTAATGACTATTGAATGAATAATGATTAATTTTAGAAGGATAGCTATCTGATGGGCCATGTCTCTATCAATATACATTACAACGTTACTGAAGACTATAGTAGACAGTAGTGAAATTTGGGCCCTTAAGAAATAGGGAGTTCTTATATAGGCTACAAAATTTTGAAGTTTGTGCATTTCAACAATTATAATTCATCTAACATTGTATTTTCCCAATAATTTATCACTTCTTAAGAATAATGTGGGACATCGTATGTTTATTTGTGCCATGTATCGTGTCAGGACAAGTAATCACTGGCAGCTGGGATCATTTCAGCTCTGTTTCAAGGTGTTGGGATCCAAGAGGTGTGATGTGGTCACTGTTATCATGGCGTCACCTAGGCGCCGACTAGGCGTCCAGGCGGCCGGCCGGAGTCGCCATGGCGCGGCGCCGCTGAAGTTGACCAGCGGCCGCTGGTAGCCATGGCGTCGCGGCGTGGACGCCTAGGCGTCGGCCGGGCTTGCTGGGCGGTCGACTTGCCGGCTGAGGAGTCCCAGAGAAGTATTTAAGGGTCGGGGAAAGAGCAAACGAAGAGGCAAAGACTCATCGAGTGGAACCCTAGTTCGGCGCCCAGCCGCTGGCAGCTACTTCTCCGCCTCCGGCGCTTCCACCACCGCCACCGGTAATCCTCCACCTCCCCCTCCTCCTCCGCCTCCCCTTCCTCTTCTTTGCGCTCCGCCAGTCCGCCTCCCCTTCCTCTGGTCTGAGCTCCGCCTCGGCGCCTCCCCTTCCTCTGCTCTGAGCTTCGCCTCGGCGCCTCCCCTTCTTCTGCTCTGAGCTCCGCGTCCCTTTCCTCTTCTATGCGCTCCGCCTCCCCTCCCTCTGCTCTGAGCTCCGCCTCAGTTCGGCTCTCGCCCTCTCGGTTTGGCGCTGAGGTCGGGACTGGAGGATGCGGTGCGGCGCCGGCGGGATGCACTGGCCGGTGAGCTCGGGAGTCGGGACTCGGGAGGATGCGCAGGCTGAGGAAAGGGAGGACGAGGAAACGACGCCGATTGGAGATGAGGAAGTGGCGAACTGGGCAACTGGCGATGGGGATTGGAGATGGAAGCTAGCTCAGCCAAATGGGGGAGTAGTACAGACTACAGAGCAAAAGCTAGCTCAGCCAAATGGGGGAGTACTCGCTACTCGGGAGTAGTACAGACTACAGAGCAAAAGCGAGAAGAAAAGAAATTGCAGCAACACTGCAACAGCATGCAATGCAACTGAGCTAGGGAGTAGTTGAGTATTGACTGAGTACTGACTACTGACTCAATACTTACTGAGAAGTGAGAATGATCAATGAACACTGAGTCACTGACTAATGAGTAATGACTATTAGTAATTTTGTATGGAGTACTGAGTATTAGTATTGATTATTGAGTAATGAGTAGACTGCTTAGCATTGAGTATTGATTGCTTGGTATTGAGTATTGAGTATTGCCTGCTTATTCTAGCTTGTATAGAAAATGACTGATAATGATGCTTCATGCTTGCACAGGACATATATTGATATACGTACATGGCTGATCAAGCAACAAGTGCTGCCGTTAGCGAGTCCGGTAATGCTACTAGCCAAGAGCAAGTATATGATCCATCCAAGGATCTAAAGCGGAAGGCCAAATCGAAAGATCCCGGGTGGAAGTATGGATTTTGGCCGGACATGACAAACAAGGATATGGTGCAATGTATGCTTTGCGGAAAACAAATGCATTCGGGTATCAAAAGGTTGAAGCAACACCTTGCCGCGGGTTTTGGGGATGTTCAAAAATGCCCCAAAACCACCACAGCTATAATGAGAGAGATGCAAGATTACATGAAGAAGACTGCAAGGAACAAGATGATTAATTTAGATGACGATGAAGAGGAAGGTGGAGGTGAGGATGTTCAGGAGGTTGAGGTTAATCAACAAGTATCCTCGAAGGCGTCATCTTGTCATCCAAGTTCTGGGACAGCTGCCAAGAGGAAGCAAGCTGCCATTATGTTCAAACCGATGGCCAAAGTAACAAAATCAGTTGCCTCCATGATAAAAAAGACACCCGAAGAGGTGATTGAGGAAAGGCATTCCAAACAGTTATCACAAACCTCCATGGAGCAATGTATGAGGACCAAGGAAGAAAAAGAGAGAGTGGATATGCATGTTGCTAATTTCTTTTATCAGTGTGGCATACCATTCAATGCTGCAAATTCTAGGAGTTATGAAATTATGATGGAGTCTGTTGGACAATACGGGCATGGATACAAACCTCCTAGTTTTCATGAGTTAAGGGTGCCATTGCTTGCTAAGGCAAAGAATGAAATCCAAGCATTAAGGGAGAAGCAAGAGTCTGGTTGGAGGCAATACGGTTGTACACTAATGTCAGATGGATGGACTGATAGGAGAGGAAGACATTTGATAAATTTTCTTGTCAATTGTCCTGAAGGGACTTTCTTCTTGGAGTCTGTAGATGCATCCTCTCAGTCGGCTGATGCAAGGATGTTAGCTGATTTGCTTGAGAAGAAGATTGTGGAGATAGGTCCTGATAATGTAGTTCAAGTGGTCACCGATAATGGTGCTAACTTCAAGGCTACTGGTAAGTTTCTCTTCTTTAGCGAAAATAAACTACCTTATGCAGCAAATTGCTTGGAACTCATCTTTTTCTTTTGTAGGTAAAATTCTTATGGAGAGGTTTCCCACTCTCTTCTGGACCCTTTGTGCTGCACATTGCTTGGACCTTATGTTGGAAGATATCGGAAAAATAAGTGAGTTCAAGAAAGCCATCAATCAAGCCAAGCATGTCACTACCTTCATCTATAGGCATGGGAGGCTTCTCGATGCAATGAGGGACAAGACAGGAGGGAGGGATTTAGTGAGACCCGCAGCCACTCGGTTTGCTACTTCTTTTCTCACTCTGCAGAGTTTATATAAGCATAAGGATGCTTTGCGACTACTCTTTGTTAGTGAGGATTGGACTAGGGCCAAATTGGCTCACACGGAGGCGGGGAAGAAAGTTTGTGATATTTTGCTTTCCTTGCGTTTTTGGCATGCTGTGGAGGATTGCATAAGAGCATCCCAACCTTTGCTGATTGTGCTGAGGATTGTTGATGGGGATGAGAAGCCTGCTATGCCAGAGGTTTCAGCAAGTATGGATCATGCTAGGAATAAAATAAGAGAGTCTTTTGCAAGCAAACCAAGGGTACTAAAGAAGGTAATGGACATCATTGAGAGGCGGTGGGTGCATCAGATGGAGCAAAAGCTGCATGGGGCTGCATTATTTTTGAACCCAAACAAGTTTTTCGATATCAAAGAAAAAGACATTGACTATGCTTCGAGGCTCCGGATTGCATTCAATGATGTGCTTGAAAAGATTGTTAATTGTGATGATAATTTGCTTAGAAATATAAGTGATGAAGCGGATGATTATGAGAAAATGAGGAAGAGCTTTGGAAAGCAATCAGTTGTGATGCAACAAAAAACAAAGAGCCCTCGTAAGTACGAAGCTTCTATTCTAAGTTGATTCAATTTTAAACATTCTAAGTTTCTAACATAGATACAATGTTTTACATTTTAGTTGATTGGTGGGATGCTTTTGGTGGCCTTGCTAGAGAGCTTCAAAAGTTTGCGAGGCGCATCCTCGGCCTTTGTTGTTCGGCCTCCGGTTGTGAGCGCAATTGGAGCATCTTTGAATTTGTAAGCATTGCAATTAAGTTGTATTTATTTCAAGACTGCTCATATATTCCAAGTATTTTCTGTTGTTGATTAGTGATTAATTTTCAGATCCATACAAAAAAAAAGAAACCGGTTGGAGCACCAAAGATTGAATGATTTGGTCTACATTCAATACAACCGGAAGATCGCCGAACGTTTTCAAAAGAGGCGTGTGGAAGGGACAAATTTCAACCCTTTGATCTTAGAAGAGTTCCAATGGGACAATGAATGGGTTGAAATGAGTACCGAAGAAGTCCACAACGGAGAAAATCTTTCATGGGCTCATGTTGATGAAGCCACCGATGCATCACTAATGCTTCAGGGTCGTAATCTGCCTAGGATGGTCAGGACGTACTCTCGACGTGGTGTAAATTTGAGCCCAACCCAAGGAGAAGAACAAGGCTCAGACGAGGATGAAGTCTATGAACCTTTGGTGGCCGATGATCTAGACATCGACGATGATTATGGCCAAACGCCACCTACTTCTCCTCATGAGAGTGGACCAAGTGATGATAATCGTCAAGATGATTTAGACTTAGACATTGATGTTTGAATGTCCTTGTCATTGGAACATTATATTTATGTTTGAATGTCTTTTTCCTTGGAACATTATATCTATGTTTGAAACTTTCAATGTCTTTGTCCTTGGAACATTATCAATTCTGTTTTCAAGATATTTTTATAGTTTATGTGAACTCCATGTATCCAACAACCCAGTGTTTCATCTTGCTAACATGTAAATCTCTTGCTTGTACTAGGAAAAATAAAAGCAAGGTGCTGGATGGATTGAGTTATTTCGGACTCTACATCAATGTTTGGACAGCAATGATTTGGATCATATGGAAGTGGCTATGGATGCTACATACAAGGTACTACACATCACTCCTCACTCCTACTATATTTGATCTTGAATTGTGATTTTGTACATAGGAAATTTGAACTGTAATTGAACTACAAATCTGAACTTTTGGTCGCCTAACTGATGCCTAGGCGGGCGCCTAGGCGTCCAGGCGCCCCGGAGGCGACTCGCCTCGCCGGGGCGTCGTGATAACCATGGATGTGGTAGAGCATACACTTGTTGGGATGTATATCCAACATGAGCGTGGATACTCGCCTTCATTAGCAGGATTTAGGTTGGTTGTTGCAACAGCAGGAAGGCATGTTAATGTTTATGACTTGCGCAATATGTCTGAGCCTGAGCAAGGAAGAGAATCTTCGCTGAAATATCAAACATGGTGTGTTCAGTGTTATCCAAATGGATGGTAAGACAGCGAAATATCAAACATGGTGTGTTCAGTGTTATCCAAATGGAACTGATAAGGCATTGTTATTCTTGATTATATAATTCTGCAAACATGCAAAAGTAAAATATTTCTGCTAAATACTTCCTGCATTATTTTCACCTTATTTTTGTGATTTGTTTAATACATAAAGATGTGATAAGTTGATAAAGTATTACTTTTCTTGTTTGAGATTGAGGATCGTTGTTCATTTGGAAATACATAGTGAAGACTGCTATCTCATACTTTTTTTGAAGCTTATAATAAATTGCTACATGGTTATTGTTATCCATTGTTTTCTTGCGTTCCAAGGATGATCGGATAAGCTGTTTGAAATTCATGCAAGTACGTGATTATCATTTTTGCATAGGTCATTTCAGCTGATAGATAAGTTGCTTGAAATTCGTGCTACAATGCTGTCATGATTTTTGTATAAATCATGCCAGCTCCATTTCTTCTCAATCATCCTGATGTTTTTGCCAATTCATGAGCATTTAGTCCTACAGTTTAGAACCTCAGATTAAATTGTGAACTTGGTATGATTCAAGGATGTGGGATATCTATGAATACCAACACAATTGCGATCTTTGCATCAACTATTGAAAATGCACAGCGGTAACAGGTGAACTACTTGGGAGCTTGAATTTCCATTTTACTGCCAGCATAGACGAATTTACTTTTTTGTTTATTTTTTATTTTAGTTTTTTTTGCGAGGAAGCATACAGGAATTTATTGAAAGTATGGCTTTCTAGAGTTTTCTTAATTACTGACTAACATTTAGCTTGTTAGCTCTTTCATGATATGATTCTCCAGTAGTAGAGCTTCAGCAAAAGTTTGTCATAATATTGAATTATTCACAACACAACCTGAACTTCGAATATACTTTCAGACTCTTATAATATTTTGTGAACATCACGTTTTATCGATATGTGAAAACACGGTGTATGTTGCAGAGGAAAAAAATGTATATAGTTGCTATCATCTACCAAGACTGTGATATTTGTAAATGATCTCAATTAATTTCTTAACTGTTCTAGTGCTCCAGTGCTGTTTTGACTGTGGATGCCTTGTATTTTCGTTTAGTACTTTTTTCATCTGTTAATGGTGGATATCCTTTATATGATAATTCACATCCGTCGTCCATGGGTTCTTCGGTACTATATGGCATTTGAACATGTTTTTCAGTTTCTCACCATCTCATGCGGTCGTACCTGATTTCCAAATTTCATTGGCAGGATAATGGTAATAATTATAATCAGTAATTCTACATATTTATCTGTTTTAGATTTGTCTAGGACTCTGGCCTTGTATAAATTTGTTTTGCATATAAAAATGTTGCCCATGGGTGGTCTTGACGGCACAATTTGACTGAAGCAATCAATATTTTTTTGTATTTTAAATATTCATTTGCAAAACTAAATGGAAGGATCACTATCTTGAACTCTAGTTGCATCTATCTTTTTTTGTAGCTTGTTTTAATCCAGCAAAGTGTCATTGAGTTTCAGAAGTCAGCTTTTTACTATTGTACACTTTCAATTTATTGACTTAACTCCCCCCTCGCCGCTATTTTGATTCAGGATTTGCTCTGGGTTCTGTGGAAGGACGAGTTGCTATGGAGATCTTCAATCAATCCGAGTCTACTCTCTGTAAGAAGTATGTATCAAGCTGCAGAACAAAAGCTGCTTCCCTGAATAGCCATTTTGCTTAAGCTAGCAGTATTGGCACTGTTGTGTGGTTGGCTTCTTAATCTGCATATGTTCAGTTGTTCCCCATTTTCGCACTTAGCTACATGCTTTGTCATTACCTATCTGTCTACTCTCTGTAAGAAATATGTATCCAAGCTGCAAAAGAAAAGCTGCTTCCCTGAATAGCCATTTTGCTTAAGCTAACAATATTGGCACTGTTGTGTGGTTGGCTTCTTAATCTGCATATGTTCATTTGTGTCCCATTTTCGCACGTAGCTACATGCTTTTTCATTACCTGTTTGTTCAATTCAGGTATGCTTTCAAGTGCCATCGATTAACTGAGGATGGAAGGGAGATTGTCTATCCTGTCAATGCAATTTCATTCCACCCAGTGTAAATTTCCCTTCATCTCTCTCGCAGTGTCAATCAAGTGAAGTAATTAATTTTCAGTTTCTTTAATGGCCTCATCTAACATACGCAGATATGGCACATTTGCTACCGGTGGATGTGATAGATTTGTGAACCTTTGGGATGGCGCTAACAAAAGGAGATTGTTTCAAGTAACTGCCCCCGCGATATACTCTATATCAGGAATCCAGAATTCAGGGTATCTGAAACTGTCTTTTGATTGCAGTACCCCATGTACCCATGTAGCATCGCTGCTCTATCTTTCAGCAGGGATGGCAGTCTGCTTGCCGTCGCATCCAGTTACACTTATGAAGAGGGAGACATACCATAAGATCGAAATTTCGATAACCTAAGAACACCTTTCTTTCTGTCAAGGTAGAAGTTAGAACTAGAGATGGCCAAATGGGCGGCCGAGTCACGGTACTGTTGGTCCGACCCGAGCATGGCACGCCCAGCCTAGCCGTAAATGGGTCGTGCCAGCACGGCCTACTCGCCCGTGCCGTGCTTGGGCCGGCACAACGGCATGGTGGGCAGGCATAGCATGGCCCATTTACGGGCGGGCCCGGCACGGCCCGGTGTGGCTTGGCACGATTAGGGCACAACACGACCCGTTTAGTTTGAAAAATAGCCATTTTATAGCCGGTGGAGGCTTAAGAAATTCAAAAAAACCCCGATTTTTTTTCTATAAATAGGTGGTTGCCCCTCATTTCCGTACTAGCAGTTTTGCACTCTCTTCTATTCATTCTCTTGTGGAAATTCTTTTGCTCTTGGTGGTAATTTGGTAAAATTCAAAATAGTTTTGCTAAAAATCTAAAAATCCGAAATTCGGCTTATAGCTTTTGTTAAGAAATCAAGGTGATAATTGTGATTTATTTTTTTGTTTTTTTAGTATTTTAAATTATATTTTAGTATTAATAGCGTAATTATTTTTTGCAGTTTGCTTTATGGAGCACGGAGATTTTTCGTCGTTCCCAACTTCTGATTTCGGGATTTCACCTGAGGAGCTTCTTGCATCCTATGAAGGGCAAGAAGCTACATGAGTTGTACCACCCTCAGGCTCTACAAGTGCTACTGTGTCGGTAAGCATCGGGGCGAAAAGAACAAGACGCAATACATCGGGAGTCTAGAAAGATTTTGAGCAGATTTTTGAGACATCAGACGGTGTCCAGAGTAGGTATGCTGTTTGTAAATATTGTAAGCATAAATTAACTGCGAAATCTTCAGGTGGAACGGGGCACTTGAAAAGGCATGCTGAGAGCTGTAGAAAAAAAACAAGGATAGCTTCGAGATAGACGCAGCTGTAGTACAACCTCGACAGTACGGTACGTAACTGGGACTATAATCCTGGGGTAGCTCGTGAATCTCTTTGTTGTTTAATCGTTTCTCAAAATCTTCCTTTAAACTTTGGTGAGTTAGCTGCGTTTGAAAGCTATATTAGGACCGCTAATAATCTTAGGTTTTTTGCAGTTTCTAGATAGATAACAACTAGAGATTTGATTAAATATTATAATAATTGTCGCAATAAGCTAAAAGAAAATTTTAGTACATGTACTTTTTCTATGTGTTTGATATCTGATATATGGAGTTGCTTTTTCTGTGTCTTTGACATGTGATATATGGAGTTGTAGAGATAAAGAGGATTGCCTTAGTGTAGTTGCTCATTATGTAAACGATGATTGACTACTAGAAAAGAGAATTCTAAGATTCAAATCAATTGATGTAGCACACACAGGTGAAAATATTGCTGATTGTATTGTAAATGTTGTGGAAGATTTTGGCCTTAGTGATAAGATTTTTGCAATAACATTAGATAATACTTCTGCAAATACTTCTGTCATGAACATTTTTACTCCGCTTTTCAATTCATATGCTGAATCTTTCTTATTACATCAACGTTGTGCTTGTCAAATTATTAATTTTATAGTTAAATCTAGTTTGAAGAGGTTAGATCAGTATCTTGAACCTTTTTGCACTGCAGTATCTTAAATTATTTTAATCAACGAGTAGCAGTATATAAGACTTATTGTATTGCAATGAATGTGCGTCCGCGTAAGTTTGGTTTGTATATGCCTGTTAGATGGAACTTTACTTAATGCTTAAGAATCTCACACCATATGAGAGTATATTTTCTGTTTTTATTAACACGCACTATCGTGCACGAGATGGTCAACCGCTACTCACAGAGCAACATTGGTATATTGCTAAATACTTGCTACCATTTTTAGAACTTTTTTTAATCCACTGTTGCTTTATTTGGAGTTTATTACGCAACCTCTCCTTTAATTGTGCATCATATTTTAGAAATTGCTACCCACTTAAAGAGCCACAAAAATGATAATATCTTGCGTGAATCTGTTTATGCTATGAAAACTAAAATTTTAAAATATTGGCAAGAAATTCCTATGGTATATGCATTTGCATTTATTTTAGATCCTAGAGCTAAAGTTCGAGGGTTCTCTAATGTTCTCTCACTTCTAAGTGATGCGGTAGGTACTGATTATTCTAGTTATTTTTCAAATGTTCGTGCTAATTTATCTTAAGTTTATGATAAGTATGATCGGAAGTTTGCTGGAGTTCGCATGCAGCTACCTCTACCAGCACCCACAACAGGTAAGAAGAAAACCGCGTAGGGAAAGATATGGGGTGCAGGGGCTCTTCCTTAAGAAGTTCGACTACAACAACGACAAGTACGGACACATGAAGTGGTGGGGAGCTAGCTGCCTATCTCAACAGCGACACTATCAACTACCAAGAGCAGCAAGAGGAGAACTTCAGCATTTTGCAGTGGTGGCACGAGCACAAAATAACATATCCGGTGCTTTCCATATTAGCACAGGATGTGTTAACAGTTCCTGTCTTCACGGTTTCTTCGGAGTCTGCTTTCAGGCTATCCAGAAGAATAATCGAGGAGAGAAGAACAAATCTGACAAGTGAGATGGTGGAAATACTTTTCCCTGTGAAAGATTGGGAACAAGCTGATCAATGAGCTCAACATACTGCAGAAAATGCTGAGCTGACGAAGACATTCAAAAATCTTTATCTAGATAATAAGGAAGAATAATTGTAATCTTCATTTTTTTTCATGTATTATTGAGTTATAGGTCGTACTCTTTTTTCTTTGCTAAGGTTTTCTCGTGTTTGAGTTTTTAATTAGCAAAGTTTTTAACGAGTTAGCCAAACATCAATAAAGCTCATTATTTAATTCAAATTATTTGTCTCATTTTAGAATTTATCTCATATTTTAGGTTTTTCTTAATTTATATATATATATTTAAAAAAAACTATCCTTCGAGTTTTTCTAATTATTCTAAATTGTTCCTATTTTTTCTGAATTTTTTCATACTTTTTTCATACTTTTTCTAGTTTTTTTTATTTTTTTTTATTTTTTTTGGTGCTATCAGGCCAACCCGTTTTGGCCAGCACAACACGGCCCGTTAGCCTCGCAGACCGTACTTGGACCACCTCCTCAGCACGTAGGCGAGCACAGCAAACCGTTTGGCCCTCTCTGGTTAGAACACCATCGAGTTGTCAACTTAACCATAGCTTTTGCACTTTGCAGGCATGAGTCCCATGCCAGTGTCAACGAAGTAGAAGTAAGCCGAGGCCCAAGACATTTCCTGCATCGCCACAGTAGTAGCGTCCCCATCAGTTTGAGATGAAGCACTGTTTCTTCATCAGGGTACTTTCTGTCACTTTAGGTCTGATTTTCGCTGAAGTGTGTGATCTCTTAGTCTTCGCTCAAAATTGCCCATTCTGTTACTTGATAGAAACCTAGACTACGCCTCAATAGCTCAGGGAATTACTAGCAATCTATCTGTAGAGTCTATACGCATTACAGAATATTTTAGTTTGGCATTACTATATCACTGTAATTACCAAAGTTACAAACTTGGAATCTCTCAGCGAATATATGAACTTAACTGAGTTCATCCTGGCATATTTAGTCCAATTATCTCTAGCTTCATCTTAATAAGTGGCAAAGAAATCAGCTCATTCATGACAGATCTCACTGGATCGCGCAATATGACCTACCGCTTCCTGTATACAACTGGTGCATTATTATTCCACCAACATAGGTAGAGAGCGACTCGTGGGGATTATTCTCTTCGGAGACGATTAGGGGAGCACCGTGTGGTTCTGCTTACCTACCAAGCGCACTTAGAGTATGTACAATAAGGTCATCTCAGCTTACTCTTAACATGTTTACGTCAGCTTTGTTCTATGTGAAAGAGTGAGAAAAGAGGAGAGAAAAAATAGCTGAGTCTTATTTAGTAGTAAGCATTGCACGGGAGTATAGATAGATTAGTTATGTACAAGAGAGAAGAGATAGTTAATGCATAGCATCTAGAGTCAATTTTTAGAGATAGCTATTGTACAAGCTGGTTTTAGTGCTTACTCTAGATGATATGGATAGAAAATAGAGTAAGCAGTTGGCTTTGTTATTGTACTTGCTCTTAGGCGTTTCTAACTAAGCATGTGCAAAGCTAGGCTAATTAAGGCACACCTAATGTTTCTTCCCAAATGGTGCCAGTCGATTTCTAAGACCTATAGTTCTTTAATCGAGCTTATAAAAATATAATTATGGACTCCTAGTAAACAAAATGAGAAAAACGATATATGGGAATTGCTTTTTTATTAGCCAAGCGGCTTCACAGAGTATATAGATTATAAAATGATTACAATTATCTATTCTGATTGCGAATGCTAATTGTCAATGCTCTCATATCTTTCTTTTTGGTATAGATAGGCTCCCTATTTATGTTGGATGAAGAGGCGGCAGTTGTTCTCTTTAGGGGCATCGTATAGAGAGGTGTCTTCCCGCCAAATGATGTCTTCTCGTCAAAGGGTGCTTTTTTTAGAGATAACTTCCGAGTAGTTATGCGTACCTGTTAGATAACTGTCCGCACAGAGACATGTGCGTGGATAACCGCTTGTCCCCGACCAGTTTACTGATCGGGGTGGCTATTTCACTGGTCGGCCTTGTTAGTATCTGAACTTCATGCAGACCAAATAGTACTAGCTTCCACGAAGCCGACAGGTTTTTCCCAGCACTGTAAAGGTGGTACGGACTTTATGTATTGTAGGCCCATCAATAGAGTATAGTCACGAACAATTGATGGTCCAAATAAATGACAGACTTTTAATTCTTGTCAGTTAGCCCCTAAGTCTTGAGAAATAAGAATCTATTACTCAAGGCTTTTCGTCTTCTGTGACCTTATGGGGTTATGCGTCAATTATCTGACTGTTTTAAGTGCCAATAAATGAGAAATCTTTGCACTTCTCTCGATAACTGAACCGGCACTAACCGTCTTTAATGTGTAATGCATATAAAGGGGAAGAAGGCTTCCTTTGTATACTTCATACCTTCAGACTTCTGAGTCAAAAAATTGCTTTCAAACTTTTTCTTAGTAGTTGAAGCTTTTCATCTTTCGTCTTTTTTTTCTCGTTTCATCAATTGTGATGAAGAGTTTGATAAAGGAAAGGAGGTGAAAAGCTTTAATATCTAAACAGAAGTTTGAGGATAACATTTATTATTCTTCGAATTCTATTATCTTCAAGCCTTCTCTTAGCTCTTCAGGCTTTTCATCTTCCGCCCTTTTTTTTAATCCCGAGACAACTGTCCCTGGTTCTCCTGCAGACTAGGGTATAGTTGCTTAGGTCGGTGACGAGGCTAACCCGTTGGTCACATTGGTGACGACTAGTGTGGAATAAGCCTCAATGTCAACCGCGGTGGTGGTCCAAGAAAACCCGACCAGTGGACAAACGGATTCGACCAGCGTTGAGGATGAAAATCTCTCAACTATTGTGGTAGACCCACTTGTCGGTTAAGCTTTATTGCCTGCGGAGGAGGTCGGTGCTCCTCCTGCGACGACAATGGAGATGGTTAGGACGACCACTACTGCTGAGGAGGTGTCTATAGCTATGGAAACCAAAGACCCTCCTGCTGCAATGGAGAAGGCGCTGGTTGTTCCGATTAGCGGAGCAGAAGAGATGGTGGCGCTTGAAAGAGTCATGGCCACTTCTGTCATACCTGTGGCTTCTTCGGGTCATTCTGATCAGGAGGACTTCAAGCAAGTTTTTAATAGCTTGCAAACAAAGATATACATCTTATCTCATTTCTTTTAAGGAATATCGAGGAAAAGTAATTTTAATTCATTTGTTGTTTTGCTTTTTATAGACTCACAAGAACTGCTCGACTTACTAGGTTAGCAGGCGAAGACTTTGGCCAAGGCCGAAGTTGAAACAATAAGAAGGTATTATTATTGTTATTATTATTATTATTTAATAGAATCGTTCCAAAACAGACAAAAAGAACAAATAAAGGAATTAGAAAAGCAACTCTTGGTGGCTCAAAACACTGCCAAGGGATATGAGTTTGATCTTGTCAGGGCTACCGATAAGGTCAAATATCACGAAGATAAAACTGCTAGACTCCATGAAGCTTTCAAGAGAAATGAAGAAAAGGTTCAAAAGCACTCCGATGAGTACAAGATTTCTCTTTAGGCAAAAGAGTCTGAAATAGCATGTAAGAACTATGTCACAACCTACTTTAAAATTATTATTATTTAGGAAAATTGAGAGCAAATTTTAATTTAAACTTTGCGGAGTTGAAAAATACAATAAAGACCAGAGAATCTCAGTTTTCCAAATGGGAAGAAGAGAGAATAAAATCTGGAGAGGAAAGGCTGGTGATGAACAACGAAATGGACAGTCTGACTGACCAAATAAAGCTCAGAGAGGTAGGAAAACCACTCTGAACTTTATTTTTGAACAGCTTCAGAAAATTACCACGGATTTAAAGGGGAAAGAAGTAAAACTTACAACTCCTAATCCGTCGGTTGATGACCTGGTCACGGGGGTGAATGACCAGTTGAAGATCATCCAAAGCCATATCCCCGCAATGGTGCAGACTATCAAGACTGCTCTCCGAGCCTCAATTACTGCGCAAGTGAGTACCCTTTTTGTCAAATTAAGGCACTTTTTATAAGGATGCATCTGAGTTGGAGAAACTAGCGCCTGACCTGAAGCTGACTACTTAAGAAGAGATTGATAAGAAACGTGCAGAAGTAGTCTCTACCGTTGAGATATACATGAGAAATGTAAAGATTACATTCAAACAACATGTATGACCTATTTTGAATGAATGATTGAAAAAATCTCTTCTTGAGTTATATTTCATCTTGTATCTCATCTGTTTGTATATTTTTCTAAGTATATCACTAGCCCCTAACTGTTTGTGTGTTGACCAGCAATGTATTCGAAATACAAACAGTTATAGGATCGATGACCTATTCTTTTCACGTAGTACTTGGTATTAACCAGCAGCGGATTGAAGATAAGGTCATCATAATGAGTTTCAATGTAGTAAGTACTGCCTTACAAGAAAAGTCTCTATTCGATGTTATCTCACAATCCGATCAGGAACCTCGTACGTTGTTTATAGAGAGGTCGGGGTAATATTCGACTTTTGTGATTTTTCTCAGAGGATGATTAAAAGAAGAGAACAAGTTGACATATTATATAAAAAGATATGTATGTAAATAAATAAAAATAGAAATAAACATATTTACAAAAAAAACTTGTGAAGATGTTGTATGTTTCATGTGTTTGATAGAATTCTTTCATCTTCCATAGCAAGTCAAACAGAATGTGGTCAGGTAATTGATACCACAGTAAAGGGACCTTACTATTTGAGAGATAACTTATGTAAGTTAGACTGGTTCTGGATACACCTTAGAACCAAATCTCCCACATTTAGTGTTCGTGGTTGAACCCTTTTATTGTAGTATCTTTTTAAGCGTTGTAAATAGGCAGCCGACTTGATAACTACTCGATCTCGCTTTTCTTCTAAGAGGTAAAGGGACCTTACTATTTGAGAGATAACTTATGTAAGTTAGACTGGTTCTGGATACACCTTAGAACCAAATCTCCCACATTTAGTGTTCGTGGTTGAACTCTTTTATTGTAGTATCTTTTTAAGCGTTGTAAATAGGCAGCCGACTTGATAACTACTCGATCTCGCTTTTCTTCTAAGAGGTAAAGGGACCTTACTATTTGAGAGATAACTTATGTAAGTTAGACTGATTCTGGATACACCTTAGAACCAAATCTCCCACATTTAGTGTTCGTGGTTGAACTCTTTTATTGTAGTATCTTTTTAAGCATTGTAAATAGGCAGCCGACTTGATAACTGCTCGATCTCACTTTTCTTCTAAGAGATTAATATCAGCTTCGTGCTGGTCGTCTTGATTAACCTGTTCGTACATAGAAGTCTGTGTAGAACCCAAATGAATCTCATTTGGTAACACGGCTTCAGCTTCATAGACCAATTAAAAAGGTGTTTCTCCTGTTGCTCTACTGGTCATTGTGTGTATGGCCCAGACCACATAGTAAAGGTCGTCTACCCAAGCCCCCGAGCGTTTGGTAAGACGATCAAACACTCGTTTCTTTATACCTTGTATAATTTAGTCATTAGCTCGTTCAACTACTCCGTTCACAATAATCTTGAAACAGACCACTGATGAACTGTAATCCATTATCAGTAATTAGCCTACTAGGTACACCAAATCTGGTGACTATATATGTTTTGCACAAAGAATTTCTTTGATGCCTAAGCCGTAATGGAAACTACAGGCACAACTTCAATCCATTTTGTGAACGTATCGATAGCAACAAATAAGAATTTAAATCCATTAGTTGCTTTTGATAAAGGACTTACTATGTCAATACCCCATGTTGCAAATGGTCATGACAAAGGTATATTTGTTAATTGATTAGCAGGTAAATGTATTTATCGAGCATGAAATTGACATTGTTCACAAGTTTTTACAAGTTGCATGGCATCTTGTAAAGCAGTGGGCCAATAAGATCTTTGTCGGAAAGCTTTTCCGACCAGAGTTCGATATGAAACGTACGCTCCACACAGGCCCCCATATATCTCATTAAGTAATATTTTTCTCTGCTCCTGGGTTATACATCGCATTAGAATGCCATGTGTTCCCTTTCTATAAAGAGTATTATCGAGAATTTTATACATTCACGCCTTTTGAATTAGTCTGTCCTTTTCATGAATATCCTCAGGCAGTGTCCTATTTTCTAGATAGGTTTTAAATGGTTTAGCCCAATTTGAATTCTGCTCAAGGGCTCTGACCACTGTACTGGTCGGGAGTTTTTCTATGAATGTGTCTATAGAAGGTTTAGACAGATATTCAAAAAATACACCTGTTGGAAGAGGTGATCTTGAGGAACCCAGTTTTGATAACTGATCCGCTAAGATATTATCTTTTTGTGGTATATATTGGACTTCAAAATGACTAAAGTACTTCTTTAATTTTCTCACTTCATCCAGGTAGTAAGTCATTACCTCATTGGACGCCCTGTATTCCTTGTTACCTGATTTACGACTAATTGCAAATCGCCTATCGCAAGAAGCCGACGGACTCCGATGGATTTTGCTGCTCTGAGCCTGGCTAGAAAACTTTTATACTCTGCTACATTATTGGTAGCAGGGAATTGTATTTGGATTACATATTGTAACTGGTCGCCTTAAGGCGCAACCAATACTATACTAGCCCCCGAGCTTTTTATCTCTCGAGAACCGTCAAAGTATAATTTCTAGTGGTCGGAATTAGCTGTATCCTCTTTTACAAAGGGTTCACTGTTTTTTCATTCAGCAATAAAATTTGCCAAAATTTGAAACTTAATTGTTGTTCAGACTACAAAATGGATATCAAATGACCCAAGTTCAAATGTCCATTTAGCAATCCGACCAGTTGCTTCTTGGTTATATAAGATACTTTATAAGGCAAAAGTGTTGTTCCTTATTTGACTATAGAAAGTGTTCTGCATAAGGCGTTGGTACGTGGCTCCAGCGTTTTTCAGCCCGAATGGCATCTTCTTGTAATAGTAGACACCGAACGGGGTTATGAAGGAAGTCTTCTTTTCATCTTCACTTGCCATGCTTATTTGATGATAACCTGAGTATGCGTCCAGGAAACTCACCAATTCACAACCTGTTGTTGAGTCAACCAGTTGGTAAATTCGGGGTAGGGCTGTAAAAAAAGCTCGAGGCTCGCGAGCTACTCGAGCTCGGCTCGTGAGAGGCTCGGTTCGAGCTCGGCTCGAGCTCCGAACGAGCCAAATTAGAGCTCAAGCTCATGAGCTTAACCGAGCCGAGCTCAAATAGCTCGCGAGCCTACTCGAGCCTGGACCGAGCTTTCTTCAGTCGAGCTTTCTCGAGCTTGTTACCAAGCTTACTCGAGCTTGTTACTGAGCCTACCAAGTTTACCAGAATTACCGAGCTTACTCAAGCTTAACGAGCTTATTCGAGCTTATCAAGCTTACTCGAGCCGAGCTCGAGCCTACTTGAGCTTGGACCGAGCCGAACTCGAGCTCGGCTCGAGCCTTACCGCGCTCGAGCCTGGAGGGCCAGGCTCGCTCAAGCTCAGCTCGTTTATAGCCCTAATTCGGGGTAAAGAAAAATCATCTTTTGGATAAGTTTTATTTAAACTCGTAAAATCAACGCACATGCGTCACTTACTGTTTGCTTTCTGGACTATAACCGAATTCACAACCCAATCAGGATGACCAACTTTGCTAATGAAACTAGCTTCCAAGAGTTTGTCCAACTCTTGTCAGATAACTTCTTGCTGATCAGAAGCGAATCGCCGTAGCTTTTGCCTCATTGATCATATGTCAGGCCGTATGGCTAACCTATGCTCTATTACTTCCCTTGGGACCCAGGCATGTTAGATGGTTTCCACACAAACACATCTGTGTTAGCCTGGAGGAAAGCAATGAGCGTATCTTCCTATTTGGCATCCATTACTGATTCTATCCGAACAGTTTTTGACTGATCAGCAGGATCATTGGGAACTTCTTTTACATGTTCGTTAGGGTGAGGAGTTACTTTTAACTTCTCTGTCTTGTTAGACTTTTCAGTCTTACAAGACTTTTCTACATCATTAGTATTACTTAATGGTAATTGATCAACAATCTTAAGCAACTTGCGATCACAATTAAGTGCAGTAACTTGATTACCATGTACACTAATCACACCTTTTGGACTAGGTATCTTTATGCTCTGGTAGGCATGATGAGTAGCTGCCAGAAATTTTGTTAGTGAAGCCTACCCAAAATAGCATTGTATGCTAATTCAAAATCAACTTTTTGAAATGATATTAACTATGTTATGAAATTGTTAGTGTCTCCAAAGGTAACAGGTAACACTATCTATCCCACTGGAGTTACCGACAGACTGGGTACAATCCCAAAAATGGGGTTTGTAATAGGTTTATCTTAGAACGGAGAATTTGCATTTCATTCAAGGTATGAATAAAAAGTAAATCTAAAGAACTTCCTTCATCAACTAAGACTCTTCCAACTTTGCAATTGCTAATTGTAGGAGAAACCACTAATAGAAGTTTTTGAGGAATCGACATACCTTTTGGACAGTCTTGTTTATTGAAGGTGATGACAACGTCTGACTACTTGGGGTATTCAGGCTTTCTTGTTCTGCTGTCAATGTTATTGACCTCCCTCCAAGCAGTCTTAAACTGCACCTCTTTGAAGCATATGCAGATGATCCTCCAAATATTATGTTGACATGATTATCATCTTTCTGATAACCCATATATTCGTCACCATCTGTATCTTTATTATTTTGTACTTCTGTTAGGGTCGGCATACGATTCTTACCAGAATAAAAGTCTTCCATGCTTCTTTGTCAAGTACGATAATTTCGTAGGTCATACCCTGATGCTTTGTGCAATGGGCACCGGTGACTATTGCCACTGGTCATACTAAGTTTTTTAGAAATAGCCTGATCATCCTGCCAACTAGTTATTTTCTTCCAAGGTGCCTTTCCCTTGGAGTATATTGGTCGTTCCAAGATACTTGCGACTTCCCGTTGAGTGTTTTTTTTGTTCTTTTTATTATTCTTCCCCTTATGGTTTTTGGATTTGGACATCTTTTTAGACTTCTTGTTTTCTTACTTTGGTAGGTCAAGTTGTGGCAAAGTATGGCCCTTGTCTACCATATGGTTCCATTCAATGGTCTCATGTGCATCCGAATACCAATCTATCATATCGAACAACTCTGATATAGTGGAGGGTTGATTTTTAATAAAGTCTACACGATCTTTTCCTGAACTTTCATGTACCCTGTTTCAAAACCAGAAAGGGGTTGATTATAAAGTCTAACGCATATATCTTTAGCATGGCACAACATGTATCAACAATGATGTGTTCTACTTTAGTTGCATATAAGCTAAATGGAATTTGGTTTGACTTTTTCCATAGCTCCAAAATGTGATATTTGGTTTAGGACAAATATTCTTATTGCATGGATAGAACGACACATTTTCAAGAAGGTTTTGCAACACAGCCTGAAGCATAACATTATTCAATAAACTTGCTTTTTTTTTTGGGTAAAGCAGAACTGGCTGATTGCTTGGAATAGCAACCAAACTTAGTGGTAAGCCTAAAGTTGAATTATTATTTCAGCAAGTTTCCTTCGCCAAGATATACATGAGCATACAATTCCTTTGCACGATCTGCGCAAAAAATTCGTATAGAATATTCTTTAAGATGCTCAAGTTCCTATTCGTATACGAGAGCTTTCTCACGGATGCCTTTAGAGTTGCGACAAGTGCCCCTCCACCTTCAACCTTGTGACACCACGTGGTGCAACCTGACTGACCAGCGTCAACTTCATCTTCCTAGCTCACTTGATCCGGCAAGCGGTCTGTGAATTTTAATTTGAATTGAAACTTTTTAATTTGAATTTTTTTTCGAGTTGAAACTTTCTAATTTGAATTTTTTGATTTAATTTCTTTAGTTGAAACTTTCTGTTTTGAAAATTTTCAAGTTGAGTTTTAAATTGAAACTTTTTGAAACAAAATTTTTTTGAATCGAAACTTTTCGTACTGAAAGCTTTGTGAGTTGAAACTTTCTGATTTGAAACTTTTTTATTTTAAATTTTTCGCGTTAAAACTTTCTAATTTGAAATTTTTTGATTTGAAACTTTTCGTGTTGAAACTTTCTCGAGTTGAAACTTTTCGATTTTAAACTCTGAGTTGATACTTTTCGATTTTAAACTTTTCAAGGTGAAACTTTATGTAATTTGAGTAGTGAGTTTTTATTGGAAGTTACATTAGTAGAAAGTTTCATTGCCCAAGTTAAAATTACTCGTGTTGAATTTCCCCGAGGTAAAAATTTTCAAGTTGAAAATTTTCTGAATTGAAATATTTTCTTGTTGAATTTTTCCCAAGTTGAAAATTCACACGTCAAATTTTCCGAGTTGAATTTTCGTGAGCTGAATTTTTTTAAGTTGATTTTTTTAAAATTGAGTGCATTTTTCAGCCAAGTTGAAACTCATTTTTTAGTCTACTTGACTTTTGATTTTTTTTGTAAGAAATGGTCGCTTTACTGATGCAAGCTAGCCACTTAACTAGTACTAATGCTATTCTATTGGCTTTTGTGTCCTCAATCAGGGAGGAGCGAACACATGCAGTTCGTGGGAAAGGGAAGTTACAAGCAACGCGGGAAAGGAAAATGAAAAGGGGGAAGAGACGTGCGGGTGACACCTGGATCGATAGGAGAGAGCGCACGGATGCTATATGATTAGTCATTCCCAAAAGAATTCCAAGTAAAATAGACCAACTAATGTTTATATGACGTCGCATTTTTTTTTTCTCTATTTACCATGTGACATTGTTGTATAATATGATACCTCAAGTAGACATCTCTTGGTGGAAGCTCCGAATGAATATTAACATCCCAGTGGAAGAAATCCTCGAGACCAGAGATCTCACCACGTCAGCAACCATATGCACCTCATGTTGTTGGGTTGAGCACCCACATTGATTGTGATATCGCATTTGGTTGTTCATCTTGGCACCAATTCGAGCTCATGCCAATCATGTGTCGCACATATTTGACTCTGCTAATGTTGTCATCAATCTCTTCGTAGATATCCTTTCGTCACTACAATGACGACGTTACGAGGAGGTTATGAAGAATTAACTGAGACTAGCCGCATTTGCCATGGCTGGGTTGTACTTCGTCTCGATGCATATTTGCATACATCCACTAATGTTGCATGCTAGTATTCAATTATTTAGACTGATGTTTCTCAACCATACCTATCTCCAAATAGAACGCCATGTCATACCAAACGCTTGACGCGCTTAGGTATCTTGACACTTGTAACACGTTGAAAAAACCTCAAGTAGAGCTTCTTTAGTTTCTTCTTTCAGTCCCTCCAGTCCCGTGCGTGTTTTGGTGTTGCAAACTAGGCGCAAGAGCTTTCGTTGTTACTTCGTTCATCTATGTAATTTCTTTTTGCACATACACCAAAAAGGTTATTTATTAAAGGTACAGAGAGAATATTACACTAATTTTGTATTAAAATATAAAATACACCATATATTTGTGGATACTATCATTCAAAAATATGCCTTATAAACTTGGGACGGAGGGAGTAATCTGTTTTCAGTTTTTCACCATGTAACCCTCACCCTTGTAAGGCCTGTTTGGGGGCTGTAGCTTTTTTAAAAAGCTGTTTTTTTTCTATACTGAAAAGCAGCTGTAATTTTTTATGATAAACTGTTTGGCAAAACAGCTAATTCCCTACTACAATAAGCTGCAAAAGTATGTCCCATCATATTTTTAGCTTTTCCTAGTTATATGCGTCGCTAACCCGTTTGAAGAGGCTTTTTAAAAGCCTGAAATGTCTTTAAACCCCAAACAGCGCCTTACTAAAATTGGCTGCCGGCCCATAAAAAAAGGACTATTGCGATTCACTTGAAATTCAGAATGTGAATGGGGTTAATTTAGTCATTTCCGTAGGCGTGGGTTGGGTCTTGGGTCAAACCGAGAGGGACCAGGCCACGAAGCCAGTCGCTGGGCTGCGCAGCGCAATTCCTCGAGCTCTGCGAAGCGGGATGCCTCCGAGGCCCTTGGAAGCGCCCACCGAATTAACTAGAAACCAACCAAAACCCCTGTCGTAAACGCTAAAACCACACACGCCGTCCTCGCGGGCCTCACAGTCACCACCACTCGCCTTCACGGTTTCCAGTTTTCCACCCCCGACCCCTAATCCTCCCAGCTCACCATTGCCCGGAGCGAACCAGCTCGCAGTTTTATCCTAATCGCCTCTCGCCATGGAGGCCGTGCGCGCGTCGGCAGATTGGGTGGCCAGCCGCTCCTCCCACGTCAAGGTCGACCTGTTAGGTATTCGTTTGCTTTTGAATTTTTCCTTTTGTCACTTCTTACTTGTAGATGTTTCTGGGATGGTACTAGGATTTTAGGATTTGGTAGTGTCGTCCTTGTGTAGTTTGCTCTGCTGTTCTTCATGTTGGTTGGTTGTATTTCTATACTGTAATGCATAGCGTAGGAGTACCTGATTAGCCCTGCAAGAAACCCCGGGCCCGGGGTGCTTTTCTTTTTCTTAGACTGGATTTCTTTTCTTTTTTTAACGAAAACTTGGACTGGATTTTCAAAGTTCAGTTTTTCAAATTCCTCTTTGGTTTTGTTGGTATTTTTATTTATTGCTTGCTTGTTGGTGTGGTCAGCCTTCAGCAGTTTCTTCTTTCTCCTGAGGACATCATCTTTGTGCTTTGCTTATATGTGTTTTTATGGATGTTCATCTTTCCTTTGTTTCGCAAGAAATGTGCAAGTGAAGTCCTCAGTTATTGTGGTGTTCCTTTCCCCTTGTTGATTTGTTTTTACAGAGATTGAGAAGGTGGTAGACAAAATCCAGGGAAATGTTCCAAAAGTTGAGTGGGATTTCGAAGGAATTCATTACTTTGACAATGGGCCGCTCACTGTCCAGTACCTCTTCGTCTTGGATGCACTAAACTTCTGCTTCTGGCCAGGTATGAATTCAACCGAGAAAGCAGTTGGTGTTCTGAACATGTAGAAATTAGAGTACTGTACATGTAAAATAAATAAATTAGAGTACTGTACGATTCCTATGAGTGGTGCTTTACTTAAGACTTGTAAAAAAAAAGATATCTTCTCCTGTGCTTGTAAATCATATGGTCCATCCATCAGTTGTAATCCGATGGTCTAGAATCTAAGGTACTTACAGAAAGGTATTTAAGTTTGTGGGGGAGGTACTACCTTACAAGTAGGATAAGAGGCTAGACATGTAATTCGACACACCCATCTAAATAGGAAGATCGGGTTAAATAGGAAAGAGAGAAGACGATTCCTAAAAAAAGGATAAAGATACTTTGCCCAATTCCTATCTTCCTGTTGCTCCAAACATGCAACACCGAAAGTTGATTATCGACAGGGAAGGCTGGGTCGATCGCAATTTTGCACCGACAATGAATGAGCATCGCCCATTAGGCTAAATTTTGAACTGCATTTACATGAATCGCACTAAACTAAGTAATTTAACATGAATATGACTGAGTAACTGATTATTGGACTAAGTAACCTAACATGGATTACATAGGTCTCCCTTAACCTAACTTGGATTACATAGGTCTCTCACGAATTACAACTGATTATCAGGTCGAAATTGCCACATGAATCGGGCAGAGCAACTGAATATTAGACTAAGTAACTCAACATAGGTTACATAGTTCCCCCAAGACTTACTGATTATCACATGGGTAGATCGGAATTTCAAAGAGATGTAAAACAAAATTGCCATGACGGCTCTTTGTAGATCTGATCTAAATGAGGTTAAGTCAAATAACAATTACTAAATTACCCATTTATACAAAAATTACTCTCCCTAAGTTACCCCATGCAAATCAACTGTGATCTTTTTCTGAGAGAAGGTACCTGAGGTACCTTCCGAGCACCAGAGAAAGTCTCATAAAAATATAGCACTGACAGATATCAATTATTATAATGCCACTCTCTGTTTGCAATTCTTTCTCTCCTGTATAAATTACGGCCTTGCTACAGTTGCTATTTAGGGGAAAATATTAGGACATTCAATAGCCCAGGACTTTGTACTGATAATTAAGTGGACTGCTAAGATTTTCAGAGTGCACAAATCAACTTTGTATTGTCTTGAAACGATATGGCTGTTTCTACCTGTAGTAGTTTCTGTAGCTATACATGACTTTCTTCTGTTAAGAACCTTTTGAATTTGTTGTGACATTGCCAAGAATTGGCAAGGGGATTGTATAATTTTTGTCTCTTTGATTACAAGTAGAGCTATTTCCAGAAATTGCATTTTTCAGTTTTCACATTTGATTTAAAGAATTTTTGTCTGAGAGTTTTTAATAATTAATTTTATTTGTTATGCTTCAGATTATTTCCTTGCACCTTGGCCTGAAATGTAGTGTGTACTTCTTTTTATTGTTTGTGTAATCACCTTCATTTACAGGTGCCTCAGCTTCTAATTTTACCTCATATTACTTTCTCTGACTACTGGGCATAATTTAATTTAGTTGACGTAAACTTTTCAGGATCACTCTTCTGTCTTTTTATATATTTGTCTCCTTTAGTTCTATAATGGTTTTGATCATAATATTCCTCAATTGAACAGACAAGGACTTGAGCTATGACAATTTGGCTTCTGGACTTAAGTTAGCCTTAGAGAAAGATAAGACAGCGCTTGATGCAGATCGTCTTCAGAATTACACTGGTATTGTTTCAGCTCTTCTATGGTCTCTTTTTTCTTGTTCAGTTGTTCTACAGACTTATGTCTGTGATATAAGTTGTTACTTCTAGTAAATATCTGCTAACTTGGAAGGAAATTCAACTTTTGCAAAATGTAGGGCCCCAACTTCGCCAACTGCTTAACTGGCCACGCCCATTGCCAATTGAGGAGGAAAGAGTTCGCCTTCTTCATGAGGTACTATTATGTATTGCGTGTATGTTATATTGAAGTATTAAACTTTAAAACTCACCCACTGTGTTCTTCTCATGTTATTTGATTACTTTATCACTTATCAACTTCCACACTCCCACCCAGCCTCTTTGATATAAATTAGGCAATAGTTATCCACTTTATTTTGAGAACATCTTTAGCTTGTTGATATGTGCTCTAGTTCTATGCTGCTATTACTGTCATGTTAATCATGGTATATGCCGAGTTCCAAATAATTGCCTTGCCAACAATTTCTTATTCTGTTCTAAATCATTTTATTATTCTGACGTTTGCATTAAGGTTGGTCTAGAACTTGAAAGAAGCTTTGGAGGCGAGGCTGCTAATCTAGTGAAGTCTGCTGGAAACTCTGCTGCATCTCTAATTGAACTTATTACCCGTCATTTTCCTGGTAAATGTACCATTGCACTTATCTTCTACTTGATAGCGTCATTTTCATCTCTTTAATTTTAATTAGACCAAAGTCCAAATCTGTACTTCTCCAGCTATATTGCAGAGAAGATCAACAGTTTACAATCTTTTCTTTGGCCCCTGTCTAGTCTATGATGTTGTCAGCTTGTAGCTGCCCATGCAGATATCATTTCACTTACTTGGAGAGTTCTGTTATAAAGTATTGCTCCTCAGAACTGTTTGGGTCATTTGTCAAATGGGCCAATAAGTGTGCGTACTAACAATGGGAATAAACAAAAATGGCTTAGAGCCATGCATAATGGGCTGGCTGGTGAACTCGGGTTGAAGCATTCCAGGCATGTAAGCTTGGTTTGGGCTGGGCTATCCTCATTTACATAGGCTGTGAATGAAGAAGCATGTGATCTGATTATTATATCCATAAGATTGTTTTCCTTTTTTTCGGCAAACCCTTGCTTGAACAAAAATTTCTACATGACTACACCTTAAGTTAACTTGCATTCTAGATGGTTTTACTTCATTTGAATATCTGTCGATTGAGAATATTTAACATAAAACTGTTGCTAGCCAGTGGCTGTAACTTATTTGATCAATATGCCCAAACATGAATTAACCTTCTGCTCAGCCATTCATTGACTCTTGCCCTCATTTTGCTTGGTGCACAATCTTGAGTGGAACTGTAGATTCACCCATTTAACAGGGCAAATGTACGTGGTTGGGTTGTTTTGGTTTACTTGAAAATAAGTACTGCATTGAATTGTGTTAGGGATAGATGCACGGCATATAACCAGAGACAGGATTTAACGTGGAAAAACCCTTGTGGGAAAAAACCACGGGAAACAATCCACTATAATATTCCAAGATTACAAGTATAGGGGGTTGGCTTATATAGCCAAAGAGTCCTAATTGTAGAAGACTTGACATCGAACAAACTATGGATAGAACCAATAGATATGGTAAGTTGAGATATTGAGTTATCTCCAACAAACCTCCCCTTAACTCAAAATCTATAACAAAGTTGTTTCCAGAAAAACCCTAAAGGGTAATTAAGCACATGAATACAAGTGCGTTAAAAGTCGAAACGACTGCTGAACGAGGAAGACTGGAACAGTCAAGCCAAACACTTGTAGTGCAAAAACACCACAAAGGGTATGAAAGACTAGAACAGTCTTATCCAAATGCTTCTGATGAAGCGAGATTGAGCAAACCACCAGTAGGTCGAGGGAAAGACTGGAACAGTCAATCCAACACAGCTATAACAAAACAGACGAAGAATCTGGGTCTTTAAGGATTCATAACCCCAGAAAAGTCTGAGCTAGCGTAACTGACCTCTTGAAACAAACGCTCAATCATCAAATAGCATAAGCCAAGACATCACCTGAGGTGCTGGGTAGATAGTGAAGAACACATAACATGGACTTTTGGAATGCTCCATCTGAAACATAAATTCAGCAAACTGCCTACTGAAAATCTATAATATTGTTGAAACTGCTAAAAAAATGTCAATATGAAGAAAACTCTCGTGCCATCAATGGAGTATAAATTGCAGTAGACCTCTCATATCGAGCAAAGACAACAAAACAAACGTTGTAGTATCCACGCAGAAACAAACTCCTTGCACTTCAATACTTCATCTGAAATCGACATTGGAGCAAAACCTTCACTAGAAAAACTCTGAAGAGTATAATGCTACCATCAGGGTGTCATCAAATTTCAAATAAACGTTGCCAAAATTTTTATTATGGACAACGTATCAAACGGTGTATAAAACACCAAGATAATGTGATGAAACACCAAATTCCAATAAACGGTGATGAAACACCAAATGCAGTTGTCTCCTCAACTAGCATTATTATTTTTTTTAATCTCCAAAGACGACCATGAAACGTCGAAGAAAATTGCCCAATAAGCTGCCAATGATAAATTCCGCCTGAACTATGCATGAGAATCCCGCCAATAATATATATAAAAGCCTGAACTGTGTATGAATACCGTCAAATAATCAGAATTGAAATAAAAACTGGAAGCTGAAGCTGAAATTAGCTGGAGCTGAGACTGCTTTGGAACCGAAGATGCATGGACTCCAAAGGAATCAAATTGAGTTCTCGGGTGGAGAAGCTTCAGGAAGCACAGTCAACTTGAAAGCGGATTATCAAAGTCAGTTCTGAGATTTGCTTCAAGCCCGGGCACCAGATAGTTTCTCGGTGAGCTCTCTTGGGCGTTCTTTTCACAAGCGCAAGACTCGGGTCTCCTTGAAGTTCTTCAGGCCGAGCGAGCGGACCGGTACGGCCGGCGCGCGGCAAGAACGGAGGGCGATGGCACGCGTGGCCGCCGTGCGGGCCGAAGGGCACGAAGACGGCGGCCGAAGCACTACCTAGGGCGTGACAATGCAGATCGGGCGTAGGACGGCACCGGTGCGAAGGCCGACGGTGGCCGGCGCCGCGAGCGAATCAGACGTAGGCGGATGGTCGCCGGAGTAGGACGACGCCCGGCGGTCGAGGGATTGGCGGCCGTGCAGAAGCAGAGGCAACGGTCGAAAGGCCGACAGGAGCCAAGGATGTGGATGCACGCAGATCCGGCGGGAGGCGTGGCTGCGCCTCGACGGAGCCGAAGTTCTAGCGCGGAAAACGACAATGCCGAAGATGAGTCAGCGGCCGGGGAAGTCGACGGTCGGCGGAGCGGAGGGGCCGGCGCGGTGGCCGTGAGCAGAGGACAGCTGCGCCGGGCAAGGCCGACCGAGGCGGCTCGGAGGCGGACCGAGCGGCGCGGATGGTGGTGAGCAGCCGCAGCGGGTTGTTGTGGAGGAGGCGGCGCCCGGGTGGTGGCCGCGCGGAAAAAGCTTATCGCGCGATGAAGGCCGGCGACGATGTAGATCGGGAACAGCCGTGCGGATTGATGAACCCTAGCTCTGATACCACTTGTTAGGGATAGATGCACGGTATAAAACTGGAGACAGGATTTAACGTGTAAAAACCCTTACGGGAAACAATCCACTATAATGTTTCAAGATTACAAGTACAGGAAGTTGGCTTATATAGCCTAAGAGTCCTAATTATAGAAGACTTGACATCTAACAAACTATGAATAGAACCAATAGATATAGTAAGTTATGATATTGAGTTATCTCCAACAAGTTGTGTGCGGCTTCACCCCTCCCCAAATAACCAAACACGATATGGTTCATCCATCTCTTTGCCTAATAGACAATTCTTCGTAAGAGAGAGGCATGCTTACCATGTACAGGTGTCCATCGTTCAACAACCAGTTACCATCGGTAATCAGGGTGGTAGCTATTGGTTGTCTAAGTGCTGACTGCTGATTCAACTTTTTAATATTTCGACATTTTACATTATTTTCTCGTATATGTTTGAATGTAAACTGTACTACCTTACATAAAATTTCAGCTGGTCTTGACAAGTTGAGTCCAACCTGGTTGTAGCATTGTTAAACATTTTGCACTCTTCTAAGAACTTGTATGATTTAGGGATGAAACATTTCTCTCTGTGTCAAATGCTTTCATGCTAGTTAATTTAGCTTTGCTATTTTGTTGCTCATACATCTCTCAGGTAACACGTTTGTTCACATGAGCTGTCGTTTTTCAATTTGGACAGGCTTTCGAGATCATTCACTTTACAAGGGACACCAGGTTTTCTTGTACAAGAGAGCTCAGATATTTGTTGCTGATTTGTGGGGCGCTTTTAAGGAACAAAACTATGGTGAGTTCTACGACATCAACTCCATCACCATATTTGCCGACTATATTGTTCCTGCTGTTCTGAGGGAGCTTGGCATACTGAAATATGGTTCGAACCTATCTTGCTCAATTGATTCGAATAGTGAGATAGTGCCTGGAAGTGAAGAGGAAGTGGAAATACGTGCTTGTTCTGTTCATGCCGTGGAAAAAATGAGGGAGCTCATCAACAAAAAGTTTGGAAAGCAGGTAGGCACATCTGAATCTTTTTTTTTATGAGCACATTTGAATCAGTTTCACCTGAGACTTTCGTGCCATTTATTTTGTGACCTGCACCCTGGTACTACCCAAATTAACAATTGCATGCAGATGTTCATTACTCTTTGTCACTGAAAGAGAAGAAATCGGATCATTAGGTTTTTTTTCCACTGCCAAAAGTTAGAAAATGTAGGTAGATAGGAATTTTTTCTTGTGCTTACCCAGCTTTGAAGCATAAAGCAGTTAATTTGGCCACTCAACTTGGAACTTACGTTGCTCTTCTTGCTCTTGTATTTTTCGTGGCAGCTTCTGAGCATTGACATTGATCTTTGGCTCTGGTCGTGTGGCGTTCAGAACATCGCGTTGTCACATCACCGCACCCTCTCAATATACTACTGAGGCCAGCTGCTGCTGCTCCCCCTCGGGCCGAAGATTGGCCGTGTCTTGCTTCTGTAGCTGCTGCTACAGGTACTGCCCCTCTGCGGAGTGCACAAAAGTGCATGCTATTGTAGGGCTATGGTGTTGCAACATCTTGAGACTAGGACTTTCAGATGAAATGTAGGGAGTGCAACTTTCGAATGCATCTTAATTAGGAACCTTTTGTTATGTATTTCAATGACTGTTCCAAGTCTCTCTCTTCTTTTTAGTCAGAAATTCAGCAACTACAGAATCCAGCTGGAAGTTTGCTGAAAAGAGGTAATCCAGGTTAGAAGAACTATGTAAGCCTATGGATACTGGTCGCAAATTAGGATGTTTTAAATCCTAATCGTTGTAACCTTGACTATATACTATTACTAGCGCTTGAGATCTGATCGACAAGAGAAGAAACATTGGAAAAGTCGTGTCGAATTGTCCTCTGTTACGATCGATCCTGCGTCGCGGTTCCGTACTATCAGGATCCAGGCAGGAGCTTCTGCGGTTTGAAAAGTAGCCGCGCTCCTTCACCAAAGTCCCAGCGCGTCAGAGCCCCGAGACATGTTCATCTTTATCAGCGCATGCGCGGCGCCGGTGTCCGGTCCGTATTCGCGTAGCGCTGCGCTGTTGCGCGCTAGTTTATCGGGCTTCGCTCGAGGTGTCAGGTGTGTCGCGGCCTCGGACGCAGCGCTCGCGCCGGGTCGGCGTGCTGAGGCTCGCCAACGGCTGCAGCCTGCACGGCGTGGCGAGCCATCTGCACGGAGGAGTCGCCGTTGTGAACATATCTGTATGTTCCCGAGAACTAAACGTCAAAAGCCATCAGCCCCGTTCCGTGCCATGAGAACGCTTCGGAGTTTTGACCTTTCAGCTCGCATATGAAATTTCGGCCGGAGCCGAGATTCAACATCTCGTCGGAATGAAAACATTTTTGAAAATTAGGTGCTACAGAGATTTTCGTAAATTTCGGCGAAATCTCGGTGATTTGGTCGAAATTTTAGTATTTTGGACCGGATTTCGCACCAATTTTTTATGGACAATTGTAATACCTTTTATGAGGAATACATTTGCAAAGTTTGCAAAAAAAAATACATATACAAATTATGTAACTCTAAATTGTTTTTCGGCTTTAAATGATGTATTTCGGTCTAAACCCTAAGCCCTAACTTGGATTTCAGCCTAAAATTATACTTCAGCCTAAATCCTAACTTAGATTTCGGCCTTAAATGATGTATTTCGGACTAAACCCTAAACCCTATCTTGAATTTCGGCCTTACATGATGTATTTTAGCATTAACCCTAAACCGTAACATGGAAATTGTATTTGCAAATACTTAGTATTTTGCATCCAAACAGATAGAAAATGTAGGTAAATGCTTGCTTGATTTTTCTCATATTTTTTCAAAATTTTCTAGTCTCGAGAGACCATTTCACATCCGGTTGAAAATCACTGGAATTTCAGCTGATTTCGCCAAAAATTCGCTGATTTCGGCAAAAAAATCCGATTTCCCCACTTTTAAATTTACCTGATTTCAATTTTTTTAATTTCGTTCGTAATTTCATATTTCGGCTACCCGAGATGTGATGTGAAAACGAAATTTGAAATCTTGGTCACAGCTCACAAACAACTGAACAGGGATTCTCCTTTTAAAAAAGAGAGGTAAATTTCATAGAACCACGTAGATCGGCACTTTTTTCCGAAGATAGAAACGCACTTTTCAAGAAACCATTTGAAGGAATCGCACATTTTTCCCTAATCCCTAAAATTGAAAAAAACTACGCACCCGTCACATATACTATCTGTTGAAGCATGATTTATGGAGTTATGATTCAGAGTCTACGATCGGACCATATGGTTCCAACATGTCACACATATACTATCATGCGTGAGTTATGATCGTGGCAACATTGGCCTAATATATATGTAACTTAAATCAATTATTTTGAACGAGGCCAGTATAAGAACCCAATACTTGTGCGTTGACCATAAATACTTTGCAGATGCATTGTGAATTCTCACCACAAGGTGCAAGCTTTTTTCCTTCTTTTTTTTTGAGAAAATAGATAGATTTATTGATTGAACTGAAACAGAATTACGATCCTAGAGGAGTAGCTGTGTATTACAAATCGGTGCTTGTGCGTTGTGCCTTCCAAAGTGCAATATGCACGTTACGTTTTACTAACTGAGCTAACTCATGCGCTACCATATTACACTCTCTTGATCTTGTGCACTTGCACATTTGGGAGAAGATTCATCAGCACTCTTGAACCCCTGTAGATCAAGCACCATCTTGATCTGTCCTCCACTTCTGATCCCAGAGCCGAAACGAGTTTTTTTGTGTTCTATTTACAAGGAAAGGAGGCCACACATCGGGCTAGGGAAAATTTTAAGAGCTAAGGATAATTTTCCGTAAGCACTTTTGCTCCTGCAGGGGGCCATGCTCTCGCTCCCTTGTTTTGAAAGGTTCTAACATTAATTGTGCTCAGAGCTAGGCCTCGGCACGCTAAGACAATGTCCCAAGGCTTGGGCCTAGTAATAGTAGATACACTTTATATATAGAGAGAAAATTTTAGCCTACAACAATCTTATCCGAGGTCTACTAACCAACCTGAGATGTCCAAGGCAGCTCATGTTCCTTCCCTCCCTAGCCCACCAAGGCAGCGTCGCTGCCATCTATATTGGCCCACAGGCCATGCATGGAGAAGCTGAGAAACCCTGTCACTATCAAGCTCGCGCCAAACTCTCCCTCCAAGCTCCCACATCGCCCACTCGACCGTGCCTCCTCATCTCACTAACTCTTTCTTGCTCACCTCGCGCACGCATCTCCGCGCACCACCTCCTCTCTCTTTCTCTCTCTCCCCCTCTCATTCTCTCTCTCGCACATGCACGTGCAGATGAGATGAGGACCGAGGCGTAGGCCGCACAGTGGCAGTGCAAGCTCCAAGACCACGAGCACTGCACCCTCGAACCAACCACCGGCCACCAACTCTAGGTGATTTTTTTCTTAACCTTTTACTTTGTCGCATTGTATTACCTACATTCGAAATTGGCCAATTAGGATTTAATTGATTGAATTCAATTTGATGTAATAGAAGTACATGGTGAAGAGAGCCAAGGCATTGGCCTTATTTTTATCACAGTTGCAGTCTAACCAATCTCTCAGAAAGAAACATGGTAGATTGAGCGAGATGAATTTGCATGCATTGAAGATACAAGAATTTATAATGTTTTCAAAGTATGATGTCCCATAAGCAAAAACTACCTTGTGATCTTCGTGCTAGTGGTATGTTATATTTTTGTTTTGCAAATTGCATCATTAGTTAACTTTGTAGTTTTGTGTCTCTAATTTGCGTATGCAATTTTGACTTTACGGGTACATGTTCTTATATTATTGTTAATAAAGATATGATAGGCTCAGGTGCACCTAATTAAGACATTCGGTGTTAATTATAGCCGCTAGGTTTTAACCAAGGCTTATCGAAATTCTTGCTCCGCCGTTGACTGTGCTCTATTTATACTTCCCCATGCTACCAAGATGATTATGGTTGCTACTTCCTCTAGGAAGTAGGAATCGCGTAAAAACGGCGTGCATATCCTCTGAATGCAGGCACAACAGATGAATACGGAATATGACGGGTGACGGCGCCGTAGGGGTAGGATCCATCTTGTCTTAAAATCTGATTGCCTGCCTGCCAGTCAAATTTAGACAACACCGAAGTTCGCCCACGTGGTTTCTTTCAACAAATCAACCGCGGAATGATGAACCCGGCCTTCGAACCAATTCGGAAACGCCACAAAAGATCAATACCCCAAGATAAGATTTTCAGAAGCTGCTAAACGACAACGTCGGCTAGCGAATGAGAAGATTGCAATCGCGTCTCGCAGCCGGTGGATGGCGACCTGCCGAGACAAGGGGAAACACCAGGCTTTGGAGCATTTGCGCGGGAGCAGGCGCGACACGGCCAAGTGCGGCCGCAACGGAAAGCCAAGATGCCTTTGCAACTTGCACTACAGCACGACCTAAAATAAAAATAGTTCTATATTCTCCAAAAGGCCAGAAGTGACGGGCCGCGGTGCTCGCAGAATTGATGATCTCACCGAGGGGTTCCCTGCGCTAAATGAGTATGGCATAGGAAGTATTTGCAGAATTACTGGGTTTTTTTTTCAAAAAAAAACGGTAGAAAGTCTGAATTTGTGGAACCGTAGGTTTTTTTTACAAAATTTTTTTTGGAAAGGCTTGTTTGTGATTTTGGGACTTTCAACGGCTTTTTCGCCAAAAAAAAGTGATGTGGGTGGAAAAAAAATGCACGATTTCTTCCTAGCGTAAGATATAGTATATTACATAATTAATTTATGATGAAGTGGAAAAAAATACACAGCAGGAATTTTAAAAAAAATACGGAAATAAGTTCATTTTTCACATAAATAGGGGAATTTTCTCAACGTTTCAAACGGGACCTTAGATAGCAGAGAAGATTTAGGAGGACATCAGACGAGACGATCGCAGTTTCAGTACTTTCTACTAGTATCTTTTTATTAATGCCAAAGTCAACTCTCAGTATAAACCACTTTAATGGAGTAAAGCACTATGTATAGTTCAGTTTTTCTCAAGTTTCGGAATTTTCAAGGAAGCGACCAGGAGACAGTATATTGCTGCAACAGTATATCTTCACCAGCCCCTTCTCTAGCATCGGCCGCCGCCCTCCTCTCCAGGGGCAGAGCTAGGCCTCGGGCCACTCGGGTCTATGTCCGAGGCTTGGCAAAAAAAGTTCAGGTAATTCTTTCTTTAAAATTCATGAAAAAACATATTTGACCCAACCCCTGCTCCTCTCCATCTCTACCATCCTCCTTAGCTTCTTCTCTAGCACTGACTCCAGCTCCATGCTTCTCCTCTGTCGCCCCTGCCCCCTCCTGCACCACCAACGGTCGACAACGACCCCGCTACCGACTCCCCTTCTCTTGTCGCCCTTTACCCCGCCCAACCTAATATTCATTACACTTGTCTTGCCATGCCACCCACCACCCTCTACTTCTGCCAATGGTGGCACTCTTGTCGGCAGACCTCCATCGTCGTCTTTGTGGTGCTCTGCCGACGAGTGAGAGAGAAAAGGTGTGGAGAGCGAGGGAAGCAATACTGTTGAAGGTATATTGTTAGCAACTTTTTCTCAAATTACAAATATCTCCGAGGACAGTTTTATAAACACAGAAATGCTATGCACTAACACCAAAAATATACGTTGGACCTGACAATATAATCAAGACCTCATGAAACGCGGAACTTTCTCATGTTCTTGCTGGAATCCCTTGGAAATCTAACTGAAATTAATGTGTCCTAACTGGCTTAAGTCCCAAACATACTCCTCCACGGAAAGCGAATTTTCAGGTTCTCAAGCACTCACGTAGCAAGTTGCCTGGCAGGCTGGCAACCATCACAAAGTCCACAAGGTTCCAAGCGGAGGACGTCCAAGCCGTCTTTTGTTTAGCTTTTTTTTTTCAAATTTAGTCTAGATACAAAAGTATTTACAAAAGTGACCTCATTCATGAGCGCGGTAGCCTCGATGTAGGCCTACTTTTGGGGAAAAATATGAAAAACTAGTCTATATAAAATCTTGAACTTTACTCAAAAGTTCGTTTAACATCCTGAACTTTGAAACCGGTGGTTTAGCATCTCGACTTTTCAATTCCGTTCATTTAACACCCTAAGCTGGTTTTGTAGAGGGGAAAGTCCATATAACACACTGAACTTTACTAAAAAATTCGTTCGATACCCTAAACTTTGAACTCGTTTATCTCGCATCTTAAACTTTTCAATCCCATTTTAGATGGTAAACGAACGGAATTGGAAAGTTCATAATACTAGATAAACAAATTCAAAATTTGGGATATCGAACGGACTTTTAAGCAAAGTTCATAATACTATATGGACTTTTCACCTACAAAAATCAGCTTAATGTGTTAAACGAACGGGATTGAGAAGTTCGGATGCTAGATAATTAGTTTCAAAATTTGATGTGTTGGACGAACTTTAAAGCAAAGTTTATATGTATTTTTTTCAAAACAAAACATTAACAAAAGACCAAATAAGCGAAAATTTCGAGGACGTCCCGGACGTACGTGGGCGCGGCCACCCCTGCCCAATGTGCGGATCCACGCATCCCGCAAAAGCGCGAAAAAAGAGCGGCGAAAAACACTCCAAAGCGAAGCCAGGACGGGGCGAATGCGAGGCGCACCAGCCGAGGCGCGCTCGCGCAGCCCCCACCGCCCGTCCAATCCCGATCCGACGGCCCGCGTGTGCCCCGACCGGCCGCGGAGACACGGAGCCGCCCCCCGCACCCCAGGACCCTGGAGCTTCCTCCTCTTTACCGCCCGCGAGCCTCCGGTAACCTCACCGCCTTAACCCAACCCCGTGGTCAGTGTGCGGTCACCCGACCCCGGCCCATGGTTACTTCTTCCTCACTTGGGTGCTGTGCTTATATACTCCATTCCTCCATGGGCGAGCTCGAGCTCTTGATCGAGGTTGTTTTTGTATGAGAGGTGGGTGGGTTGTGGAGGTGGGGATGAGCTGCAACGGGTGCCGCGTGCTTCGGAAGGGGTGCAGCGAGGCGTGCGTGCTGCGGCCGTGCCTGCTATGGATCGAAGGCGCCGAGGCGCAGGGCCACGCCACCGTGTTCGTCGCCAAGTTCTTCGGCCGCGCCGGCCTCATGTCCTTCCTCACCTCCGTCCCCGAGCAGCAGCGCCCAGGTAGGATGGTGTTGCTACTTGCTCCGATGATTGTATATGCGTTAAGGTATAGCGCTCTATCGGTGCACGAGTTCTTGGCTGATGTTTGCATGCGCGTGGTGGTTTTGTGGATGCAGCGGTGTTCCAGTCGCTGCTGTACGAGGCGGCGGGGAGGACGATCAACCCGGTGAGCGGCGCGGTGGGGCTGCTCTGGGCGGGGAGCTGGCACCTCTGCCAGGCGGCGGTCGAGACCGTGCTGCGCGGCGGCGGCATCGGACCGCTGCCGGAGCTCGAGGGCGGCGTCACGGCGGACGGCGCCGGCGGTGGCCGCGACCTGTTTGCCTCCTCGGCGAGACTGGCCGTTGGGTGTTCCACGTTCTCGACGGCGAAGCTGGTGACCACGAGGAAGCCTGGGGTGCCGGAGGCCGCGTCCCAGGGCCAGGAGCCGTCGTGCGATCTCGGGCTCTGGTTCAGCCCCAGGTCCCCGCCGGCGCTGGGGGATCGGCGGGTGAGGCGTGCCGGCACTCCGTCGATGAACTCGGAGGAGTCCGTGACCACGAGCGGCGGCGAGAGGGAGCCCGAGCTGCTGAATCTTTTTGTCTAAGCTCATCTGTAGGCGCTAATTAAACGTTTAATCTTTCGGCGGCGTGCTGGTCTTCTGGACTCCGGCGATCTGTTTGCTATCCTCTCGCCGGCGAGGTGTCCTTAGTCTTTTCTGGGCGTGTGTAGAAAAAAACGCCGGCCCGGACGCCGGCCCGTTTGGTGGGCGACCGAGATGAGGGCGCCGCGCCGGTGCCGCTCATATCGCCTCCGTTAACTATTTCTTTTGTTTCTTCTCTACTTTGTTAGTAGTACAACAACGATCGTTAAATAAAGTAAACGAAAGCTCTCGCTCTGATCTTATCTTCGGCTTATCCAAAGCGTGATTGGATAAGCACAAGAAGTATAGTAACTTCTTTGTTATTAACTGGATAATTTTTCGTGTCACTAAAGTCCAAGTGGGCGTATTGAACTCTTGGAAAGAGGTTAGGAAAATGCTGATACGTTAGCGACTGCGGCCATCAAAGCGTGAACGTGGGGTGGGGTAGGATGGATACGGCGGTTCAGCTTTGTGCAGGGCTAGTACCAAGGCGCCGCGTTTCGGGGCGGACGCGCGACGACTTGAGGCGACCGCCCGCCCCCGCGGCGCGGCAGAAAAGGCCGCGCCGGTGTCGCGGTCTTGGGAGCCGAACCCGTCGGCGGGCAGGGGCACTGCCACGCTACCGCCCGGTCGTGCTCAACGGCAGCAAACCAAGCTTTACGAATGATTAGCGGCGGAATTAAGAAAAAAAAATTTAGGGTGTATACTTTACGCATATAATTCTATAATCTTATATAATAATTTTATAATGTTATAAATTTAATGTATATTTTTAAATTTTACTAAAAATACGATACAAATAATTTTAGAGGAAGTATACACTGAAAGTAGACATGCGGTGAAAGGATGAAATTAGGTAAATAGGGGCGTTGGATTGGTTTTGAATGGTCTAGATCTAAGTGAAATCTCATCTCTTCCGCTTAAGATATAGAATTTTGTAATTTTTCTAGAGGGTCATTTGTAAAACCTGTTTAAGTGGAGAAGATGGGATTCCATCTAGATCTAGACCATTTAAGTTCGATCCAACATCTCTATTTGCCTACTTTCATCTTTTCACCATATGTCTACTTTTAACATATACTTTCTTATAGTTTTAAGGTTTAAAAATCCTAAACCACCAAATTTAGAACCAATTCAATCAACAAATTTAATTTATCCAAAAGGTAATGTTGCAACGTTTCTCAGATTTTTGGATGCCGAGGCATACCCGGCACCCCTAGTACCGCCCCTAGAACGATCCACCTCCTGAACAGGGGGTGACTCGCTGAGCTCTTCGGTGATGAGTCATAGAGATGCAGTGATCGCAAATGCTATAGAAACAGAACTTTTTCAGACAAACTTTCATTTTAGACTGTTAAGTAGTTAAGTTTGCACGGCTTCTAATTTTTTTTTAGTTTGCCACGGTTACGTACCTCCAATTTGTTATGCCGTGCCCGTGGCCCCTTGACACACCGCCCCGTAACGTTGCATACGTACACGCCTTGCTTTGAAGTAGAAGTCAGAAGCGAGTAAAAGTGCTGGTCTCTGTGTGTAGGATATGAGACAGGTTCAGCCTTCAGAGCATTTCCGTGAGCAACACTTCCCTTGTGTTGTCAGTAACAGCTTAGTACTCCAGTAGTCATGCACCGACGTCACTGCGGTTTAAGTTGTCGCGCCTGATAAGCACCTGTGATTGTATATTACTACTACTTCATGCAAAGATTCTTTTAAGTTGTCGCTGACAACAAACGCATACAAGTTCAAAGGAACGATATACATTGCCATTGTCCGTGTATTACAAAGTACTATTAAATTATGGCAACCAAAATTTGCGAGTGACGGCAGCCAGTGTATTTGTTTGTTACTTCTGTTTCGTTCTAAAACCCATCTGTATTGTGAGAATTTTTTTTCCTATTTCTATAAGGATTAAATTATTTCCTACGATATTTTTCCTATGCGATCCGTGTTCCAAACGGGCCCTTAATCGAGGAACCAAGCAACTCGTTTGGACAGCTGACTGCATGTTCTTCAAAATGTAATCACCGAATAAATTGCAGCTAGTATGGCCATTTGTTCCGTTGTCGATCAGGTCTCGTTTTTTTATTCGGAGTAAAAAAATAGCATTGACTGATTCCCATAGAAAAAACATGGGCACATTTCATATCAATCGCATCGGAACCTCCAAATGATACGGTACTGATTCTTCGTGTACTCTGCACGTGTAGTAGGATCATCTACGATCTCGTTCGTGCTTGGACGAAGAAAATAGTTCGACTTTAGATTTACGAGATCGATTCGTTTATGTTGTCCCGTTGAACATGCTGGTGGCCAAATTGGACAGAGCTGATTCCCCATTGGGCACACATGATACACAAGCATTTGTCTGTTCATCCAAGAGTGAACTTTTGTGCACCAGCCACTCACCAAGGCACCAGTGACATATATGCGTCTGCATGTCCACGAAGTGATGCTAATGCAAACCCCTAGTTAGCTGGGCTTAAATAGGGTTTGTTTGACGAATCTGTAGCTTATCTTAAAGGGGTCATTGATTATTTGTCACATCTAAGTTGGTGTAATTAATAATTTGCCACGATCTGCCTCACTGACATGTGCCCCTAGTGCCTAAATGTCATGAGACAGCGCGTGCCAATTATCAATTGCACATCAACTTTGTAGCGAATGATTAATTATGTCTTTCTGAAAAACTGTTTTTTTAGTTTTTTGGACTGAAAAACAACTGTAGCTTTGTATGAGAAGTGTTTGGTAAATAACTAATCTCTCCATAATAAGCTGCAAAAGCACACCCCACCCTGTTTTTGGCTTCTGGCTTTTGCTAGTTATATGTGGCTTCTAACTTATACCAAAAGAAGCTTAAAAGCTGACCCATTTGAGGGCTTATTGGCTTTTCAGAAATCGAAGTTGGCTTTAAACTCAAGATAGGGCCTAAGCAGATGGGTATGGCTTCTCCTGTAGGAGACTGCAGTAGATAGTAGCCGATGACCATCATATTATCTTGTACTCCTGTATACTATGCAGTGAGTGTTGAGTCAGTGTTTGGTTTGTGCACTGGTGCGCAGGTATGGTTCCCTCATGTTGCATGAGGCCCTCATTTGGGGAGGGGGCTTTAAGTTAGCTCTAGCTTTTGAAAAGCTAGTAAGTTCTCTAAACAGCTCAACTTTTAAGTGATTTTTGGTATAAATTAGAAGCTATATATAACTAGCGAAAGCAAAAACTAATTATTGTTAGGAAAATTAGCTATTTATCAAACGATCTTTTTTATAAAAAGCTATAGTTGCTTTTCAGCATAGAAAACCAAAAGGCAGCTTTTCAGAAAATCTACAGCTCTACCAAACAAGCCCTGAGTGAGCGGACTGGGAATATTGAGTCCAGAATTACAGAGCCCTGGTGAAATTTTACACCAGCGGAGCGGTATATTGTCACTGTAAACCATTGATTGATTTTTGCATTTCTAAGGGCATGTACAATAAGGTCACCTCAGTTTACTATTATCGTGTACACATTAGCTTTGTCCTATATGGAAGAATGAGAAAAGAATCGCTCTCATGTAGCAACCAGCATTGCACGAGAAACAATATTCTATAGCCAGCCAAAAGCCTAGTTAAAGTAAGTATGCTTACTCTAGATAACATGGATGAAAGATAATTATTGTACAAGCTTTAATGTTATAGTCAAAAGTGCTTCTCTAGAGACAACCTTTAGATATAGTTATTGTACAAATTGAATTTATTGTTTACTCTACATAATATGAATGAGAGATAAAGTAAGTACTCCCTCCGTCCTTGAAAGTAAGGGAGAGAAGCGTTCAAATTATGTCCTCCAATATTAAGGATTGAGAGCTCTCCTCCCTTAAATTGTATCCTTAAATTGTGCACATGCATGCAGATGCACGCAGATACATGCGACCACACATATTCCAAAACAAAAACACGGCAAGTCATTCTCTATAATCGTGATTAATTAATGCATGCATGTTGCCAATTAATAGAGACACAGTATTAAATAGGGGTATTAGAGTCTTTTGGCAGAAATCATAATCTATCCTAAAATTTCTTCTGTCCCTTACTTTCCAGGACGGAGGGAGTAGTGAGCTTTATTATTATACTCCCTCCGTTGATAAATATAAGGCCTATAGTTTGAATGGTCTTGTTGAAAAATATAAGACGTGCATGTATATTTAATGAGTCTTTCCACCTATACCCCTATTTATTCTCTCTCAACCATATGCATTTATTCATTACCACCTACACAAAGTATTATCTCTCATCTTCCAAGACAATTAAGAAGGGTATGTAAATCATTTCCTATCATGTCTTCTTCATTTTCACCGTAACCTTAATCCGTATGCCAAGTCAAAATACTTCTTATATTTATCAACGGAGGGAGTACTACGCTAAGGAAAGAAACTCTATCATGAGCGGCAAATCAAGAAGATAACTAAGCTCTACGAGTTGTACAAAGTTACTGCGGCTAAGCTCAAGCTGTTCCTTGCGAGCTACGCGACAAAATCGGGTATAGGTTAGACGACAAAACAAAAGCTCTGCGTCAATAACCATGGAGGCGTCCGTAACGAGACTACCTCGGAGCGCAGGGAGAGGGTTGCGAGACAGCAAATTGACGGTCCAGATTCCCGATGGGACCAGGACAGGTGAAGGAATCTCACGGCCGAGCCGAGCGGGACCAATTATTCGGCTCACCAGCCCGATTCCGCTCGAGTATCTCTGCATGGAAATCATGTGTCTTCTGTTCCATGTAGCACTCAATTGCTAAGCAACTTGGAAAACAAACCCGTGTTCCTTTTTTGAGCGAGCACATGTTTTTCATGAAAACTACTCCCTCTGTCCCTCCGTTCTCGATACTCACCCTGTGTAAGTTTATAAAGCTTATTTTTTATAAATTATCTTATACATAAATTAAGGTTTATAGGTAGATTTAATAAAGTATTTCCTTTTATACCCCTATTTATTCCCTCTCAATCATATGCATTTATTTATTTCCACTCACACAAAGTATTATCTATCATCTTTCAACACAATTAAGTAGGGCATATATAATGAGTACATGCCATTCTAGCTTTTAAATTTTGTTTCTAAATAGATGTTATTCTACAATTTCGAGACAATTCTTAACTTTTTTCCTTTGCATACCTCTACTATTTATCATTTCCAATGTTGTTTATTACTGTAGATTAGAATAACACACACCATCCGAGAGCAATAAGTGAGCTAGGTCATTTCTATACGTATCTTGGTAGAAGTGCAAAATTCTAAAACATCATCTATTCAAAAATGCAGGGAGTAGTAAAGATGATTTGTATACTTTTAAATAACTCGGTAATACATATGTAATTTTGTTTTTTTAGAAAATAGATCGTTGTAAAACTCTATTTACGATATTTCAATATTACATATTATAAAAGAGAAAAATCCTCTCTCTATTTCCCGATACTTATCACCTGTGCCCAAAACATTCTTCTCCAAATACTCGATAACAAAACAGTAAACATAGTATAATATAACATTTTTCATTTATATCATCATAAACTCTTTTCTTTCATTATTGCAATGATTGTGCATACTCTACATGCTCTTAATGTATATCATATAGCTTATACCACTATTATTGAGTGAACACCTGTCAATGTATCACCCATTCAATCCCTTCATCCTATGGAGGTCCACCAAATAAAAGGGTAAGGATGTTTACTTTTTTTTTTTTTGAGAATTTTTAAGCATACTCTATTTTTTTAGCAACTCTAAACCACGTGCCTTTATAATATAATAGATTTTGATTCCTCCTTCGTATTGTATGTATGTATGTATGTATGTATGTATGTATGTATGTATGTATGTATGTATGTATGGGACGACGAAATGGGGCACTATAGGGCTTAAGCACCATAATTTTAAATGCGTGAATTCAATTCAAATTTGGATATATTTTTTGAAACATTCAGTTTTAGGGTATATATATCCATCTATAACAATTCAAATGAAACACATACATTTGAAAAATTATACTTGAATTCAAAGATTTGAAGAATTTAGATCACATGCTTTGTTGATTTATATGTAAAATCAGCACATACCTACAAACAAACTATCATCAAAAAAGGAAACTCTAGTTTGAATTTCAATTCAAACTTGTTTGAACTAGTTAGTAAACTGGTTAAACTCAATATCCTAAAAATTTCAAAAAAAAATCGCGCACAAATACGTAGAGCAAATACCTATTTCGGATCATGGTGCCCCAAGTAATTGTAATACACACACATATACATATATACATGTATATGTATATATACATACATACATACATATACATACATACATACATACATACATACATACATACATACATACATACATACATACATACATACATACATTATAGGAAAATGATTCCGTACTCCTGGGTGTACGTACTCACACCTCCAGTATACCGTTTAAATGATGTTGTTATACCTCTGTATCCTTTTGAGTATACTCTAATACTGATTATAAGATACTCAAAAGTGAGTTCCATGAAAAATTTCATCAAAGTCCACCCTTTATAGCATAATTTTTTTATATATTCCTTTTACATATGGAAAGGGTATGTAGCAAAAGAATAAAGTGGTTTGATGAAATTTTTTCAACTATGTCGCATTGGAGTATATTAAAATTATTATTGGAGTATACCGAAAGTGATAATGGAGTATAAAGCGTTCATTTAAATGGAATATTAGAGGTGGGAGTATGTACTCCTCGGAGTATGGATAAGGCTTCCTATATTATATATGTATATACATGTGTATACACACGTATATACATATATATATTTATATGTATGTATATATATGTATGTGTGTGTATATAATTCCAGTTTTTTTTCTCGACTTAGCATGTTTCCAGAATTTTAATTATGAACAAAAAATTTCACTCGTTCACGTAGTTTGGAATTAGAAAAACAACACCTAATTTCATTTTGTTTTTATTTTAAATTTCCAAAATTTTGTATTATTCTTCTTATACACTTTCGTTTTAAGTTTTAGGTTGGAATTCATACATAAATCTAGGTGCTAATTTTTAAAAAAAATTGTATTATTTTTTATTGTACTTGACATGCACTCTTTATTTTTAATCTAAATTTATTTTTATTTAATTTATAATTTTAGTTTTAGGTTAGAATTCATATACTAATCCAATTACTAATTTTTATCTAAATTTCATTTTGAATTTTAGCTATGTAGGGATTTTAATTTGGAGTTTGTATGAAAATCAAATTGTGAATTTTTTCATTCTAATTTTATGTTATTATATTTTGTTTAATTTTAAATTTCTATCTTAGATTATATTTCATATACAAATCTAAATGATAATTTTCACCTAATTTTGTTTCCAAAGTTTAGCTACGTATGGTTTAAATTTGTTGTATGGAAATACATTGCTAATTTTATTTTATTTTTATTCCGAATTTTAGATAATTTTTTAATTTCAAATCTCATATTTATGATACAATTCATATACAAGTCCAACTGCCAATTTTTATCTAATTTTTTATTCTAAATTTCAGCTATGTACGGGTTTTAATTTGGAGTTTATATGAAAATGAAAAGCTAATTTCCTTTTTTTAATCCAAATTTCTATTTTTTAGTGTACTTTGGCATGGATCCTTTCTTTTAATCTAAGCATTTTAACTTGGGTCTGCTAGATGAATGATTACATGTTCTTCTTTAAATAATAACATGCAATGATTGCTATAGTTAAACTTAGTTAAGATCTACTAGATTAAGGGCCAATGTTTTGTATTTCTTGAGAATTTCTAGCATATTTTTTTTTCTTAATAGCTCTAAAAGACCTGTCAACGTAGTTAGGGTTCATCAGATTAAGGGTAAAATGTTTTATTTTTTTATGAGAAATTTCAAAATATTTTTCTGCTTTCTTAGCAGCTCTAAAATACCTATTATGAGCTTTTTAATATATAATAGATTACACAGCATGAGAGCAAATTTCTACGTGTTTATTCTTGGATTGCAAAAGTGCACAATTGCTACCGCATCTTTGTCTAGCGAGTGGCTAGAGAATGCATTGTGCCGTACATATCAGTCATCACCCCAAAATGAATGGAATCACATCGCGCGGGTGATTGGTATGAGGTGGATTCGTCGTAAACCTCATGTTAAGCTAGTTATGATGCAGAATTTATCGATGTTAGAGACTGTACCTATCTATACCTCTTTATAATGCATCTAAGCATTCTTTTCTACATTCACCCCAAATAATGTACTCCACTAGAGATGGCCCAACCATCATACAACCAGCGAAACGTCCTCAGAAACTTGCCTCCATCAAAATTAACCCCTCAGATCTTTCCTCAGCTTTACTCACCCACATCCGATGGCCATTGTTTAATGTGTCTAACTCATCCCTGTGGCCCACAACAGATCTCCCCCCACCTTCAGCATCATCTCAAGGAAAAGGAAACAAATATCCTGGAATTAAGGAAAATAAAACAAACGTTCTAGAAAAGAAAAAGATCATATATTACGTGCTGGGAAAAAGAAATCGGAAAACAGGGCACTAGAATAGTTATACTAAAGAAAGTTTTACCGTATTCATTTGTACTCCGTCATTATACTAAAGAAAGTTTTACAATATTCATTTATACTCCGTTTAGAACGCGAGATTTTTTCCTAATTTCTACGGAAGTTGAATTGTCCACCGCAAAATTCTCATGCTCTATACGGTCTCGTTATAAGTGTAGCAAGATTCTCACTGGAGGAGCTTGCCTTGGCCTAACTAAGTTGATGAGGAGGCTCATTCAGTGGTCGACATTGCGGCATCGTGTATAATTTCTGCGATCATTGGCGCATGCATCAAATGTGTCTGGATCAGAACTGAACAATGCAGAAAGTAAAAGAACACTGAGCAAATCGAGCAATACCTGCAACTCTGCTTGACATTAGCTGGCACCTGTATGCCTTGGGGAATTCTGAAATCAGTGGAATAAAACTTGAAGGAGGAAAAGGCATCTGTCCACAGGTGAAGATAAGATTTTTCGTGGTCGGATTCTTCAGAGAAAAGAGAAATCGGTGAAGAGAAAGAATAACGCAAATCATGATCTGTGTAACATGTCGCTAAGAAAGTTTGTGCAGACAGTATTGCGCTAGGAAGCAGTCCGTCCTTGGAAAGGCACACCGAGAATCGAAGTACAGAGCGGTTAGTAGTCTCTAATAGTACAACTTCATCTGTCTCTTGCTATATTACTTATACCCCTTTATAATGCATCTAAGCATTCTTTTCTACATCTATCCTAAATAATACACCCCACTAGAGATGATCTAACCTTCATGCACCCAGCGAAATGTCCTCAGAAACTTACCTCCATCAAAATTAACCTCTCAGATCTTTCCTCAGCTTTACTCACCCACATCCGATAGCCATTGTTTAATGTGTTTAACTCATCCCTGTGGCCCACAACAGATCTCCCCCCACCTCCAGCATCATCTCAAAAAAAGGAAACAAATATCCTGGAATTAAGGAAAAGGAAACAAACGTTCTAGAAAAGGAAAAAACCATATATTACGTGTTGGAAAAAGAAAACCGGAAGACAAGGCACTATACTAGTGTACAGTAATTTTCAAAAGGAAAACATGTTTGTGCACCGCAAAACTGCTGGTGGCTTCTCCTGTTCGTGCTAGAAATTGCCGAAATGCCAGTTGATTCCTTTCAAAAGAATGGTGCCGGTAACACCCTTGTTCAAATTCGCTTAGGGTCTAGAGTGGATCCATGCATATATAACACACCGTTTACACTTTTTTATTACTTTGCGATATCTAGAACTACATCTCAGCCGTCTAGGGACACGAACATACGGCGATGCTTTATATTAACGGACCGAACGTTACAATACCACTGTTGGAACTTCCAACTCTTTGAGCAGGTTCAATCCAGCACAGTAGCGAGTACGGTCGGGCCAATATATGATCCCAACTCCCAAGTTCCCAACCCGGTGCTGCTCTGCAGTCTGCACGACTGCCCGGCCACAGAAGGAGCAGATCACTCCTACCCTTCCCCAGAATCCAACCGCGTCGCGTGAAGACAGCGCCGAGTCAGGCCCAGAGGCGAAGCTGCACTGCTGCAGAAGCGGAAGCGGAGGCAAGCGGAAAAAAAAGTAGGCGTCCCATCAGGCCATCCTCAGTTCACCACTCACAGCGAATAGGCGGCGGCATGCGTCAAGCTCTTCCGCTCTCGCGCCGGAGCGAGGCAACTTGCGCGCCAGCGCTGGGACCCGAGTGACCCAGCGCCGTGGCCCACCACCGCGCACCCGAAAGTAATCACTATTATGATCGTCTCTATCTTTCTCTCCCTTTTTTTTCCCCATAAATAACTCTTTTACGAAATAATAGAAACCTAGCTCATTTCCTCACCATAGAAGGCATCACAGATGACAAGAGCGCAAGAGGCCGAGATGCCGCAGATGCATGGCGTGGGAGGTGGCGGCGTGAGACCAGCTGCTGAGCACGCTGCTGCGCTCTGACGACGCGAAAGCAACGAGAGCTGCGAAGAAAGAGCGTGGGAGCGGCGATGGCATGCGCGGGTGCACAAGAAGACCGGTGCCTTGGAGGGGAGCGCGGGAAGCCCTTCCACAGTAGAGGAGCACAGAAGGTGTCTTCCGCGGTAGGTTGGGGACTAGATTTGCAATTTTATTCGGACGAGAGCTATTTTTAGACGAAAAAAGAGAAGAGGATGGGGTTAGAATAGTGATCACTTCGCATCTAGTAGGCTCAATTTTTTTTTCAAGTTTGGTTTCTCTCGTAATGAAATTGTAAATCTGGTCTCTTCTCGACCGCGGTAGTCACCAATCATACTCCTATACCGTTGTAGTTGGATCTCTCGCACTCCCATACCACGGTAGGTAAAATGCTACGGTATAGGACCATGGCAGGTGACACGTGTCGCATTTCGATCCTTTCGTGCTCGAGAAGAGGCTAGATTTGCAATTTTCGTTTGGATAAAATGTCAAACTTGCAAAAAAAAAAACAATTAGACCAAGCGGACAAAAAAAGACAAAAACTCCGCACCTAACATGATGGATGTCATCGTCCCTCGATTTCTGGGGCTGACGAGGCCCACTAGCCCAGCCACATCGCCGTCGCTACGGCACACTGCACATGCATACGCTTCGACACACGTCGCCTAACTGACTACGAGGACCCATGTGTCAGTGTAAATTAACTACTGTAAGATCGAGTATGCCGATTAGAGGGGGGTGAATAGGCGGCTTTTAAAAATTCTCTTCTAATTGAATACACGCCTAAGCACCTCTATGTCAAAACCTAAACGATAAATGATGCGAAAGCGATAAACTAAGATTTTGATAATCAAAGCTTAAATCAACTAGGCTCACTAAGTGCACTAGTTAATTATGTCTCTACTCAAGAATATGCAATCCTAAAAACAATCGAGCAATTTAATTATAGGAATGTAAATGCAACAAAGTAAATAGAGAATTGCAAGCAAACACAAAGAGACACACGCTGTTTTACTGTGGTGTTCGGAGACTTATCGGTCTCCCTAATCTACGTTGAGGCAAGCCCAAACCACTTTGGACCTGCTCCACGAATTGAGCAGCCACCTCGATTCCACTAGTGGTAGCTCTTTTCTCCTTCGGGTAGGTGAGCTCCTACCTTCACAAATTCACCGGGGCTTCTCACAACCTTCGTTGAGAAGCTCACCTCGCACGACGCCTCCACATGCTGTCTAGGTGTCGGCAAACACCAAGAGTAACAAGTCAAGCCCTCTAGCTTGAACTCCACAAAGTATAACACATATACAATGATGATCACCAAATGCAACACATGCATAAGGACCCCCTTAAGTGCAATACATGCACAAGAGCCTCTCAATCCACTCCTAATTGCAACACATGCAACTAGAGCTCACTCTTAGATCAATAAGCAAATATGAGGGTGCAACACATACACAACTCACCTCAAATACTCAACAAAGCCAACCCACCTAAATACCAGCCATCAAGGCTCCTTTTATAGCCCCCCACACGAAAACTAGCCGTTGGAGGCCAAAATAGGCAAAAACCAGCAAACCCGGCACTACCGCCCTCTAGGACCCGATAGTGCCGGCCTCCAGTTCAACAGCTAGAAAACTAGCCATTACACAGGAAACCTGGTACTACCATAGGCCAAAGACCGGTAGTACCGCTCGAGCGGTAGTACTGGCCCCCACGGGCGGTACTGTCAGCTTTAGCACAACCTCCAGAATAGCTTTTCTGGAAAATAACTACCAACGGCTTGGGGCTGGTACTACCGTACTGACGACTTGGGGCTGGTACTACCGCACCTCCGGTAGTACTACCCTTGAGCCCCGGTAGTGCCAGGCAAGAGTTGGGAGCAAAACATGCCCACTAGAAAATCACTACCGCCCTTATTGGGGCGGTAGCACCGATTGAGCGGCAGTACCGGCTCTCATAAGCGGTACTGTCGGGCCAGAGGTACTCCAGCCTCAATTAGCGGTAGTGCCGGTCACAGGGAGAAAGCCAAGTTTTTCACAAAAACTTTTCTCCAAACCAACAAAGATTTATTCTTTGAGCCATGTGATGATCAACACATGATCAAGTTAATTTGTAAAATATATTTGTAAACCCTATTCACATGCTCCAAAGAATCGCATTTAAACTCCAACTTATTTGCAAAACACATTTACAAATAAACTTAGAACCTATGAGACCAATCCTCTTAGCCATGTGATGATCAGCACATGATCAAGTCAATTTGCAAAATACATTTGCAAACCTTATTCACATGCTGTAGGATCAAAACCCATAACCTTTAGCTTATTTGCAAGACACATTTGCAAATAACAAATCCAATCGATTAACTCAAATCTTAAGCTATGAGATGATCAACACATGATCATAACACTTTTCAAAACACATTTGCAAATATTTATCTGATGCTCCAAGATAAGAACCAATAAAATCACATTTTGCGAAAACTCATTTTGCAAACACAAAGTATAAATCCTTTCTTAGCCTTGTGATGATCAACACATGATCAAGTCACAAACTAAGACTCCAATACATGAGCTCTCTCCTTTTGCAACACATGCAAAACTTAGCTCAATACAAAAACCATTTAAACCAAATTGCACGAGCTATCTCCCTTTTGCAACACATGCAAATCTATAGCTCTATGCAAAATCCAAATCAATTAAGATTCAATAAGAAGCAAGCATGAGCTCCTATATTTGCAACACATGCAAATACTTAGCTCATGCAAAATCCAAATAAGAGAGTGGGTAAGAGTGAACCGGATTGAGTTCATTAACACATGATGAAGCTCAAGCTAAATGACTCAACCTCTCTTAATAGTACGTCACCTAACTAGCAACCTGGTCTCCCATCCAAACACCGAGACCGGTAAAAGACTATGAACACATCCTTAGCCCTAGCTAGTTATACCTTTGCCTCTAGCAATCCCACTTGGAGATTTTATTATTCCTATCATCTTCTCTCTAAGCCGGGTCATCTCTTCTTGTTCATCAACAGATGATGAACTTCATTTCTTCTTCTTCACTTCGGGATAACCTCTTGAAGCTCATTAACATATGAAGACTTCTTCTTCCCGATTCTTCATTTTCTTGGACTCAACCTACTTCACAACTCATGGAAGATTGTTAGTCCAACAAACATGGTTGTCTCAATCATCACTTGCACTCCATCAACACATAACGGAAGCCTCCAAGATCGATTGAGCACAAATCAAATCAATTTGAATGATTAATTGTGTCTTGAGTACATTGATGCAACTAATGCTTCATTATACTCAAGAGATTTTCGTTTTTCCTTAATCAACAAAGGAACACCATCAACACATGATAAAGCATTCTTTGCTTGATTGAAAGACAACCGAACTCAATTTAAATAAAGTATATATTAACTACACAAGTTTCATATACTCATTTTGATGGTTACCAAGTAATGATCCAAATTATGTTGGAGTGGTGGCAAGGGATCAATACTCTTAATACCATCAACAATAGGATAAACTCCACAAAAACTTGTGCATATAAATAATTTACTTTGAATCAATATGCATAATTTCTATTTGAGAATGCATTGGAGTTTATCCTAAGATACCATGAGTATACTACAACTAGGCAAGTAAATATATACTCAAGGTTTTGTTTCAATGTCCTGATCCTTTATATTATTTAGCAAGAAGACATGGATCAATACTATTGAAACATCAAGTGAAAGTACGAACTCCCCCTAGATGTGTGCATCCATGTAATATATGGAATTGGAAACATAATGCATATATTTAATGTATAAGCAATGGAAGAGTTCATCTTTTAACTTGAATTCTAAGTATGCAATAGGATAATAAAATGAATACGAGTGCATACCTTGTGTTTTTCACTTCCCATCCAAATTTGATACTAATAAGAATAAAGCTCGATAAACATATTAGTCTTATAATGATTAGACTTGTCATTAAACAAAGATTAAGCATTAATCTAAAACCAATCACCAAAACCAATGGAACTTGAACTTACAATCTTCCCCTTTTTGGCGATTGATGACAGATCCTATATTAATTCCCTATTTGGATGAAAACAATGTCTGAGGGGGTTTTGAAGATCAAAAATCGAATTACACAATAAAATTTTCAAATTTTGCAACTCCTCGTTTGGCGTTAAAATAAAACACTCTCTTTTGGCAAATAGAACAATTAAACACAAAAGAGGGAATTTTCTTCAAAAACTTTTACCATCAAATTCTCCCCCTTAATCAATAAATCCAAGCTCCCATACCATTTGTTAAACTCTCAAATCATTTCATAATTTTTCCCTCTTTAAATCATCATTTCAAATAAGGGAAATAGGCATAAGCACGAAAAAGATTATTATAAACAAATTCAAATAACACTCCTCATTTTATTAGGCTTTTTAACAATGCATCATGGCTCATTTGAAGAATCCCTAATTTGCCTAATAGGACTTAAACGAGGAATCCATTTAAAAATACTTCAAATTTTCATTAAAACACTTGAATAAAGGTTTTCAAGCTTTTGAAAATGAAGTCATACCACTTGAGAAAGAAAGATACCAATAAAGAAAATCTCAAAAGGTATTGCCTATAGAACCACTTGTTCGAAAGATTTTTCAATAGATACCACATGTAAATACCTCTTTTTCAAGTGATACTTTGTAAGAGATACCACTTGTAAAGAACATTTTGCATGAGGGTATCACTTGAGAAAAACATTTTCATTCAAAATAAACTCGATATGAATTTATCCCTTTTAAATATTTTAATATACAAAGGATCTCACACGGAGAGTCCTTGAGAGATTGAACTTACAATTAAGTTTCAAATGGGGAACTCATCCATATGAGTTTGAAGTCTAATGAAAGCTCATAAAAATGCATAAGGGGTAGGAGATGATACCACTTGAAAAAATCCATAAAAGGAAGGGGAATGGAAGATACCACTTGTTAGAAATCAATACCCCTTAGCTTGATTTTGGTTTAAAGAAATCAAGATCTCAAGAATTTAGAAAACTGAAGGGTATCAGAGCAAACATATATAACTCATTTGAGCTTCAAGAGAATGACTCAACGATCGATTCCTTTGATCTCTAAGAATTGATTAATTTGTCATTCAAGACCACTCAATGGAGAATAAATTTTCATGATCATGAGTTTCTCAAAATAGCTCAAAATCATAAAAGGCCGATACCAATTGAAAACATATATGCAAAACTTGATCAAATAAGCTCCCAAGATATTTAAAAAAGAATCATTGAGCTATTTGCATTTTGACATGCACAAGCTTTGTTTTTGAGAAGATTTTTCAAATAGAGACCAAGTGGATAGCATTTGAAATCAATTCAAAGGAACCAAGTTGTTACCACTTAAATCCAATCCAAATAATTTTCATATGATTTGAGATTTTGCACAAAGGTACTTTGGGATCATAAAAAGCTTTTCCTAAAAGAATTTTCAAAAAAGTAAACTCCATTCAAAATATATCCCAAAATTCATTTTGATAAAATCAGAAATTTCAGAATCAGAATAGCCAGATCAGTACTACCGCCCACACAAGGTCGGTAGTGCCGGGGTTCGGTGCTACCGCCATACAGATGCGGTAGTGCTGGACTTTCCGATGCTACCGCCATCCAGGTGCGGTAGTACCGACCTCGGCATACTGATACGCAAATTTTGCAAAATCTTTTCAAATGAAGTCCAAGTGGTTTCAAATTTTCAAGAGATAAATCTTTGGACTATTTTAAACTTTTCAAGACAACTTTTGTTTGAGAAAGAATTTTCTTGAAATAGATTTTGGCAAAATGTGCTTTGAGGCATAAAAGGAAATCAAAATTTCATAAAGGGCCTCAAAGTGCAACTCCTATCTTGGATTTCATAGACATACTTGTAACTGAAGCTTTGATGAATACAAGACATACAACTGGTGTGCCCTCAGGGAGCCCAGACCAGGAGGGACCTCCCTACTCCCCCTAGGAGCACACTGACAGGAGTAGGGCGTCTACCTAGCATCCGAACCTATATAAATCGTCTAGTCAACCCTCTCTCTCGTGGACAGCGACCCGTGAAACGGCCAGCTTCCGTCCTCACTCTCGTGTCGCGTTTCTCAACATACGACACGATTGGAGGAAGAAAAGGCTCACTGGGAAAAGGATTTGTGTCTTTGTCGAAGCTCACAAGGACTAATTGCGGTCTTACATCTACCCTATACTCCCATAGGCCACCACATGTTCCCTGTTCCAATTGATTGAGAAGAGTGATCACAAAATGAGACCTAAGAGGCACACCTGAGGGGCTGGGTTGAGAAGAAGCCCAAGGCGGCTAGGCAGATGGTCGGCAGCAACACAATGCGTGAAACAACCCAGAAATTTATCAAATGTAAAAATAATTATCAACCAAGTAATGACACATATAATTAAAACATGTCACAAGAGTAATCAACATTTTACTAATTCACTAATATTATACATAATTTATACACTAAAATCAAATGCAATAGTTGTTACAACAATTAAAATACACAAGAAGTTTGCAAAGATCTACAAGTTAAATCTTCAGGAGACCTACGGCTTCAATCACCTTAAACAATGGCAACCAATGCGAAACATATACACATACACAAGCAAATAAAGGATTGGGAAATAAATACCATCATACCCTTTTTGCATCAATTAATTCATGATTCACTCATCGATATACCAGACCATCCGGGGCCAGTCGGTACCTCTCGCTAACTAGGGTTCATCATCCGATATTATACAAACCTTGTAGAACCGCATATAACCTTAGCCATACCCAATAGTGCCCAAATATCTTATAGTAAAAAGATAAAAACCACATAGTAGAAAGGAAGGTGAAGCCTCCCTAGCGCATCCTCTCCCCAAAGCCAAACTCCCTCAGCCCATTCATTCCCAAATGAAACTGTAGCCAGGAGGCCAGGCCACTAAGACCACCCAGAGCCCAGCCAAGTCACCTCCATCATTTCCACAAAGCAAATCAAACCACTAGAAGAGCAAGCCATCCATTCCAAGCAAGCCTCTAGAAAGCTCCTAGCCAAGACCACCAGGAAGCCAGGAAGGAGGAGCAAGCCACCACAACCCCAATCCAGAACCAGAGGCAAGACAACTAGGAGGAAGACCAAGCCAAGCACAAAGACTAGGACCAAAGCATCTGGAGGTCGGCCAAGCTCCAACTCCATCAACTAGAGAGCAAGCATCACAGCACCAAATCGCCAACCCCATTTCTATTACAGCCCATTTCCCCACTACTCCCATCATCATGTATGCCATCCCGTACATTCCATTACCAACAATACCAGACATAGAAGTAGCAATAGCTAGACTGTAACTATAAACTAAAGATCGTAAGTAAATCAGTGGTCTCAGTTGTAGTGGTTGCAAGGGCGGTGTTGTATGTGCCCACGGACTTCTCACACTCCCTGGTGTGTGACAAGAACCGCGGGTATCTCCACGATACCGCTAACTTGCCATCCAAATAGCTTAAGAATCATCATCGATCCAAAAATAATAGTATACATGCTTCCATTCACATCACAAACATACACAAAAATCACAATAATAGACTCTGTAAGAAGATAAAAGGGTAGGGGAGAGCTAGGGTCTAACCAAACCTAGCCATGGAGCTTGGCCATAGGAGGCCATGGTGGAGCTTGGCAGTGGGGAGGAAGACGGTGGACAGCAGCCAAGGGAGCAGGCGGCTTCCCTTTGGTCTTGTAAGGCCGAGGTGCGAGGACGGCCTGGGGCTGCAACGGCGAGGCTGGGGGCGGGGAGAAGCAAACCGCTGTGTGGAGGCCAGCGACAAGAAGGCCCCACAGGGGCACGCACGCAGATCGGGTGACGGTCGTGTGCGAGGGAGGTCGGGCGAGGAGGGAGCCAACGGCGATGGGGGCTGGAGGGTGAGCCGATGGTGGAGTACGAGTCGAAGGCCAGCGGGGACTAGGGGGTGAGTGGGCCGAGCAGTTGGGAGCTGGAACGGTCAGCCGGGGAAGAGGGGGCGTAGGGAGGGGCCCAAGGGCCGAAGGCGAGGATCGGTGGTGGGCCCAGCAGTGACGGAGGGTGGCATCGGCAGGAGGACGGACCGGCGGCCAGAGATCTAGGGCCGAATGGCCAGATCGGGAGAGCAAAGAGAGAGTAAGGAAGAAGGGAGTGGAAGGGATAAGGCTTGGGAGGAAGAAAAGAAAGAAAAAGAAAGAAGAAAAGGAGAAAGAAAAGAAAAAGGAGGAAGAAAAGAAAGGAAAAAGGAAAGAAAAGTGGAAAAAAAATGGAAAACCTATAAATGAGAGAAAAAATTTATCTACATGTCTGCAGCATCCAAAATTAATATTCCTGATTAAAAATCCTGTAAATTAAAAAAACAAAACTATCCGACTTTAAATAAATACATTAAAATAAAGATACCTAAAATTTCAAAAGAGGCATTAGATGTAAATCAAATAATACATCTTAATAAAGGTTTGGACACCATAAAACATGCAAAATATCTAATAACCACTTAAGATGTGGTATTTTGTAATTTCAGAAAATCAATCCAATCTCATCGGTGATCTTTTTCATGATCCGCGTGAGGACGCCTTTTTCAATCCAATTTCAGGCAAGCATTTATTGATCACATTTTAATAACTTTCGATAAATTTATTTAGTTATATGTTATATATCACCTATGCATGAAAAAAATGCTTTTAAGAAAACCATAAATTGGATGTAGTTGAAGGAATAGTTTGTTGACGAACTGTTGAGGTAGAAATGGATATTGATGTGATGAGGAATGTATCTATATATGTGATGGGTAGAGGGTATTGCGAGAAGGGTATCGTCGGTGGGGCCCTCTACATAGGCTATGATATAAGGATAAACAACTACACTCAGGTAATGAGCCGTATAATTCGTATCAACCATAGTGTGTGGAAACGACTATTAAAGGTTATCCTATGAGGATGTTATGATCTCCACATTGGGTAAGAATAGATAACTACGTGTGTGAAGTTGGGTACGCCGGAAGGCCCAGTGAGGTGACACTGAAAATCAGTTGCGGTTGATTCTTTCGGACTATATATATATAAAGCCTTGGTTGAGTATCAGGGCTGCTGCGGTAGCATGGTACAACTGGTAGGCAACGAGTGGGTGGGGAACGTTGTGAAGGACACCACGGCTCGTCAGCTACCAAGGTTGGAGATCTAATATCTGAGTAGTGATAAACATTCTGGGTTCTCAATTAAGGTTGAGCTCACAATGGGTAAAGTGGTATAAGTCTGCGCTGGGTTAAATCAGGAATTCATACCGCTCTCCTGGATTGAAGGCTACGAAAGCTAAGTCTGCCTCATATACGAGTGTTAGTAGCAATTTTTATAATTAAAATAGAAAACCCACGTTTTACTAATAAAACCTTATTTTCCCGAAAATGGATTTGAGAGGAGGATGTTTATGAGATGGAGGTTGGTAAAATTTCATATGGTGCATTTTGTTATTAATACTTGCTGATTACTTTTGTACTCACTCTTGCTAAATCCCTCTTTGCTTAGAGAAATACTCCTGTGGACAAGTGTATGATTGGGACACAAATCCTAATGGGTTAGATCATGAGGCATGGGGTGAAGGTCATCTGCAGGATCAAGACCATGAGGAGGCGGACTACCAGAAGGGCTAGGTTGATGGTTATGCAGTGCATCAGCTTCCGTCAGTCTTTTGGAGTAGTTAGTAGTTTTATATTATATTTTTGCTGTACTTGGATCTTATGTATAATTAATGTATTGGACCTGTAGTCTGCGTGGCAATAGAATGTAATAAGTTTATATTTCAGTCCTAATTATTGTTGTTCTGTAACACCCTGAACACGGTGTATTAATTGATAAAACGTCGGGTGCACTCAATGTTTTGATTAGCTAATACGTCGAGATTCGTGTAATTATCTTAGAGTATGGCGGTGTTACTGTTGTTACCCTGGGTTAATTATGCAGGTCACCACGACGCGACGAAAGAGGAACAGACAAGGCGAGAGGTGCCCGAGGCGCTAGCGTTGGTGCGAGGAGCCGAGAGCGCGCGGTCGTGGCCTATGGCCTAGGGTGGGAGAGCCGGGGAGGAGATACAGAGAAGCCCAGGAGGAAGCTACGGGCTACTCTAGTGCTACCTGCCACCTACTGCAATATACCCTTGAGTCTTAACTCTTTAGCAATTAGCAATTTAGCATATAGCAACTCTAGTATCTAAACTATAAACTACAGTTAGTAATATAGTTGTATACATGTATTTTGATGACAAAATGTGGAGATCTTTTCAAGAACAATATTTAAAAAGTTTGATCGTTATAATACAGTACGGAAAATTCAAGCTAGCGTCTTAGCAGTATGTTTCTTTTATTTTGAATACCCATAATCATTTACAATTTAAGTAATATACTATTATTATATCACTAATTTTGTTAATTTTGATATACATATCGCTACTTAGTGACGCATATTTATGCATTTTGGGATGGTTTTCTCGAGGTATCTTCGTTGTATTAAGCTTTCTTATATACTTCTCTTTTATATTTAAAATGCACACTATTATTGAAGCCCGGCCTGTATTTTATCGCGTGACTTCCACAGTTCTCCCATCCACGCGCGCCGGAACCCACTAGCTACCTCGCTTCCGGCGGGGTCGGCAGGCCCGGCACTGGAGCACACAGCTTGCTACTGACATGCGGGGTCGCTGCTTCTATCACCGGTCGGCGACTTAACGTAAGAGCAGCAGCCGATAAGCTTTATACGGGTTTTACCGGAGGAAGCTTCGCGCGCGGCGCGCCGAGCCGCGTTTCGTGGATGGGCTCCCCCACTAGCGGAGAGGCGGCATGGTGCGCCGTGAGACCCGATCGGCAAATTTGTGGACCAGCATGCGGTGTTAGGCCTTCAGCCTATGAAATATGTGGGCTAAATCGAGATGTCCAGGGATGAGACTTTGTCACGAGGATCTGGCCCGTCCTTGACTGAAATCACAAGCTTCCTCTTGCTGAGAGGACATAATTTCATTTCTCTGTACTGTGTTATGCTTAACTAGATGTCTATGCGATTTCAACGAAGTACTAAAAGAGGGTAATATATATCAGCAAAACGTGAGTCTAAATCGTATCACCTACATCAATTTTATCTTACACACATATAACGAAACATACATGCACGCATTTAGGTCAAATCGGACATAGATAAATGTCATCAAGCATTATGTTTTCAAACAATGCTACAAGGCATAGTTTTGCTCTCCCAAAAAATGCATTCATAGCAGAAATCCCTTGGTTATTGACATCTTTGTGACGACTACATCAGAAAGAACTAAGGGCAATCATAAAAATCTATGGATATGCTACCATCCATAATGCAACAATCCGTTCTTTTGCATATTGAATGATGCAAATGGATCAACAACACGAAAACAAATGGATCAACAATCTGTCGTTTGTTTTTTTTTTTCTGAAGGGAAACTTTTTAATTAGGCCGAGCTAAATATGGTATCTCACATATGTGCCGGCAAAAATGCGCTCTCTCGAGTAAACAACAACATACTGTTAGGGGTGGCAGTTTTACCTATGTGGTTGGGTACCCGTGGGTACCTGACCCGATAAGGGTAGACACGAGTAGCACTTAAGACCCATGGGTTTTAGGATGGGCATGAGTGTCAACTTGTACCCAGGGGTATCTTATGACATATAGACCCACCTTTTTATAAGATATATATTAGAAAAACAAAACCCTAACTCACCAACTTAGTGCCTCGGTGGGCCGACGGCTCACACCCCCGATTCCCCCGATCTACTCGCCTCCTCCCTCCTGAGTCCAACCGCCCTCCACCTCCTGCCTCCCGCCTCCCTCCGCCCCGGCCACCTCGCCCCCCACGGCCCCCCTCGCCTCCATTGCCCTCCATGACCCCCACTGCTGCCTCTCGGGCTCCTCCCTCTCCCTCCCGAGTTCTGCCGCCCTGGCCACCTCCCCCCACGGCCCTCCTTGCCCCCATCATCCCCCACGCCCCCACGACTGCCTCCCACGCCCCTCCCTCATCCTCTCGAGTCCCGCCGCCCTGTGCCTCCCGCCACCATCTCTGCCTCCCTCGGCACCGGCTCGGCCCTCTCGCCTCCCTCCACTGCTCCGCCTAGGCCGCCTTGTCCCCCTCGCCCCCATCCCCCCATGGCCGCCTCCTGCGCCCCTCCCTCTCCCTCCCGAGTCCCGCCACGGCCTCCGCCTCCCTCAAAGGCAACTTGACCACCTCATCTCCCTTCGCTGGTGAGCGCATCACAGGCAGTGCTCGCGCAACGTCTTAGGCACATCGGTGGCCTTCCCCTCCGCTCGGTACGCCATCTCCTGTACTTCTTGGGAAAGAAATGGATCTGTGCCCGTGGGTACCGGGTACCTATCGGGTTCGAGCGTGGACACAAATCTGTACCCGTGAAGCTTAGTGGGTTCGGGTGGGTGACACGTGTTCGGGTTCGGATGACGGGTCTGAAGCAGTTGTACTAGAGGTACCCACCATTCTGTCATGTAAAGAGAGAGAGAGAGCAAGCAACAGCATATTTCAGAAAAGCGCCCAAGCGCTTCACAATTAACGTGTCCACTGCGAGCGGGAGGTCGGGAAACATCTTCTCGATTGTGCCAAGACGCACAAGCACCATGACTCCATGAGAAGCATAAACACTCCGACCATCTCCAGTTGCACATATTAAGTCAAAGAAGTGACTAAACTTATCACCCATCACGAAGTCAAAACCACAACCGGGAGGAAACAAACTAAGAGTAAAGAATCGAAATGCCAAGGAGCAGGAAGTCGAGAGAACCCTCACCTGCCGAATCAGTTGCGCCAACTACTCGACGGCGACTCCTCTCGCCCTCCTCCGCTCCCTGCGGCGACCATGGGGCGCAGATCCACGTGATACAACTCAATCAACAAGTTCCATGGAGCCAAAAGAGAGGGGCAGAGACTAACTCACAGCCACATCATGACGAGCACCATCAGCCGCCTGGCATGGTTGGGGTGGGAAGGAAAAGTGAGGACGCGAGGTGGTGAGTCAAAAGAGGCAGATGGAGAAATTGGTTGGAGGGGAGGGAGAGATCTCGGCAGCGCCAATGCACGCCTCGGCGGACCGGATTTGTAGGTTGCCTAGCGTGGCGACGCGTCCTTCGCTGGTTGGTGTTGAGGAAGAATCACCGCGGCCTCACCGCGCAAGTCCACTGTGTCGCCTAATTGGAACCCTCGCCGACCGCCGCGGAGCGTACTCCGTCATCGCAGTTGATGAAGAAGCCGCTGCGCATGTCCAGCGGCCACCAGATCGCACGCGCCGGCGGCTCCACCATCTGGATCGGGGCGAGAGAGAGAATGAGATAGACGGGAGAGAGATAACAGAACATGCATGAGCCTACGTGTATTGTGCGCGTGAGGGGAGAAAAGGACGACGGACATACTCATCTTTTATATTAGTAGAGAAGAGAAGAGATAGTAAAATTGGGCCATGCCCATAGAAGCTTAACTGATCAAATCTGCTGGACTGTCTGGGTCGTAATCCGTCCCATGGTATTCCGGCCCAAGCTTAGATGGTACAACTGTTTGATGTTGCTTTCATCTTGAATTAGCTTCTGTAGATTCTTTGGGTTATCAACATAGTACTCCTTACCGCTTATGTATTCGTAGTGCGATACTTTACTACTCGAGCCACTGTACATACATATCGTCAGTACATTTATACATTGCAGGGGCTCATCACAATTCACAACAGGGGCTTTTGCTCTGAGCTATTTATTTTCAAGAGGTATTACAACCCGGAAGGGAACGAGGATAATGTATCGGCAACAATGCTACATTTGAGCTCAATAATAATTCTTCGGAGTCTACTACTTTTCTCTTTCTATCAATTATCACAGAGTCTAACGCTGCAGTGAAGATAATAAATTCTGCTTTGAGGGGGAAAAAAAACAAAGATTGCGCACTTTGTACTATGCTGAGGTTTTCAATCCAATCTCCAATGTTCATATGTTACCAGGAAAACCAACCACCAATATACCACGAACAAGGTGTCCGTTCCAGAATAAAATGCATTGTACTCGCGTTATATTTGTCGACGGAGTATCACCAATATAGTAGTTTCAATTGGCAAGTGGCGAGTAAAGTCATGCTCCGGCATTTGTTTAGCATATGCACGCATATAGTAGCTTCACTATTTCCGATCCCAACTTGCTGTTACAAGAATGCAATAGGACTCCAAGGATAACAAAACAAACACCAGCAGTATAACGAATTCGGAATCTATATGCCCTCTCAGCACGACAGCTGCTAAACTCATGCCCAAGACGCATGGATTTGAGTGACATATACCCTAAACAATGATTGGCTTGAAACCAGTACAAGTACTTCAAACTACCACGCATGCATCCAAACAGGAATAACAGATCATTAGTGACTAGTGGGAGCGAGAACCATCAAATGAAATCAGCACACACACATTGGCGACTAAACAAATGCCTCTCTGCAACTCCTTTTGCATCAGCTCAGAATCCCAAGCATTTGTCCTCACCCTTTTGGACTCATGTCTGGGGCATATGACCACAGATAGGCAAGTGTCTCTCCAAGCCCTTGAGCACATGCACACTCCTCTTGCATTGCTTTCACAGCACTCGCACATCTTGTTGCTTGTGATGTCTGCATGGAAAAAAAATACATGGGGATTCAGTAGCTATAGAGAATTTCCCTAGAAAAGTTCAAATGCCTTAGCCTAGTTGCTTGTCTCCATGCTCTTTTATCTTCTAGTTGCACTAAAACAATGCACTAATCCTATTTGCTGCCAAATATGAAAGACCCATGCCACAACAGTGCTTTCAGTCTTCTGTAGCAGAATAACAAAGGGAATTGCCCCTTGAGAAAAAGCTGAAATGGCTTAGCCTAGCTACTTGTCATCTTGCCCTTGTACCTTTAATAAAGAATCCTGTTTAGTTAGTGCCTGATCATCATTCGGACAAATATAATGGCACTTGCTTAACCCTATCTTCTTCGCCCCATGTCCTTTCCATGAGATTATTCTGACAAAGTTGGTGGCCTTTCCATGCATGCAAAATTAGGATGTTAAATAACCTTTTCTGGGAATAGTAGTCCAAATCATCATTTTTTTTTTTCAAATTTAGCCTACTTCCGAACATAATTGCAAAAAAAGCTCCATCCCCAACTGCGAAAACGTCGGAAGATGACATGTGTCACCTTCCGCACTCCTCCAACGCAGAAGCCCCTACTAGGTGCGGCAAACCACCGAAGCTACCGCGGTCAGGAATAGAACTATTTTTAAAATTACGTTCAGAAGAGAGCCAGATTTAGAGAAAAAAAGAAAAATTACTATGGAGTTAGAAAAGTGAAGACTTCGTAGTAGTCATCCAACAAGCATGTATATATACGTCCATTGCTAGGTTCAGTCCAAGGAGGAACCAGCAGGCCCCAACTTTGCCACATTTGATCGGGACGTTTGGGATGCTCTGGATCACAAGCTGTTGTTCTGATCCTGATGTAACTCTAATTTTGGTGTTGTTTAAATGATCAACCTAGTCTCTGATCGATCTGCCTTTTTGGTTGTTGGATTTGGGTGTTTTGAAGATGCATACACAGCCCGATCCGGACCATACTTGCTAGGTGTGGTGGTACCCAAAAGCATGCGCTTAATTAGCATAAGGATCGACACGTGTGAAGTTGCTTATAGTTGATATAGGAAAATTTCGACAAGTAATCAACAACATCACCTTTTCAGATGATCAAGACGTTACTAATTTAATTCTCAGGGTTGAACGACTAACTAGCTAGCGCGCTTTGCTGAAATTATGTATGTGTCTCATGCTGATAAACGTGTTATTGTCTGATCAAGTAAGTTAAAAGATTGCAAGACATATTCGTCCGTAAGTCGCAGGCGTGTGCCAGAGCCACTGAAAAGTATACGCCATAAGTCCTAACGGATAAATGTTCGATTATTCTTAGCGAAAATATGTACGAACATCTAACAAAATTAAAAAAGTGAAACTAATTAACTATGAACAACTTACTTTCAACTGTCCTAGTCCGAGGCAAGAGATTTATGTACAGTATGGCCACTGTACTAGACAATATCTTCTTGAAGTTTCAACCTCCAGGCTCAGCGTGACTGTGACAGCGTGTGACCACAAATTCAAACCAAGTCTGCAAACTAACAAAAATTATAGCCGCCCTAGCTATGAACATAAATTTAAAATCATCGCATTGTTTTTCATAATCAAAGAACTTGTTTAAACTACTTGCCAAGCGCTGTGCGCAGTGTAGCTAGCCTAGCTGTACGAAGTTACTAGCTGGCAGTGGCGGACCTACTTGGGTAAGAGGGGCTAAGGCACATCCTACCCCTGACGAGAAGAAGCGGAAGGGCGGCCGGTCAAGGGCAGAAGAGGCGGTGATGCGGTGGGCTGCAGTCAGATGAGCACCCCTAAGATTTTGATATATATCCGTCACTACTAGCTGGAGTAGCTTCTACTACTTGCCGAGCGGAAAGGGATCTTATGTAGTCGATATAGGACTGCAATTTAAGCAGTTCCTAGCCGTCAGGATTGTTTGATCGAAGCAACGAATGGTCCGAATCACCTAATAGTCAAAATCAGCACGATGTTTTTCTTAATAGGTTTCGAAAGATGTAGACCATCTCTTTTTGATCCAACGATCCATATTAAAGTTGTAATTGTAACTGGAACTGTGTTGATCTTTTTCCTCGCCAAGTGCCGTGATCCATCCTGATCCTACCACTCAGCAACTTGCAGCTCGTCAGAATCATCTCCGTTCGCTTTTTCTGGAAATGACAACTACTATATCGAAATCAACTACCACGAGAAAACTCAAGAGTCGTCATTCATCACTCATCAGCAAGTTATGAAATCAAAATCAAGGAATATGGAATTAGGATGATTAGGCATATACACATGATATACATGCTGAAGACCACAGTGATGCCTGCTATATCAGAGCATAAGATTTCGTTGCCATATATACATCATCTCTATGTACGCAGGCACAGTAGTATTCCGTGGTCCAATTCGTGGATGCTTGATCCGCGAATCAAACGCTGTTTACCACTATACAATGCCCTAAACGCATCGGTTTCAGACAGGGGAATAAAGCTCGCGCGCGGCAGCTAGCTTTCGGTTGTTACGACGTACTCGCAGCTAGCGGAGGATAACCTGTGATATGTGGTCCCCGCATGCAGCTTTCTGAGGAGAATTAGTAATTAACCAAAATTATCGAAATGACATTTGCGTTGTCACTCATCGATCGATCCCATGCACATGCACATGCTGTGGTGTCAAGAGAAACTTTGGGTTGTTGGTTACTACGGCTCACGGACGCAGGGATATATCCTGTGTAAAATTTAAATTTATAGTACGTATTTGAACTTGTTATATATACGAAAGAAATATTTAAAAAATTAGACTATCCCTAATTACAAGGAGATATTCAGATAAATTTAGTTATTTATTAAGGATATAAAGAAAATATTACACTAATTTACGTTAAAATATAAAGTACAATTTATATTTATAGAGAATTCTGTTGAAGAAAACACGGCACGTACTTGGGACAGAGGAAGTAATATGCACGCATTGATTCATCCACTGAGGTATTGAACGGCTTCCGTGCGGTGTTGTGCGTGGGCCGATCGATCGACACGGCGCGGGATCAAGGTGGACTAACGGGGCGTATATGCGCCTTGGGGATCGATCGCACGTGCACGTGACGTGAGGTGAGGTACGTAGAACTGCAAGGTAGGGACCAGTGCATCGCATTGCAGTTTCGCAACCAACCAAATGTCAGTGTGGAAGCGGTTCGCACGTAAGTACGTACGTACGAACCATCCTTTACTGCGCTAACGCAAGGGAGCCAACAACCACGCGCGGCCGGTGTACACGTACGTACGGGCGGTCCACGAGATCGTACGTGACGCCGGCCGGTCATGAAAACTCGATCCGTGCATCTATGGCATTTAAGAGTGTGTTTGGTACACAGCTATTTAAAATTTGTGAAGTTGATGAAATAAGGTATTTTTAGCTCTATAAATTTATGGAGCTATAGATACATTAAAAATGTTTAGGGGCAGTTATCTTATTTACATTTTAGACTAAAAATATAAGCTTAATTCACTTTATTTTAGCCTACAAACTCCAGATCTAAGGTGAGCTGAGATCTAAAACTCTACCAACTAGGGCCTAAATCTTTTACGAGAGATGTTTTCATACTTTTCTTTTTAACAGTTGCACAAATATTAAAGTATGAATAAATGATAGATGGTGATTATTTACCCCTTCGTTTGCTTCAAAATCTATATAACTTATATTGAGAGAGAAATATTAAAGCACTGCTCATCTTTTAATAAGATATGCATGATCTATGTGATGCAGTATTGTGATGCAGTGCAGTACTCATCTATATATACTGCATATGGAACGACCTGCAAAGGACGGTTTTACCATATGCAAATGCAACGAAAACCGCTCTTTGTATGCGTGCGCACATTTGCATTGCACGGTTTCGACTTGTTGATAATAATATAGTGGGAAAAGTCTATACATACAAAGTTTTTCATACGAAACAACTACGAAGAGATTTCACGCGTTCACGACTGAGCATCACGGCTCCTGCATGGCTACGGTCGATCGTGAGATTCCTTTTCGTAGGAGCTTCATACCAAAAAAAATTCATGTGCATAGCCGCGTTGTAATATAGTGCAGCACACTAGCACAGTTTGTGGCGGACTCCCCCCAGCCGGCTGCTCAACACTTCAACGGTGGCTAACCAAGATTTTAAATCACGATTTTTACGGGTTCACAATAAGATTAAAAAAAAAGCTACAGTAACTATCGTGAAAGCTACCGTCACATATTTAATATTAAAAAATTATATTTATATATATATATAATATAATATAAGTCACCTCTAAGTAAATAATTAAATCATGGTACTTTAGAAGGTATTAATATTTTTATCATAAAAATATGAATCAAGTCCGGAATCATCAAACATGCTAATACATGTGAAAGACCATAATTGATAACTATATCATAATATTCTTAACAACAAGTACTTAATTACTAAGAAATATAAATGCAAGATTATTTAAAAGGGCTAGATGAGGTATTTCATTAGGTTTTCTCGTAGTTTAGACTTATAAAAGATGTATTTGTGACTTCTAATAATGTTAGATTTCAAAATAGATCCAATGTTTTGGTTTATGGGTATCTATGGAAGATAGCGGAACTATCGCTAACTATAAGCTATGATATATAACGGAACTATTGCTAGCTATAGCACTTATAACTAATATAGCGGAACATTGACTCGATATCTATATCTAAAACGACAACTATTTGTGATTAGAGAGAGTATATTTTGTAATGAACATGTAATTAACCTCGCCAAAAAAATAAGAACATGTAGTAAACTTGTATTCATCAGATTGGACTTTGATCCGAGCTGTGTAATCGTGGACCAAACAATTCTTTGCGTGTCCAATTGGACCTCAACCGATCACTCCCCCTATGGCCCACATGCACGTATTTAACCATATCCTCTGCCATTAATTACTTCCTGGCCATTAGATTCAGAAGTGAACATCAAGATAGGTCCCGTTGCTATAGCAATTGTTGTAGCAAAACACCGTAACACGTTTTATAAATTAGAAACCAATTTCACACGTTAGCACTCCAGTATGACGGCTGACATCAAAGACAGGGTAGGACTATGGTTGAAAACGGATCGATTTGGGCAATTTTTTAATATAAATTTTGTGGGCTCATGTATCTGTCGAATGGTATTGGATAGGAAACAAATATATATTTTTTTCTCTCGGATACAAATACAGATTCGGTAGCTTATTATTTATCGAATACAACTATGAATCTAGAGTATCCGGATATTCAGACGCGTAGGTTGGGCCAAGGCTATTGTTTTAGCCTAAAAAGGTTTTCTAATTTCAAAATTATTTTCTAATTTAGTTAATCAAGAAATCAAGTTTTTTTAAAATTGGCAAACCAGCTCTAAAATTTATGAAAATATTTGGGAACGTTCTTGACACAGTCTCATGCCCATACCAGGGGCATGTGCGAGGTGAGCAACCGCCTAGCCCCCAAATATTAAGGGCCTCATTTTTTTTTACCAAATCTCTTTCAATTAATGAAGCTTAATCTTGGTATTAGTAGTAAATTAGTAAGTGAGTAGCTTTTTTTATTCACTTCTCCGTAGAAACTTCCACCAAGTCACATCTACTTTCTCCACTTCTCTCTCTTTATTTCCTTGCGCTAAACTTTTACTTAAAAAATATTCCTAAAAAAATATAGGTCAATTGATATTTTAAATATTGTGAAACAATTATATTATTTTCATAATTCAATTGTTGCATATAGAATTTTGTTTAGTATTCACATGGTTTTTGCATTTGCAAAAGGGAATTTTTATAAGTTGAATTTTTTTAAGTCCTACTTGGACTTTACAATGACTCGAGAAAGATTTAATGGATTGAAAAGGCTCATGATAGCACTACAATGACTAGGCGTCAATGATTACAAAGTTATACTAGTTTGGAGAGTGAAACAAAATTATTTGTTCTTGTAATTAACCCTTTCAAGAGTGTCTAATTTTAAATTTAGCTCAGGGCCTCCAAAATGCTAGCTACGGCCTTGCACAATCTAGCACTAAAAAAAATTATTTTCAAGATTTTTACAGCTTCTAAATTTTCTCAAAAATTCAAACACTTCTATCTTTAATAGGAAAATATTTTAAATAATTAGAAAAAATGTAGAAAAACTCAAAAATATATAATTTAATATTTTAAACTTAATTCAACAAATAATTCAAATCTTGGGCTATTACATGATCCTCATGAATGTTTGATCAAATAAACTAGATATGTTTCTTATTTATTTTGTGCTTACAATTTAAAGGGTTTTCATATTCCGAGAAATATTCGTGACAATATTCGATTCGATTCGTATTCTCTCCATATTTATATTTGTGTTCATATCTGAATTATCTGTATTCATATCTAAGTTTGGAAAAAAAATGAAAACAGGTATGACAGTGCTATTATCTGTGCGTATTTGATGCATTTCAGCCCTAGGTTGGACGCTCTCCGTAACGGAACGGATGGCAATAAGAGTACTTGCTGCACCTAGGGAATTGAAGCATTTACTAGTTCAGTGCCCGTGCATTGCTACGGAAAACAAAATTGATAACGAAACATAAAGGTCAAGCAATAAAAGAAAATGGCTGTATGTTGCTACGAATAAAAAAATCATGTTATCTAACACTTTGAGTTGGTTTATATCAAGTCATCGACTCAGTTGAAGTAACCAGCTGAACTCTGTCCGACCCGCATCGTGTCTTCTCCACTGTACTTGATCTACACTCCTCTTGGTCTACACACCTCCTCGACTCCATTGCCACGCCTGACTATGCTCGCTCGTGGCGCCTTTGTCGAGCTTATCCCGCTATTCCTAGCGGAATCATAAAAACACAGGAATTACAAAAAATCATATTTGATGATAACGTTTTACTATATATATCACCTTCTTTTCATAATCAGGTGGTAGATAGATCGGAGAACCGTAGAGGGGTCAAAAAGGGAACCTTGCCGAGGACGAGGAGCTGCAGCTGTGCATCGATTGGCTGGTGTCGCTCCATAGCCACCTTCCACGTGGGTATGGCCATCGGTAGTTGTGCTTGCAGAACCATGAAATCCGACTGAATTGCCCCACGCGTGGAGAGAGTCGAAAGCTTCGCAAACTCAGCTTGAAAATTTTTCAAATTAGAAAGTTTCAGCTTGAAAAATTTTCAATCTCAAATTAGAAAGTTTCAAGTTGAAAAATTTCAAATAAAAAGTTTCGATTAAAAAACTTTCAATTTAAAAAATTTCGGTTTAAAAACTTTCAAAAACGGTTAAAAAATAGAGAAGGATGAATGGGATAACGCTTGAGTAAGGAAAAAAGTGATAAAAGGAATGAAGTGTTGTTACTTATCATAACGAGTGGACATCCTAACCGCACCATCAAATTAGCTATTCCCGAACATTTTTCCATTGCACTAACGCCTCTTCTTCTTTTCCAGAAATCATTTCATAGCGTTATTAACACTTGGCCAAGAGCCTTACAAAAAGCAACAATATTACCATCACCACCGTTACGACTTGCATGGCTAAACGAATCGTGCACCGTCGAAATCATTAGGTGCACGACGTCTGCCTGAACCTGAGCCACCGGTTCCGGAGGTCGAACTCCCAGAGGTGCTCCTGCTGCAGGATGTCGCTGATGACGGACACCCCGGGCCACGCGCCCTCCTGCAGCCCAATGCATTTCACGCCGAGCGCAGCGTCGATCACGTAGCTCTTCGTCGGCGGTTCCAGTTGCGCCGACCCAGCGAGCTGCACCATTAGCTTTATGATGGCCGGTGCACCAGCCGTCCAGTTGTAGCAGTAGTCAAACGGGTCCATGCTCACTCGCGGTAGACCGGCGAGTTGCTTGCTCAGCGCCGAGACCACACCCTTGTATGCCGGGTGGCGAGGATCGTTAGGCTCATGCCGGAGTCCAGTATTGCGCCGCCCTTCCTCTCGACGTTCCACACTTCACCGGGGATGTCGAGGGCCTCGCCGGCGATGGAGATGGCCTCTACCATCAGGGCGTAGAACGAGCTCGTCCAACCGTCGAGAAGCAGCGACGTCTGCGACGACGACGTGGCGGCAGAGCTGGAGGCCGTGTCTGGGCCTGGTCCGAAGGTGAGGTAGCTGGTAGCGTTGCGCGGGGCGAGGTGATCAACCAGGTAGTAGGAGAATCAGCCGCCGAAGAGCGCGGCGATGTGGGACGCGAAGGAGATGTTGTTGTTGCCGAGGCTGAGCATGCCGCCCGAGGACTGGAAGCTCTGGCCGTCATACGAGGTGGTGCACCCTAGCACCACGTCCTGGAGCTTCGCCTTCTTGTCTGGCCCGCCGCCGGACAGCGCAATGGTCGTCGAATCGGTGTCGACCAAGCCGCGCGCCGACAAGCCGTCTTTGTACCTGCCACGACCACGATTAGGTGACGTTAGTTTAGTTAGTTAGGATGAGGACGGGCACGCGGCGGCGTCAACGTCGACAGCCGTGGTGTCGCCCATGGTTCTCGCTCAGCTTGCTTTGTTTGTTGCACGCGCGAGGCGAGGCGGGGTGGGGCGGATGGCTACGGTTGCATGCTTATAAGATCACGGCACGTACGTACGTTTCCTTGATTTGCGCGCTGTGATGGCGCCATCACAGATTCACGGCTCAAGGCAAACAAAGTAAAATTTTCTTTTCTTCTATCCAAATTTTACATAATCTTCTACAGAGATATCAATTTGCAATCAATTATCAAATTGTGGTATGATACACTACTACATTCCTTTTCTTCTGTCCAAATTTTACGTAATCTTCTATAGAGTTATCAATTTCCAATCAATTATCAAATCGTGATATGATACACTACTACTTTCCTTTTCTTCAATAGAGATATCAATTTCCAATCAATTATCAAATCGTGATATGATACACTACTACTTTCCTTTCAAATTTTACGTAATCTTCTATAGAGATATCAATTTCCATTCAATTATCAAATCGTGATATGATACTGTCGGTGTTTCGAGCGCCGGCAAGTAAATTTGTAAGTCTAAGGGGCTGTGCGTTCCCGCTCCCTGAATGGTTAGACCCTGGAGTCCAAGATGTATACTGGTTCGGGCCGAAGGTCCCTACTCCAGTTCGTGCGTTGGTGTTGTATTCATCAAAGTGCGGATGATCGCAGAGTTTTTTACAAGCGAGAGGTGGAGCCTCAACACTAGAATGATCTAAACTTAGCTCTCAGAAGGAGAAGAAAAAGAAAAAGAGGAAGAAGAGGAAAAAGCTCTCTTGTAGCTCTTACTCGCTGCCCTGTTAGGAGGTTCCTGCCTCCTTTCATTCAATCTGAAGGGCAGGTTACATCGAGAATTGGCGAAGTGCGAGGCGAGCTACTTCTAGGGCTTCGGTCTTGCCCGCCGTCGCCAATCGTTTCGCCGACCGGTCGCTTGCTCCGCCGTGAGTCGCCGCTTCTTGAGCCTATCTTTGGGTCGGTGGTCTAGCCTGGTCGAGCGGTTAGGTAATCCTCGGGAAGTGGCGTGGCGCTCTCGTGATCCATGTGGGTCTTTGTCGTGAGTCGCGTGTGGCGTTGGAGTTGCCTCGGGAGAGGCGTGTCCTTGCCTTTGTGGGTGGTGGTGATGGGACGGAGGCGTGGCTTCAGCAGCTATCAAGCTGTCTTGGGAAGGACCACTGCCGTCGCTCGATCCACCGAATGACCGTTCGTGGGGCACGTGGCCTTAGGTTGACACGGGACTCCGCGCGCGCGCACGCGCCCTCGGCGGGATTATCATGGTTCGGTCGGGCCGGGATCCGTCTGCTGCGGGGTCGGGAACCTGCTGAGTCGAGTCGCGGGATCCGTCCGTTGCGGGGTCGGGAACCTGGCTGAGTCGGTCGGGGATCCGCCCCGCTGCGGGGGTCGGGAACCCTACTGAGTCGGAGTCGGGACCGATCGGGAATGGTCTCCCTGAATGGTCTCGTAGGCATTTGGGTAGCAGGCCGGGGACGGCCTGTTTAGGCTGGGGCCGTATTCGAGGCCGCCTGCTTGCTGCTCTGGGCTTTGCTTGTTGCAATTGGGCCGTTGGTGCACCCCTGTTTTATGAGTATTCGTCAGATACACTAGTATTTTCCTTTCAAATCGTGAAGAACGGATCACCGCCACCAACTGATAATTAGAATTAGTAGAGATTTCCGCCCGGTTGATCATGAGAAGGCTCGCCCGTCCGGTAAGTTTAATGCGTCACACACATGAGACGGTGCATGCAGCATCTCACGTATCGTGGCGAGGGCATGAATGTACAGGAAGGAGAATTCAGTGTCAGTTCTGCAATCTCGTACGACCATTTGGTTAGCCACAATGTTCTAAATAGATAGTATTTTTAGACTTAACGTTACGAGTTGTAGTCAAATTTTTAAAACTTTAACTGTTAATATTTTTTAAAATATTTAAATTGGATACATGAAAATCATATGTGTAGATATGTCTCGAAAAATACTTTCGTAATATTATAATTTTATTGGGTTTTATAAATATATTTTAATAAAATTAGTAGTCAAATCTGTGTTTTAAAGACCGTATCGATATCCAAAACGATAACTATTTGTGATCGGAGGGAGTAGTGCATATATCTCACTTTGATGATTAAATCAACCTCAAAACTTTCCTGTAGTCCAAATAGCAGAAATTGTATGTGTTCCATGTTAAGCGGGAAAGAAGATAGATTTCGCAAGAATATTTTTCTTTTTTCTTTTTTTTTTCATTAGAATTTTGTCATTTTAGTTTTTTCAGCCTGAAGTGATTACTCCCTCTATTCTCCTTTACTTTTACTTTGAGAATGTGTGTAGTCAATCTCTTAAAACTTCGATCACAAATATACATAAAAGTATTAGATTTGTGACACAAAAATTATACTAGTAGATTTGCCATCAAAATTATTTCTATATCCTATACTTTTGCTACTTTATTCTAGAAAAAACAATTAAAAATAATGATCAAATATATGTATTGGTGAGAGTGTCGATTAAAAAATGACAAGCGAAAAAGAACGGACACTACTACAGAATCAGTTATCCTTGCCGCTATATCACTGTCGGTTCATCAAAAACCGGTAGTAATAATATTATCACTGCCGGTTCGGATGGAAAACCGACAGTAACGGCTTTTTTCTGATGAATCGACAGTGATAAATCTCTTATTACTGCCGGTTTGTGTCCGAATCGGCAGTAATACTATCACTGTCAGTTTTTAGAAGAACCGACAGTGCTGATATTTTTCGAAAAATCATAACTTTTTCATACGAAATCGGATGGAGATAAAATTTATATGAAAATTGTAGATCTCGACGAGATCTACCACTTTGTAGTTGACAACTTTATCATTTGAAGTAGTTTAAAAATCCAAATAATGGTATCACTGTCGGTTGGCGGTTCGTATTCCCAACCGACAGTAATAATGCTATCAACCATTTCTCGAAAAATCCTAACTTTTTTATACGGAGTCGGATGGAGATAAAATTTATACGAAAATTGTAGCTCTCGACGAGATCTACAACTTTGTAGTTGACAATATTTCTATTTGAATTCATTTAGATATCCAAATAATCATTAAAAGTTTCAAAGACAATGGAACAAAAGGAAAATATATCCTATACTGGTTGAAGAATGAGTGATAGGTGAGATGGTAAGGTGGTCTCTCGTGAGGCAGCAGATCGCGAGTTCGAGTCCTAGCAACCGCTCGCGCGCGAAAATCGCGTGACTTGTAACTTGCGACGCGCGGTCGTAGAATACGGGGTAGTCGGTCCGGATGCGAATAATATTTTTTATTTTACCGAGTGATTTACGAACAGGACTATCACTGCCGGTTCGCATACAAACCTGCGAACCGGCAGTGATAGTCCGACTATCACTGCCGGTTCCAAAATCCAGCAGTGATGCTAGTTTGGAACCGACAGTGATATAGTGTTCTGTAGTAGTGGGAGGTGGTAGTAGTAGATTACACTAGTGTCTATCATGTGTTTTTTAGTTTGAAAATTTGGAGGCTAACTTGATGGTTTGACGCTCAACCGAGGATTTGAAAGATTGCGCTTGAAGAAATGCCCTCATATTCTTGCGACGCGCGGTCGTGCGTAGAATACGAGGTAGTCTATTCGGATGCGAATAATTTTTATTTTATTTTACCGAGTGATTTACGAACCGGACTATCACTGCCGGTTCGCATACAAACCAGCAGTGATATCGACATCAATGCCGGTTCTAGAACCGGCAGTGATAGTCCGACTATCACTGCCGACCAATCACTGCCGGTTCCAAAATCCGGCAGTGATGCCAGTTTGGAACCGGTAGTGATATAGTGTTCTGCAGTAGTGGGAGGTGGTAGTAGTAGATTACACTAGTGTCTATCATGTGTTTTTTATTTTGAAAATTTGGAGATTAACTTGATGGCTTGACGCTCAACTGAGGATTTGAAGGATTGCGCTTGAAGAAATGCCCTCATATTCTTGCAACCAACAAATGGAATAATTCTCGAAGTGAAACTACTATTCAGACCTAATTGACATTTGTCAATGCGGTTGAGTCTAGAGAGTAGCATACCTGGTCTATAATATTCTTTTGTCGAAATAGTTTTCAGTGCTTGGACGTGTAAGTTTAAATCCAACCAAAAGAGTCCTTTTCCGGTTGCAACAAAGAGGATTTTAAATAGAATATAATGGACCCTCTAAAATCTCTAAACTAGCTCTAGCTTGTCCCATGTAGGACCCGACGACCCAACTGACCAAATAATTTCACCATGATATGGCCCGTGATCTCTCTCTCTCTCTCCGTGTTGTGTAAAATTTCATACGAGAAATCCGTGCTCGATTTAGAGCAGTGCTAGTTCTTTGCATAGCATTATCGTTCGTTAGTTAATTCGGGCTCCAAAACTTCTATATGCGCATTTTAAATCGCGATAAATTCATGAAATGTTTACTCAATTTTAAGTCAACATTCGTCCCGTCAGAATGATTACAATCTCGCGATTAGTTACCTTCCCCTTGATAACTACAGAGATTCGAGTACGTGTCGAAATTTGGAGCACACGACCCAAATGAACAATTTCGTGGCCTGTGTCGAACGTTGGAATCTACAAAAAAATTGTAGGAAGCAGGGCAAACTCTGCGGACATCATCCAATCTGAAGGGGCACTAGATGCTGTCACATTTTTGCCCTTTTTGTGAGTTTGTAATTGTCATTTTACATGATATTTACCAACTGCAGTATACTAATTATATAAATTATTGTTCATATTGTAACATGTTGTTATCCTAATAGTTACTAGCTAGTACCTAATTATTATAGACAAATATGCAGCTGTCCATCCAGAACAATCCAAGAAAGCACTACAAAATTCATTCTATAATTAGCGGCCTTGTGACTTGTAACCTTCTTCCCTTCTGATCCCCTTCCCCTTCCTCTCGCGCTTTCCCAATTGCTCCTCTACCTAGTTCGTCGACTTCCCTAAATTAAGCTCTCCTTGTAGACAAGCACAAAGTCCGCACAGGTTCACTCTTGAATTCAAGCTATCTTGTTGGATGCATGCATCTACACGTGCTAATCATCTTGATTCCTTCCAGTTACATGTAATAGTGCTTCTAGATCTCGATCCTTCGATCTTGATGGTACATATATGGAAGAAGACTTCATTTCTTGCCTTTAGCTCCAGATCCTTTCCGGCTAAATACAAACCAGTTACAGTTCCATCTGTTCCTTCACTGAAATATTCCTTGTACTTGATCGCCTTCTCCTTTTCCCTTGGTTTCCCTTTGAATTGATTCATGTTCCCAAAGTTCTCATAGAATCGCTAGGAAACCACGTGTAGGTGTAGCTCCAAGCAACAGGTAATAGCTCTGCCTCCTTGCTCTTTTCTAATCATCGCTGCGTCGCGGAATTTGTATCCTTGTACCTCCTGCCACCTCTGCCGCGCCGCTCCATGATGCAGTTCACTCATACTGCACCACCTCCACCGCCTCTCCACCCGAATGGCCATGGACTAGGGTTAGGGTTGTTCCTGGACGTCGGCGCGCCGAGGGCAACGCCGTGGCAGCGGAGCTTCCCGACGCCGTTGTCCAAGATCTCGCTCGGCAACCTCAACAACACGAGCTGCATGGAGCAGCTGCTGGTGCACTGTGCCAACGCCATCGAGGCCAACGACGCCACGCTGACGCAGCAGATCCTGTGGGTGCTCAACAACATCGCGCCGGCGGATGGGGATTCGAACCAGCGGCTCACGGCAGCGTTCCTCTGCGCGCTCGTCGAGCGCGCGTCCAGGACTGGCGCGTGCAAGGCTGTGACCGCGGCCGTCGCTGCCGCGGTCGAGTCGGCGGCGCTCCATGTGCACCGCTTCACGGCCGTCGAGCTCTCCAGCTTCGTTGACCTCACTCCGTGGCACCGGTTCGGGTACACGGCGGCCAACGCCGCCATCCTTGATGCCGTGGAGGGCTTCCCCGTCGTGCACATCGTTGACCTCAGCACGACGCACTGCATGCAGATCCCAACGCTCATCGACATGCTCGCGAGCCGCGCCGAGGGCTCCCCGATCCTTCGGCTCACCGTCGCTGACGTCGGGCCCTGCGCGCCGCCGCCGGCCCTCGACATGTCCTACGAGGAGCTCGGCGCGAAGCTGGTCAACTTCGCGCGATCCCGCAATATGTCCATGGACTTCCGGGCAGTGCCCACTTCGCCGGCCGACGCGTTCACTTCCCTGGTCGACCAGCTCCGGGTGCAGCAGCTGGTTTCGGACGGCAGCGAGGCGCTCGTCGTGAACTGCCACATGCTGCTGCACACCGTCCCGGACGAGACGGCTGGATCTGTAAGCCTGGCGCAGCCGGTCTCGCTCCGCACCATGCTCCTCAAGTCCCTCCGAACCCTCGACCCGAGCCTGGTCGTGGTGGTGGAAGAGGACGCCGACTTCACGGCGGACGACGTGGTGGGGAGGCTGCGTGCGGCGTTCAACTTCCTGTGGATCCCGTACGACGCGGTGGACACGTTCCTGCCCAAGGGGAGTGAGCAGCGCCGGTGCTATGAGGCGGAGGTGGGGTGGAAGGTGGGGAACGTGCTGGCGCAGGAGGGGGTGGACAGGGTGGAGCGACAGGAGGACAAGGCGAGGTGGGGGCAAAGGATGCGCAGCGCGGGGTTCCGAGCGGGGGCGTTCGGTGAGGAGGCTGCCGGGGAGGTGAAGGCGATGCTGAACGAGCACGCGGCTGGCTGGGGGATGAAGCGGGAGGACGACGACCTCATGCTCACATGGAAAGGGCACAACGTCGTGTTCGCGTCGGCGTGGGCGCCGTCGTGAGTTGTGCGACGTACGGCGGTACGCGGTACGCGGGAGACATTATGGTGAGTGGTGTGTGGGTGCATGTGTGCCTGCCTGCATGGATATGGGATTTAAGGTTTGTTTGTGTATGTTCACGATATGAAATATGATCTTGTCAAATTGGGTTAATTACTAGCTGATTCACTACTTTTTTTTCTTTTTTTTTTTGCGAACGATTCACTACTGAGTTGATTGACCAGTTTAATCATTGCAATGAGAATCTCACTTTCTGTCTCTTTCATGCCCTAGAAGAAGGAAAGAAAGAAGGAAAAACATGCAATCATATATATACTCTATAAAAATGGAGAAAACATTCTAGAAAAATGAAGATGAAATTATTCAGATTGTAAGTTTACGTACTTGGAAGATAAGCTTTGGATAATCTACCACTCTATTTTTTATTAAAACTAGTAGGGGTACCTGCGCATCGCAATGGATTCTAAAAAAAAGTGATACATATTGATACACGGTGCCCGATCTTCACAATGTAGGGTCAAGGATACCGGTGATCCGTGCAACCTGACGAACCGATGGCGCCAACTACTACCTCGATACAACAACTTGCGACAAAAAGAATTTGTCTAACCACATGCTTTGATTAATGTCTACTGAACTACGCAAAGGTCGACGTGCAGCGAAAAAGAGATAAACTCATAGATACTCCCAATTCCCGAAGGGGCAGTCGGCGGTTTTGCTCAAATCCTAAGAATAAGAGCAATAGCTTCTCTGAATAATTGTCATAAAATTCATGGTTAAGGTTCCTAGGACATATACATTGTCTTATATAGCCTCTTACAACTTAGAAAACAAACCTGGACTCCAATACAAATAAAAAGGAAATTCTAAAGTTACAACCATGACTTTGTTTTGAAGATTGTGACACACACAGAGAGAATCTAAAGATGGAACTTATCCCTTGCGTAGGATTTGAAGTTAGCTTTCCAACAAGTATAAGAACTCTGAAATTCGACTTTGTATACAAAAGTTATAGCCTTTTCAAGATAGACCGTGCTGGATGCTCCGAACCGATCGAGTCTGAATTGGAAACATCACTTCGTATATTTCCTTTCCTTTTTTTTTCCTTTCCAATACGTGAGGTATAAGTAAAGTAAAGGCATGTGTTTGTTTCGCATCTGATTTTGGATTCTGGCCCCCAAAACAAAATAAAAAAACAAATTGCCCTATTCTAGGAATCAATTCTCACAATCCAGCCCACCCATATACACTAGAATCCACAATCCACTTTATATGTGCTTTTGGATTCCAGCTTTTGAAGAATTAACTTCTCTACAACCACAATCCAAAATCAGCTTTTAGAGAATCCAAAGCAAAAAAAAAACAAACAGGCCCTAAGTCTTTTGAAACCATCAAAGACGTGGAATAGAAGAAAACTACACATACATACCATATAAGCCACGAATTCATCAGCTTTATCAACTCTGCCTACGCATCATGCACTCCAATGGCCACATTTTTTATAGAAAGCTCCAAATTGTGTGCCGTTTGATGGGTTGGAAAATACACTTGGCAAGCTTTCCATATATGTGCATATTGTGTGCACTGTAAACCTCTGAGTGGCTGTAGATTTCGTCATGAACTTTGCGGACAGAACATTATGCCATCTCTGGCCTCTATGTGCCCCTACATTCCACTCCTCCCATGGTTCAAATGGTTGTTCATCAAAACACAATGTCGTTGTCAACTTGTCATGCTCCTTAATTCCCAGTGGTTCAACATTCTATTGATCTTCAGCTCTTTTAGTAAGCTCATGATGTTTAGAGGTACTTGATAGATTGAAAACAATATATGGAACTGCATCACTAGAGATGTCCATATCACAAATCATCAAAATATGATACCAAGCCATACAACGAACATCAATTTTCTCTTACATACATATCAAGCGAATTACATAAAATGTAGCTCATTAACATCTTGAAAAGTTGTCCAACCAGTATCCTTAAAAAAAAAACTGGTCAACAGAAAGATATATAAACAAAAGAGAGTACAATAGGCATCAGAAATCTAAGATATTTTATTTTTTTGGAATATTTCTAAGGGATTTTATATGATTTCATTACTATATAATTAAATTTTTTTCATAGGCGGTGCTGCAAATGAAAAGAAGAAGAAGAAGCTAGTAACGTGTTCATTAAAAAAAGAAGCTAGTAAACGCTACCAATATGTCTTTTTGGTTCTGTCAAAAATCGATTTTACACGTGTTCATTCTAAGGTTTAGCTGCAAATAGTAAGTAACGTGCAAAATAATGACAGTGTGCAGTAAAAGAATATTGCAAGTTGCAAGGGACATTTTTGTTGTTGCCTCCTCCTAAGCCAAAACGATTAGTAGCATCTATAGCTTTGAAAGCATAAGTATTGCACAAAAAGAGAACCAATTATGCCATGACCGAACCATGAGACCAAATGAATTGAAAAAGGGCCAGTTAGACAACTGTATATCATCATTTCTGTACTGAGAATGCAACAATAACTGCAAATTTGGGAGAAAACATCCCAATTTCCTCCCATCTGAACCAGTTCATGTGGCCCATCCGAAGAAAAACACGAGAATTACGAGGTGGATGCACTTTTGAGGAGAAAGAAGCTAAACAATGAGCAAATTTAGCCCATGTTTACGAGGTGGAAAACCTATCTCACGTACATAGTTCGGGCCCACACATATCGGTAAGAGTGCAACTACAAAACGGCAAACCATTGCAACATATAGCAAAATTATACAATTTCAGCAAGTTTTAAGATAAAGTCCAAAATGTTTCAAGTTTAAGTAGGTTTCACGTATTTTTAGAAGTTTCTAGAAGATTTTAAGCTAAAATTTTCGACGAGTTTCAGGTTCTAAACCTCAAGTTTTGCCAAGTTTCAGTCGATAAAAGGAGTTATTCATGTTCAAGCTAGTTTCAACAATACCATTATAACGGTTACAGACCTGCAGGGTCGGGTGGTTTTCTGGTCCTCCGCGGGTACTTGTGGATTCAAAAGCTCAAGAAAAGCATCACCCTATGCTGGTCAAAGAACAGCAGTAGATGCTATTCGTACAGTGGGTTTGCAACGATCCCTATGTAGAAAGCCCTTTTTCTAGTAAATACTAGAAAATTTGATCCTTTCTTCTTTTTTTTTTCTTTCTATAGTGGAGATAGTCGCACGTAATGACAGATCATGGCCATATTATTAAATGCTTATGGTAAGAAGGGGTCTCATTCTAGTGCCCGGAAATAATATTCCAAAGCCTTTGTATGCTCTCCATTGCTTGTGTGTATAAGGCCTATGTTATAGAGTATATAACTTCGATCATAGGGAAGTGACGAATGGTTAAAAAAGTTCTATACATAAGAAAATTAGACTTTCTTTCACGGAGCTATTCATAACAAGAAAAGCAACGACTGGAGTGGGGGAGTCAGAGTCGAAAAGAGGATTCCTCGCTTCTTTCTCTCATGCAAAACCGTGCATGAGACTTTCATCTCGCACGACTCCTAAGTGATAAAAGAAAGAAGACGAGTATATGGAGTATACTTGATATATAAAATATGGAGTATACTTGATATATAAATTGATTTAAATAGAAAACCTTTGTATATATTCTATATTATTAAAACAAAATCAAAAATATATATGAAAAATATGTTAAAAAATTCTTGTCTTATCCGCATTAGATTCAGCAGGCAGTTCAAAAGGTTGACCTATTTGGGAATCTCCGGATCTATACTTATTTTCAACTCCCCGAAGCATTTCGTCGATAAGTTTGCAACAAGTTTTAGTAAATTTCAACCCAAAAGTTTCAACGAGTTTCAAAAAGTTCCATCAAATTTCAACAAAAATGTTTTGACAAGTTTCAATAGAAGAAACAACGCAAAAAAAGAGCAAAATATACCGACATGATCGCCAGGCGAGTGTTGTGAGATCTGATGGATCCTGCAGCCGGCGACGAGGAAGACGATCAGATACTGTAACATCCCAGAAAATTTAAAAATGGATGAAATTTAAAATTCAATTTTAATAATGATTTTAAATCTGAAAATCCATTTTTCTATATTCTTCCTTGAATTTGAAATTTCGATAAACGTTTTTAAATACCAAAACTAATATTGTAAATACTTGAAATTCAAAATCATATCAGATAAAAACTAAAAAATATAAATTCCAGATTATGTTTATGATTTTTATTCTGGTTCTCCAACTTTTCTGAAATTTCCTTGAATTTTGGTCTTTTAAGAAAACTATTTGAATTGCTATGTTTTTCATTTCCAAAATGCAAAGCCAAGAATTATATAAAGGAAAATTAATATAAAATCGACATAAATCCTGAACCATCTCCAAGACTAACCCATAAAAATATCAAAGTAATTTAAAAACATTTATTGCCAAGTTAAATCTAAAACAGTACCAAAGACTATGAATAGAAGCAATTTCAGAATTGTTTAAAAATATCAAAGAATGGCCATCCTATGATATTTTTAGGGTATCATCTAAAGCATAAAAATAACCTACCTAAAGAGTTTCAGAGCAATGTGTGAGGCCCCCATTTTTGATAAATAAATACCAAAAATGGATACCATGTGCATACAGTACTAGTCCCATGATCAGTAGCTAGTACGCACAAATACAAATTGATATCACAGTCATACACAAACTTTATTACACAGTGAAGTAAGATTACATATTATTTTACAATACCAAAAGTAAAAGCTGCGGTGGAGACAAATTCTTGTAGTATGCCTTTTTAACCCATTGTTCCACAGGCAACTGACAAGGGAAAAATCCTTAGATAAATTCATCGATAAATTCCCCGTATCCTGCATCAACGTAAGAATCGTCGGGGAAATCTGTTTCTTCACCTAAAAACATCAACATTGGCAAGTTGAGTACTTACGTACTCGCAAGACTTATGCAATTCCTAAGATACATGCAGGCCATTTCAAAGAAAGGCTATTAAGGTTAATTTGCATAAAGCTGGTTTGAAATGTAAATCTAGAATAATAGATTGCATAATGAAATTTAAATAAAAGCAATTTAATATTAAAAGTGATAGAATGTAAGCATCAATAAATTACGAATGTTTGGGTATACTGATCATACTTAAAATCATTTCTTTCCGCACACAGCTGAAATGACCAACACGTGGTAGAAACCACTTTTAGGAAAATAAGCAAAGCGCTAACTATGTGATGACTTTACCAAGTGTCCATGATCATGACGCGCTAATCGATTAGTTTTACACTCTGCGAGGTATCTGACTTTCCCACAAGACATGGTGACTCTTTGAGCAATCGATATTTGCACACCGCCTTTGGTGTGCCGCAGAGAGTCATGTTATAAGCGTTACATTATTTAAGCCTAACTTTGCACCAAAGACGGTGACGACAAACCCATTCGTGGTGTAAGAACTCGAGCATAGAAATGATGGAACTACCCACGATATGGCGTACACCGTTATATTGGTAGACGTTTAATCCATGATCACCTCGGTGTGGGCGTCCGTCGAGCAATTCATTAAGAAACAGCTCGTACTACTCCGGCCTTCCAAGTGCAAAGCTAGTTTTAAATAACTTAATAAGTTAGAGCTGTCCCATACCGGCACTTGTGGTTGTATGAATATTCTTGGCACGAAAACAACTCATAGTTCGGTCCTTAATCCGACACGGGCAATAATCTCCACCTAAACTACGTGCAAAAACATGCACAACGGCTATTGCCAATAATTGCCCGCATCAAAACCATAGTTTTATTTTCATTTTCCAACCAAATACCAACCACAAAAATGGTCATACCCATTTAAATGTTATATCCAAAGTCTTTAATCATTTCACGTTTTAACTCATTTAGCTTTGGCTAAGCATTTCACTAAATGTGAGTAACCCAGATTGACATTAAATATTGTCTAAGCTAATCTAGGGTTTTCAAGGTTCTCAATTTCCTACTTATCAAGGAAGTTCTATAAGTCTCTTGGTACAATTACCATTACAGAAATATAGCAGACTTTAATAAAATAAAGTATGCGATAAAACACTTAATGAAAACATTTATAAAACTGGGATCAATATGATCAAAGGGGTTTGCTTGCCTTGTTGACTATCCTCGACTTCAAACTCACGGTCGTCGAATGTACCGGATTAAATCGGGTTCTACACGTCGTCTGGCGACATAAAATAAATACCAAATTTCAATAAGGCCAAAAGAAATCAGATGGAAATATTCAAATAAAATGATTTCATAATTTCAGGAATGGTTACATGAGTTATTTGTTTTCTTTTGCAATTTAAAGATTTGATCTATTTAAACCATTATTGCATTATTTTCTACTTATTTTATAACTTAGATTTTTCTTACAACACACCTAAGTATTTTTACAGATTCTAGTTCCTGAGATTACAAGGATTCTAATAAAATTTAGTTTACTAAATTTGGAGGTTATTTGCAAAATTTTCATGAATGGCATATTTCTAACCTTTACTTTGAATTTAAATTCGAATTTCAAATAAAATTCAATTCTGAAATATTTTTGCATATTCTGAATCTACTGAATTTTATATGAATTTAGAATTTTATTTCATCAAATTTGGTTAAATGATTTGAAAGATATGGCTAAATGAATATCTAGGTTTTGATTAAATACTAAAATCGAAAATTGCGAAAATGGAAAATGCGCTTTCGCGAAAACGCTTTCCATTTCGGCGGAACGCGCTTGAGGCAAGCCAGGCCCATCGGTCGTGACCGATCTGGCTGCTGCTGGCCGACGCTATGTGTTCAGCATGTGATCATGGCTTCATGGCCGACAGTGGGCCGCATGTCGTGGCGCTGACCAAGCAGACGCGGGTGATAGGTGGGCCCGCAGCGGTGACCAGAGCAGACCATGACAAGACGAGCTCGCCGTGGCGAGCGGCCGGAATCACGGAATGGGTTCGGATTCATGCTCAAGACACTTATGCGCATCTTTGGGTGGTGGCGCTTGGTAGGAGATGGCGGAGGCGGCCTGCCACCGGAGAGGCGGCGAGCTCACGGCTCACCGGCGTTCGCAAACGAGACCTTCCGAGCTTGAAGATCACTACCAAAAGCATCGGTGGACTTGAGGATCCCATTTATGGGTTTAGTTCAAAGAATGGCGGCGGAATAGAGGTCTCACCGTGCGCGGTGGTGGCGGAAGAAAAAGCGCGGAGGAGCTCGCCGGGAAGAATGGGTTTCGTACGGGCTCTGGGATGGACTTCGGGAGGTACGAGGAAGATTTAGGCGAAACAGTTGGGACGAAATGGGTGGAGTGGAAAATATGGCGTTTGGCCCTCTTTGCGGTTTCGCGGAATTGGAGACGATGACCAAAGTAGCGGCGGAATGGCTTCGCAGGGCACGGCTAGGTCGGCTGCGACGAGAGGAGAGGGCTTTATATAGGAGAGGAAGGCGGTTGTTGCAGTGCGAGAAGAACCAGAGGCGGCGTCGCGCGGGAGAAGCGAGCGGGAGAGAGGAGAAGAAGACGCGGCTGAGTCACGACGCGTGGGGCGAGGTGGCAGCGACTGTCGGCCGAGCTGGCTCACTGACAGCCCGGGCCCACACGTCAGAGAGAGAGAAAAAGAACTCTGGAGAAGCCTCACGACCGAACGGGATTTCAACGGAAATTTCAACGTTCAAACTGGCACGAAAATTTATGAAATTTTTACCATAGGTCGGCAAGGATATTACCAGACTCCTGAAAAATTTTCGACATTTTATAATGCATAATTATTTTTATAAAATTCTGACATTGCAACAGTTGCTACATTGCCCATTCTGTTTTTCCTTTAATTTGCGGTTTAAATGAAGTTATTATTTTACAAAACTTTTTATAATGATTTAAAATGACATTCTACACCTTCTGTAAAAATTACAGATTTCAATTATTATTTTTTAATTTTTAAAAATTCTGACATTTCTGTTTTCCAGTTTATTTATTCACTGTTTTCGAATTTTAAAATTATAAAATGATTTAGTAAATTCTTAATATTTTTACAGGAGGTTGATACTGTTTTGATGTCGGCAAGATAAAAATTTTGGGTCAGGATAATCTACAGATATTTTTACTAAATTGTTTTACCATTTTACCCTGAGATTTCTACCCATGTTTATCTTTGATTAATTAATATTTTTATAAATTCAGCTTACCCACCGACTTAAGCAAGCTGAGGAGAGCCCTCAGATATTTTTAGAACCTTTGGTGAATTTTTGTTGAATTAACATTTTTACTTTTTACCATTTTCTATTTACTATATTCTTCATTTCACATTTTTGCATTAAAGAAAAGCCAAAAGAATATTCAGAAAATCCAGGAAATTCAGAAATTTTGAAAATAATGCACAAAATATTTTTATTTCATTTTTCTTTATTTTATGATTTTTGAGGCTATTCTGGATCTACCCTCCTACGTAAATCTCGTCCCGAGATTTGGAGATGACTAGAAGAAATCGGGAACTCTTGGCGAAGGTGATCTTCTCTTTCCCTTGTAGCCGTCTTGATATGATTGCTCCATTGCACCTTCAACATCTTGATGGTCTTGTTTCTTGTTTGGCGTTCGGCTTCTTCCAAAATCTGAATGGATGCTCCCGATAAGATAAATCGGTGAAGATCTATCCCTTCCAAATCGCCGAGGTCGGAGGAACACGAAGGCATTTCTTAAGGTGAGATACATGGAAGGCGTTATGAGCGTCGGATAGTTGAGGTGGCAATTCTAAGCGATATGCCATCTCACCCATCTTTCCAATGATGCAAAGCGGTCCAATGAATCGAGGAGCCAACTTCCCACGGATTTGAAATCGGCGAATTCCACGAAGAGGCGAGACTTTGAGATAAACATGGTCACCAACTACAAAGCGAGTTCACGGCGGCGATTGTCGGCGTAACTCTTCGACGAGATTGAGCTTCTTTCGATTCGGCTTTCGATCATGTCCACTTGCTCTTGAGCTTCTTGAATAAGATCTGGGCGAAGAATTTTCTTTCTCAACCTCGGACGAGAAAAGAGGGTTCGACATTTCCTTCCATCTGGCTTCAAAAGCGACACTTGCGGACTAGATTGAGGCTGTTATTATAAGAGAATTCGCGAAGGCCAAACTTTTCTCCCAATTAGAGCCGTATGACAAAGACACGGGCTCTTAACATGTCTTCAAAATCGATTGGTCCTTTCCGTTTGTCCATCTGTGCGAGGATGATAAGTCATCTTGAAATTGACTTAGTACCCGTAAGACGGTGCAAACTTTCCCTAAACGAAGTAAAGCGGGAACCTCGGTCGAAACAATTGTCTTGGGACGCCATGAAGGCGGACAATATTCTCCGGATACAACTCGGCAAGCTTATCTCCAGAATGAGTAGTCTTGACCGGAATAAAGTGAGCTACTTTAGTCAGACGGTCAACGATTACCCAAATGGAATCATGCCCTTTCCTGGTTCTTGGCAAACCAGTAATAAAATCCATGCTGATATCTTCCCATTTCCACTCTGGTACCTTCAAAGGCTGCAACAATCCTGCGGGACGTTGATGCTCGGCTTTGACACGCTGGCATACATCACAGATTGCGACATATGCAGCGATATCCTTTTTCAAACCGGGCCACCAATATTCCTGACGGAGGTCTTGATACATCTTTGTACTTCCAGGGTGAATTGAGAGGGGAGACTCATGGGCTTCTTTGAGAATTAACTCTTTTAACTCCGGATCATCAGGAACATATATTCGATTTTCGAACATAAGCACTTCATCTGAACTTTCATGGAATTTGAATTCCTTTCCTTGCTTCAACTCTTCACGGATTTTGATAATTGCTTCATCTTTGAGCTGAGCAGATTTAATCTGGGATTTAAGGGTTGGTTGCACCACTAGGGCGCCAAATAACCTTTTCGACAACTCCCAAATTAAGCTTTTGGAAATCGTTTACGGATCGGATTGATCGGTCAAAGATGAAACAGAAGGCAATGAAGTTTTCGCTCGAGCATCGCCACTCGACATTAGCTTTACCAGGATGGTATTGAATGCTAAGGTCGTAATCTTTTATCAACTCTAGCCACCTTATTTGTCTTAAATTTAGATCGAGTTGGGTGAAGAAATATTTGAGACTCTTATGATCCGTGAATACACCGCATTTGTTTCCAATCGGTAATGGCGCCAAATTTTGAGCGTGCACTACCGCAGCTAATTCGGATCATGAGTCGGATAATTGAGCTCATGAGGTCGCAATGGCGGCGAAGCGTAAGCTACGACTTTTCCTTCTTGCATAAGCACACACCCAAGCCCATTCTTTGAAGCATCACAATAAACATCAAAGCTTTTATGGACATCGGGTAACACTAGCACAGGGGCTGTTGTTAGCCTTTTCTTTAATTCCTGAAAACTTCCTTCGCATTCAGGTGTCCACTCAAACTTCTTTTCTTTCTTGAGAAGCTGGGTCAAAGGACGAGCGATTTTAGAGAAGTTCTCGATAAAGCGGCGATAATATCCCGCTGCACCAGAAAACTTGAATTTTCGTAAGCAGATTGAGGAGCTTCCCAGTCTAAAACAGCTTTGACTTTACTGGGATCAACAGAAATACCACCTTTCGAAAGAATATGACCAAGGAAAGCAACTTCTTTTAGCCAAAATTCACATTTTTCAAACTTGGCATAAAGCTTATGCTCTCGAAGCTTTTCAAGAACCATGCGCAAATGATGCGCATGATCTTCTTCGGACTTGGAGTAGACGAGAATATCATCAATGAATACCACTACGAACTTATCCAAATACTCCATGAAAACTTTATTCATGAGGCACATAAAATTAGCAGGAGCATTTGTAAGTCCGAAAGACATCACGGTATATTCATATAGACCGTAACGAGTGGTAAAAGCGGTTTTAGGAATATCTTCTGGTCTGATCTTCAATTGATAGTACCCATGTCTTAAATCAATTTTTGAAAAGACTTGAGCACCGGTCAATTGATCAAACAGATCATCGATACGAGGCAAAGGATACTTATTCTTAATTGTGACATCATTCAATGCACGATAGTCCACGCACATGCGTATTCCACCGTCCTTTTTAGGCACAAAAGAATGGACTACCCCAAGGAGAAGAGCTAGGTCGAATAAAGCCTTTTCTTAATCGCTCTTGAATTTGATTCTTTAATTCAACTAACTCATGCGGGGCATTCGATAAGGGCGCTTGGATATAGTCATTGTTCGGGAACAAGGTTTATGACAAACTCTATATCCCTATCGGAGGCGGGCACGGCAATTCATCCGGAAAAACATCGAGAACTCGGAGACAATTGGAATCGCCAAGATCTTTTACTATGGTGAACAAAGGAAGCTTGAGAATTGAAGAACTTTGGATGGAAGAGAAATGAACTGGAATTCCTTGAGGCTAACCAAGGAAATAGATCGATTAGCACAGTCTATGCATCCTTTAAACTTAGACAACCAATCCATACCAAGGATTACTTCTAACCACGAGGTTTCTATAAGGATAAGGTCGACATGAAACATAACTCCATTAATTTCAATGCTAACCTTAGGACAAAACTTAATTGAATTCATGGTGAACCGGGGAATAGATTATCATTTTGGCGAGAGGAGATCAACTTCTAAGTTATTACGGTCGACAAATTTCTTAGAAATAAGCGAGTGCGATGCTCGAATCAAACAATACTAAGGTAGGTACCGAGTGCACGAAACATACCCGATTACCACATCGGCGCCGCTTGCTTCTTGGCGGTCACATGATGGAGACGACCGCTACTCGCGCTGCGATTAAGAGCTGCAGCAGCTTGACAACTGAGAATTCCCGGCTCACGAAGGTCGACACGGGGTCTCTGAACTCCCTGCGACGACTGCTGCCCTGACGCTTGACCTCTTTTAGGGCAGGCATTTGCATAATGCCCGCGCTCTTTGCAATGATAGCAGGTCACACCAACTGCTTGATTCTGAACTCCAGAAGTCTTCCCTTCGTTGCCGCTCGAGGGACGATGTAAGGAAAATTTCTTGGGCCGGGTGCTCGACCTTGACGCCTCTGCTGCTGCTGCTGACGAGGCAGGGGAGGTCGAACATTGGTCGGCTGACCAACGCGCGGCCTCGGCAAATTCGGGCTGGCAGCTTTCCGCGCCATCCACTTCCTCTTTCGACTTTCCATAACATCACGCGAACTATGCTCAGCGATTATAGCCTTATTCACGAGTGTTTGGAAGCCGTGGAAGTCATGAATGGCGAGAAGATGCTTAACTTCATTATTCAGATTGTCCCGGAAGTGCTCGATTCTTGAACCTCGAATCGACTTCGATGGCGCATAGCGAGCAAGGTAATTGAAGCGGTGAAGATATTCCATTACGGACATATTTCCTTGACGCAGGTCAAGAAATTCCCGTCTTTTTAAATTCACCAAGCTCGAAGGAATATGCGTCTTCTGAAAGCTTCTCGGAAAACATCCCAAGTAACTTCTTGACCTTGGGGCCTTGCGCTGGAAATTTTCCCACGGATCGCGGCTCCACGGAGTTGGTACGATGCATAAAGGACCTTCTCATGATCATTGCATTGGGCAATGGTCAACTTGCTTCCAATAGCTCGTAACCAATCATCAGCGTCCAGGGGATCTGATGAAGATGAAAAGGTTGGAGGCCGAGTCTTCAAGAATTCTCCCAACTTGGACTGATGAGGGTTTTCACCAAAACCAGGCCTAGAACTTGAAGCACCAAGGTTGTTCACACCTTGAACCAACTGTTGGAGCAACAGGGTATTCGTCTGGCGACCCTGTTCTATCATCGCAAGCACTTGGGCCATGGTTGGCGGCCCTGGCAACTGCCCTTCCGGAACTTCTTCTTGGACTTGAGGAGGCGGCGAATCTCGACGGCTTGGACGACGCGATGAAGATCCTCGGACTGCCGACGGATGGACTGGATTAGGCTGGGCTGGAGTGGCCGAAGTCACTCGCCGAGGGTGAGTTTCCGGGGTTTCCTCACTCCCCAGAATCTCATCCAAGGACCGGGTTGCAGGCATCTGGAACACGGTTATTAATGAATTAAGATCTACTTTAATTTTAATCTCAGTTGTTACCAAATGTTTTAAAAGCACAACTTGATTACTATTATTACGGATCACAACGTCGTAAAAATATTAACTGAAAGTTAAATATTTACGAGTAGGAACCAAAAGCACCCAAAACAATATTAAGCAAGAACTTTATTTCAACTTTATAATATTCACAACAAAACAAAACATTTATTTTTGACGTTACTACATAAAGGGCAAAACCAAAACCTCTTCTAACACTACTCATCATCGACAAACTCACGATCGCTACTATCTCTACGACTAGAACTCTCGGCATCGGGAGGATAAGGGTCTCTGACAATGACGCTCTGCGGTATCGAGGATCTGCGGAGGAAAACTATGGGGTCTACGGATGCTCGGTAATCTAGGGCGACTCCTATCATCGACATCCTTGCTGGCGACACAGGTGGTACTTGGGTGTCGTCGGCGCAGTGTCTGAGGAATTGCCCGAGGCGAAGCGGAACAATACCTCGGCAACACGTAGCGCGATGGCATTCTCTAGGAATGCTACGCGACGACGCCTCCTGTATTGATTATTGCCCGACGGCAATCTTGGTCGAGGCATTTATGAATTCCACTAGGTTACGTAAAGTGGGATTTTGTAACCCAGTGGCATCCATATAGCTATTCTCCCCACCTGGTGGCCTAGATGGAATCCTCCTATATACCACTGCCGATTCGGGTAAAATGTGGCGCAAACTGACAATGGCCATATAGGCGGCTTCATTCATAGCCATCATGAGGGAAGATCCAGGACCCTCAAAAGACAAAAACTCTTCACTGTCCTCATCTCGGGTAGGGATATCCACCCTAGCTATGTATTCCACAGAGACAGAACTAATCGCAGCGTGGAATACTATATATCGTGGATTTTCGGAAAATGGGTAATTCTAGCAAGCAGTAAGAATTCCGCCATGCGAATTCTCCTATTAGTGGAAGTGTAACATGGGGTATATCCGCCCATCGCACATTTAACAAGGAATTAGTATTCTGATTAAATGTAAGACAAGATAAAGTAATTTTGGAAGAAAAGATTCTAGCGAAATTAAAAATAGGAAAGAGTTATTAACAAGTATACGCATAATCCAAAAAGAAGTTTCATGCATATAAAGAATAGACAGGTAAGATGTCCTAATTCAAAATTTTAGTTTGGTTGCAACCTAATGTCAAGTTTTAGGTCTTTATTACTCCCAGACTACCCTAGGTTTCCTCACAAGCATGGCTCGATACCAACTTAGAGGCCCCATTTTTGATAAATAAATACCAAAAATGGATACCATGTGCATCTGATACTAGTCCCATGATCGAGAGCTAATACGCACAAATACAAATTGATATCACAGTCATACACAAACTTTATTACAGTGAAGTAAGATTACATATTATTTTACAATACCAAAAGTAAAAGCTGCGGTGGAGACAAATTCTTGTAGTATGCCTTTTAACCCATTGTTCCACGAGCAAGCGACAAGGAAAAATCCTTAGATAAATTCATCGATAAATTCCCGTATCCTCGCATCAACGTAAGAATCGTCGGGAAATCATTTCTTCACCTAAAAACATCAACATTGGCAAGTTGAGTACTTACGTACTCATAAGACTTATGCAATTCCTAAGATACATGCGAGCCATTTCAAAGAAAGGCTATTAAGGTTAATTTGCATAAAAGTGGTTTGAAGTGTAAATCTGAATAATAGATTGCATAATGAAATTTAAATAAAAGCAATTTAATATTAAAAGTGATAGAATGTAAGCATCAATAAATTACGAATGTTTGGGTATCTTGATCATACTTAAAATCATTTCTTTCCGCACACAATGAAATGACCAACACGTGGTAGAAACCACTTTTTAGGAAAATAAGCAAAGCGCTAACTATGTGATGACTTTACCAAGTGTCCATGATCATGACGCGCTAATCGATTAGTTTTACACTCTGCAGAGGTATCTGACTTTCCCACAAGACATGGTGACTCTTTGAGCAATCGATATTTGCACACCGCCTTTGGTGTGCGCGCAGAGTCATGTTATAAGCTGTTACATTATTTAAGCCTAACTTTGCACCAAAGACGGTGACGACAAACCCATTCGTGGTGTAAGAACTCGAGCATAGAAATGATGGAACTACCCACGTATGGCGTACACCGTTATATTGGTAGACGTTTAATCCATGATCACCTCGGTGTGGGCGTCCGTCGAGCAATTCATTAAGAAACGGCTCGTACTACTCCGGCCTTCCAAGTGCAAAGCTAGTTTTAAATAACTTAATAAGTTAGAGCTGTCCCATACCGGCACTTGTGGTTGTATGAATATTCTTGGCTGAAAACAACTCATAGTTCGGTCCTTAATCCGACACGGGCAATAATCTCCACCCTACACTACGTGCAAAAACATGCACAACGGCTATTGCCAATAATTGCCCGCATCAAAACCATAGTTTTATTTTCATTTTCCAACCAAATACCAACCACAAAAATGGTCATACCCATTTAAATGTTATATCCAAAGTCTTTAATCATTTCACGTTTTAACTCATTTAGCTTTGGCTAAGCATTTCACTAAATGTGAGTAACCAGATTGACATTAAATATTGTCTAAGCTAATCTAGGGTTTTCAAGGTTCTCAATTTCCTACTTATCAAGGAAGTTCTATAAGTCTCTTGGTACAATTACCATTACAGAAATATAGCAGACTTTAATAAAATAAAGTATGCGATAAAACACTTAATGAAAACATTTATAAAACTGGGATCAATATGATCAAAGGGGTTTGCTTGCCTTGTTGACTATCCTCGACTTCAAACTCCTGGTCGCCGAATGTCGGATTAAATCGGGTTCTACGTCGTCTGCGACATAAAATAAATACCAAATTTCAATAAGGCCAAAAGAAATCAGATGGAAATATTCAAATAAAATGATTTCATAATTTCAGGAATGGTTACATGAGTTATTTGTTTTCTTTTGCAATTTAAAGATTTGATCTATTTAAACCATTATTGCATTATTTTCTACTTATTTTATAACTTAGATTTTTCTTACAACACACCTAAGTATTTTTACAGATTCTAGTTCCTGAGATTACAAGGATTCTAATAAAATTTAGTTTACTAAATTTGGAGGTTATTGCAAAATTTTCATGAATGGCATATTTCTAACCTTTACTTTGAATTTAAATTCAATTTCAAATAAAATTCAATTCTGAAATATTTTGCATATTCTGAATCTACTGAATTTTATATGAATTTAGAATTTTATTTCATCAAATTTGGTTAAATGATTTGAAAGATATGGCTAAATGAATATCTAGGTTTTGATTAAATACTAAAAATCGAAAATTGCGAAAATGGAAAATACGCTTTGCATGAAAACGCTTTCCATTTGGCGGAACCGCTTGAGGCGCCGACAAGCCGGGCCCATCGGTCGGCGACCGATCTGTTCTGTCTGTGACGATGTGGGTTCATGTGGATCGCTATTGCGCTGCATGGTGTGACAGTGGGCCGCATGTCGTGGCCTTGCCCAACAAGACGCTGGCCGATAGGTTGGGCCCGCTTGGCGGTGACCCGAGCGGGATCGCGGCAAGGCGAGGCTCGGCGGCGGGCGCGGCCGGAATCACGGAATGGGTTCGGATTCATGCTCAAAGACACTTGTGCGCATCTTTGGGTGGTGGCGCTTGGTAGGAGATGGCGGGCGGCTGCTGCCGAGAGAGGCGGCGGAGCTCACGGCTCACCGGCGTTCTCGCAAAGCGAGACCTTCCCGAGCTTGAAGATCACTACCAAAAGCATCGGTGGACTTGAGGATCCCATTTATGGGTTTAGTTCAAAGAATGGCGGCGGAATAGAGGTCTCACCGTGCGCGGTGGTGGCAGAAGAAAACGCGGCGGAGGAGCTCGCCGGGGAAGAATGGGTTTGGTAGGGGCTCGGGATGGACTTGGGAGGTACGAGGAAGATTTAGTAAGCGGATTGGGACGAAATGGTGGAGTGGAAAATATGGCGTTTGGCCCTCTTTGCGGTTTCAGCGGAATTGGAGACGATGACCAAAGTAGCGGCGGAATGGCTTCGCAGGGCACGGCTAGGTCGGCTGCGACGAGAGGAGAGGGCTTTATATAGGGAGAGGAAGGCGGTTCGCACGTGGTGCGAAGAAGCAGCAAGGCGGCGTCGGCGGGAGAGAGCGAGCGGGAGAGAGGAGAAGAAGACGCGGCTGAGTCGCTGACGCGTGGGGGCGAGGTGGCAGCGACTTTCGGCCGAGCTGGCTCACTGACAGCCCGGGCCCACACGTCAGAGAGAGAGAAAAAGAACTCTGGAGAAGACTCACGACCGAACGGGATTTCAACGGAAATTTCAACGTTCAAACGGGCACGAAAATTTATGAAATTTTTACCATAGGTCGGCAAGGATATTACCAGACTCCTGAAAAATTTTCTACATTTTATAATGCATAATTATTTTTATAAAATTCTGACATTGCAACAGTTGCTACATTGCCCATTCTGTTTTTCCTTTAATTTGCGGTTTAAATGAAGTTATTATTTTACAAAACTTTTTATAATGATTTAAAATGACATTCTACACCTTCTGTAAAAATTACAGATTTCAATTATTATTTTTTAATTTTTAAAAATTCTGACATTTCTGTTTTCCAGTTTATTTATTCACTGTTTTCGAATTTTAAAATTATAAAATGATTTAGTAAATTCTTAATATTTTTACAGGAGGTTGATACTGTTTTGATGTCGGCAAGATAAAAATTTTGGGTCAGGATAATCTACAGATATTTTTACTAAATTGTTTTACCATTTTACCTGAGATTTCTACCCATGTTTATCTTTGATTAATTAATATTTTTATAAATTCAGCTTACCCACCGACTTAAGCAAGCTGAGGAGAGCCCTCAGATATTTTAGAACCTTTGGTGAATTTTTGTTGAATTAACATTTTACTTTTTACCATTTTCTATTTACTATATTCTTCATTTCACATTTTGCATTAAAGAAAAGCCAAAAGAATATTCAGAAAATCCAGGAAATTCAGAAATTTCGAAAATAATGCACAAAATATTTTTATTTCATTTTTCTTTATTTTATGATTTTTGAGGCTGTTACAGATCTACCCTCCTTACAGAAATCTCGTCCCCGAGATTTGGAGATGACTAGAAGAAATCGGGGAACTCTTGGCGAAGGTGATCTTCTCTTTCCCTTGTAGCTTCGTCTTCAGTATGATTGCTCCATTGCACCTTCAACATCTTGATGGTCTTGTTTCTTGTTTGGCGTTCGGCTTCTTCTAAAATACGAACTGGATGCTCCCGATAAGATAAATCTGGCTGAAGATCTATCCCTTCCAAATCAGCGAGGTCAGAGGGAACACGAAGGCATTTCTTAAGCTGAGATACATGGAAGACGTTATGAACGTCAGATAGTTGAGGTGGCAATTCTAAGCGATATGCCATCTCACCCATCTTTCAATGATCGAAGCGGTCCAATGAATCGAGAGCCAACTTCCCACGGATTTGAAATCGGCGAATTCCACGAAGAGGCGAGACTTTGAGATAAACATGGTCACCAACTACAAAGCGAGTTCACGGCGGCGATTGTCGGCGTAACTCTTCGACGAGATTGAGCTTCTTTCGGTCGGCACGATCATGTCCACTTGCTCTTGAGCTTCTTGAATAAGATCGGGCGAAGAATTTTCTTTCTCCAACCTCGGACGAGAAAGAGGGTTCGACATTTCCTTCCATCTGGCGCTTCAAAAGGCGACACTTGCAGACTAGATTGGAAACTGTTATTATAAGAGAATTCGGCGAAGGCCAAACTTTTCTCTCAATTAGAGCCGTATGACAGCACACAGGCTCTTAACATGTCTTCCCTGACTCAGCTTTGCCTTGGCCTTTCCCTGACTCAGCTTTGCCCTTCCTTTACCCAAGCCTTGCTACGGTGATGAAAAGCCCGTCGATTCGCTACCACGGCAAGCGCCAAGCTTCAGCGCCGAACTCGACCATGTGTGAACTTGGCCCGCTCTTGCGGCGCCATTACTGCCTGTCCTGCCACCCTGGAACCCAGCTGTGCTCCCTCTTTTCTAAGTCACCCGGGCACCGCCTCTTCCTCTCTGTGCGCGGTCAATTGAGTTCACCCGAGTTTTCTGGCGTCGTGATGACCGAGCTTTGCTGAGAAAAGACCCTCCATACCTCACCCATGCTCTGCACCAGCTATGACTGGGTAAATCACGTCGCTGTCACCTCTATCCCCAACCATAAAGGAAGATGCGAGTTCAAATTCTGTTGACTCCACGTTTTCGAGCCTATTTAAGCCAACCCAGGGATTCACTTCCCACCCTACTCAAGCTTCCAAAGACCTCCCTCCAAATCCACCATAGCTAGTGAGCTCCTAGAAAGGGGCAAAATCAAAATCAAGCCGTCTTGGTAAACCATGATTCAATTCCCTGAGCTTTAATCATCTCTGTGCATCTCTGAACTCGCTGCGCACTTCGGTTGTAGCTTCCATCACCCGTATCATCGCCGCACCATCTCCCTCCTTCCTCGCGGCCGGCCACCGGTGGCATATCTCCTCAGTCGTTCTCTGCCACAAGTGATAGGTAAAACTAATCCACTAGACCACACTGAAGCTCATCCCCATGATGTTCCAGCCCGAGTCACTGTCTTCTTCCTTTCGGTCGACCGCTGTTGCCGTACACCACTGGTCGCAGGCGCCAGCTCGTCGTGCCCACATTCCATCACTGCCAAGACTTGCTCTGGGAGCGCCTCACCCTGCTGAAGCTCGCCTTGTCCTCAAACAGCCGGTGCAACCCCTACCTAGCCACCGGCAAGCACCGAGGCCGACTCCCCTGCTCGGTGTCCTTACCGTGCAGGACCGGCAGATGAACTTCCTCGCTCACACACACTGCCCCACGGGCCCTACATGTCAGCACGGTGAATTCAAAAGCCACCCAAAAACAGAAAGCCGCTTACATTATTAGAAAACATAATTTCCATTTTCGGCATTCTTCCAACCCTATAAGATTTAATTACTCATAACTGTTGCATTTTAGGTCTGATTCAAGTGAAATAAATTTATAAATTCATATAAAATCATGGATACTAAGAATATATAAAAATATTTAATTTATTATCCCTGTGAAAAATTTACAAATTTAAAATTCAAACAAACCTAATATGGACACTATTTGAAATATGAAAACCGTAACCTCTTAAATTATGAAATAAATTTTATAAAATTATTGAGACCTTAATTACCTCATTTATGCAAAAATATTTCAATTTTAGTTTAGTTTAAATTGAATTAATAAATTAATTAATTTTAAATACATGCAAAACTCAAATATGAATAACTAATGTATAAAAGCTCTAAAAATTATGGAATAAATTCATAAAAATTCAGGAACCTTAAATATACCATTATTAAGAAAATATTTAATATTTAATTAATATTTAATCAAGTTTATAAATAATCTTGTTTTCAATACACATAATAATATGAATAAAAGTCACAAATAAATGCTAATACAAATGAAACCAGTTTTAAAACAATATTAAGGTAAAAATATTTTTATACTACAAAAATGGCTCCATTTACACATGAATTGTTGTTAAAACTTTAAAAAGAAACTTAGCCCTTATAACGTAAATCATAACATGAATAACTATTGTAAATAAGCTCTAAAAATAATAAAATAAATATATATAAATCATTGGAACCATAAGTTCATAATAAGTTCATAATAGATTTCATTTTCTATGCATCCAAAAACTAAAATATTAATAACTTTCACAAATAAAAACAAAAAGATTCAAAACCAGTTTCAAGACACTTCTGAGGTTAAGACCTTCTAATTCTACAAAAATGGTTGCATGTTGTAAGTTGCATTCGCAAATCTAAAAAGAAATCTAACCTCTTATAACATAAACTTTAAAAGTACATAAGATTAGGAAATAAATGCAATATCACAAATAAACACTAATACCAATAGGACCAGCATAAAAGTACTTCCAGGGTCAAGATTGTCATAACCTACAAAAATGGTTATACTTAAACATGTTTTACATATGAATCTTATTAGGAGCCTAACCCTGTGTATAATACGAACACTCAAATACCATAACACAAAAAAATGAACTTGAATCAATATTTAAAGTGTTTTATCACTAAAACCTTTTGTTTTGATTTATCTTTCAATTTGGTGTCATTTTACATCTTTTTGCCTCTTACTGTTATTGCAATACGTAATCACGTGTAGATACCGACGTTCACGAAACGACTACTATTGACCTCGACCCCGAGTCGATTCCTGAATCAACTAAGAAAGGCAAGTACCTCATTTGATCATATTGATCCTATTATTTAAATTAGTTTATTATTTTTGTCAAAACTATTATGCGTACGTGTATTTTCAGTAATGTTGCTATATTGTGGTACTGGCAGCTACACCCTTATCTCATGGAACTAACTTAATAAATATTAACATGTGAACCTTGATAACCCTAGAATATGATTAGACAATACATAATTTCAACTTTCATAATGGAAACAAAATTAATCAAGTTATATTGTTTCTTGAGAATTTAAAAAGGTTGGATATGACATTAAAGGTTGCTGATATTTTGGTAAAAATTAAAATAAAACTATGGTTTTGACGTGGGTGATTACTGGCAATAGATAGATGTGCATGTGACTTGCACGTAGATAGGGGGGATTATTGCCCAAGTCGGATTAAGGACCGAACGTAGTGTCGTATGATCCAAGGGATATCCTTGTAACCACAGGTACTAGTATGGGACAGTCATAACACTTTTGCACACAGGGTCATCCCAGACGGTTTGTAATGGTCATCCTAGATAGTTTTGCAAACCGTCTATGAGCAACGGTCAGTTATGACTACAGGAAAAGTCATCACAGACGGTTCCAAATTGGAACCGTCTGTGATGTTGCTTCATCCTAAACGGTTCCAATTTGGAACCATCTGGGATGTTGATTTCCCATTATTTAGCAATTTTAATTTACTGGCGAGCCTCAGGAAATGCTAGCCATGCCCTCTAAAACAAAAGATATTACACAACATCAACAGCATATTATTATGACATACATTTAAAAAATGAAGTCCAATCACATGTTACACAACATACAACGCATCTATTTCATAAATCAACTCAGATTGCACATTACAACGTATGTACAGCGCATCCATTCATAAATCAACTCACATATATACTAACCAATTGGATTCAAAAGTACAAATGACAAATTCACAGCACAAGGTTCACAAATTAATCTGAATGCATGGTAAGTAACAAATTCAGAACTCATCAGTTGAGCCCTGAGTGGCATCTGCCCTTTGGATTTAAGACCTCATGCATCAAGAAGGCACAAAGCTATCCTTGAATCCTTAGCTGGTCAGCCTGTTCTAACGCAGATTCAACGCATTGCCAAGCCTGTCGATGAGGAGTAAAGTCTTGCGTGTACATAAGTTGATAAGTAGAGACAATTGTTGCAAGATTGATAGACCTCTATGACATTGGTCTTCTGTGAACCAACAAGGAGTGCCATGTTGTGGCAAACGTAGAATCCACATAGGTCAGCGCCCTTTGGCTACTGGTGGCATTGCAAAACATAATAGGTTAATTAGTTCTGAATGTATTATTATGGAGTGTGAAGGATTATTGCGTACTATCAGATACCAGAAAGTTATAAGTATGCTTTAGAGTGGCTGGGCCTTTCTTGTGTGGCCCTCCACGAGCTTTGTAGACAGCGAACGACGCGTCGAGTAAATCTTCGATAGGCTTCAAGTCGTGGGTGCCGCCCTTTTTGGAATCAAGGTAAATTACTCGGTTCTGTCTCGGTATAATTACGAGTAGAACCCAGTAAAACCTATACAGGTATGTCGTCATGGTCACTAAACCTAACTTCGAGGTGCAATATATAGTACAAATCAACAAGTATAGCATCTAGACGAAGCACTTATCCTGGGTTGTGGGGTAAAAGTATGAATTTTTTGTCCAAATGAGCCAGCATTACTTTTTTCACGTACTCGTGGACAACTCGTAAATTCTCGTCCACAGTTTGCTTGGACACCATGTGTGGGTCGATGAAACCCACCGGTTGTTCCCTTGCTATTGCTTCCATGATCATGTATCTACATATATAAAATCAAGGATCATATATATATATATGACATTTATCGGTGCGGTAGAAATCTAGACAGTGATTGCACACACTTACATTGTCCAGCATCTTATGAGTGAGGCATCGAGCGCTTTGAGGTTGTACGGATCGAACAAGTCGGAGAAGTCGACCACGAAGATGCCATCTAAAAACCGATGTAAGAAATGCTCCTCCTTGAAGCTCACTGTCGGCGTTTCGAGCACCGGCAAGTAAATTTGTAAGTCGGAAGGGGCCGCGCGTTCCCTCTCCTTGAATGGTTAGACTCGAAAGCCCAAGATGTATACTGGTTCGGGCCGAATGTCCCTACTCCAGTTCGTGTGGTAGTGTTGTATTGCCTTGGATGCGATCAAATGCACCACGCTTACAAGGGAGGGTTGAGGACTTGAACACGAGAGCGTTCACTGCCCGCTCGTAAAGACTTAGCGAGAGGAGGATCTATCTCTGTCCGTGTGTGCGTGTCCTCGTGTATGTATATCTCTATCTCCTTCTCCCGGAGGACCCTGCCTGCCTTTATATAGGCGGGAGGGGCAGGTTACATTGAGAATTGGGAGAAGGAAGGAGAAACCTAGACTAGGAGCCCTAGTCCTTCGTCTTGGCGATTGGTCGTCATCCGGCCTCGTCCACACCGGGTTTGGTAGGCTTGCTGAGCAGAGCAGTTCGTCGTTTCCTTGGGAAGTAGCGCACTTTGCCTCTCAGGAACTGTCAGTCTTGATGTTGCGAGCGTAGCCTGGCGCGCCTCGGGAGAAGCGCGTCCCCATGCCGTGTGACTTGGCGATGGGGTGGAGTTTTGACTTAGGCAACCCTTGTCTTTGCCTTGGGAAGGGCCACCCCGCATGGTCACCGAACAATCTGTCAGTGGGGCACGTGGCCAATAGTCGGCGGAGGCCCGACACATGGCCCTTGGTGTAGGTTGCCTTAGCTTGGTCGGGGCTCAGGAGTGCCCGACCTGTGACGAGGGTCGGTGTCGGCGTTTCGAGCACCAGCAAGTAAATTTGTAAGTCTTAAGGGGCCACGCGTTCCCTATCCCTGAATGGTTAGACTCGAGAGTCCAAGGTGTATACTGGTTCGGGCCGAATGTCCCTACTCCAGTTCGTGTGGTGGTATTGTATTGCTTTTAGTGCAAATGGCTGCACAGCGTTTACAAGAAAAAACTCGTCCTTCCTCTCTTTCTCTGTTTGTGTCCGTCCTCTCTCCGTCAGGGGCTCCTACCCCCCATTTATATAGTAGGAAAGGGCAGGTTACATTTGGAAAAGGGGAGGTGGCCTATGCTAAGAGCTTCGGTCCTTCATTACAGCGGTAGTCACTTGCTGCCTTGCCCACGTCGGGTCGGTAGTCCGTTAGGCGAGGCGATTAACCGCTTCGTCGGAAATGGCGCTTTGTCTTACGTGAGCTCGGCGAGTGTTGGCGTTGCGATGTATAACATTAGTGCTTGCCTCGGGAGGGCGTGCCTTCGTATTATGCGTGGTGGTTGATAGGATGGAAGCTTGACCCGGCAACCATTTATGCCATCTTGGGAAAGAGCCACTGCTCCGTCTGATCCGCCGATTGGCCCGTCCGTGGGTGCGTGGCCGTGAGACCGGTGGAGGCTTTGACACATGGCCCTTGGCGGAGGTTGCCTTAATTTGGTGGTCGGGGATCCCGACCGCGCGTGTGATCGGGAGCCCTACTTGGTCGGGGCCTTCGTCTGATCGGTCGAGGGGGCGTCCTTTGTGGTCCCATGGGTCCTTTGGTGGTAATGGGCTTGGGCGACTGCTTGTTATCTGGGCGTTGGGGTACCTGGTATGAGTATTCGTCGATAGCCCCGAACCCCGGCGAGTTAAATCGGATCGGTTGGGGTTGAACTTGGTTGCGAATGGAGACCGGGCCCGTGGTCGGTCCGACCGGCCAGGTCGGTAGCCGATCAGTGTGCTAACGCATCAACGGCTGCCACCGAGCTGGTGGGGCATTGAACCGCGGAAGCTTTTAATCGCTTTGTTGTGCGGGCCGCGCACGGCTTGGCGTGCCTTGACCGCACGTCTTCTTGGCCGCTTCGGGTTCTGGTGAAGGGCGCTTCGTTTCCCTGCGCTCGCATTTATTTTGGAGACGTTCGATCTCCATTTGATTGGGTATATATATAAGGATGCCACCGCTTACTAGAACAATTGTCCCTCAACCAAAGTCCTCTTTCGTAATCCTCGAAATGGCTTCGAGGCATCTACTGATCTTCAGCTTTGGCGATGATGTCGAGGTAGAGGAAGAAGATCCCATGGCCGAGCTCTGGGCTGAGTGCGACCAGGCGATGGCTGAGCTCAGGGAGGAGGAAGAAGCCGTGGCAGTGATCCGCTGCCGTCGGCCTTGTTGCTCGAGGCCGTTCCAAGGCTCAAGGTGGTAAGGAGGGCCCTCTTAGAGGTGATGGCGTGGCGCGCGGCTGCGATCGATCTGTGGCGGCCCGCGGCCGACAGCCGATCATTGTCGGTCTTGGCGGAGGCAGACCGACGGACTCAATTAGTAGCCGTCGGTGAGTGCGCGGCGCGCGTGGCGCTCAAGATATGATACTTGGTGCAAAAATAGCTCCACCATATCTTGTAGCTTTGCGTAGTGTTTGAGCCCGCCAAGCACCTCATGTAACATTGTAAAGTTCGAGCCTGTTGGTCTATAATGAAATCTCCTTTTCCTTTATGAATGTCTTTGTGATGAGTTTGTCTCAGGCGCTCTTTTCGACTAACCCGGCCCTCGAGAACGGGCAATCAGTAAGTGATCGCTCTTTCCTGGGTGACGACCAGAACGTCGTAGCCAGACCGTGCCTTGGTCGGCAGGGACGACCAGATGCCTCTCCGTGAGGTTCGGGTGTCCGAGTTCTCGTTTAACATCGTAGCTAGACCGTGCCTTGGTCGGTAGGGACGACCAGATGCCTCTCCGTGAGGTTCGGGTGTCCGAGTGCTCGTTTAACGTCGTAGCTAGACCATGCCTTGGTCGGCAGGGATGACCAGATGCCTCTCCGTGAGGTTCGGGTGTCCGAGTGCTCGTTTAACGTCGTAGCTAGACCATGGCTTGGTCGGCAGGGACGACCAGATGCCTCTCCGTGAGGTTCGGGTGTCCAAGTGCTCGTTTAACGTCGTAGCTGGACGGCGCTCTTTTTACATCGTAGCTGGGCGTGGGGCATCCATCCGAGTCCTCGTCCGTGAGGTAGCTGCGAGAGGGTGGCGCCGTCTATCCCAGCGTATCGCCCGTCCGCAGTGTGGGACTGGAGGGTGAGCAGCGCGTTTACCGCGTTGGTTTGAGCGCCGTGCTCGTGGAGCTAAATAGCGGGTGGTTCAGTGGGTCTGTGAGTCCCGCCCAAGGAACCCTTCCAGCGGATGGTCCCAGTAGGGTGTCGGGCCATTGTAGGACCCGTATCGGACCAGGCCATCCGTCGACCCAGAGCACAGCTGGCTATCGCCCATCGATGGGCTCCCGGGAGAGTGTGAAGTATGGTCTCGGGCGAGTTTTGGCAATTGGCGTCGGCCAGCGGTAACCGAGGCCACTGGGCTTGCCTCACACTCGCCCTCGCTCAATTTTATTTGGGCGGCCTTATGCCACTTGGTGGGATTAGCCTTCGACCCACGACTTTGGTGGGCTCTGGGGTGAGCCATCGAGCTCTTGCCGTTTGGGGCCTCGGCGACCCAAGGGCCTCTCGCGACGCACCGGGGCAACCGTCACAGCCAAAGGTGAAGGCGAGAGGTCTCGGGATCTGTGACGGCGGTGTCTTTACTGGTTCTTGCGGTCTTGTCGGGATTAAATGCGAGAGGAATTGGAAGCAGGCGTTACCTAGCACGGCAAACGAGGGCGTGCACGACGCCTCACGCGAGGAGGTGTCTGCTTGATTGGCGCCCGCTCGGGTCGGCGCTCGCTCGGTGGCTGGCACGGCAAACGAGGGTGTAACATTCCAAAATCTGGATTTAGAATGTTTGAATTTAAAAATTCACCATTTGCAATTTCTTTGAATTAATTTCAGCTTGATTTAAATTTTCTATTTATAAAAAGGATTTAATTTGGCTAATCTATTCATCAAACATTTGGCTTCATTATGCTGCAAGGAATTTTTCTGTATTTTTGGAGATTTTTCTGAATTTATTTGATATTTATTTGAATTTATTTGCTTTTATTTGAATTTCTGGAATTTCTTAAATTCGGAAAATGAATTTTTATTCCAGTTTCCTTTTCGGGCCGAATCATTTTTTTCCCCGGCCCATCTCCCTTCGCCCGGTCCGCTCACGGTCAGTCTACCTTCTCGGCCCGACTCATGGCGCCTCGGCCAGTAGCCCGCTCCGCATCCGCCGTCCGTCGCGCCACACGTCTGCGGTGTGATTGCGCCGCGTCGCCCGCGCCGCCGTCACCAAAAACCCTAACCTAACGCGTCGTCGCCGCGTCGCGCCGTGCCGGCGTCGTGCCGCGCCCGCCTCCGAGGCTATTTAAAGCCCCGAGGCCCCATCCGAGGTTCCCGCTCGCTCCGCCGCTTTGCCCAAGCCCTCGCCGCCCGAAGTCGCCGCCGTCTTGGCGTCTGAACTCGCGAAGTTCCGCCGCCGTCCGGCGCTTCTTCGCGCTTTCTTCCTCGCCGGTGAGCCTCGCCGTTGGTTTGGTTCCGCCGGACTCCGCGCCGCCCTCTTCCTTTTTCCCCAAAACCCAAGCGATCCATCTCTCTTCCGCGCATCCGCGTCGTCTTCCTCGCCTCCGGCCTTCCCGCCCGGCCAGCTGCCGCCTCAGCGCCGTCGCTCTCCGTCGATGGCCGTGGCGTCGGATCTTCGCGCCGCGTCGCGCCGCCACGCCTTGCGCCCCCGCCGTCCGTCTTCCTCGGCCGATGGATGCGCGCCGCGTGGGCCAGGCGGTCGATCGCGCCCGCCTCGTCTTCGTGCAGCGTCCGTCGCGTCGCCTCGTTCAGCGCCCGCCGCCGCGTCGGTACCGCCGCGTGGCTGCCACATCAGCCCTAGCCCGCCGCGTGGACGCCTCGTCAGCGTGGTTTGCCACGTCGGCTTCTCTCCGCCTCGGTGCTCCCGGTTCATCGTGAACCCAGTCTCTGACTCGTGGGTCCCACGTGTCAGCGGCATTTCTTTTTCCTTTTCTTATTTTCCAGAAATCCGAAAATTCCAGCCAGTCGCGTCTCGCCACGTGTCAGCCTCTCTGTTTTTCTGATTTTCTGATCTGGGAATCTTCCAGGAGCCCATTCTCCTTCGTTCGAGCTCCGATTCCAGTGATTCAAATTTCTAAATTCATCTAAATTCAAGCTCTATCTTCCAGTACCATTATTTTCAATTTTTGAATTTTATTTGAATTTATTTTATTTATTTGCTCTCGTTTGGCGTGTAGGCAGCGATCGAGATCGATCGAATCAACAATCGAGGTAGAACCGGCAAGAGGCGTGAAGGCAAGTCTTCCTTGAACATATTGATCCCATATTTTACAAAATGCCTATATTGTTTTAAATTATGCATGCTTACTTTATGCAATGTACTTTAAACATAGTTTTAGAGTATAGTTAAATTCCAGTTTGTTATACCCTCATTGGTATTGATCATGTCGAACCTTTGACACCTAGATGATATATACTAGCTATTTTATTTGGTGATAACCAGAGATTAGCATGGAGCAGTAGAATTGCTTAGTCGGCTTAAGCGTTTGGTATTGTGCCATTATGGGAATCATTTCAAATATTGTTCAAACTTATTTGTGAAAGTCACGGCAATTGGTGTTGCTGCTGTGATTTAAATGAAATAAAGTGGAAATGGTTTAGGCAAGGCGGATGGATGTTTGGCGGGTGCGAAAAGCACGATACCTCGGTATGTGAATGTTAGCCCTAGTCAATTAAGGACGAGCGTGTGTTACCATGGACCGAGCACTACCGTACAACCACAAGTCTATATGGAGTGCGACTGGCTAAATAATTTGTGCGTCTCATTATTAAGCCGCCCGGTTGGTGAGTGCGGATGTTGGCGAGCGCAAGAGGGCTTACATCTTGGGCGGCTAGAACCCTAACGGTGAAACCTTAGCGGGCGAGGTTAATAGTGGGGTTGTGCATTGTAAAGGCCTTGTCATGATCTCTCTGCCGACACACCAAAGGAAGTGTGTTAAGTGCATGGCAACAAGAGTCGATCATATCTTGTGGGTAAAGTGTACACACTCTGCGAGTTAAAACTACTTAAGTAGCCGTGCCTTACTGGTCAAGAGCGGCGAGTGCGCTTGCACATTGTAGATTTCTTGGTTTTGTTTTAAAGGAAAATGGTTGTTTGGGAATCAGAGAGCGGATGGAACTCTTGGGTTATGGTTTGGCAGATGGAGCGGTCAGTAGATGGAACACTGCTTTAATTGTTATATCAAATTCAATTACTATGCTATTACATTTTGTTCAAATGATGCTTTATGAAATTACTATTGGTATTCTGATTAAACTTTGCTTTATGCTAAAAGAACCATATTATGCCTTCAGCTGCTTAGCCTTGCATATAGTTATCATGCATTATGTTTCCAAGACTTGCGGAGTACATTTTGTGCTCACCTTGCAACATCCCCAACCTTCCGCGACAAAGTGTGCGGAAGTGAAGTCGACTACGATTTCTACGCTTGTAGTTCTGACGAAGGTGATCGGAATGCTAGGGCGAACCCGATCGATTGCTGTTGGGCAAATAGATGGGCTTACTTACTTTGCTTTTGTTATTTCGTTTATTGTTTCTTATTGAACTCAAGCCATGATGCTGTTTATTTGTAATAATTGGCCATAAGGCTAATACTCTTTCGCTTAATTAATATTATTTGATTCGTGATATGGATGTGATGTCATCACTTTGTTTCCCTTTATGTGTGCTAGCTTTTCTGGACTAGCACAGGTTATACCTGAGAGGTTGGATTTGGAAATCCGGTCCCGACAGAGGTGTCTTGTGACGCTTCATGCGAGCGTCTTATTAATTGTCGCCGCTTGGCTAAGCGTCTGTTTGGCTAGGCGTCCGCTTGACTCTTATAGATAGGGTGCGGGGGCATTTGAGCAAACCCCTTGCCCTTGCCTTCCCCATCTTCCCGCATTTGCCTGAATCAAGAAGAAAAACCTCAAGAGCAAAAGAGAGAAAAAGGAGGAACCTCCAACTTTCTCCTCTCATCTTCTCACCACTTCTCTCGGAGATGTCGTGGCGGCGTGCTCCATCCAGTCGTAGCGCCCTCGGTGAGTAAGAAAGGGTCCCTGCCTCCGCAGGATATCTAAAGTGGAGAGTGCCGGCCAGGGCGCCGCCCCGCCGAGGGCAGCGAGATCGTGGTGCCCGCCTCTTTCTTGGCGTGGATTCGGGCTCCCGTTGCACCCGTTCGTCGCGCGGGCTTACTGCACCATTACGGCGAGTGCATCATCTCAACCCAGGGTCCTTCATATCGCCATATTCATTACACTCTGAAGCCTTCACGGGGATCGAGCCCCCCAGGCGGCTGTGGAGGCATTTCTTCGAGGCCGATCGAGGAAAGACAAATCCTCGGATGTATCGGTGCTGCCGAGGTGTGGCTTTCGGTGCGCACGGGCACATGACCGATTATATTGGCGTGAAGCTGCCCTCGTCCAATCGGGTGGCACTCGAGTGGCTACGCCAAGAACTCGGGGGCAGTGCTCCGGCTACCGGTCGGCTCGGAGATGAAGCCCTCATGGGTGGGGGCGAAGCGGAAGGAAAGGAACCAGTGGAGGTGATAACGGACGGATCAAGGCCGGAAGAAGCGGGGTCTTCTTGGTAGCGTCGTTGCAGCGTGCATTCATGAAGATGCGCGTGCAGCCTCTCATGGATCGGCCGTTCCCAATGTTCAAATTTGAGGGACCGATCGACCCGTCAAGGATGATGGCGGAGGAACTCCCCTCGTCGAAGGTCAGGGTGCGGGTATCCGCCGTTATGGGTGGAAGCGCGATCGAGTGTCGCCGGCCACCCAGTCGTTTTGGCTCGAATCTGCGAACTGTAATTTGAGTGTAGCTTTCTTTCTCCTTTTTCTTCTCCCCTCGGTGTTGGCGTTTTGCTGATCGAGTTTTTACGCTCCCTAGGGGCTCGGCGGGATGGTCTCGGGCGATCTTGCCGGGGAGAAGGAGTTGAAGCGAGGCCAGCGCAAAGTCTGCCTTGATTGAGGCGGGCGCAAGAAGCGCAAAGGGAGAAGAGGAGGCGGCGGGAGAGGGCGTGCGGCAAGAGCGCGTGGCGAACGTGTCGAGACCACTGCTGCGGGTCGACCTCCACCGGCAATGATGGAAGCCGGGCAAAAATCCGTACCACGGGTATCTGTCGTACGCCGGCCGTGAGGATCGTCGAAGTCCGGTGGGAAGCGGCGCACAAGTCACAACGCTGTACCCCAGCGGAGATGTCCCTGGTCGGATCATCCTCGGGAAGCGGAAGGCCGACTTCGCCCCGCAAGGAGGACCAATGAAGAGGCGCGGTGCCGCAGCGTCCGGTCAGCGCGATAAGTGTCCTTTCTTGACTTTGGTAGCGGATAGGGTAGTGCAGGCAATATTCTTGGTCGCCCGTGGCGTCGATGTTTACTCGAGCGATCAAGCTGCGACCCCAAGCTTAGTATTGGCGCGACCGACCGAGGAGGCGGGCCGGTCGGGAGACACCGTCGCTCAACCAGGTCGAGTTCCGTGGCGGCGGCGGCCGGGTGTCGGTGGAAGCGATCGGCGGTTCGGGTCGGTGGTCGAGGCAGAGGCGAAGCGACCCGATCGTCCTCGGCGAGCCTGGTCTCCCTCCTTTGGTCGAGGAGTCGGGTGGAATTGCCGCCGCCCGCGACCCGAGCCCGCCGGCGAAGCGGTCCGGCTCCCGGCGGTGGTGACCGCCGCCGGGGCCGGCTAGAGGGGTGATCCGAGTCGGGTCGATCCTCCCAGAATCGCGGGGGGAGGTGCCGAGTGACCTCCCTCGGCGCAAGCCGTCGGGTGGCGAGCGGCTCGACCTGTCGCCCGCCTCGTTAACTTGGCACGTGGTCGGCCAACTCGGCGGGCGACCATCTCGATGGGCGACCTGGCGGAGGCGCGAGTGGGGCATCCTTCGAGATGGTATCAAGCGCTTGGCCGAGACGAGCGGATCCGGGAGTTCGGCGAGAGCCGGACGCGATTCTGACAAGATTCTTAGGTGCTTTGGTAAGTCGCCGAGACTTGTCTCTTGTGACTTTTAGCGAGTTCGTCGTGAGCTAATAGAGTGTTGCGGTGAGGCTAACCGAGGAGGCGTGTGGCGCTACGCCCAGCTGCGTGGCCTTCGGGAGGCCTGGGCCGTGAGCAAAAAGCGCGAGGAGGCTCGCCGAGGCCGCCCGATCGCCTGAGTCTGCTCGAGGCGCGCCAGGCGAGCGATCTTTAGGCTGCTTGGTGGTGAGCTCGAATCCCTCTTGGCGGCGGCGATGCCAAGATCTAGCCGTGGCGGGAGGCGGCTAGCGGTTGGGCGGCGGCCTTGGGCGAGATGGCCTGTGTCGGGAGGCTGCCGAGCTAGTGCGACGTGAGCGCGACACCGCCCAGCGGGAACTGGCCAAGTCATTGGCCGATCTTCGTGATTTGGAGAGCTCCGCGGGCGGTAAGAGCTCTGATCTTTATGTTGACTCTGCATTAGTAGTTTGTGGGGCGCGTTCTCTGACACGACCCGACCGCGAGTGCGGAAGAGCCTCGGTGGCCGTGGAGAAGCGAAGGGCGCCTGCGGCTAGTGACGCGGCGTTCTGGCTTGGGGCCAGCGGCAGCGGTGTCAAGGACGCCGAGGGTGGCCGGACCGAGTTGGCCGTGGAGCTCGAGGCCCTTCGAAGGTCGGCGAATGCCTGGCGGGTGCTCGGAACCGTGGCGGCCCGAGCGCACTTGCCGTGTTGGCTCAAGTGCGCGGAACGCGTCGAGTCTGATGTTGTGGGTGCCACGCAGGAGCCTCCTCGGCGTTGGTCAACACCATCTCCCATTACGATGGTATCGACCTCGGTGGTGGCAGCGGTGTTGCGGGAATCGGACCGACAGCGAGATCGGCGGGCTCGAGCTCCAAGTCGAGCCGCGCCTTCGGGAGATCGCCCGACCACATCTCGCCGCGGAGTGCCCTCCAAAAAGAATAGGGAGAAGTTAGATACGTCCCCCTTTATTGTAAAGACTATTGTACGTAAATAATCATAAAACTTAGCAAGTTCCAGTATGCCTCTTGCCCTGTTTTGTGTTGTGGTGAGCGCTTGGCCGGCCATACCTTTAAGGATCGCTGAGGTCGCTTATGTGTAGGTCGGGTCACTCCGGGAAGGGCGAAGAGGATAGGAACTTTGGCTACGCAGCATTCACACGCACTTGTGAGGGATAAGAGTGTTCCCCACCGACCAAAGGTTGCTCTGCTCGGGCACTTCCTTCTTCTGCTAAGTGCTACTTCGCAACCATAGCCGCTGGGGCGTAGGCCGTAGCACTCGGGTCGAGAGGGTTTCCGCTCGGGAAGGACCTAGAGACTGGTCGGGTCACCGACCCGCATAAGCGCGTGAGTTATTGTGTTTGCGCTGGGGGAGTGTTCCCGACCGACCAAAGGTCGCTCGCTCGGGTATTTCCTTCTTCCGCGAAGTGCTGCCCGCAACCATAGCCGCCGGGCGAGGCGTAGCACTCGGGTCGAGAGGGTTACCGCTCGGGAAGGACCCTGTGGCTGGCCAGGTCACCTACCCGATAAGCGCCGACCGGAAGCGGCTGAATAGGGCGCTAGCAGGCAGCCCAGCGTCGCCGCGGCGACAGTGCTCGGAAGAAAAGGTAAAGACGATGCAAGGAAAAGGAAGGAACTCAGGGATAGAAACGCCTTAACTTTTCTATGTTCCATGCGTTAGAGAGGACGTGACCATCCGCGTCCTTGAGTCGAAAGGTACCGGGTCGAAGAACCTCCACGACGGTGAAGGGCCTTCCGAGTGGCTAGAGCTTATGCTGTCTTTGGTGAGTGCGGACGGCGCAGTCGGATCGCGGCGTTGAAGGATCGCCCTCGAACAGCGGTTGTGGTAACGTCGTAGAGCTTGTTGATATTTGGCGATCGTAGAATGGCCTGGCAACGCCTCGCCGCCGAGTGGTCGATGGTGTCTTGTTGTGAGATGAGCCCCAGAGCCTCGTCGAAGGCTTGTGATCTTAGGCGCCGTATTCGGTCGGTTGGCAAGGCGGCCGGCACGAACACCATGAAGAATGGCGTAAACCCGGTCGCCCAGAGTTGGCGTGGTCGCGAGCTCGGAGGGCGGAGGGTAGCTCGGCCACCCATCGCCCCACGAAATGCTTGATCGATTGAAGATCCGTGGCAGAGCCCTTGGAGGATCATGCCGTTCGCGCATTCGACACGGCCGTTAGTCGCGGATGGGCCACGGTACGCCCAATCGAGCGGATATTGAAGTCGTCGCGAGAACTCGAGAATTCCTTCCCGTGAACTGCGTCCGTTGTCGATGATGATAGAGTTAGGGACTCGAACAGGAAGGCGATGTCGCAAAAGAAGGTGGCGCTGCACCGGCGTGGCGTTCACAACCGGCAGCCTCTATCCACTTGGTGAATTTGTCCACCGCGACAAGGAGGTGAGTAAAGCCCGGCGCCTTCTTGAAGGCCCGACCGGATCGAGTCCCCAAGCGCAAATGGCCATGTGATGGGATCATCGCAAGGCTCGGTGGCGGATCGTCTGTCAGGCGAAGAATTGGCATCCTTCGCAGTGCGTACAATCTGCTTGGCGTCGGACACGCGATCGGCGATGAAACCTTGTCGAAAGGCTTTTCTTACCAGGGACCGGGGCGCAGCATGGTGACCGCAGACCCCGCCATGGATATCGAGTAGCAGCTGTTTCCCTTGGTCAGACAGGATGCACCTCTGGAGGACTCCGGAGGGACTCTTTTTGTAAAGTCCGCCCGACCGGGACGAAGGATTCGCCGAGGCGGCAGGCGCCGTGCCTCGGTCGGGTCAGAGGGAAGCGATCCGTCCGTCAGACGATCGATGAAGGGCTTCCTCCAGCCGGATTCAGCCGTTAACACGTTGCGGTCTGACCGGGCCGGATCTATGCCCGACCGCCGCGGCGTCGGGTAGCCGCGCCGGTGGCGAAGGCCTTCGACCACTGGGTCCATCGGACGACGAAGCGTGAAGGTCGCAGACGAAGATCCCGGGGGGACTGGCTCTCTGCTGGAGGCATGGTTGGCTAGGTAATCGGCCTCACCGTTGTAGCGTCTGTAGCTATGGTAGAGCTCGAAACCCTTGAACCGTTCCTCGAGCTTGTGCACTTCTCGATAGTGCTGTGCCATCCGGTGTCTCGGGGCTCCGCGACCTTCATGACACAGTCGACGACAAGCTTGGAGTCCCGTGGGCGTAAAGTCGGCGGCCGAGGTCGGCAGCGATCCGGAGACCGTTGACGAGAGCCTCGTACTCGGCGATGTTGTTGGTCGCATCGAAGAGCAGCTTGATCACGTATTGAAGTCTATTCCCGAGTGGGGAAACAATAACAACTCCTGCGCCCACGCTGTTCCTTGTATAGGATCCATCGAAGTACATCGTCCAATACTCGGGTCTTGGCCCGGTGGTGCACAGGCTTGGTCCACTCGGCGGCGAAGTCGACGGTGGCTGCGACTTGATCGCCGTTCGAGGCGTATGATATGCCGTGACCATCGAGCTCGAGTGCCCACTTGGCTATCCTTCGAGGCGTCGCGGTTGTGGGCGATTTCGCCAGTGGCGGCGTGGTCACCACGGTGACGGTGCCGGTCTTGGAGATAGTGGACCAATTTTCTCTTTGTGATGAGTCTGCGTGAGCGACTACGCACTGCGGTACCGAGCCTTGGACTCGGAAAGCACCTCGATGAAGTAGACCGGCCGTTGTATCTTGAGCTCACGGCCTTCTTCCGCTCGTTCCACCACGAGGCCTCGCGACAACTTGGGTCGTGGCGGCGATGTAGAGGAAGCGGTTCGCGGTCTTGAGGCGGCCCAGATCGGGTGAGGGCGGGAAGGCCTTCAAGCGGGTGAGGCCTCCGAGCCTCGGGTCGGTGAAGCGGTCGGACTTCTTAAGCGGCTTGTAGAGCGGCATCCCGCTCGCCAAGGTGAGACACGAACGGCTCAAAGTGCAAGGCATCCGGTTAGCCTTTGAACCCCTTCGGGTTCTTGGCCGGGCCCATCCTTGTGATCGCGAGATCTTCTCTGATTGGCCTCGATGCCCACTCGGAGAAGATGAAACCGAGGAGCTTTCCTTGGGGACCCAAGACGCACTTCTCGGGGTTGAGCTTTATCTTGAGCTAGAAGATTTGCGAAAGTCTCTCTAGGTCGGTGATGGGGTCGTCGGCCTTCTTGGTCTTTCTGACGATGTCGTCGGCGTGCGCCTCAATGTTGCGGTGATCGGTTGTTGAAACACGTTTGCATACATCAGCGGTATGTAGCGCGGCGTTTTGAGACCAAATGGCATAGTTACGTAGCAAAGCAGGCCAAGCGGAGTGATAAAGGAGGTCGCGAGCTGGTCGGACTCCTTTAGCGATATCTGGTGATAGCGAGTAGGCATCCGAAAGAAAGGAACTCGCGACCGCAGTGGAGTCGATGACTTGGTCGATCGCGGGGCAAGAGCGGGTCCTTGGGATATGCCTTGTTCAGACTCGTATAATCAACGCACATTCTCCATTGCCCATTCTTCTTCTTCACAAGTACAGGGTTGGCGAGCCACTCGGGGTGGCACACCTCTTTTACAAACCCTGCAGCCGAAAGCTTGGCGATCTCCTCCCCTATGATCCTGCGCTTCTCTTTGTCGAAGCGGCGCAGGCGTTGGACGACCGGCCTTGAGCCTGGTCGGATGCCTAAGGAATGCTCAGCAACTTCCCTTGAAATTCCTGGCATGTCGGAGAACTTCCATGCAAAGACGTCGTTGTTGGCGCGGAGGAAGTCGACGACCTCGCTTTCCTATTTGACGGGGAGCATGGCTCCGACCCGCACGTTCTTGGTCAGATCGCCGGGATCGACCGCAACCTTCTTCGTGTCCTCAGCGGACTTGAAGGATCCCGCCCCCGACTTGCTAGACTCAGGGGCGGACTCGGAGGGTTCCCTCCGGAGGTTGGCGAACTCGGCGGACGCGATGACCGCCGAGGCTAGCCCGCAACTGCTTCGCTCGCAGTTGTAAGCAAGCTGGAAGGACGAAGTCACGATGATGACTCCTCGTGGCTCGGGCATCTTCAGCTTGAGATAGGTATAACTGGGGGCCGCCATGAACTTGGCATAGCACGGCCACCCCAGGATGGCGTGGTAGGATCCGGGAAAATCCACGACCTCGAAAGTGAGGATCTCGGTGCGGAAATTTTCCGGTCCTCCAAAGGTGACGGGCGGTCGACCGCCGGCGGTTAAACTGCTTGGCCGTGGATGACGCCGTGGAAAGCGCCTTGCTCGATCGGAGACTCGGCGGAGGACCCCATGTCGTCGGCGTCTCAACATAAGGATGTTGAGACCGCGCCACCGATCCATTAGCACCTTTGTGGCGCTTCTTCCCCACAATGGGGGTCGACCACAGCGGGTATCTCCATTGCGGGGCGTGGTCGGGTGGTCGATCCGATCGAAGGTGATCGGGGACTCAGACCACGAAGATATTGGGGGCCGGTGGTGAAGCGGTATGGACCTCGCGATGGCGAGCTTGAGCCGGCGCTTGTCGGCGTAGCATGCGATCCGCCAAAGATCATGAGGCGGCCGTCGGGTTACGGGAACTCGTCGTCGCCATCTTCTCCGCGGCAGTGGGGCGGGTAAACTTCTTTCCTTTGCCGCGGAGTCGTGAAGTGCTGGGAGAAAGCGCCTTAAGACCTCGCGATCCGGTACTTGTGTTTGACGGAAATCCATGGTGTGAGCGCGGCTGTCCATCAATTTTTGAAGTGGTGGGAGCGACGGCCGGTCGCGCTCCGCTTGGCGGCGGTCGGCGGCGCGACCGCGGACCTCGCGAACTGTTTTCCGTGCCACCTCCGCTTGCCGGGCGGTCGGAAGGGACCGGCTCGGACCACAGGTTCTTGCTTAGTCTTGCCATCTTGAAGATGGCCCCAGCCCTCCTCGTCGGGCGTGGTTGGTGGCGATGTCCAAAAGCTCCTTGGTGGTTACGGGCTTAACGCCCGATTTGTGCACCAAGGCCTTGCAGAGGTGCGTAGATGAGCGCCCCACGACGTCGGCGTCGGAGATGTCGAGGAGCTCGTTGCATTGGCGGGAGAATCGCGGATGTAATCTCGAAGAGTTTCTCCCGGCTGCTTGCCGCTTGCTCTTAGTCGAGGGAGTTTCGAGTAGCTTATAAGTGCCACGAAGTTACCGACAAAAAGGGTCTTGGTCGGCCCGGTTCACGATGGTCTTTGCGGGCAAGTACTCGAGCGGGCTCGGTGAGTCCGCGAGTAGATAGGGAGGTATTGGATGATGAAGAGGTCATCAGTCGCCCCTCCCGCCGCCGCCTTGGCCGGTAGTCTTGAGCCATCGCCGGGGTTCGTGGCCCGGTGTATTTAACTATGTTGGTCGATACCACTGAATTTGGTGGGAAATCGCATGGCGGATCCCTTGTGGCTTCGTGGTCGGACCTTGGGCTTAGGCTGCGATGTGGCGGCGTCCGTATCCATAACATGCGAGTGGCGGCCGTCCCGCTTTTCCGCGCCTAGAGGTGGCGCGGACGTCGTAGTCATCGCCGTATTGGCGCGCGCCGGGTGTCACGAGGCACTGGGTTGTTCTTAACGTCGCCACCTTTGCTTTGGACCCACCGGGCAGGGTGGTGCGGGTTCGGCGGAGAGGTGGCGCGAGAATAGTGAGCGGAGGCTTGCATATCTTTGCCGGAAGACGCTCCCTGACCAAGATTACGGTACATGGCTTTGGCCTCCGGGTCATCCGGCTCGGGAAGGCCTCGGAGTAGCATCGCGGCTGCAGCCACGTTCTGGCTCGCGTGGGAAGAGGCGAGGCCATCGATTCCTCCACGACTTGTGGCTCATCGGCGTGCGCGCCGCGCGCGCCTCAAGCACCGATGGGGCTCGGGCTCATCTGCTCAGTCGGCTGGAGCTTATCGGTCGGCCCGCCGGTCCTCGATTCTTTCTGCTGCCGTGAAACTTCGTCGCGGCGAGCTTGCAGCGCTCGGCGCTCGCGTTAGTATTCCTCCTCCTGCGCCTTAGTGCGGCTGGATGGAAACCCGTAGCCGCGGGGATTCTGGTCGGAGTTGGCCGTGCGCCATGTTGCACTCACGAGTGCCGCGTCTGCGGCGGTTTGCTCCTTGTCGGGCTGGAGTCGTGGTGGAATAATTTTCCAGACTCGTGAGCAGGCGGCATATAGCGGCCATAGCCATGGCGTGAGCTCGTGGGAGGCGGCGTGGTCGTCCTCCGAGCTCTCAGTGCTCTGACCAAAGCGGCAGGCGCTCATTGGGCTCGGCACAGGGCCTCAGCCGGAGGCGGCGAGGTTATCGGAGATGGAGCCTAGCTTCCGGGCCACGGTCTCGACGGCGGCGGGGTGGCGCGAGCTCACCCGTTGGAGTGGCGATGAAGTTGAGGAGCGAGCGGATTCGGCCCCAGCGTGAACCGCCGTCGCCGGTGAAAGCCATCGAGGAGATGAATGGGAATCCGGAAATGTCTATGAAAGGCGAAGCCCCTACAGCGCGCCAACCGCCGGTGTTTGAGCACAGGCAAGTAAATTTGTAAGTCTTAAGGGGCGCGCGTTCCTGTCACTGAATGGTTAGACTCGAGAGTCCAAGGTGTATCTTGGTTCGGGCGAATGTCCCTACTCGATTCGTGTGGTGGTATTGTATTGCTTTTAGTGCAAATGCGTTTGCAGCGTTTACAAGAAAGAACTCGTCCTTCCTCTCTTTCTCTCATGCTGTGTCCAGTCCTCTCTCCGTCGGGGCTCCGCCCCTTTATATAGTAGGAAAGGGCAAGTTACATTTGGAAAAGGAGGTGGCCTATGCTAAAACCCGGTCCTTCATTCCGGCGAGTCGCTATGCCTCGCCTTGCCCGCCGGTCGGTAGTCCCGTTAGGCGAGGCGATTAAGCGCTTCGTCGGAAATGGCGACGCGCTTTACATGTGAGCTCGGCGAGTGTTGGCGTTGCGGTGTATAACATTAGTGCGCCTCGGGAGGGCGTGCCTTCGTATTATGCGTGGTAGTTGATGGGGTGAAGCTTAACCCGTGACCATTTATGCCATCTTGGGAAAGAGCCACTGCTCCGTCTGATCCTTGATTGGCCCGTCCGCGGGCGCGGCGTAAATAGGCCGGTGGAGGCTTTGACACGTGGCCCTTGGCGGAGGTTGCCTTAATTTGGTCGAAGTCGGGGGATCCCGACCAGCCGCGGGGGTCGGGAGCCCTACTTGGTCGGGGACGCTCGTCCTGATCGGTCGGGGAGGGGCGTCCTTTGTGGTCCCACGGGTCCTTTGGTCGGTAATGGGCTTGGGGCAGCCTGCTTGTTACCCTGGGCCATTGGGGTACCCCTGGTATGAGTATTCGTCAGTCGGCGTCCCACTTGGTCGGGATTGCTCGCCCCGCTCTGGTCGGGGACGAGCGTTTTTCTGTGGCATCGCGGGTCCCTTGGTCGGAGCTAGGCTTGACGCGGCCTGTTTGCCATCCTGGGCCGTTGGGGTACCCCTGGTATGAGTATTCGTCACTCACCAAGATACTCGATGCCCGTTGTGCCACCGGCTTATTGGCTTGTTTCATGTAACAATCTTGCAATCTAATGCAGGCTAATGTAATCATCTCCTTGTGCTCATTCGGTATGAACGGTTGCCCCAACTCGAATTGCTGCACCAATGGGGCAAACGGAAAGTCACAGGCTGACGTAGTCCCTTTCGATTTGCTCTTGTCTCCGCCTCCCCTTCTATCAAATATCGTCTTCACGAGGCGGCCCGGCCAGCTGTAATGCGGCATGTGCACGGCGGGACCACGATAGCAGGTTGGCGGGCTCCTTCAGTGTAGCACATGGCTCCGGTAGTGTTGGTAGCTCCGACGCATCATGTGGCTCCGGTAGTGCTTGTAGCTTCGGTGCTCCTGGGCGGGAATCGAAGGAGATGTCCTTCTTGGGCCACTGGATGAATGTGCCGATGGCATCCCCTAGTATAATGATCTCGTCGTTTGGGGGCATCTCCAGCGTGACGTCCTTGCAAATTTCACGTACATCGTCAACATAGACCTTCACGTAACCCGGCTCTAAAGTACAACCGTGCACAAACGTCCCTACACCGGATGCATACTCGCGCCCCTAAGCAGCCTGCAGGGGAACAGAGCCGTTGGCAATCCTCATTTGTAGACTACGTGGCATGGCCACCTATATAAGGGTACACAAGTAATTAGCTAACACATCCAACATGTCTATCTAAGGAGCATTGTAGACATGTATATTACCCCAGTTTCATTCGGAGGAAATCTGGTTTCATCCACGTCGTCTCGAGGGAGCGACGCATAGCTGCTCCATTGTTGGTTGAAATTTGACTGCTGTACTTCTTGGGCTTGCACGTTCTGTGCCTACCTCTCCGCAGCCTCTCTTTGCTGGATCCTTTCCTCAAAGCTTCGTAGCTGACTATTGAACTGTGCTATGATCCTTTCCTTAATCAGGGCTACTAGCCGTTCCTCACACTCGGCTTTGCTTCTCTTCCTACTCCGGTATGTGTCGGAGTCATGTGCGAATCCCATTTCCAAGTAAGTTCAGAGAAGGTAAGTTAAGAGAAGCAAATTTAAGAGAAGGTAAGTTAAGAGTTGTTTTGTAAATACAAGGTTAAGAGAATCAATATCGCTTACAAGACCAATCATTATTGTTCAACAAAGCGCATCTTATAAAAAGAGATGCTGCAAAAGATCTATGAAGATCAAGCAAGTCTTAGGGATGAAACTTATAAAAGGTTTGATATGATCAAAGGAAATCAATGGGATCTAAGGAAGTTAATAGGTGAGATCAAGACTGAATAGTTGGTGGTCAAGGATAGATTGTATGATCTCAAGAAAAAGCAGAATGCCCAAGATGTCAAAATCGACAATTTTGCTCAGATTGTGTACAAGAACTTTGAGAAAACTGGTAGCTGCTTGGACTTGGCAAGGGGATGTGCTTGAATACCTTAGGGACTTCTCTCAAGAAGCAAGAAAAAACTTAGTCTCAAATCAGGAACAAATAGCACAGCTCATGTTGGATCAGTCTAATGAGACTCAAGAGCTAATCAGAGATGTCCAGCATGATTTCAACGAACTTTCTTTCAGTCCTCAGCCAGGTGATCTTGATTACCCCAGTTGGCATGATCAGGCAATAGCTGCTTCACATTCTGAGAATGACCAAGAGCAATCACCTCCCTCTCCTCCAAGAAGAAGTACAAGCTCCAGAATGGCAAGCATGTTGAAGAGGACCTTTTCAAAGCGCAAGAAATAACCTTTTTGGCCATTGATGCCAAAGGGGGAGAAGAATAGAATAGTTCTCTCAGTAGAGCCTCTTTTCTTAGTAATCTAAGCTTGTTATAAAGAGCTTATTATAAAAAATCAAGTCTTCTATGAATAACACAAGTCTTTTATGAATTTTGCTTCTCTTGATGGTTTATGCATGTGTTTCTTTTGGACCTATTGATATTTGTTTGATTTTATTTTAAGTTAAATCTGAAAAACCCCTTCTGAATGATTCTGATATTGCTTTATGTGTTCAAATTAAATTCATCTCATGCATTCATTCAGGGGGAGTATAAAGTACTTGAATCATTTAAACATTATCTGTTCTATCAGACTAACTTTTATATGCAGGAAAAATAATTCTTATTTAGCTCTCTGAGTGTAATATCGAAGATATTGTCATCAATCACCAAAAAGAGGGAGATTGAGAGCATCTAGGCCCCTATTTTTGTCAATACTTATTATGTAGGTTTTGGTGTTGATGATCAAGAAGGATACTAAGTAGAAGCCGACAACAGCCGTATTTGATGATCAAGGCTAAGGTCTTTATTTCTAGTTTTGGCTTGGGAGTTGATTCAAGCCATATTAAGAGGGATTATACATAAGAAATGATCTTGGTTCATATGCAAAATCACTAAGATTACTTGGAGCATAGAACATTTCATATCTCATTCAAAAATTCAGATCTTCCCTTTCCTAGCCAAAAAGAGTTCTCTCTCGGATCAAACATCTTGTCAGGCGCTCAAGAAATCAAAGTTCAAATCCTAACCGAGCGCACACCATGTACACCGGACCGACTTTTTTAGTTCTACGCTAAGAGATATCCTTTGATGTATTTCAACCGAGCGTACACCGTTCACGCCGGACCAATCCAAATTCTACGTGTACGCCGAACTAACTTTTTCGGTCCGGTGCAAACATACTTCACTCAGATAAAACCAGTTGTTTTCCCATATACGGCGGACCAACTTTTTCGGTACGGCACAAACGTTGTTCGTTGGTACTCAAATAAAACAAAGCATGTGTACATCATACCAACATTTTCAGTCCGACACAAACTTCCTTGACTAGTGTAACAACCTCAAAATTAATAAAATAAATGAAAATTCATTAAAAATATTTTTTGTATTATTTCTGAAATTACTGAATTTTCTGGATTTATTGGATATTCTTTTAGCTTTTCCTTAATATAAGAAAGTGAATTAAAGAATATTGCAAAGTGATAAAAGTAAAAAGTAAAAATGCCAAGTCAACAAAAATTTACCAAAGTCATAACAAAAATCTAAGGCCTCTCCACAGCCAGTTTAAGTCGGTGGAAGAGCTGGACTAAATAAAATATAATTTAATCAAAGCAAATCATGTGAAAAGAAGACAGGGTAAAAGGGTAAAAGAATTTTGTAGAAATCTCTGGAAGTTATCCTGGATCAATATTTTTACCCTGCATACATAAACACAGTGTACACCTCCATTAAAAATATAAATAATTTAATAATTCATTTTACAATTTTAAAAATTCAAAAACAGTGAAAAAATAAATTGGAAAATAGTAATGTTAGAATTATTAAAACTTAAATATTACTAAATAAAATATTAAAATTTTTAATAAGGTGTAAAATACCATTTTATACTCTCATAATTTTTTTTACAAAATATAAACTTAATTTTGATTATAAATTAAATGAAAAACAGATTTGACAGAACAGCAACAGCCTCATTGTCAGAATTATTTAAAATTATACATGTGTCATAAAATGGTGAAAATTTTACAGGAGGCTGGTAAATCCCTTTCCGACATAGGGTAAAATTTTTATAAAGTTTTGAGTCGGTTTGACTGATGAATTCTCCGTAATCCTCCCGTTCTGTCCAGAGCCTTCGCCTGACTTCTTTTTCTCGTCTCGCTGACTTGTGGGCCCGGCTTGTCAGCCAGTCAAGCCCAGCCGACCTCGCTGCCATCTGGCCCCCGTGTGTCAGTCTCCCTCTCGCGCCTTTCTTCCCCTCCCTGCTCTCTCGCCCGAGCTAGCTCGCGCGCCGGCCTCTGCCGCCCATACCATGCGCCAAACCGCCCGCCTCCGTATAAAGCCAAGCGTGTCGTCGCAGCCGACCCAGCTAGCCTCCTATGCAACCCATTCCGCCGCTCGTTCCCCCATCTCTTCCAGCTCCGACAAAACCCGAAAAGGGGAAAAGTGAGCAAATCGCCGCCATTCTCGATTTCGCTCCGAGCCATCCTCGCCGAAGCCTCCTGGCATTACCAGGAGCTCATCCCGAGCCTTACATGAAGCCCTTCATCGCCGACGAGCCCCCGCGCCATGCCTTTTCCTCTGTCGCCACCGCGCACTGTGAGAGCTCTGCCCCTTCATCCATTCTTCAAGATTATTGCTGAAATCGAACCGTTGAGGCATGCAGATGCTCGTAGAGGTAAAGATGAACCTCGGGGATCGCTGCCGGCGCCTCGCCGCCGCCGGCCGCCGCGCCGCGCCTCACACGGTGACGCGCTGCAGAGCACCTCGGACCACCGCGCAACCTCCTCGTGTTCGCCTTGCGCACGAAGCCTAGGGTGGAACCCATTCCTTCTCTCCGGCGGTGAATCGTCGTCGGCAAGCTTCGCCGTAGCCGCCGCCGCACCCCACCGGTGGAACCCTCCTTCCCGACCATCTCCGGTCGCGCGCCATCGCCCGCGTGCGCGCGGGTCCGTGTTGCACGTGGTGGAACCGATTCCGCCGCCCGGCTAGTTCGCCGGCGAAGCCGGAAGCAGCTACCTGCTGCGGGTCGCCGCCAAGCGGGCCCGATGCTGTCACCAAGACGCTCAAGCGCCGTGCTACATCGGACGAGTGGCGGCTTTGTCGATTGCTGCGTGGCCGTGCTGTGCACGCAAGGCGCCCCGCCTATCAACCTCACCGTCAGCGACGCGCGGGTTCGCGTGTCGATCGCGCGCATGTCGCCGATCCACGTCGTGTGGGCCTGGCCTATCAGCGCCTCGGCGCGGCATCGCCCGAAAAGGGAAAGCGCACTTTCCCAGTGAAAGCGTACTTTCCATTTTCGACAGTTTTCTAATTTTCAGTATTTTTCAAAACCTAGAGTATTCAAACTTGGATATCTTTTGAACTAACTGTCCAAATTTGAAGAAATAAATTTCTAAATTCATATAAAATCATTTAGATTTATAATATGCAAAAATATTTTAGACTTGAATTTGTTTTGAATTTTTGAATTCAAATTTAAAGAAAGGGTTAGAAATATGTCATACATGAAAATTTTGCAAATGACCACCAAATTTAGTAAAATAAATTTTGTTAGATTCCTTGTAACCTCAGGAACTATAATATGTAAAAATACTTAGGGTTTGTTATAAGAAAATTTTGAGTTATTAAATATGTGGTAAAATGGTGCAATAATAATTCAAATAGATTAAATCTTTAAATTGCAAATAAGAACCAATAATTCATGTAACCATTTATGAATTTGTGAAGTTATTTTATTTGAATATTTTCATCTGATTTCTTTTTGGCCCTATTGAAATTTGGTTTTTGTTATGTGTTGCTATACGACGTGTAGAACCCGACGAACCTGGTGTATTCGACGATCAAGAGATAGACGTCGAGGAGAATCAACAAGGCAAGCATCCCCTTTGATCATATTGATCCCAGCTTTATAAATGTTTTCATTAAAAGTTTTACTGCATACTTTATTTTTATTAAAGTCTGCTATATTATGAAAATTGGTAGTTGTACCTGTAGTTTTATAGAACTTCCTTGATAAGTATGGATCTGTGAACCTAGAAAACCCTAGAATGACATAGACATTATTTGATGTCAATATGGGTCACTTACACTTAGTGTTATGCTTAGCCGTGCTTAAAGCAATGTAAAACTGTGACTTGATTAAAAATATTGGCTATGACATTTAATTAAGAATGACCATTTTTATGGTTGGTATTTTGGTTGGAAAAATGAAAATAAAACTATGGTTTAGATGCGGGCGATTATTGGCAATAGCCGGGAGTGCATGTCTTTGCACGTAGTGTAGGGTGGAGATTATTGCCCGTGTCGAGTTAAGGACCGAACTATGGGTTGTTTTCAGGCCAAGTATAATCATCCAACCACAAGTGCTGGTATGGGACAGCTCTAACTTATTAAGTTATTTAAAACTGGCTTTGCACTTGGAAGGCCGGAGTAGTACGAGCTGTTTCTTAATGAATTGCTCGACGGAAGTCCACACCGAGGTGATCATGGAATAAGCGTCTACCAATATAACTGTATCGCCATCACGTAGGTAGCTCCATCATTTCTATGCTCTGAGTTCTTACGCCACAGAATGGGTTTATCGTCACCGTGCTGGTGCAAAGTTAGGATTAAATAATGTAACAATTATAACATGACTCTCTACGGCACACCAAAGGAAGTGTGCAAATATCGATTGCTCAAAGAGTCAGTCATGTCTTGTGGGGAAAGCTGTATACCTCTGCAGAGTGTAAAACTAATCGATTAGCCGCGTCCGCGGTAATGGACACTTGGTAAAGTCATCACATAGTTAGTAGTTTTGTTATTTTCATAAAATGCGGTTTCTACCGTGTGTTGGCAATTTCTACTGTGCGACAGTGGAAATGGTTACTTAGATATGGTCAATTTACCCAGGTGTGAGATTTTATTTACTCGCACTTATATACTGTCAATTTATTCAATCTTCTTTTAAAGTAAATTTTGTTGCAATCTATTATTCTGTATTTACATTTCAAACTGGCTTTCTGCAAATTAACCTTAATAGCCTTCCATTGAAATAACCTGCATGTATTTTAGGATTTGCAAAAGACTTGCGAGTACGTAAGTACTCAACTTGCCTATGTTGATGTTTTTAGGTGAAGAATCAGATTACCCCAACGATTCAAACGTTGATGCAGGATACGGGGAATTTAACAATGAATTTTTCTAAGGTTTTTCCCTTGTCAGTTGCCTGTGGGACAATGGGTTAAAAGGCATACTACAAGAAGTTGTCTCCACTGCAGTTTTACTTTTGGTATTGTAAAAATATTTTATATGTAACCTTACTTCCGCTGTGTAATAAAGTTTGTGTATGACTGTGATATCAATTTGTATTTGTGCGTACTAGCTACTGATCATGGGACTAGTACTGTATGCACATGGTATCCATTTTTGGTATTCATTATAAAAAATGGGGGCCTTACAACTAGTGTATGTATACGACGGACCGTTATTTTCGGTCCGACGCAAATGGGTCACATTGAGTACAATAATATTTCTCCAATCTTATGTACCCCGGACTAACATTTTCAGTCCGGCGTGTGTGTATATTTCAACATATGACTCATACACCTTAAAATTCTTATAAAAAGGGCAGTAGTTGACCTACCCCATCTATCCTACCAACCCCCAACGGGCAAATGGCAGGTACAACAATTATTTCTGTTCAGGCTCTATATATACAGTGCTTGGGTTCACAAAATATATAGAGCTTTGCACATACACATCCTTGATATTCTGAACACAGTTGACATCTTTCAAATCAATTACAACTCTTTGATCTTTAGAAATCTCTAAGCCTTCATTCTATCAAAGAGTTCGAACTTCAACTCAAAAACTAAAACACTCATTCTGAACATTTAGTGTTCTTGCTCCAAGCTGAGTCTAGTTTGCATCTAGCTACTGAACCAAGAGACATGGCTTGTGGATAGTCTATTACTCTTGGAACTAGCTGTTCCTAGATGGTTGGAGAAGTTGTTGGTGCGACCTATCCAACAGAGATTGTGGAAGGCCACCATTGCTGTGAAAGGTTGAGACTCACCTCGCTGGAGTGGTGGAAGAGTCAAGCTAAGGGAAAACTAGAAGCCATTGTGATTGGCTATTTGGTGGAGCAATACATCTGAAGAAGTGTTTTTGGTTAAGCTATACTTCTGAAGAAGTGCTCTAACGGGGACGTAGGAGTTTGAGCTCTGAACCTCGGTGAAAAATCTTTGAGTCTTCCTGTTATTGTTTTATCTTGTTTGTTTCTCTTATTGTCAGTTCTCATTCAAGTTCTTCTCTATACAAATCATACTGAAACAGAGTTGTATTGAATCTTTATACTAATTGTTTCTGTTACTATTTTTATTGAGAAAAGTTTTTCCATAAGAATTAAAAAGTTTTAAAGTTGCCTATTCACCCCCCCTCAGGCCAGCTTGATCCTTACAATAAGGTAGCGCTGGCACCCAAAATACTCGATCGATCGCATTCTACATCATGATTGCCTTCGATGCCATGAGCAGCTCAAACTCCATCCCCTCCTCTGTCGGCTCCGTCGCCCCATGTGGGAGTCCACTACCGTCACCTCCGACTCCGGCTCCGCCACCGCCACCACCTTCGCCTCCACCACTGACTTACCCTTCGCAACCGCCACCGTCTTCACCTCCTCGACTTTCGAAGCCCCTGCGACAATGGCTGTGGCACCACAGTGCCCTATGACTGAATCCACCGGTCGCAGCTTATGAGCTACACCGACGATCTCCTCTGTCGCCCAGTATGTCGCCCACCTCAGGCACCACTCCCTCCGCCTCAAGCGTCGTCAGAAAGAAGCATCCGCCAACAGCAATCTCCAACGACGACGATAGTTTTGACTCGTCGGTTGGCTATCGTGATGGTTGAGAGCTGGAGGATGACCCAAATAGAGCAAGTTCGAGCAACAACCCCAACGGCCGCAGCGACGACTTTGAAAACGACAACTCCGATGATGACGAGGACCAGACTAGCTAGGCTTTCCCATCAAGAACTTTTGTAGGGAAATTTTTGTATATTGTGATGCATCAAGAAGCTAGTTCTTATATGAAATGCATATTTCGTTTAACTATTCCAAAGGATTCACTGACAGCTGGGGTTCACCAGCTTAATTTATCAGAATTGATCATCACAGACGATTTGTGGATAAAACCGTCTATGGTATTGTCCTCATCACATACGGTTTTATCCACAAACCATTTGTGAAGTTCTCCCCGTTATCACAGACAGTTTGTGGCTAAAATCGTCTGTGATGTCATCCTCATCACAGGCGGTTTTAGCCACAAACCGTCTGTGATGTTATCTGCCTCATCGCAGACGGTTTGTGGCTAAAACCGTCTGTGATAAGCGCGACATCACAAACGGTTTTAGCCACAAACCGTCTGCGATGTGCCCGAGCCTATTCCCATACGGTTTTTGTAAAATACAGTCAATGATGATGTGTCTAATATAACCCCTTTTATAGTAGTGTAAACTATTAAGTTACTTAGATTTAGCTTTGCACATTGCAAGGCTAGATTAGTACAGGCATTCCGAGTAGGTATGCTCGTAGGGGAGTCCACACAGAGGTGTGGGTGAAACGCATACCAATATAACGGTGTATGCCTTACTATGGGGATAAATTGTTATGTTAGGGATGATGTGCCTTGGTTACTATGTGAATGACAGGGATGGACTGTCATGTCTTGGGTGTGTTGTTTCTGTCGCCATAGCAAGGGGTTGACATCACCAGGCTGGTGCAAAGTTAGGTTTATGTAATGTAACAGTTTTGCCATGACTCTGTGGCACACCAAAGGAAGTGTGCTGAAAGCTTGCACAAAGAATCGGTTATGTATTGTGGGTAAAGCTGTACACCTGTGTAGAGTTTAAATATTTTCGAAAAGCCTTGCCCGTGGTTATGGGAGATTTGATGAACTGACACTAGTTAGATGTTTTGGTACTTTCAAAAATAGATGATTTGGAAACATGTGTTGAAAAGTATTTATTTTAGATTATGTATCAGGGAATGGCAAAGGAATGTTGATATTTTATGCCAGGGATTGGCAATGAGATGATGCGATACTCCCAATCATGGAGGACTATGAGTTGTTATTTTATGCTTACGTACTTATTTACATATCAACCAAACTTGCTTTTACAAAATTCAGTTTACAATCTACTACTTGTTATTTCATATTCAAATTCGCTTTATAGAAAATAACCGTAGAAGCCTCCTTTGACATAGCCTGCATTCTATTATTTGTATTTGCGATACACTATAAGTTTTGTTGAGTACACAAGTACTCAACATTGATTAATTTGTTGGTTTAGGTAATGTGAGACCCCATTCTTGCGAACAGAAACCTCCATGTGATCACTGTACTAGTCCCATGATCAGTGGCTAGTACTCATATGTTTACAACATTCATATCACAACCACACTCGAGAGACAAACAGATACATATATAGAGGAATAATTATACAAAGTTCAGTATTTTACAAGAGACTGAATAGCGGAAATAAAGAGTTAAAAGAACTCCAAAAGCCTTGCGGTTTGCCCACTAACCCCCAGGCAACTGACTAGGCAAACCTAGAAGAGATCGTCGTCAAAAACCCCGTGCCCTGCTTGGAAATAAGAATCATCTGGCACATCGCATTCTTCGCCCTCTGAGACAACAGATGTAAGGTTGAGTACATTGGTACTCAGCAAGACAGATGTTTGACAAATGCAATTAAATAAATATGCAGGCTGACAGGCTACAGGTTATTTTGCAGTCGCATAAACAATTAAATGTATGAATATAATAGATTGCAATATCGCATTTTAAATAAAGCAATTGAGAGACATAAAGCTATAAGTAAATATCAAGTCTTTCAACCCAGTCTACCCGACTGCAAAGGTTCCCGGTGTCGATCCTTTGACACAAACAGTTGGTTGCAAAACAGTTTCCAAACCAAACCCATTTTTCAAAAAATACCAAAAGACTCTAACATTGGAATGACTTCTCCAAGTGCCCATGACCGCGGGCGCGTCTAATCGATTAGATCTTACACTCTGCAGAGGTGTACAGCTTTATCCACAAGGAATGATCAACTTCTTTTGCCAGGCCAATTAACACACTTCCTTTGGTGTGTCGGCAAGGAGATCATACAGAGCCGTTACATTACTTAGACGTGGCTTTGAAACCAGCCCGGGACGTTAACCCTCGCCGTGGAAACAGAAACACTCACCCAAGCCGTGGATCCACCTTTATCACACCCAACACCACGTTTCTGTTCATGGCAAGGCGTACACCGTTGCATTGGTATGTAGAAACCCCTACAGGCAGACCTGACTGGAATGCCTGTGCAATCTCCCGCCTTCCTTAGATGCAAAGCCACATCCAAATAACTTAATAGGTTAAGACTAGGGGTGAAAACGGAAACGGAATTTCCGACCGTTCCGGAGAAAAAAGAAAACGGAAGCCTTTTTTCGGAAATGGAAACGGAAAATGTCGGTACAGAAACGGAAACGAAATTTTTTTGTCGGAAACGGAAATGAAAACGGGAGAGCCATTTCCATCGAAAACAAAATCGGATATTCCGTATAAGTGAAACCGGAAATTCCGTCAAAAATTTGGCCCACTTGGCCCAAAAGGAGAATGGAGAATTTACATTTATTTTTGAATTAAAATAATTTCAGAAATACAAATGGCTTTATAAAAAATATCAAATAGAGTTCAAAAATTTCGAAAAAAATCTCAAAAATACTTTGGAACATTTTGAACCTAGAAAAATTATTTCTAGCATAAATTTGCCTTCATTTTTCATGAATAAATTAATTATCTAAATCTAAAAATAGCAAAATGGCATTTATAAACTCAAGAAAATCCATAATAAATCTCAGAAAATCATAAATGAACAATGAACAAAAATATGCAAATTTTAGGGCATTACATCTTTATAGTTGGAGGAGCAAGAGGATGTCGATGATAATGATATGTAGGAGGACATGATGGTCTGACCTGGGGGACAAATAGCGAGCCTTTAACTGACAAACTTGAGAAAAAACTTTCTAATGATACCAGTGAATATAACATTGTTCTTATATCCGCCTTTGAGGTGGAATGAGTTACATTGTTTTTACGGTCATGTATATTGTGATCATGTACTATGTTCTTGTGGAATTTTCCACTTTCGTTTTCGTATCCGCTCCGATCCGTTCTGCATCCGTTTCCGTCATTATTTGTTTTCGCATCCGTTTCCGGAGTTTCCGATTTCGTTTCCGTTACCGGTAAAAGATGTGGAAACGGAAACGACTATTTACCGACCATTTCCGTTCCGTTTTCACCCCTAGCTAAGATTGTCCCATACCAGCCCTCGTGGTTGTACGGAATCTTGGATCTACCGTCCCATTGCTCCGTCCTTAATTCGACACGGGTGATACTCCACCCTACACTACGTGCAACTCCCTTTGCACCACCGGCTATTGCCAATAATCACCCGCATCCAACCATAGTTTTATTTTGGGGTTTTTAACAAACTACCAGCAACCATTTTCCAAAAGGACCATACATTTGTTGAAAAGACCGAAAACATATAACGGATAGCTTAAGCAAGAGTAATATGCTAGCGATTATACCCAAAAGACATTATGCATGTCTAGTTCATACTTAGGTTTACAAGGTTCACATGTCCATACAAATTAAGGAAAACTATAATGTACAGGGGTAACTACAACTTCTACCCAAGATAGCATTTCTATGGAGAATTACCGGAATGCATAATACATTGGCGAAAACAACATATTGTAGGCAAATTATCAGGTTCAACATGTTCAAGGGGGTGCTTGCCTTGCAGCTCGCCGTCTGGCTCAAAGTCTGGATCTGCAACTGGATCGTCTTCTTCCTCGAGAACGTCTGTGTCTACACGTCGTGAAAAGAGGAATACAAAAGAATCAGCAAATTCCAAAAAAAGGCAAAAAGAAGACAAACAGCCAGATAAACGCATACTCAAACCAAAACAGAGGTTGCTTCAAAAGAATTATTGTTATTTAAGTTTTGAATTCAAAATGCAAAGATTACTTAGATAGACAAAACATTAACTGGATGCTTCCAGGACAAACAAGAGCAGTACCGGAAACACACTCTCAGCTCTCTCACTGCTCACAAAAACTGCAAAAACTATACCACTTAAGGCTAAAGAACTAACAAAATCTACAAGCTAAACTTGAAGAAATAAGAATATTCCTCCAGAATACGGTAGCACAAACTTAGGATAGCACTTTTAAGGCGTTTTCCTAATTTTTTGGGTTAAAATATGACATAAAACTTACAGCTAAAAAGGTTTAAACGAAACTCTAACTTAGGCTACAAAAACTGAACTAAGCAGGCTGAACAATATCACTTAAGGATATTACACTAACGCAAACTAAGTGAAGCATAGCTTATTAATAAGATCTTTTTCTGGAACATAATAGTACATACTTTTAACATCATTTCTATGCTATCCATCATAAAATTCTCACTTAGAAGAGTTATTCTACAAGCTACCAAAAATGCTTAAGTGATTCTATTACTTTAAAAACATAACAACTAGGCTCAAGTTGCTAGCTCATTTTGCATGCACAACTTAACAAAAAGACATCCTTTCATCAGAACCTAATAGAATAAATTGGGTAGAGCATTTCAAAGCTGTTTCTACAACTTTCCACGTTTAGACACATCATTTTATTTAACGCTGAAAAGACCTTCATGACCACAAAACTATCACTATAACATGTCAACTCCCTCTTTCAATTATGACCAGACCACTCATCACCTTTCATTCATTTTCCTAGTATTACCAGGGCATGATCTTATAAGCATTTTAAAACTTGTTTTAGATTATTTGAACTTAACATTAATAGGTTACACCCACATTTGTTGTTATAATAACTACTTCCCTCTAGTAGCACAACATAATTTATATCTTTTCTCTAAGCATTTCCTCATGAATGAGCTTATACTGGCATATGATCCTTCAAAATAAACTTTACCTACATAAATATTAATTTATACAAGTTTTATCTATTTATTCCATTTTCATATTGAAAGTTCATTCTATTTGAATTTGATGTATAACAAAGTAACATATAAACAATTTTACATATCTGGAACACTTGCAGATCAGGGGTTCCATAAAATTTATTTTATTCTACTTTAGCTTATCTAAAAACATTTTATTTAAATGGCATTATTCATACCTATGGGCTTCTTTGCATTTAGAAAAATTGCACAGTACTCATCTTCAAATAATTTTTCCATATTCTGATTCTACAGGATTTTACACGATTTTAGAAATTAGTTTCACAAATTTTAGAGTTATGGTTCAAAAGTTATCAACACTTGATTCTAGTCGGTTTTGAAATAAAATCAGAAATTCAAAATACGTCTTCGCTGTTGGAAAGCGGCTTTTCACCGCGCGTGCATGGACGCGTTCAAATACGCTCGCTCACTGACAGGTGGGGTTCATCGGTCAGCGAGACAGAACAAAGGCTACGGCTCTAGGCTCACCGCCGGCGAACTAGCTCCGGAACGGCGGGATGGGTAACAGAAAAAGCATCAGCGCGACAAGACGCATCTAGGGGTGGCGCTATCTCAGCGAATGGAGGTCGGGAAGATGGTTGCCACTGCGAGGGTGCGGCGGCGCCATGGCCGAGATGGAGAGGGCTCCAACAATGGCCATCTTTCCGACAGGCAAGGGTCGCGAGAGCATCAGTAGGACAAGGGGGTTTGGACACACCTTGCGGTTTGGTCAGAGGATGTCCGAGCAGAGCTTCCACAGTGCGCCGGCCACGAGGAAGAAGAAGAGAGGTAAAAGAGCACCCGGTGGCTGACGAGTGGGTACCGGCCCCACTGTCAGCAACTGCGTGCCGCCCCTCGACACCGGTAGCGTCAAGCGACACGACCTCGGGCCCGGTATCGTGAGTAGATGCAAACATGACGAGACAGCACATGAACTCGTCGGACTTAACATTTATTTAAGGGTCATTCGATGCCCAAACTTCATGAAAACTTTTTACTAAAGTCTACTGGGAGTTTGACGTCTGTTGAAAAAATTGGAGAGCAAAACACCCTCTAGATTATTTATGTAAATTCTGACACTGCACACTACCCAGATTTTTCATTTCGGGTTTTGATTTATTCAAAGCTTCATATGATAATATTTATTTTTTAAAACTTTTTTTAAAGGGTTAAGTTACTTCTAAAGGTACTACAATAAAATTTTGAAGTCGAAACATCAAGTATTTATTTTATAAGAATTCTGACATTCCATTTTCCAATTTTCTGAGGCCTCTGTGTTTGAATTTTTAACTAGCTTAAACGGCATCATTAATTTATGAAAATTTACCAGTGACAGTTTTTATACTCAGGGAACTATGATAATTTTCTCAACTTTCGATAGACATTCCTGTGCATAAAATTTTATACTTGATGATCATACTGATTTACCAGCATAGATAAGGTCCCATGGTAAATTTTCCTAGCTTTTACTTCTACCATTTTATCTTTTTACCTTTTTCCCTTTTTCTCAAACTCTTTTATTCAATTTTCACACGATGCAATGATCCAAGAAAACCAAATTAAAACAAATAATATCAACAAAACTCTAAAACATTTAAATTTAAATTCGTACACTTTTACTGTTTTGGATTTTTAGGATGTTACAGGTAAAGATAGCAAAATCTCATAAAACGCATACTTTGATGCATGATACATGTATTATATCGACGAGTTTTTCTAGGTTTTATACCTTGTCAGTTGCTTGAGGGTTTGTATGGGCATACCACAAGGCTTTTGAGTTTTCGTTGCAATATATTAAATCTTGTAAGACTTTATTGTATAAGCTTCCGCTATTACATGTATAATATCGTGTATGAATGTGTTACCAATGTTGAAAAAATACGTATGTACATACATACTAACCACTGATCATCATGAAACTAGTACTGTATGCACATGAGACTTTCTTGTGTTAAAAGGAGGGTCGTTATAGATCTAGTGGATCTCGTCGCCAACGACAAGCAAGACAACCGTATCCGGCTCATTCTGTCATCGGCAATGAGGAAGACAACCTTATTCGGTGTACTCACTTGTGGCCTCTCGAAGTCCGCTGTCTGCCCTGCTAACCCGCAACCTTTTGTCGTTTGTCGCCGCCACCCAAGCCAACGGTCATCTCGCAGCCGCCAGCCTACTCACTGTCCACATGTAACAGCCCAAAAAATTTAATAAAATAAAGAATGGAAATTTTAAATTTTGAATATGTTTTTTTTATTTTCTGGCATTATTGGTTTTTCTTGGAATTTTTGCTGTAAAGAAAGATCTTTTATAATGAATTAGTAAAAAGATAAAAGGTAAAAGTAAAAAAGATAAAATTAAAAAGGTAAAAGTAAAAAATGTCAGAAAAAATTGTATTTAATACTGGAAATATCTGGAACTCTTTTTCTGCATTTCAAAAGCAGTATGGACACAATAATTGATAAAAAGAAATGGACTTAATGAAGATTTGACTGAAATCAGCGCAATGTCTGATTTTTGTAAAAATCTGCATAGCTCACCTCGAGCTAAAATTTTTATCATATCCTCTACAGAGAAATATCAATCTTCACTAAAAAAACATAAAATATTAATATCCAAATTTAGTGCCTTTTAAAATTCAGAAAAACATAATAAGAAAATCTGAAAATCTCAATGTCAGAATTTTTATAAATTAAATCAATATATATTAATTTGAAATTTGTAAAGGTGTATATTATAGTCATAAGGAACCTCTACAAGAAAATTCAAATTTTTTTGATAAATTATTTAAATTAACTAGGGTTTGTCGTCAACGGAGCTAGTGCAAAGTTAGGTCTATGTAATGTAAATGTTATGTCATGACTCTCTGCGGCACACCAAAAGAAGTGTGCCAATATCGATTGCACAAAGAGTCCGTCATGACTTATGGGTAAAGATGTATACCTCTGCAGAGTGAAAATCTTTTCGAAAAGTCGTTCCCGCGGTTATGGGAAACTTGGTGAACTAGCACTAGTTAGATATTTTATTATTTTCAAAATGCTTGGTTTCATTTGATTTGTCATGTGATGGCAAAAACAGGATGAACTGTTGCTCACGAAAGACTGTGAGTCGTTACTTATGCTTTACATACTTGTTATTTTCATATCAGTCTTACTTGCTTTTACAAATTCCATTTGTAAATTACTACTTGATTTTTTAAATTCAATTTTTCTTTATACAAATTAACCGTAGAAGGCTCCTTTGACATAGCCTGCATTATTGTATTTTACAAATACCACCTTAAGTCTTATTGAGTACGAAAGTAGTCACCCTTGCTTATTTGTTGGCTTAGCTTTTGAAGATGATGAGAAACCAGAATATGTGTATTATGACACAAGCTATGGGGAGTATATTGATGAGTTTTTCTAGGGCTTAGCCTTTTCAGTTGCATATGGGAATGATGGGCAAACTACAAATCTGTTGGTTTTTCACTGTAATATTTATGTACTTTTGGTCTGTAAGACAGTAATTACTTAATGAAATATACGTACCTCGTGTATAGATGTGTTATCAATGTTATAAATGTGCGTACTAGCCACTGATCATGGGAGATGGGACTAGTACGGTATACATATAGATTCTTATTTTAGTATTTTATATCAAAAATGAGTGTCACCTCAGCTCACTCGCACTTGCTCGCCTGCTTGATGTATCTCTCTATTGTTACTGCAAGGTTGGCTTAGATGCATTCATGACGCCGCTCTCTACCGATTGAGTTCAAGAGACGGACGTGGCCTAGTTGGTTAGTATGAGTTGTGGGTCAAGTGGATAAGGTCGTGTAGTAGGCATCGTGAATTCGTTGTCCTGAATCGTCTGGGCACCGTGGATTCGAGTGACTAAAATCAACTATTATTTTCTATACTTGTATTAGCTATCTAAGGTATATGGTATAGTAGTTTTTCTGTATCGCTAATAGTGCATTGGTGTTCCTGTTTTTCAGCTAGCGTTGACTGGCTTGCGTGCATGTTAACGATAATCGGCAAGATGGAGATTTGTCGCTAATATTACTTTTTATGAAGTGTGTTTCAACGTAAATCGTACCGTCGTATCTCAACTTTATCTCAGATCTAAAACTTATAGGTTAAACTAAAATAAATTAAGTTTATGTTTTTAGTCTAAAATATAAATAAGATGACCCACATAAATACTCTTAATATGCCCATAACTCTAACTCTACAGATCTGGTAAAGCGGATCTATACCAAACACAGCCATAGGGTTGAACAAATAATGCCTTGTGGTCGATAGTTGGCACTAGGGAAATTAACTGCATGTTCTGGTAGTGCTAGTATTATCATGCCAGTTAGAGCGATATGTATGAACTGGTATTAGGGTTTGTATTTGCAATGTGTTAATGTAAATGTGTGTCCGAAAAATATGACGACGGATTGATCGGCTTAAACACACGCGAACGCCGGGTTCAAGAGGTTCAAGATGTGTCAGCTGATCTATGGTGATAATTGGCAAGATAGATTGAAAATTACACTCAAAACCGATCTAAGGTGATAATCGGCAATGATCTAAACAGCTATACAAAGCCGATTAAATCAAAAGTAACGATAAGTCTAAGCAATCTGTTAGGACCGATTAGATGGTTGATGAAGGTAGATTTTCTCAAAGAAGACGATGTGCAACAAGATCGGAGAAAACTAAACTTGACGTAATCGGAGAAAATCAACAATCGGTGATGCGCAACTTTATTGATCAACGACGAATTACAAGAGATGTAAATTACAAGACCGCTCCTAATTGACAAGAAAAAGTAGATACAAAGTAGATGTGAGTTGTTTGATTGATTGGTTGTTCTTTTCTGCTTGCCCTTGATGCCCCTTTTATAGTGCATAGGCCGATCGTATCCTTCTATATACAATTAAAATTCTATCTTTAAATAACATCGGTCACAATTCTATCTTCAAATTAATTTTCCCCTTTTTTAACCAATATAATCCAAAAATATCTATTTTTATTCTTATCCTGACAAATTGATTATGCCTTGCCAAACTTAGGTACTAACAATATGCAATGTAAGCACAGGTTGATTTATAGGGAAGCGGGTAGTGCAGCTGCCGCCACTTAGGGTATGTTTGTTTTAGCTTTGGATTCTCTAAAAGCTAATTCTGAATTGTGGTTGTAGAGAAGCTGATTCTCCAAAAGCACACATGAAGTGGATTGTGGATTTTAGTGTATATGAGTGGGCTGGATTGTGATAATCGAATTCTAGAATCGAGATGTTTGTTTTTTATTCTGCTTTTAGGGCCAGAATCCAAAATCAAAAGCTAAAACAAACAGGCCCTTAGGCTTACCCCTAGGGTATGTTTGTTTTAGCTTTGGATTCTCTAAAAGCTAATTCTAAATTGTGGTTGTAGAGAAGCTGATTCTCCAAAAGCACATATGAAGTGGATTGTAGATTCTAGTGTATATGAGTGGGATAGATTGTGAGAATCGGATTCTAGAATCGAGCTGTTTGTTTTTTATTCTGCTTTTAGGGTCAGAATCCAGAATCAAAAGCTAAAACAAACAGGCCCTTAGGCTTGCCCCTAGGACTTTTTCTTATAGGTTTTATGGGGCTATATCAGAGCTGGCAAAGGTGAATAGCAGTGGCGGACGCACGGGGGTGCGCGAGGGGACGAGCGCACCCCCTCTGCTGGAGCTGCGGGTGGAGAAGGGGCGACACCGCCCGCTGGGCTAGGTGGAGGAGGCGCGTCGTCTTGGCCGCCGCCGGGAGGTGGAGGGGCCGGTTTGGCGGCTCGCCTCGCCTCATCGGGTTTGGCCGTCTGGGTGCCGAGCGGGGCCGTGAAGGGAGCTGGGGAGGGGCAGGTCATCTGGTCGCCAGGGTCGAGCCGTGAGCCCATGCGGGGAGGAGCCGGCTGGCCACCGGTAGGAGGCGGGTGAAAGCGCGGAGCCAGAGGGACGCGTAGCGCTCGGGAGTTGGGAGGAACCGAGCAGAGAGGACTGAGTCCAGCCGGCCTAGCTAGAGGATAAGGTAAGCAGGTGAGTTTTTTTTTAAAATTATTGACTAATTAGTAAATTGTATGAACCATGAAATATCACTGTATAATTGCATATAAGATTGTAGGTTTCTTAGTAAATTTAAATTATTGGTTGATTAGTAAATTATTATCTAGTATAATTTATTATAGGCTACCCAAATTTGTAAATTCAATGAAGCTTTTTAGAAGTATGTGTCAATCCAATGCAAAAAATCGTTCCGCCATGTCTAGCACCCATCTATTTTTATCCTGCGTACGCCACTGGTGAATAGTACTGTAGGTCAATTGGTGCATAGCGTGATTGCAACTTCTCATGTGTATACAGCATGTTGGTCAATTGAATGCAGTATAGTGAGTACTATTAATTATGATCGACGTCGCGCTATCTTTGGATCAATCCTGCGTTCACTACTGTGTGTATAGTAGAAACTAGTGATGAGCTAAGGTTGGGCAAACATAAAAGACTCGAGAAAATATTGTGTAAACAAGACAGATGAAAGTAACCGTAATCACCAGAAAGTCAGTTTCGACTCTGCGGGGAGCACAACCCCACAAACACCGGGAGTCCTCGACTAATTGAGCCATGTCGATATCAAATGATGAAAAGAGTTAAAGAGGTGGCCGGCGTCCGGTGCGTTGCGTGAACCAAAGCAAGCAGGCGGCGTTGTGCGGCACGTAGCCGGCCGCCACCCCACATGGGCCACACGTACGCGCGCGCCGCAACCGCGCACCTATTCGCAGTTTCTCGTGCGCTTTATGGCCCATAGGCAACGCGGGGTGGAAGTGCAACTAGCCCAGGCCGGCGGCTAGGTGGGTCCGCGGCCCGCGCTAACCTGACGCTGGCTCCTTGCGGCCTGTCGCCTGTGGGCCGAGCCACGCGCGCGGGAGGCGGGATCCGTGTCAACTCTGCTAAGCCGCAGATGCTGATGCCTCCAGCGCCGTGGTGCAGGCGCGGCATAGTGGGCTGTTTTCCTTTGGCAGACTAACTTTCTCCTATATCTTTCAATTGGGCCGCGTCAAGGTTTCAAATTTCGTTTTCGAATCACATCTCGAAAATAGTCGAAATCCAAAATTTCGATATGATTTCGGAATTTCAGTCTAAATCTGGACGAAATTCAAATAATTAATTTGAAATCCGGTAAATTTGAAACCGAAATTTCAATGATTTTTAACTTCCTATGAAATGGTCTCCCGAGGCTTGAAATAATTAGGTAAAAATATGAAAAAATCATTCAATCATTTGTCTACATTTTTCAAAATTCCCAAGTTAGGATTTAGGACGAAATAAAATTTAAGGACAAAATACATCATGTAATGCCGAAATCTAAGTTAGGGTTTAAACCGAAATACAATTTAATGCCGAAATATATCATGTAAGGTCGAAATCAAAGTTAGGGTTTAAGCCGAAATATATCATTTAAGATCGAAATATAAGTTAGGTTTAGGTTACATAATTTGTATATGTTTTATTTTACACATTTTTCATATGTATTCCTCATAAAAAGTATTATAATTCTCAAAAAAAATTGGTGCGAAATCCTGTCCAAATCATCCAAATCTCGTCAAGATTCACCGAGATTTTTTTATCAAAAATATTGTAGCAACCCTAATTTAAAAAAAAAACAGTTTTACCAGAATTTGAAATCTCGATCTTTGCTGAAATCCAAAATTTTATAGAATTTCGCCGAGATTTTGAAACCTGGCCACCGCAATGTTGTCCGACGTTCTATCTTGTGGTAGATTTGGCGTAATACCGTGTTTACAGTGCAGGGAGTTTGATTTGATCCCCTGCCAGGCTGCCACTAAAGTGTTCTGAAGTCTGAACTCCAGTAAGACTCGCTCACGGATTCAGAATATGGTCTCTCTTGCTCATTGATCCGGCCCCCACGCAAGTACAATGTGATGGTTTTTCGGTACACGTGTTTGTAAGCTCGGTCCTGATGTACAAACAATCCAGGAGTGGTGCTTTTTAGCTGCCACTCTCGCATGTCACAGAACCGGCTGAATTGGCTCTCAATACTGCTAGCCAAAAGACGGACACGATGTACTGCGCATCTACAGCGGATTGGTGAACCTGCAAAACTTCCATTTGCCTCTTGTCAGTGCGCTGCTGTAAATCATGTGGCAGGAAATGCTGTTTTTCAGAAGGTTGATAGCTGCTTTGTTCCGGCGTTTCACGCTTCACACAGTCGCGCTAGCTGCTCAAGGGACCCAGTACGAACTGATCCGTGATCACATCGTCATTCGTCACTTTTGAAGAAAAATGTAGAAAAAGGGAAATTGCTACGGTGATTTTATTCATGAAGAATTTTACTACAGGGAGACCGAATCCGAGAGTCAGAGGGATGGAGGTGTTAGGCTGAGCGGTGGAAGAGACAGGTTGGTCGGATCCAAGAGATGGAGACGCCAGGTTTGGTGCCTAGAGGCGACAGGGAGGTCAGACCGAGCAACGGAGGAGGTGAGTTGGTCGGATCTGAGGGGTGGAGAGATGAGGAGGTTAGATTCCGCGGCCAGAGGAGATGGGATAGACCGGACTGAGTGGTGGAGGAGACGGGTTGGCCAGATCTGAGGTGCGTGGGAGACATGGTCGCTGGAACCGACCCAAACCCTAACTGGCACACGAGTCATGAGATAGGTGAGAGAGAGTGAGGGAGGATGAGGCGTACGAGTTGGAACAAAGGAGAATAAGGAGAAAAACGAAAGGGGGCTTAACTTATATAGCGATAGCATTTGTGGGTAATCGCAATGAAGTTTAGTGACAAAGGGCTATTTTGATTCCACAAAAGCTAAAAAAAAGCACCTTTTAACTGGTTTTTAACTTTTAGTTATATGAAGGCTTTAGGTTGTTTAAAGCCAAGCTGAAAAGTCAATGTTTGTTTCAGTTTCATTTTTTTTTTCTTTTAAGTCAATGAAAAAGTCGAAACAAAAAGGGTAAAAGTGGTGAAGCTGTTACAACTTGAGATAATCTTTGGACCGCCAAGAACGGAAAAAAACTGTTTGAATCACGCATGGTTGCACTTGTTCCGAGAGGCACGGTACTAAACTGCTCATTAGGGCATGTATAATAAGAACAACTCAGCTTACTTATAACATGTACACATTAATTTTATCTTATGTGGAAGAGTGATAAAAGAGGAGAGATAAGAGGACCGGCTCTTATTTAGTAGCAAGCATTGCACGGAAATATAGGTGCTATCGTCAACTAAAAACCAGTGTTAGAGCTGACACGAACAGCTCTTAGTGTTGAAATTAGTGTTTTACCAATAGCAACAAAAATAAAGTTAATGTTGAATGTCTAAATTAAATAATTTAGTGTTTCTTTAGAGAATTGTTGGGAGGACCTGGCTAGCTTTGCGGATAACGGGGACGACGAGATCCAAACATTTCATGAGGGTACAGTTTCAATGACAATGGACATTGAGCCCGGGAACTTGCAAAGCATAGAGAATAGGATAGGAGTAATGGATTAGGTTTATATAAACATTTTTAGCTGCCTCGGAATTTGGAACCAGCGGCTACAAACAACACAGTGCAGCCTTTCTCGTGTAGGCGCCATGATTAAGCTCTTAGTTTATGCTCCAGTGTGCAGTGCACATCATAGGCTCCCAGGGACATGCACGCCAGTTTTTGTAACTTTGTCCTACGAAATTCTGCCTTTTACGAGCTAGTATTGGCCTTTCACCCGTATATATATTCTGGCCTCGCTCACGCTCTCGTGATCTCGGTGCGTTTCACTCGATTACCCTACGCCTTTTTGTTTACTCGGCAAACCAAAGGCACTAGGTGAGAAACGATGTGCGCATTTGAACGTCTTTCTTTTGGATAAAGTCTAAATCTAGCAAAGCAAGGTGCAGCGTCGGCTTTGTCAGTTTCAGCCACCAAAAAGCAGCGACCGTCCCTTTCGTCCATTGCGCTGTAAAAGAACTGATTTGGTGAGGTTTGATGAGCTAATTAAAAAAAAGCAGCTTCCGAACCGCTCCAAGAATCAGTCAGGGCTCCTCACGAAATCTCCCCACAGAAAGATACAGACCACAAGGATTTAGCCCATCTGAAGAAGCAATTTGAAGAATAACCGCCAAACATGCCTTGCACATGAGCTAAAAGCGACGGCTAGGCGTTTCGAGTGCCAGCCTCGCCTGCTCCGAGCCTCCGACCACGCACCGCGCGCCATATTTTTCTCGTTCGAGTTCCCGGCGAGACAGGGATGGACGTCGCCGTCGGGAACGGATTATGAGACCCGCACTTCACCGGCCGGTCGAGGTCGCCACAGCGCGCACGCAATTTTGGGCGATCGATGGGAATCGATCACGCGTTGCTGCAGCTGCTACTTGGTAGCAACACCACCACGTACGAGCTACGACTCCTCTCCACGTCGTTGTCTCGGTATCCACTCGGGATACGAGAGGACAGGCGCCAGACGTCGATCGACCAGGCGGGGCCCGTTTTGAGGCATCTCGCAGCGTATCGACATGCGGCAAGAAGGTTCAGACAGCGAGCGCCAAGGCGGCGGCGGCGGTGGTGGTGCGAGCTCCACCACGGTTTCCTCGCGACTGCAAACCGCTCGTTTCGTGCTCGACGGGCGCCTGCCAGCTCACGCCTGTCGCGTTGGAGAGGGATCCTGGCATCCTCGCCACCAGCACCGCACCTAGCTTTCCCCAGACTCCATGTTGCCCGTGTACACATGGCGTCGCGAGGGGTTTACTGGGTAGTCGGTATGATAAACCATAGTTGTCCAAGGCAAGTGGAAGGAACTCGTTAATAATGAATTGAGCATTTGCATATGTACGGTAAGTCGCTTTACTAACATTGGCTGACAGCCTGACAGCTGAGTTTGGGTGTAAGTACATGAAAAGTGAATTCTAAGTAGTTTGTTTATTGGTGAGTGTACTGTAAGATTCTAGCAGCAAGTACTAATGACAAAATGACAACAATTACTGAAGGTCACATATGGTGTCCCCTAAAAAAGAAAATATGTACTGTGAAATGAAACACTACTATCCTGCAAGTAGAATTTGCGAGAATTGCAAACTTAAGGAACAGAGAAGATAAGTTATGATGAACTTCATAATCTGTACAAGCTTCTTCTTGTTTTGTTTTGTTTTGTTTTTTTGCATTAAGCGTTTCACGTCAATCAAACAAGAAAAATCTAGTGATCAAAGTTAGATGTTTCCTTGATCATACACAACACAGAAAAAGAGGCGATCTTTGCACAAGATTACTTCTCCTTGGTGATGGAAAGTTCTTCGAGCCAGTCTAGGATCCTACTACGGCGAACGCTCTGGCCTCTTCTCACGCCTACCTTAGCCCTGCTCCTCTTCGCTGCCTCCGGCAAGCTGACGGGCTCGACGACGTCGGGCGAGCACTTGCATCTGAGGCCGTCGCCGAACAGCCCCACGGAATGCTTCCTGTCCATGGCGCGGCTCGCCTGCTCGAATCTTGCACTCCTGCCGCTCCCGCCTCTCGCTCCGGCGGCGTTCTTGACCTCGGCGGGGCGCGGAGGGTAGACTTCCGGAGCGCCGACGACGCCGAGGCGTATGATGCCCCACGCAGCGGGCGACGGCGCAGACCCGGTGCTCCGGCGCGGCCGGGAGCGAAGCTGCGGCGACGGGCTCGGGTGCGCGTAGAACAGGCTACTCGACAGCGACCGCCGCGGCGGCGCGGTACCGTGGTCGGATGAGGCGCTCTTCGACGAATGGCTCCGGCTTACGCAGCCGCTGCTGCTGCCGCTGGAGCTCGCGCTGCGGCTGTTTGACCGGGAACCGAAGGCCGCGGTGGACGCGACCGACTCCGATCGCGGCACCAGGACAAGGCTGGCGGCGTCGGCGGCGGTGGCCGAGGAAGGGCGGAGTGGGAGGAGCTTGCCGTGGGAGAAGAGCTCGTCGGCCACGCACATGTCGGCCGCCGCGCCCGCCCCGGCCGGGACGAGGCCGCCGGACGACATGATGTGGAACTCGAAGTCGTCGGCCACGTCCGAGGTGGGGTCGCCGGCGCCCGTGCGGGGCTCGGGCCCGGTGTCTGCCATGGCTCAATTCTTTCCCTGGTCCAAGGAGAAGGGGAAACAAATGGGCAGGTCTCGTTGTGTTGTGGTCACCTGTGGTTTTCTTTCTGGCTCGTTCGATTTTAACCTGGAAGAAAGGAAGGGTTTGGGGAACAGGTGCTGAGGTGGTCTATTGTGGTCACCTTGTTGGGAGTTGGGACCCCGAGATGTCTGATGTCTCAATGCTCAGTTGTCGATAGTCCATTAGTCAATGCTCAAACCTCGTTTGCTTAGGCTTTTTTTTTTTGTTATAAGTAGAGAATTAAAAGAGAAAGAATTGAGAGAGATTGCTAATGATTCATCCATTCTCATTAGTGTGTGATCACACATATATATACAAGATTAGGGTGTCTCTTGGGAAAAGACATCTTTTCGAATAGACATCTTTTGACATTAGACACCTTTTGGCAATTGATCACATGTTTTATATGATTTAATTTCGTAACATTTTTAACTAAGTAATTCTAGGTGTAATTATATTTCAATTCTCGAGGGCAGGTAACCGTAAAATTTTATGTGCTTCAAAAGCATCCTTGTAGAGCACTAAAATGCTTTCGTCGGTATACTTCACACCAGGGTTTGAAATATCGACAAAAATTATTTGAAAATTGCGATTTTTGATTATATACGAAACCAATCGATAAATCAATCCAATTCAAATTCAAAAATTTTGGGAAAATTTATCCAAAAGTTTTCTAAAATTAGTATTAATATCTTTTTGACATCTGGCATGAAAATTTGTTGAAAGACCGAATTTATGAGATATTTTTTTAGCAAAACCGAATATAGATAATAAAAAAGGAAAAAAAGAAAAACTTTCATATATATGGATATGTATACATTCTAATTGTACATTTCGGATGCAATAATATAATTTTTGGTTCATGGTATTGATCCGAGATGTTTTTACGGAATCGGAATTATGTCTTTGTTTCTAAGAAATGAATGGGGATAAAATAGCTAGGCTGTTTTTTAAATATAAATGTGGTACCATATGTGATGAAAGAATTGACTGTTATTAATACTATAAAGTGGTCGTAAATACTCAACAATATCGAGTAGAGCGGTGACTAAAAAGTGATTATTAATACTAGCAAAGTGATAGTTGTTTCTTCATAATTGATGATACACACTATCTCATTGTTAAAAAAATTGTACGTGATCGTTAGTAGTATTAACCGTAGAGCCTTTAACAACGGCTAACGACCATAATTCTGTGGTTGTTAGTGACTTTTAATAACTACATCTAGCGTCGTTAATAACTATTTTCCTAATAATGCTAATCATTCATTAAATATCCTTGATTATCCTATAAATGCCCCAACCTTTTATCATGTCATCACAAAACAGAGTTTTAGTATAAGAGGTTATTGTTTTGAGTTCTCACATTACTTTTACTTAAATATACAGCATTTTCTATAATTTTTTTTCCATTTTTCCTTGAATTTTCCAATTTCTGCTAAGCATGCCGATTTTCGATGTAAACCGGTCGAAAATCAGTAAAACCAATCAGTTTTTTATTTATTTCGATGATGTTTGACCGCCGATTTCAAAAAGTTTACTTTGCAATTCGTTCAGTTTCTACCGATTTTCAATGAAAATTGATAGCGCGTGGGAAGGGGGGCAATTTCCGAGCTCGGTTCGATAGTGTAAACCCTGTTTCACACTATTTGCATGACATTATAGTGAAAACGCACATGACAAAACTAACAGATGGCTCGATCACAACAGCACTGCTCCTTCAACTGTCAAACATTTCGAATTAAATTCACACACTGGTTGTATTAAACAGACATATCTAAGTAAAGACCATATCAAATTGTCCTGCTTCCTTTTTGAAGTTTTGATCATTCCAACTGGCCACAACACGGAATTCCTGAATTCCATCTTTGTTTCCACCGAATTCAGATACACTATGATGCATCTCTTGTCTTGCGCAGCATACGTCCAAGCCTAGCCGCCCAGCATTCATGACTGGTCAACGTACTACGGCTAGTCACCGCTTCCTCTCGCGTGATTTACTGGGACATCAATAAGATAAGCCGAATCTCACGCATCAATATCGTGTAATTCATGTATAACCATGAAAGGTTAGGCTCGCCTGTTTACCATCGTTTTAACGGCACCCGCATGCCTGATCGCCTGATCGCAATTGCAGGGGAAAGGAGGGGCTAATCAAGCTAACTTACAGATTTCACATCAGCTAATTATGCCACGAAGAGACCTCACGGAAAGGGGATTAGTGATTAAATTCTATATAGCTAGCTGACGGCGAAGGGGACGATGAAGTGACACCCGCTGACCGGTGTGGATTAATTGGTTGATAGCAAATTAAGCATCGGGAGTATATGGCAGCAGTGCCATGCTGCCATGCGCAACCGGGAAAAAGAAAAGCTTTAGCTGCCATCAAGTGCTGCGTTTTGATCGATTGATATCACGTTTGCATGTGTTTTCCGCCGAGTCGGACGTGATGAGAACTTTGTGCGCGCCTAATTAACGCCCAACGGGCGGCATGGGGCAGCAGCGGTGGGCTCGGGCACTTTCGGCTCCTCTATTATGATCCATCGGTCGGTCGCGTCCCCTGACATATGCGTCTCAAGCTCGTACACAGACACGGCAGTAGTGGTAGCAGCAGTAGTTGCCACTTGCTACAGGGCAAGGTTCGTTGGTGGCAAGATCGCAGCGGCCGGCACGGGAGGACATCTTTGCTTTATCTTCTGGTATATAGTGCCATGGCTCGGAGGAAGCTCGGTCCCATGGCTGACCTGAACTTCTTCAGGTCGTCCTTGTCGACTGCAGTTGTGTAGTTGCTGCGAGAGTGCAGTAACATGGAGTGGCTAGTGGTACAGGTGTGTACTTCCTTGCAGGTAGGGTGGCAGCCTGGCAGGCCCCCACAGAGGATGGGCTTTGTCATCTCCTTTGAAAAAGTCCATTTACCACGGTAAGCTTGGTTCAAAAGTATATTGTACCTTGAACTAAAACTATATATTTGGCCTCTCTGGTACGGGGTTCAAATAACACATTGACCCGATTTAGCATAATGATATTGTTCGTGTGGTTAAAAAGTGAGCGATTTTGTCATGTAAAATAACACGTCGAACATATTTAGATGAATGATTGTAGGACTCATGAGGGATTCTCTTCTAAATCGAAAAAGAGAGGGAGAGAGTTACAGGGGTGACAACCATGGAAGCATTTATTGGGAGCTCGACGGAGGAGAAGTCCATATTGGCCCCATCTATCATTGACCTAACTTGATCAGTGTGTCATCGTACATTGCAAAACCGTCAACTCATTTCATCACATGAGCAACACCACAATGCAGAACTGGGTTAGGGTATTATTTAAACCAGATTGTAAAGTTTGGAGGTCAAATATCTGGTTTCATGATTCTGAGTGCTGGATGTACTTTCGACCAATGTTCGGAGTGTTATATGGACTTTTTCTTGGTTTTCTTAGTACATGAGATTATACTCCTTTTTTATATATTTGAATAAAATATTAATATATATATATTGAAGCTATATTAAAAAAGAATATCTAAATACTTATAAATTAATAAACGAAGCCGTACTATTATTTTTTAAAAAACATTTAGCCGGACCCGTCCCCACCGCTAGTGCAGGTGCCTGTACTAGCGAAGGGCTGGGTTAATTTGTTTTGTTGCTGGGTTGGCCCGGTAGGAGTAACAGGCCGTTTAGACACTGCGCCGGATGGTGAGGCACATCCTCGCGCATCCTGGAGGCCCTGCGGATGTAATACAGATCAAAATGAGGTCCACGTAAAACCTTTAGGTGCTCCTACAGGCTTCAACTTGGCCCGATCTTATGTACATCTGCCCAACTAAAAGACTATCCATGAATCTATACCTCTTTATAATGCATCTAAGCATTCTTTTTCCTACTAGAGATGATCTAACCTTTATGCATTCAGCGAAACGTCCTCAGAAACTTGCCTCTCAGATCTTTCCTCAGTTTTACTCACCCACATCCGATGACCATTATTTAATGTGTCTAACTTGTCCCTGTGACCCACAACAGATCTCCCTCCACCTCCAGTATCATCTCAAGGAAAAGGAAACAAATATCCTGAAATTAAAAAAAGAAAACAAACATTCTAAAAAGAAAAAGATTATATATTACATGCTAGGAAAAAGATACCGGAAGACAGGGCACTATACTAGTCTCACACAATCAGTCGATTCCACTGGTACGGTTCGTGTGGGCTGAAGCGGAAAATCGAAACCACATGTACAAGGATGTATATGTACCATCCTCACCACACATTTTGCTTTAAGATTGGTGTATATGGGAGACGAAAATACAATAAAAAAAATTGGTGATGGGTCAAATACGTATCTCTCTCCCTCGCCTCCGGCGGACGATGGGCGGCGAAACCGGCAAGCTGAGGATAGTGAGCCGAGGTGAAGAGGGTCCAATGCAGCGTCGGGCTAGCCGGTTCCACCATGGTGGCGGCTGAGATGGTGGAGAGGGACTAGATCAGCCGCTTTGGGCTAGCTGGAGCTTGATAAGAAGACAGCAAGGTGGAAGGACTTCCTCGGATCTGTCCTCACCGCCGTCGGCTTCCTCGGATCCGGTTGTCGCCGCCACAGAGAAAGAGGAGAGAGGATGGAGAGCTGCCGGCTTCCTCAGATCCGATGGGATCCACAAAGAAAGGAGAGGGTGGGAGGGAGAGAAACAGAGAGATCTGACATGGATAGGGAGAGATACGTATACGTATCGGTGTACAATATATACCGGTACACAATACAGTCTGACCCGCTTCTCCTACACGAACCCCAAAGCAAAACAATAGCGCAGAATGTGCACGGATGTCCATGTATATACGGTGAAACCACTAGTCGATTTTGTTAACGGACCCGTTAGTACTAGTATAGTGTCATGTCTTCCGGTTTTCTTTTCACATCACGTAATATATGGTCTTTTCCTTTTCTAGAATGTTTGTTTCCTTTTTCTTAATTTAGGATATTTGTTTCCTTTTTCTTGAGATGATGCTGGAGGTGGAGGGAGATCTGTTGTGGACCACAGGGATGAGTTAGACACATTAAACAATGGCCATCGGATGTGGGTGAGTAAAGCTGAGGAAAGATCTAAGAGATTAATTTTGATGGAGACAAGTTTCTGGAGACATTTCGCTGGATGTATGAAGATTGAGCCATCTCTAGTGGGGTGCATTATTTGGGGTGGATATAGAAAAGAATGTTTAGGTGCATTATAAAGTGGTATAGATTATATCGATGGGAAACGGTAAGTGATGAGTGATATTCAACCTAAATGCACCTCTACTTGATGTAGGAAGTTATATTTGGTGAAGGTGCAACTGTACAAGTATGGAGGGATCAATCATCGTCCTTCTAGAATGCTTACCCCGGGTCCCCGATTCCATTTTCAGGTCTACCGTTCGAAAGCATTTTAGTTCAAGTCAAGCTCGTACCTTTCTTAAGTGACAGCAATCCCTTTTTGTACAGGCGACATGCAATTTCCTTCTTTTTCCGAGGGATGCAATTGGTTTTTTATAATCATCCTCTAAAGTCAACAACCAAGAGGTCACATGATCAAACTCTAAAAAATCGTAAATAAACTCACTTAACACTGGTGCGATTCAAACCGTGACCACTAACCACAGGACAAGTACCACACCAATTGGATTGCCCATCGTTTGATAGAACAATCAATATACAAATTGCCGTTGGAAAGCATGCAAGTTGAGATCGAGATGGGACCAACAAGACGACCACATGACCATAAGCACGCACGCACGTGTGGTCTGTCCTTGTATATGCCATGCAGAAGATCAATTCCAAGTTTGGAACTTTTTTTCGCGTTCCTCCCTCGTGCTACTTTGACGCGCGCAATTCATCACGTCACGTTTACATGTATAAAGAACCATACAGACACAATCACATCACATGCAACGTGATGGGTCAAGACGACGACTACCTCTCCCTGTGCCTCATGGCTCTTGCCACCGCAAGCCAAGCCAGCGCCGCCGCAACGCACGGGCAACATAACGTGCCGTCGCCGTCGGCACCGGCCGAGCTCCACTTTCGGTGCTCCCTCTGCGGCAAGGCGTTCGCGTCGTACCAAGCGCTCGGCGGTCACAAGGCGAGCCACCGGAAGCCAGCGACGGCCGGGCCGGCGCGCGAAGACGCGGAGCCGTTCCGTCAAAAGGAAGACGCGGGGACCGCGGGGTCATCGGCGGCGTCCGGCGGCTCTGGGCGACACATCTGCTCGGTGTGCCACCGGGGCTTCGCCACGGGGCAGGCGCTCGGCGGGCACAAGCGGTTCCACTACTTGCACGGACCGTCGGTGTATCGGGCGGGGGCAAGCGTGGGTGGTTTTGACCTGAACTTGGTGCCCGTGGTGCCGGAGATACGACAGGGCGAGGAGGAAGAGGTGCAGAGTCCGTTACCGGCCAAGAAGCCACCCCCGTCAAATTCTACGTGAACTCCGCCGAGTGGTCAGCCCAGACGCGCGCCATGTGTGTATCATAAACCAAGGGTGAATCAGTGTGTAATGTGGGCGCCAGCTCTTGATTAGGGTGTGAACTTTAGATGTGTTTGGTTTGATGTGTTTCACCAAAATTTTCACATGCCAAAATTTTGGTAATCAAATTGGCAAACATTGGCGAGAAAAAAAAAAGAACTATACAGGGACACAGTGTGAAGGACAAAAGGAAACTTACCAAATCTGACCCAGTGCTATCAACAATTTGTAAAGCAACCATCGATAAAGTTTGGCGTCTAAGCCAAGAACGCGTGTTTCGGTCTTTCGCTACAAGGAGAAATAAAACAGCATCACCAATCGTCTAGATCTTGCATGTTGCGTTGATAGTAATAATTACCGTATTCAGCGTAGCTAGCTAGGATCGTTGAATGCGTCAGCGTTCAATACGTAGGCCACGGAACAGTACACCGTATGTTATTCCGTACACCTTCTGTGACTAACCGACTATGTGAAGCTGTTGAAAATCAATATACCTTATCTAGGACCCTAACGTTAGGACGTTAATTCCGTAGGGACGATTGTAATGTTGGTTTTGTAGGATCAGATCTACAATATCCCTGCACACTAGATCAAACGGTTCACATCGAAGTTCTTACTTGATAAGCTGTCAACATTGTTGATTTTCGTGGATGCTAATGCTAGGGCGGGCGAGAACCTTAGAGTGCGTTTGGTTGCCTGGATGGGGTTGGATGGGATATGGCCATCCAACCTGGATGGAATGAAACCATCCAGGTAATTGTTTGGTTGGGTGGATAGGGATGAGCTAATTTTTTGTTTGGTTGGATGGATAAGAATGTGGATAGGATGAGCTAATTTTTTGTTTGGTTGCATTGATAAGGATAGATGGGCTAGTTGTAATAAAGGTTTCGAATTTTGGTTTGAAATTTTTTGATAAAATTTGACTTAAATTTGAATTTTTATAGAAAATTTGACCAAATTTGAATTTTTGGACAACATTTGACCGAAATTTGAATTCTTGGTCAAAATTTGACCAAAATTTGACTAAAATTTGAATTTGATCGAGTACACTTCGACGAAATTTGAATTTGACCGAGTATACCTCTTCGTACAACAAAGTGGATGAACTCGTCCGGCCTTTTTTCTAGGATGACTCTGTCCAGCATCTTGAAGGAATATTTCAAAAAAACTGGACAGCCATATCCCATCCATCCACCCATCCAAACAATTGGATGACTCTAAATCCAGGGACGACCATATCCCATCCACCTTCATCCACCCAACCAAACGCCACCTTAAATGAAAGTGAAATCCTTAATATCAACATGGTAACTCAAGCTCCCCGTGAAAAAAAAAAAGATAACTCAAGTCAAGCACATGTATATATTACATTACCGATTGTTAAGTTTGGTAATAAATCTAGGCAGAATCTTACTTTTGGTATATACAATAGTACGATGTCAGCTATCTATATATGCTTTGCTACATAAGATTTTTGCTGATATGGAAGAGAGAGAAAGCGTAGAGAGAGTATAGCTGTCTTTTCGTACAGAGACGACCATATATACAGCATAAAATACTATTACGTTAGTTATTATTTATAATAAACTTTTTCATATCATTGTTAAAAGATTGTAAAATCTCATAAAGACAACCATAAAATAATATCGATGATAAAAATTACCTTTAATTTTATCTTTAGATAATATAAAAGAGTATACAAACAACAATAGTCTCCGTACATGCTCTGCTATGCTACCGGACCTCAATGCTAACACGTAGCTAGAGCGGCCTGTCTCAGAATTTTTTTTTCTTTAATATTTATTTTTATTCTTTTTTTCAAAACTATGCGTCCGAAAAAAAAATGACAAAAATGCCCCCCCGTCGCCTGTGTATGGGCGATCGCCCATACACGGCGATTTGACCATGGCTGTCTGCTGCTCCAAGCCTGCCCGTTAGCGCCTGTCTGGTAGGCCCCCGTCGCTCGAGACAGGCGGACAGGCTTGAGCTTTTTTTAGTTTTGTTTTGTAATTACTATATGCTTTTAATATAAACCCGTAACTTTTGCTAGAGTGTCCAAATTAAATGAAACTTGTTTCTAAATTTAAATTTTGGAATGAAGAATTAGAGTGTAAAATAAAAATCCATGTGTTGTTTGCAGAAATTTTTTTATTTGAGTTGAATGCTAGGCTCTAACGTGGATTGTGAAGGAATTATAATGTGTGTTGATCCATAATTCATGAAATAAATAGAATAAGTTACTACAACCTTATGCACTTCATTTTTGCAAAAATATCTAAATATGATTGCATTTTGAATAAAAGATGGCTAGTTTAAACCCTTTATAACATTCATTGTTCGAGCAGTTAGAGTAATGTCTGAACGACCTCAAAACTTAACAGAACCAGTTTTGTTGCATTCTTGGGCTTGCATAGGTTACAATTATGTAAAAATATTTAGATGTCACTTTAGGCTGCACTATTTTATTGTTGTCCGAACATGCAATCGGTAAAACATGAAAATTGCCGTATCTTTCGCAAACGATGGTAAAACTCGATGAAATCAAATCGATTTAACTGAAAATGCTATAACCTATCTCGATGGAGAAAAATAACATCATTTGGGACAAGCTGGAGCGAGAGGACATATCGAGCCCTCCGGACGGTGAGCATACTCTTGAAGGTTGGGGCGACTGCTTATTACGACTTAAAACTAAAAGGAGTACCACGAACAAAGAAAACCAAAGTTATCACCAGACGTCTATTGAGTGCTTGAGGCCACTTCCCATTCGCCCATGCCTCGTGGGCTTCTCTCGCACGTCGCGCCTCTCTCGTTTCTCTCTCTCTCGGCCTTCTTCTCCTCCGCTTCCTTCCTACATGCCTCCTCGCGTGCGGCATCGCGTTGTTCTTGAAACCGCCGCGTGAACTCATCCTGCCGGTTGGCTTGGTCAAGAAGTCGTTGGTCCTCGGGGTTGATCTCGTATCAAACCATCGCTCAAATTCACACGATGGCGGAGGTGACGCATGAAACGTAAATTAGCAAAGTTTCATTCACAAATATTATGTAACCCGCACGATTGTTACCATGCGGCGATCCTTCGAGCTCTTCTCCGCGGATCGAATGCGAGTTGCGGCACTTCCAATACCTCCTCTTCCAAGTTGAAATTTCCCAAGAGCGGACAAGCTGCAAAGATCTCCGCACATACACATGGGTGCTCTGACTCCACGAGGTAGGAAGAGATCTTGGTACGCTAAATTCGCGGGCATGCACTCGCTTCTTCCTTTGCCTTCCCTTACCCTTTGCACTTGCACGCCTCGGCATTTTCGATTGATGCTCACCCTCTATTCTTTCTCCATTGTTCTTTGCGAGACCGCTTGTGAGAACGAATGTTATAAAGCGCGATATCGCGGGTATGGGGCGATCGCCTCATATTTGGGCGATTGCCCCATGTAGGCGATCGCCTCACATTAGGCGATCGCCCTACTAGAGGCGATAGGTGCACCAAACGTTGGTGTGTTGTCACGTCGTGTGGCATAGGCAAGCAATGCATAAATGATTTGAACAATTTATAGTGATAACATTTGTCATGTTACTAACTCGGAGTTATACAATGTCTTCTTGAGCGTAAAGCCATTAAAAAATACATCCGTACAACAAGTCAATCACGCCACGCTTCCTAATCGGCCCGTGGGGTAGGTGAGTGGCGACGCGACGGACGTCCCTCCTAGGCCGCCTGCTGCGCGGCGTAGAAGTAGTCGGCGCGGCGAGGCCAAGTCTGTGGCGGCGCACCGAGAGCCGAGAGGGTCGAGGTAGTCGGTCGAAAGGTACTCCTCCAGTCGAACTCGTCGTCGAAGGCTCGTCGAAACCACCACAGGGTCTCTTTGGGCGCGGACGAGGAGGAGCCTCGCGAGCCCGCCGCCCCTCTTCTTCGCTGCGTGGGAGCGAGCGAGGAACCGGCGGGGTAGGGCGAGGCGAAGGAGCCTCCCAGCCCATCGTCCCCACCGCTGCTGCGTGGGAGCGTAGCGAGGAACCGACGGGTAGGGGCGACGCGGAAGGAGCCTCGTCGACCACTGTCCCCCTGCGGTGCGTGGGGCGTGACGGGCACCGGGTGGGTAGAGGCGAGTCTTTGGGGCGAAGTGACGTGGTGTCTGCGTCCGCCGACGTCTCGCGCCCTCGGCAGTGGCTGCGAGCCAACCGCCTCACCGTAGCGAGGACCCGACCCAAGGCATCTCGAACTCGGCGGTGGTCACTGTATGCCCCCTCTAGGCGCGTCAACATGGACACGACCTCCACCTCAATCTCCGCCAAGAGCCGAGTCCGCATGTAACGTCCAGTTGGCATTACGTAAGTTACATGAAAAGACGTGCCCATGTAGGTTCGATTGTGACACTTACGAGGCGTTGTCCCTCGGGACATCTGTGAAGGGTACGTGTCCGCTACCGATGCTGCCAGTCGCGACGACGGTCTTTGGTGTGTACCCCACCGAGGCGAAAAGGCTGGCGAACCACTCCATGTCTTGATCGTACATGTCATGGTCGTACGGCCGGGTCTCGGTGACCCTCTCGTCGAGCGCGGCGTCCCACTCGCAGGCCCATGGTCGCATACGGTCTGCGCGAATCGAGAGCCCACCGCAAAGACCCATCCGGTCATCCCGCAATGCAAAAAGCGATGAAGTACGCGAAGACATTAATTTCGCAAAGATGCGGAGTAGTAGGATCAGGGCAAGTACCTGTGAGCGCCACGTGCGACAACGTGACGAGGCGGCAAAGGAAAGGACTGGAACAGGCCGAACTGCCGCAGCACTCGGTGCGGGGAGTACTCCTCGACACAAAGGTCAAAGACGAGCACCTTACGGGTGAGCCAAAAGGCCTCATCTCGCGTGCAAAGCACGGAGACCCCGTGAGGTGCTCGGGCGTGGACGTCGTACGCGGTGTATGGCGTCCACCGCGTCCTCGTCGTGGAGGCGGTCGAACTCCCGAACGAACTCCTGATAGGACCTCCTCACCTGTCGGTGCGCGAACCTCCGCTGCGAGGAAATAAGAAATGGCGAAGGTTATTCAAGTGCGTTAGTGGGGAAAAGATACGAGGAGCGTGCACTCGTCGTCGGACCCGTGAGTGGCCCATGGTGGGCGATCCACCGGTCGTCTCCGTAAAGCTCCTCGAGTGCGGTGTCGTGTCAACAACGAACTGCCGAGCGAGAAGCGCTCCCAAGACCACAATCGGAGGAGTAGGACGCAACGACATCGTCGCGTCGTGCTCGCCGAGAGACGGCGTCGCCGCAGACCTCATGACGTCGCCGCAACACCGAGGCCCACGACCAACGTGCATCACTGTTTACAAGGGGAGTTAGGCGTGCTCACCGAGACGAGATTGGAACCGAGTGTGTTACCTCATCCACCGGGTGTCGGCGATGTCTTTGGCGTACTCGATCGGTGTGACGGTCCACCGTGTTCCGTGGGAGGGCGGAACATCACCCAACCGAGCAACAACGGAGGTATGCCTCCAAGTGGCGGCCACGTCCGCCTCCTCGCGTCTTGGTGGAGAAGGTCACTGCGGCGTTCGCAACAAACATTATCAAGCAACTTGGCGCTTCTATTTTAATTCTCAAAGAAAGAGGTACTCACCGTGAATCGGCGACCACGCCTTCGTCGGTCCGTGGCGCTCGGCCTCCCTAAGGGTGGTAGGTTGCCGGGGTGCCGTGCACCTCGGCAAACGCGCGGACAACTCGGCGTGCCACGTGGCGAGGCGTCGTGCGGCACGCTCGCTGGCCCGCACAAGGGAGGCCTAAGAGGTACGACACGCCCTGCGGCGTCGGAGCCATCTCTCCGCACGGAAGGTGGGCGTGTGCGTCTCCGGTCTCCACCGGTCCACGAGTGTGGCGGCGAGGACCGGTCGTACCAACCGCGGCACCTCCTTGCCCTCTAACAGGCGATCACCACTCCACCATCCTACAAAGAGGAAGTAAGCCACCGCCGCAACTCGCATGTAGTTAGAATTGCATTCACGGTAAGTATGTGTACGTAAAAGAGTGCAAGCGTTCGCGACTTACCGTGGAACCCAGCGTGGGTCGATCGCGGCGGCTCCACAGGCACTCGAGGTCGGTGGCCCTAGCACTCGGTTCTCCTCTGCGGAGTACCTAGACCGGTGGAGTCGATCGGACGGTCACGCCCGGCACTCGTGGCAAGGTCGCGCCATCGTGGCACGTTACAAAGCAAATACAACAGTTTATCGGTAATTACATGTGCACACAAAATGAAATGCGAAATAACGAATTGTACCATACTCAACAAACAATACAACCGAAGTGTGGAGAGCAAAAAAAACTCGGATTGCAAACATACGAAAGACAAAGACATGTTCGACGAGGCACACAACGTCGAGAATTACATTATCCTCGTAGGTACTAAGCGGGACATCGGAGAATAACATGATGCGAACAACAACTTACTAGTACATTGAAAATTACATCGAACATTACAACGTACATTACGACTTACGGTCCATTGAATAATACAAGATGGGAACAACATGCAAAGTTACATTATCCGCGGTTGCGACGCGCCTCGACTCGTCCATATCGTTCGAATCGCCTTGTCCTTCGACGCCGACCTTCATCTTCAACATTCGGATGTCCGGTACCCATCGATGGTCGGAGAGGGGTGTTGTGAACGATCCATCCACTCGGCACCGTACACCTCATGATGCCACGTGTTGAGAACGCTCGCTTGTAGTAATGCGGGAGATGAGCGGACGGCGAGATTGATGCGTCTCGGCGGCTGCGGCAATGACGTGCGAGCACGGCAAGTGCAGCAGGCGTGGTTTCTGGCAGGAGCACTCGCAATCAGCTGCTCGGAGTATGCACAGATGGGAAGTCCTCTCCCGGTGGGCACCCCTGCGACCTCGGTCACCGCGAAGGCACGTGGTATCTCCGTTCCACGCCACTCTCGGTGTAACCCGATGTGTCTGCGCCTTTCTTGTTTTCTTGGACATGTAGGTAGACACAACAGTTGAGTAAGACAATCGATTGTCCGACATACATGCTGCGGAGGTCTTGTATCGCTCAATGAAATATCTCTGTGTCCCTAATAAGACACCCTCAACTATACCCACCAGTGGAAGGCATCCGTGCCTTTCATTACCAGTTGTAAATCTCCGCCAGGTTCGTTGTCATGATCCCATAACGCGAGCCGCCCTCGTCGTGCAGAAGGGACCATTTCTCCAAAGGCTCATGTCGTATCCAATCGGTGAAACTCTTTATCTTTGGTACCGGCCCACGCCGAGGTTTGGGGGTCCGTCGGCGCGCGCATATAAGGTGTGGGGTCCTCTCCTTGCTCATGGTACACCATCGGGTTCCTTGATGAACTAGCGGTACCTCTCGGGATCCATTGATTGCTTCTTCGTTAGTTCGTCCAACGTCTTCCAAAGCGCGTCGAACTTCCTCCGTTGGTTCTGTTTGCACAGCGCTTGAACATGTTCATAAGCTCCTTATTCTGAATCGACGGAAAAATTGGCACCCATGTGCCTCATGCACCACCGCTCCTCGGATCCGCCACTTTGTGCTCCCACGACGGCGGACCCTTGTTGCATATCCACGATCGCCCTTAGCGACCACGCATGTCGGTCATGGATGACACAAACATCGAACTGTCGAGAACAACCGCCGACTTCACTCTTTCAAGGAACCAGCATCTCTCGTGTTTTCCCCTCCACGAATGCCAACGCAACCGGTAGAACACGGTTGTTGGCATCCACCGCGATCGCAGATTAGAATCGCCCTTGTACTTCCCGTGAGGAATGTGCCATCCATGCAAAGGACCGGCGACGCGTTTAACGCATTTATGCATGCGCCAGGCGAAGAATGCACGTTGCAATACCCACTTCGGTGCACGCACCACCCGCAGGAACTCCGCAAGGTCGATGGATGTACTGGGGTTCCTTTGTGCGATTGCCCCGAGCAAGTGGGAATATTCTCGTCTGAAGCCTCGACGCCCCGAACCGTATTTCGAGCTGTCCTTTTGCTCTCCATGCCTTTGCGTAGCTAATCTTGTATGAAACCTCTCCTCCACTACCGTGATAATAGATCGAGGCTGCGGATGGGGATTGTCCACGATCGACCATAAACACATTTGCCACCCAAGTGGACGACAGATTGCGGTGTCCCCGCTCCGCTTCTTCCACTTCAGATTATGCTCCATCACTATGGAGCATTTCCGATAGTCCGTCCACTTCCCTGGTATGCATGCACCCGCCATGGGCACGAATCAACTACGCACTTCACGTCGTAGTCCTTCTTCTTGGACTTCACAACCACGAATTGCCGCCGGAGAGACATTGCCCGATTTCACCGCATCCATCACAGCCTCCTTGTCTTTATATACGGCCCCTGCGTCACCTCGTTCTCACGATACTCCCATGCATCAATGTTCCTTCATTCATTGTTAGGTCTTGAAATTGTAATTGGTCCACGCACGAGGATAGGCACCCAGGCGTTGTCCTCCTCGTCGAGTGCTCACCATCGTGGACTTCCTCATCCGCACGGTCCTCCTCTTCCATCAAGTCAACAATGTCCTCCACCTCCTCCCCTCGTCGGCCACCTCGCGCCTCCACCTGCCTGTCTCTCCGCCCCGGTCCCTTCGTCACCGCTAGTCTCGTGCTCCTCGTCTCGGGCTCCTCGCCGCCTTCCTCTTCGCATCCTTCTACATTTGATGTCCCTCCGCCGTAATGTCCACCCCGACATCACGAACTTGCGACACCGATGGAGCTACCGGGTAGCATGTGCCAACAACATGAGCGCCAACCCCGCCTACAAGCAAAACCAACATAACTCCTCCATGTGGACGTCGAGTTAACAGAATCAACTCTCCGTAAAAGCGGTCTTGCGCTCGGCTCACTCTTGCTCGACCCAGAACCGAGCGATGCTGGGCATCCAAACCGAACATCCGAGACATCCACTCCAACAAACCCTCAGATGTCCTATCGCTCGATGCGCATATGCCCGCACGACTCTTGAAAATGATGATAGATCCACCCCATCCGCCTGTGCTATCTCCCCATCTCCATAAAATATTTGGAAATACAATTTCTCCGACATGTCGCAACGTCCGACGGAAAAATATTACTCTAAAATACAATCTGATCCTGAAATTTCTAAAAACTAAATAGTACATTAAAGTTCTAAATATGAATCATGACATTAAATTTCTAAACAACACTATTCGACAAATTGTAAACGCTACACAATCCTAAATTTTCTAAACACTACAATAAATTTCTAAGACTAAAAATAAATTTGTAACGTACTTAATACTATACTGATCCAAATTTCTAAAAACTAAATAGTACATTAAAGTTCTAAATATGAATCATGACATTAAATTTCTAAACAACACTATCCGAGAAAATGTAAACGCTACACAATCCTAAATTTTCTAAACACTACAATAAATTTCTAATACTACACTAAATTTGTAACGTACTTAATACTATACAGTCTTCAAATTTCTAAAAACTAAATACTACATTAAAGTTCTAAATATGAACTGCGACATTAAATTTCTAAACAACACTATCCGAGAAAATGTAAACGCTACACAATCCTAAATTTTCTAAACACTACAATAAATTTCTAATACTACACTAAATTTGTAACGTACTTAATACTATACAGTCCTCAAATTTCTAAAAACTAAATACTACATTAAAGTTCTAAACGCTACACAATCCTAAATTCGACTGGATATTACATGCTACATTAGAATTCTAATGACAAAAACAGTCCTACAGTATTTTCTAAACACTACAAAATCGTAAAATTCCTAAATAATAGATTTATAAAATTTGTAAAAATACCTTCGCAGAAACGACGCATTTAATCGACTTTTTTCCCTTTTCTTCTTCTTTCTCTTCTTCTTCTTTTTCTTCTTCTTTTTTCTTCTTCTTTCTCTTCTTCTTTCTCTTTCTCTTTTCTCTTCGTTTATACCGCCTCATTTGTTTGCGAAGCGGGGGCTTGGAAGCTTTAAAGTCGCTGTCGCCTTAGCTCGGCGATCGCCTGTCTCGAGCGACAGGGGCCCACAGACGGCGTCGATCACAGGAAGCAGCAGGCATATCGCGTGTATAGAGCGATCGCCCATACACGGGCGACGGGGTGCTAGTTTTGTAATTTTTAAAATCGGACGCATAGTTTTGAAAAAAAGAATAAAAAAAAATATTAAATAAAAAAAAATTCGCCTGCGCGTCCACCCGCCATCCGCACTGTCAGCCTCTCCCTCAACTCTCCCATATCCATTCCTCTCCTCCACGAGCGGCTTTGCCGGCGCCACCACACCGGCCATAACCCCTAAACCTCGCCATGGCCGAATCGCTCGCCTTCCCGCTCCACCTCCGCGCGCCTGCGCTGCCGCCTCCCACCTCCAAGCCCATCCACCGCCAACCCCCCCCACACTCCCCTCCCAGCCTCTTCTCCCCCACCTCCCTCCTCTCCTCCTCCCACCCCACCCCCACCTCCACCTCCCGCAAGCCGCGCCTAGGCCGCTCCCTCGACCCCACCCGCCGCGGCGGCGGTGGGAAACCCTGGCACCTGCCGCCTTCCCTCTCCATCCCCGCGCGACGCGCGCTCCTCGCCCTCCTCTCCGACCCAGACCGCGCCTCCCCGCGCGACCTTCTATCCGCTCTCCCCGCCTCCGACCTTGCCACCGTGCTTAACGCGCTCGCCTCCCGCGGCCAGTCCGGCGCTGCGCTCGCTGCCCTCCACGCCGCGCGGGACCTCCACGGCGAGCGCGCCCTCCACCACCCCCGCATGCTCCCCACGGCCGTCCGCGTCCTCGCTCGCGCCGACCGCCTTACCGACGCCTCCGCTCTCCTCGACGCCGCGCCGGACCCCGACGCCAGCGCCTACACGGCCCTCGTCTCCGCGTTCTCCCGCGCGGGCCGGTTCCGGGACGCGGTCGCAGTGTTCCGCCGCATGGTGGGTAACGGCGTTCAGCCCGCCCTCGTCACCTACAATGTCATGCTTCATGTGTACTCCAAGATGGCTGTCCCGTGGAAGGAGGTGATGGAGCTCATGGACACCATGAAGAAGGACGGCATTGCGCTGGACAGGTATACATATAACACGCTCATTAGTTGCTGCCGTCGTAGGGCGCTCTATAAGGAGGCAGCCCAGGTGTTCGATGAGATGAAGGCTGCTGGGTTCGAACCTGACAAGGTCACGTTCAATTCTCTGCTCGATGTGTATGGTAAGGCACGGAGGCATGATGATGCAATTGAGGTGCTCAAGGAGATGGAACATAGGGGCTGTCCACCCAGCGTGGTGAGTTACAACTCGCTCATTGCGTCGTATGTGAAGGATGGGTTGTTGGAAGAGGCGGTAGAGTTCAAGGAGGAGATGGAGGTGAAAGGGATTGAGCCGGATGTGGTTACATACACAACATTGATATCTGGCCTTGATAGGGCTGGCAAAATTGATGCAGCAATAGGGACATATGATGAAATGGTGAGGAATGGGTGTAAGCCGAACTTGTGCACCTACAATGCATTGATCAAGCTGCATGGGGTGAGGGGTAAGTTCCCAGAGATGATGGTTGTCTTTGATGAGCTCAGGTCTGCTGGGTTTGTGCCGGATGTTGTGACCTGGAACACGCTTTTGGCTGTGTTTGGGCAGAATGGTTTGGACTCTGAGGTGTCTGGGGTGTTCAAGGAGATGAAGAAAGCTGGTTATGTTCCTGAGAGGGACACATATGTTTCACTTATTAGTTCGTATAGTCGATGTGGCTTGTTTGACCAAGCAATGGAGATATACAAGAGGATGATGGAAGCTGGTATATGTCCTGACATTTCGACCTATAATGCTGTTCTATCTGCACTGGCTCGCGGTGGGCATTGGGAACAGGCAGAAAAGTTGTTTGCTGAGATGGAGAATCTAGATTGTAGACCAGATGAGCTTAGTTATTCATCATTGCTTCATGCATACGCTAATGCAAAGAAGTTGGACAAAATGAAAGCTTTGTCAGAAGATATATATGCAGAGAGGATAGAGCCACAGAACTGGCTAGTGAAAACGTTGGTCTTGGTTAACAGCAAAGTTAATAATTTATCTGAGACGGAGAAGGCATTCCTGGAACTGAGGAGGAGACGGTGCTCCCTTGACATTAACGTTCTAAACGCCATGGTTTCCATATATGGGAAAAATAGGATGGTCAAGAAGGCAGAGGAGGTTCTTTCACTCATGAAGGAAAGTGCTATCAACCTCAGCGCCGCAACCTACAATAGCTTGATGCATATGTATTCTCGTTTAGGTGATTGTGAGAAGTGTGAAAATATCCTTACTGAGATCAAGTCAATTGGTGTGCGTCCTGATCGATACTCTTATAACACTGTGATCTATGCATATGGAAGAAAAGGGTGGATAAAAGAAGCCTCAAGATTGTTCTCTGAGATGAAATGTTCAGGCCTGAAAGCAGATATTGTAACATACAATATTTTCGTCAAGAGTTATGTGGCCAATTCAATGTTTGAAGAAGCTATTGATTTAGTACGCTATATGGTTACTCAAGGTTGCAAGCCCAATGAGAGAACTTACAATGCAATACTTCAGGGCTATTGTAGGCATGGTAGGATAGTAGATGCCAAATCATTCCTTAACAATCTTCCAGAGCTTCATCCTGGAATATCTAAACAAGAACAACAACAACTGTTAGAACTGTTGGCCAGGCACACTTCGTAAGATAGTTGTTTAGTAACAAACCTTGTTTGTATCCTTGAGCATGACAGGTAGATCCAACACAGACGAGCCACTGTGTTTTAGTTATGGTGTGTGTGTGGCCTGTTGGAAGTTTTTCCTGTAAGCAATGTGTTACATGTGTATATTTGTTGTGTCTTATATTTGTACATGATACTTGACATAATGAAAGGTGCAATTCAAGGTTAGGTCTGTTGGGTCTGTTTTTCTAGAAAATATTTTCCCTTAATTGTTGGTGATTTTGTCTCTTCACCTCTCTTTGCTGAAAAAGTCAAATTGTCTTTGTGTATTCACAGAATAGTGAAAAATCGATATATAGAGGTTCGTCTAGTTTTCTAATTCAATGAAGTTGCTTTAAATTTTGAATGTGTGTAGTCAAGGTACAGAGGCGCAGGACTGTGCCACTCTATGCTTGAATTGGCCAACAGATCATGTTCTTTATTACATTCTAATTATGAAAGAAATATTTGGCATTTTCATTTGTGAGGTTGTATGCACTATTATCAGTAGATCTGCTTGTGGCTTCTCTTCATATTTCAACGCAGGTCCATATTGATGATTTTCTATGGTACCTTTTTACAACTGATTCAAATTTTGATGAGGGCTACATATAACCTAACCTGACATTGCCGCTTTCAAAGACAAGTATCATGGGAGCCAAGCTTTGCTCGGTTGGTGGGAGCGTGTGGAGCACGTTTAGCCCGCCCGTGTTCGACCGCTGCTCGACGTGGCGCTCGTGAGCCAAGGCGTGGTCGTGTGCGTGCGTGTGGGTATGAGTTTGTAGTTTGGCTGTTGTTTTTCTTTAATGAAATATCAGAGCTCTTAGCCTTTTTTTTTTAAAAAAAAAAAGACAAGTAGCATGTGTCAAATGCACTAAGCATCTTTCTTTGTCAGTCCCAAGATGTCATGAACCTGTCCTAAGTAAGGTAAGAGCCTCAGCGTTTTTTTTGTTACTTGGATTTACTAAATTAGTCTCTTTTGAAGTTCTATTACTTCATTTTCTTGTAATATCCTTATAAAAGTTATGCTTGAATTCAGAAAAGTTCTCCTGAAGATTATGCCGATTGCTGACTGACAGTTCGTCATGATAGATTGATAGTTCCTACCCTTAATGCCAGGAGATGACATTGTACCGGCGGTACACTGAGTCAGACCACAACATTTGTAATCATATGATTTTATGTTGCATTACCTGGCATTTGGCAGCAAGTGTTTTCCCCCTCGTGAATGTTGCATATATATATATATATATATATATATATATATATATATATATATATATATATATATATACACACACACACGCACACACGGTGGCGTTATTCTACTCCCGAGCGTAGAATAGTTATTCTGCGCTCTGGCCGGAGAAGTAAATTCTACGCGCTGGTCAAAACGTAGTGAGTTAATGCATTGCAAACAACACTAGTAAATACAGCCTACTAGTAAATCATGAAATAGTTTACTACAGAACAACTGATGAATTTACTGTTGAAGCGCATGCAAAGCACACCTGAATCTAATTGGTAGTAAATCACAAATACATTTTACTATAGAACAACAGATTGAATTACTACTGAATCAATTACTAGTTCATGCGTTGGTCAACCCAGCTAGTTAATGCGTATTGTTGTTTGTACATGAATCTGTCTCTTCTTGGTTTTTTTCATATCTTTTAGCTGATATTAATTTTGGCCTTAAAATTTTACAGTGTTGTATAATCTCTCCTCCCCTATCTATAGTAATTTTTTCAGAATTTTTGAAAACGTGTAACTATGGTTTTCATGAATAAGAATAAAGTTCTGTTTGCTATATCTGCAGTAAAATATTTGAAAATTTCTCAAAAAAATACCACATGTAGAGGAGTTGAGCTTCTACAATCCTACAAAATTTGAAGACCAAACTCAATTAGATTTGAGAGATGAAAACAACAAAGTGCCAAACAACAGCGTATACTATTTTTTACTATAAAAAAATAACATTTTACTGTGAAAAATTCTTAAAAAATTATCGCACGTAGGGGAGGTAATATTCTACAACCCTGGAAAATTTCAAATTCAATCTCATTTGAAAGTTATGGCTAAATAAAAAAAAGAAAGATTCATATACAAACTAGAAGTAGCATTTACTAGTTATTTGTTGGTTGGTTGCCACGGATCGTTTTGTTGCACAGATTAGCTCGGTCGGACTAGATTAAATGGCTGGGAAGTAGAATAGGCTATTCTACACGCAGCCAAAGAATAGCGCGTGTGTGTGTATATATACATACACACACATGCGCTATTCTTTGGCTGCGCATATTCTACACGCTAGCCAGATTTGTTTTACCGACTGTCCAATTGACTAAGCGTGTTTGTACATAAATGACTAATAAATGCTACTTAGTGTTTGTACATAAATCTGTCTTTTTTTATTTAGCCATAACTTTCAAATGTGGTTGATTTTGATCTTCAAATTTTATAGTTTTGTAGAATCTCATCTCCTCTACATATGGTAATTTTTTGAGAATTTTTAAAAATATTTACATGTATTTTTCATGAACTTTAGAAAACACTGGATATGTTGCTTTTTACTTGGATAAGAGTGCTATACACAGGTATAGTAATACTTTGAGTAGAAGGTAGTAAAATCTATAAGTCCCATTAATAAACATTAATTTTTCTGACTGTTAACAAATTTTACTATCCTTATATATAGATTTTACTATCGATATATATATGTTTTACTATCTTACAGTAGTAAATCGATGTTCATTTTAGCATTAAAATTTTATTCATGCAACGTTTATTAGCAAAACTTATATCATGTTGTTCCTCTAGTCATCAGTAATCTACTGGTGAAATTTGTTCGTGAATCAGAGCATCGAATAAAAAGTTACAGTCAAAATAAAGAAAGAACAGACTTGTATACAAACTAGAAAATGAACTAACTAGTGAAGCAGTATGGGTGGACAAAACAACTAGTAAGCGCATTTGGTAGTTTGTATATGATTCTGTTTTTACTTTATTTTAGCCATATCTCTTAACTCCGATTGATTTTGGTCTTCAATTTTTTTAAGATCATAGAAGCTTAACTCCCCTACGTGTGATAATTTTCTGAGAATTTTTTAAATATTTTACTACTAGTTCGACAAACAAAACCAATTTTTTATTCATGAAAATCAACCGTACATATTTTCAAAAGTTCTAAAAACATTACTATAGATATGGGAGCTGAGATTATACAATCCTGAAAATTTTGAAGATCAAAGTCAATACCAGCTAAAAGATACGAAAAAGACAAATTTGGTGGACTAGTGATTTTTCACTGTCTACTGCTTTGTTAATTTCGTATCTTTCAAATGTTATTGAGTTTGGTCTTCAAATTTTGTAAAGTTGTAGAAGCTCACATATCCTATATATAGTAATTTTTTGAGATTTTTTGAAAACTTATACATATAATTTTTATGAATATTACACCATATAGCTGCTGTGTACAGCATGTAGTAACACGTTGAGTAAGAGGCACTAATATGCATTTTTCTTGGTAGTAAAAGGTAGTATATGCTGCTGTTCGGCACTTTGTTATTTTCATATCTCTTAAATCCGATTAAGTTTGGTCTTCAAATTTTACAGGGTTGTACAATATCATCTCCCCTACGTGTGCTAATTTTTTAAGAAAATTTTCAAATATTTTACTACTAGTTCGACAAACAGAACCAATTTTTTATTCATGAAAACCAACAGTACACATTTTCAAAAATTCTAAAAAATTTACTATAGATATGGGAGCTGAGATTATACAATCCTGAAAAATTTGAAGATCAAAGTCAATACCAGCTGAAAGATACGAAAAAGACAAATTTGGTTGACTAGTGATTTTTCACTGTTTACTACTTTGTTAATTTCGTATCTTTCAAATGCTATTGAGTTTGGTCTTCACATTTTGTAAAATTGTAGAAGCTCACCTATCCTACATATGGTAATTTTTTGAGATTTTTTGAAAATTTATACATATAATTTTTATGAATATTACACCTTATAACTGTTGTGTACAACATGTAGTAACACGTTGAGTAAGAGGCAGTAATATGCATTTTTCTTGGCAGTAAAAGGTAGTATATGCTGTTGTTCGTCACTTTGTTATTTTCATATCTCTTAAATCTGATTGAGTTTGATCTTCAAATTTTGCAGGGTTGTACAATATCATCTTCCCTACGTGTGGTAATTTTTTGAGAAATTTTTTACAGTAAAATATTTTTTTTGACAGTAAAAGATAGTATATGCTGCTGCTTGGCACTTTGTTATTTTCATATCTCTCAATTATGATTGAATTTTGTCTCCAAATTTTACAGGAATGTAGAATCTCAACTCCCCTACGTGTGGTAATTTTTTGATAATTTTTCAAACATTTTACTGCTGGTCCAGCAAACAGAACTAAATTCTTAGTCTTGAAAACTAATGGTACACATTTTCAAAAATTCTAAAAAAATTACTATAGATAGGGAAGGTGAGATTATACAACATGTAAAATTTGAGTATCAAAATCAATACCGTTTGAAAGATATGAAAAAGACAAAGAAGAAACAGATTTATGTACAAACTACAATACGCATTAACTAGCTGGGTTCAGCAACGCATGAACTAGTAACGAATTCGGCAGTAATTCTATTTGTTGTTCTATAGTAAAACATATTTGTGATTTACTACTGAATTGGATTCAGGTGTGCTGTGCATGCACTTTGCCAGTAAATTCATCTGTTGTTCTGTAGTAAAATATTTCGTGATTTACTACCAAGCTGCATTTACCGGTTATTTGCAATGCATTTACTCACTACGGCCAGCGCGTGAAATTTACTTCTCTGGTCAGACGCTCGAAAGTAAAATAGCGCCACCGTGTGTGTATGTATATATATATATATATATATATATATATATATATATATATATATATATAAAAAGACCATCTATATGGTATGTACGCTTTTCCATAGGTGGTATGTACATTTTTTTTCAACGTACTCCTTTTTATGCGCTAATATAAAGGTATTTGCAAAATACGTTAAAAACTATAGACCCTCTTGCAATTTTTTCGCATGGTTCACATTAGAGTATCTTATAATTAGTATATAAGTGTATCCAAAATGACTAAGGAGTATTTCAAATTCGTTTAATCGGTGCTTCTTTCTCTTTATCTGATGTGCTTCTTTCCTTGCATGTTTGATCTCGAATAAAAACGGTTTTACTTCGAGGTAAATTTAACTTTACGGTAGAGTCTGCTTGCTTAGTCATGTAGCTTTGTTTAGACTTTCAATGACTATAATACAGCGTGAGGAAGACAGAGTTGTTTTATTTTATCTTAATTTATTTTATTCTGCGAGACAAATATGTTTTACTACCAGCCGTTGTTTAAAGTTACATTCATGTGGTACAGGGAGTCTGTATTCACTGTACAAATTTAGCCCAATGCAAGGTGTACTATTGTAGCGTGTAGTTTAGAGTGCAAATAACAGTAGGCTCGGGTCCAAGAAAGTGAGATGTTACATTGCTCTTCTCCTGATGTGCTCTTTGCGGTGAATATCAATCAACTTAATCATGCCTCTTCCATGAAAATTGTTATGGATGCTCTAACGCTGTTGCCTTGCTATAGAATTGACATCCCTGCAGAATGATGCTTCAAATTTGTTTTTTTTAAGCCTCGTCTATAGAATTGACATCCCTGCAGACTGATGCTTCAAATTTCTTTTTTTTAAGCCTCGTCTATAGAATTGACATCCCTGGAGATTGATGCTTCAATTTGCCTCCCCAGGCGATATGTGCAACCGCAACCAATAGCTTGGCTCTTGGCTTGAACGTGATGTGGTGGAGTTCAGAAGGTTACCCCGTTGCTTATGTGTTGGCCTGGCACTGCTGCTAGTAGGTTGTCAAGACTCAAGAGGGCACCTTTGCAGCCGCAGTTAACGGGAGATGCGATGAGGCGTGCTGTGACGTGCTCAAATTTCATGATGGTGTTGGGCATCTCACTCTAAAAATGAAGAGATCTATGTTGCCAGAAAGCAACTTTTACATTAGCTTTAGAAGACCAAACCAAAGAAAGGAGAGGTGGATTTACTCTCAACTCCTTGCTGAAACTTTTTTTTGGAGTAAAATTGTGATTAAGTTGTTGAAGCTGTTGGCTTCCTACTATGGGAGTATGGGTAGTAGACGTGGATCTGCATCTTATTCCGAACAAATATTCTCGTTCCGATATCAGAACGTGGGTCCAAACACCGCAAGCTCCTTTCCGGCTGCCAGATGCTGCAGCTACAAATCCTCCTCTTCTTTTTTCTTTTGAAACTCTGCTGCTACAAATCCTATTCTCCCGCGGGCAATAATACTACTAGTTCGACTATTTGTTAATGTGGTACCGACACGGGACATGCTTACCTACCATTTATGTATTCCTCCCGTGAAAAAGGCTCATGAATGGTGGAGGAATCGCCCAACGGGAAACAGCAACATCACTTCCAAAACGTACAGGTACACGCAAGAATTGAAGAAACCAGCCTGGAACAATTAATCAATTTCGCATCCTTCTGGGCTGGCCTGGACAGCATCTGTGCGCCTGTGCCCGGTGCAGCGCGTACGTTCGTGCTACGGTCACGGGCTCTCGGTTGGGAGTAACTCCGATCTGCCACGGTTTAACTCACATCGTCCGTATCACCGTCTCTTGGATCTACCGGACCGTCGAATGATACAAGCTGATGCAGGATTGTATATGTAAGATCACTGTAACGGAACCATGTCAAATGCACCACACAAACCACATTGCTGGATGTCAACTACGCTTGCCAGTTGCTGTCGCTAATCACGACGGTGCAAGTGCGGTACACCCGTCGATCTTGATGTACGTACTATCGCTTGGGTTGCGCGTAGTAGGTGAAATGGAAAGGCCGTTGCTGTACACAACTGGTAATGTAAACACGCGCCGTCGCTGAGCACCGGCAGAGCCGATCGATCCATCCACGCGTCGTTCGTAATTGTATGATTGGGTAGTACACGCGAAGACTTGGAATCTACGGCTGTTGCCACCTTTTGCAACAGCTTTTCGAGATTTTTTATGTCATCCCAACCATCATATATGTAGTTCAAGTTGTGAACGGAAACGTGAAGTTTCTGGCTTTTTTTTATGTTGCTATTGGTCTAATTGTTTTACAAGTTTAGATCTTATTTTAATAAAACTGTAAATTTAGTTTTTTTTTACTACAGAAGAATCAAAAAATGACACATGTCCTACTGCGACGTGGGAGCGCGACAGATCTACCTACTCTCATAGGAGTGCAATAGCTATCTGTCGTACTCGTCGCTTCTATGGTCAGAAAAGAACCCGATTCGTAATTTTTTATGAGTAGGTTAAACTAGTAAAAAGATAAACTACGGAAAAAAAAGGGCAATGACTCCGGAAGCATGTACGCACCGACTCACTCGTAGAGTCGTAGTACACCGAAATAATAATATGTCAGTAGGAAACTAGGAATCGAAGAAGTGTCCATCTATCCTGCTAGTAAGCAATAAGCATTCACTCCTACCCATGTCACTGATGTTAAACGAGCTATTATTGAGTTTTTTTAAAATTGATATAGTTTGATGAAAAATTATTTTATGTATCATTTAAGTAGTTATTTCAAATTTGAACTAATGAGTTATTATCGAGCCAAGATTTATTAATTTTTTCGTTCAAAATTACCTTATTTTAATTTTAAATCTATTAAGTATCGTAATTGAAGAAATATTGGTTCGAACCCTAACTGATGGCACTCGTTTCAGTTATGAAATATTAGCATGAGGGAAATGTTAACAAGATGGTCATCAAGACGAAATATAGATTTGAGTCGGTTGGATTCGCGGGTAAACGAACGAGCACGGCAGGCATGGAATGGACAGTAGTGAAATGCCAGACTCAGGTTAACATTTGGACAGTGAACGCAATATAGCAGTAACATAACCTAGGATGGTAAAACCGCAAGTCCTACTCCGATGACATTGTTGGCCTTGTACAGCATGCAAATCATAGTTCACCCAATGTGAATATCACGACACATTTCATCCAGAAAAGCAAACACCGAACACCGTATCCAACCAAACAGATCTGGCCAGCAGGACACAGACTCAACAAAAGACAAGCGCATGAAAAGGGCAGAGATCTGACTAAACAAGGATGGAATAATACAACGGTAAAAATATGAATAAATCTCAATGGTACAGTACAGGGGAAGAGAAGAGAAGGACGGAAGACTCCAAGGTGATCATCAATCATCAAACGTGAGTAGCAGTGGAGCTACACAGGAGGCCAGCCTGGCCGCCGGGGACGGAGAGGCCCTCTGCCCGTAAAAAATAGACAAGAATACAGCTCAAAAAGGGATGGTGACACGCGCGCAACGCACGGCCAGCGAACCAGCTCGTCCGAAAGGTACGGTGCAGCGGCTGCATAATTGTGTCGTGGCACGTCTCGACGGCAGGGCTGGCTGGCTCCGCTCACGGACGCGCGCGCGCCGGCAGGTGGCGCGCCTAGGCGAGCAGGGCGACGAGGCCCAGCGCCACCGCGCATGCCGACATGATGCTCCCTGCCATCGTCTGCATGGTCCTTCCTGCCAAGCTCTGCAAGTCACCACAGACGAGGCATTGGTTAATCGGCAACACAGCAAAGTAAAGAATAAATGAAATATGTAAATTACTCCTGCAGGCTGCAGTGCTACTGCAAGCCTACATAAGTCACATGATTTGTCCCAGCATTGTCCTCAGCAAATTGTAAATGCGCACATGTTTATGGGCGCAGTGCAGGTTACAGTACTCCTACTTGACGAACTGCTTAAGTGCCAGCTAATATTTTTAGTACCAGGGATAGAACTTTTTTCCGTTTTTTTTAATAAAGAGACTGAACTTTGAAATGTTGCGTTGACTACTGTATGTCCGTGTAACGGGAGGAAGCACATGCATTCCTGGCCAACATGTCGGGGAAATGGATCTACTCGATCGGGTGAAGTATATTAAAAGTGTTTAGATAGATCATCTTTTTAAATTTTAGACTATAAATATAAACTTAATCACTTTATTTTAGCCTAAAGTTTCAGATGAAGCTGGAATCTGAAGTCCTACCAAATAAACCCTAACCCACACCCTCACAGGTTGAGTGGTGCTCTGAGAAAACTATGGCCCAATTAATGTGCACGCCAATTAGATTAACTAACTGCACTGTCAACCCTAGTTTCTAAGACTAAGAATATCAAATACGCCTGGTAGACAGAGACTTAGACGAAGGGAGTAATTGTTTCTCTCGGTGCAGCGGTAGTAACAACAACGGTAATTGCCTAAGGTACAACGTAAATATATCCACGTCATCGAACCAGTAGAAAAGTCATTTTTCTTTGTTGCAAGCGTATGTTTTATAGGTGCTTAGAAAATTATATTATCTTCTAATTAAATATATATATACATAAATACATGCTAAGTACCAGCGTTTCAATGTCTAATCAAACTAGGATGCTACCTTGTCTATACTACGTGAAAAGCATAAAAAAAAATCATTGCTAAGCACCTATCTATGCAAGTGCATTGTACAGGCTCTAACAATTTATCACCGTGTCAACCTAGCAGTTGCGCCGTCGGTTTGTGAGACAGTAGAGCGGTTGTGAAATTTAGACGGCCATTGCTGGTTCAGATGACGTATAGAAGTGCAGAGGGGAACGTACCGCGGTGTCGGCGGCGGCCGAGTCGCCGGCGGGTCCGGGGGCGTCGGCGTCGGTGGATGCGGCGGGGGCCTTAGCCTTGTTGGATTTGGGGGTCTCGGCGACGGGCGCGGGGGCCGGGGCCTTGGAACCCTTCTTCTTCTTCTTGGAGGACGTGGCGGGCTTCTTCTTCTTCTTGGCCGGCGCGGGCGCGGGGGCCTCGGTGGGCTTGGTGGGGGCCGCGGCGGGTGTCTCCTGGACGGGAGCAGGGGGCGAGGCTACGGGTGCCTCGGCCGTGGGAGGGGAGGCGGGAGGCGGGGTGGCCTTGGACTTGGGCGCCGGTGCGGGGGTCTTGGTCGACTTGGGCGGCGCCGGTGCGGGGGCCTTGGTCGACTTGGGCGGCGCCGCGGCCGGAGCCTTGGCCGGTGGCGGGGTGGTGGTGGGCGCGGCGGCGGGGGCCGGGGTTGCGGGTGTGGTGGACGGCGCGGTGGCCGGAGGGTTGGTGTCGGAGGGCGGGGCCGGGGTGGCGGTCGGCGTGGCGGCGGGGGCGGGCGTCTTCTTGGATGAGGCCGGCGCGGCAGCCGGGGCCGAGGACTTCTGCGCAACGGCGGAGTGCGCGGCTAGGAGGCAGAGCAGCGCGAGGCAGAGAGCGCCGGCGCGCGCCATTGCGGTTGTCTGGTGTGCTGTGCGCGCGCGCGCGAGGGTGAATGCTCTGCCCTGTGGTAACGGTGGGAGTGGCAGGGTGAGAGTGCGGGGAGACGGATAAATAGCGCAGGAAGGGGGAGAGAAGCCGCGGCACAACTGGCGGAGGGCCAGCGGGAAAAAATTCTATAACATCATATGCCATATAGCATCTAAAACATTTATTATATGATATGTCGCAGAGGAGAGGGATTTTTTTTTAACTATTTTAAGATCTATTTTTGTCATATATCTAATTTTTTAAAGAATTTTTAGAAAGGGTGTTATATGGCTGCTGATGTAGTAGAATTTTTTTTCCACCCGCTGGGGCATGTTTGGTGGGTGACGCCTCGCTCTCGCCCGCGCCCGCGCCCGCGCCCGCGCCAGTTGGTGGGATGGGAGGGACGCGTTCACGTGGCTCGCTGGGCCGCAGCGCCGAGTCGTGCTGTGTTGTGCAGGGCAAGGACTAAGGAGAGTAGGAGACTGTGGAGAGCCGTTGGGGCAGTAGACAGTAGGACGCATGCGTCAGGACGCGACGGCCCAGAGAGAGAGAAGCGAAGGGATTGGGCTCAATGGCCTTTGCGCTCGGGCCGTTGGAGATGTGTAAACGAGGATATTACAGTTTTACTGATGGAACGGCTATAATTGCGTTTTGGGCGGGTACGAGCTTTTCGTCAGAGTTCCATTTTTGGGGAGTAATTGGGTTGGCTCGAGATCGTTACTGGCTGTCCTTCAAGTCTTCCTCGTTCTGAAAGGCCCTATTTTGCCGCTGTTTGGTTCTGAATTCCTCCCCATCAAAAAGAAAACAAAAAAAATCAGATCTTTGATAGCAGACAAGCAAATCGTCCACGACCACGAGGAAACCAAAACAAACATCATTTGATTCAAAATCAAGGACCAAACGTAAGTTTGCAGTATTGCATGCCCCCTGCGCTTGTCCTAACTACTAACTTTACTGAAACGCATTGGCACATGCCTTTGGGACCGAACTTGACACTGAGCAATACTGTGACTGTGCTGATCGGGCATATCTCACAGATGGTCCGTCAGAAAACATCTTCGTGAAATTTAGCCTGGTGCTGGCTTGGTCTGAGAATTCATCCTATGGGCCGTACGGCTGAAGTAAACAGTGACAAACTAGAGATCCCCATCACACGTATCTAAGCTATTCTGCAAAATCACTAACTCCAACGATATAGTTGAAATCAAGTAGTTAAATTTAGCAAACTTATGAAGGAAAACTATAGCATACGGCCAAACTAAACTTTTCCAAGGGAAAAAGGGTGAAAAGCAAGTCAATGGGACAACAAAAAATTGTAGGGCCTGTTTGAAACTAGGGGTGAAAACGAGCCGGATGTTTCATTTCCGATTCGAAGTCGGATCCGATCGGGATCGGATTCGGGAAGGGTGTGGGGACTCTTCTTTCTGGCATGGAATACCAAGAATATCCCATGTGCATACTGTACTAGTCCTATGATCAGTGGCTAGTATGCATATTTACAATATTGTTACCACATCCATATGAAAGCTCTCAACTTTATTAATATATCTTGATTCGTACATAAAGCCATGAAGAATTAACCAAAAGCAGTGGAAGATACAAATACTTATCAGTAGGCCTTGCCCATCTATCCCACAGACAACTGACAAGGTATAAACCCTAGAAAAGCTCGTCAGTATAATCCTCTATCCTGCGTCAAGGTATGCGTCATCTGGAAATTTGCTATCTTCACTTAAACCAACAATTAACCAAGGTTAAGAACTTTCATACTCAGTAAGACTTGTAGTGTATGCAAATATAATTAAATACAGGTTATGTCAAAGGAGAAGGCTTCTAAGGTTATTTTGCTGAAAGCTAAGTTGAATTGTAAATACCGAATAGTAGATTGCAAGCAGAATTTTGTAAGAGCAACTTGACAGGTATACAAATAACAAGTATGAATAGCATAAATGTACTAACTCATAGTTCCTCCATAAATGTGACCTTCGAACCAATTCGTGCCAACTCATGGCATAAAGTCTAAAACGAAATCCTCACAAACTTTCCCAAATCAACCCATTTTATGAAAATATCGAAACTCTAACTATGTAATGACTTTACCAAGTGGCCCTTGACCGCGGGTGCGACTTTTTGAAAAGATTTACACTCTGCAGATGCGTATAGCTTTACCCACAAGAAATGATAAACTCTTTTTGCACGTTATTAGCACACTTCTTTTGGTGTGCCACAGAGAGATAATAACATAACTGTTACATTACTTAGACCTAATTTTGCGCCAGCTCCGATGACGACAAACTCATACTATAGCGGCATAAGATATTTGTACATCATTGTACGACAAATGGCTATACACCCCATTGTTCCACTTCTCCCTATAGTATGGTGTACACCGTTGTATCGGTAGATGTTATTCCCAACACCTCGGTGAGGGTATCCCTTCGAGCAATCCATCCCAGAAAGTCCGTACTATTCTAGCTTTCCAATGTGCAAAGATAAATCTAAGTAACTTAATAGGTTAAGACTATCCCATACTAGCACTTATAATTGTACTAATATCTTAATTTCAAAATAACACAATAGTTTGGTCCTTAACCGACTCGAATGAGAATACTCCCCCTACACTACGTGCAAATCCCATGCACATTCGGCTATTGCCATATCTCGCCCGCTTCAAAATCATAGTTTTATTTTTATTTTTACTAAAATACCAGTAGTCACATTTTCCCAACATGTCCAAAACCATTATTCATAAGGAACAGCATAACCAACCATTCGTATTCCATTCCTAAAGCATACTAAGAAGATGCGTGTATAATCATGTATACCTATTTTGACATTATTAAGTCTCTTACCTTATTCTAGGGTTATCAAGGTTCACATGCCAATATTTATTGGGAAATCCCACAAGTTAAAGAATATATCTACCAGTACCCAGAATATAGCAATGTTTATTGAACATAGCGCATGCATAATAGTTTTGATAAAATAATATAGACACCATAAAATAATAGGATCAATATAATCAAAGGGGTGCTTGCCTTGCTGGTTGATTTCAGTCCTGAAGTTAGAGTCGATTCTCACGGACTCTCGAACATCGAAGGCTATAGATCATTCATCACAAGGCAATAGCAATAAGACGCAAAAAGAGTTAAATAATACCAAATTGTAAGAAAAATTCAGAGATAGGTTACTCATTATTTTATAAAGATTTAATAATTGGTTTTTCAATTTTTAGGGTTATTTGCTATAGTAGTGAATTTTCGACTTTTTAGTGTGTTGCTGGTCGTCTTTGAATAGAATTTTAATTCATAAGAAGTTTACATTTTCATCTACTCGTAAATTACAGAAATTGCATATTTTTACAAATTTTAGGTTCACGCTTCTACCAATTTTGGGTGTTTAAAGTAATTAACCAGGTTTATTTGCATTCCCAAACTGGAAAGATCCATTTTATGATGAAATCATGTACAAACAGTGGCTAAACTCAATTATTTTACATAAACAGATAGTGCATTATTTTAGGAAATTTTAGGAACTTGTTTCATAATTTTTATAATTTATTTGCAATAGGTATGACTATTTAAATTTTCTACGCAATGGAAATTAACCTATTTATGACTTTAATTCAAACTAAATATAAATCTAAATATTTTTGCATATTTATAATCCTTATGGTCTCAGGAGCATATAAAAATTTATTTCATCAAATTTGAAGACTATTTGCACAAATTCTTAATTAGGGCAAGCTAGGTTCATATTCAAATTTGAATTTAAATGCGTCACAGAGGTCAAGATTCAAATATTTTTATATATTTGGAAACTACATGATTTTATATGAATTTATAAATTAGTTTTACTAAATTTGAAGCTAAATTGCAAAAGATATGAGCTAATGAATGGTGTCGATTCTAGAAATTCACTGTAAATTGGAAAATATGTCTTCCAACTTGGAAAGCGTATTTCTCATTTTTGGGTTTTTGATTTAAATCGCGCCGGCTGATAAGGGGGCCCACGGGCCAGTGGCTGGACTCGGCTGGGAGAAGCTGAGCCTGACAGGCGGGGTCACGGCTCAACGAGCCAAAAATAGAGGAGGTGGGAGGGGGTTCGCCGGCGACAAGGCATGTCCGGGGAGCCGGGGCGGTGGCACGGTGAGTAAGAGGGGCAGTTAGGGGACACAGGGAAGTGCTCGGTTGTGGGGAAAATTAGCTAGAGGCAGCTCACGACAGAGATGGGCAGTAGCGAGGACTGTGGTGAGCCGTGCGGCGCTAGAGGGGTGCACGTGCTTGAAAGGGAGGGGGATAAGTACCAAAGGAGTAAGAGGGAGTCAATTTGGTACCTTAGGTGGTCGGAGAAGTCTCGAGGAGGTGTAGCACAGTGCACCGGTGATGGAGAAGAAGGAGCACGGGCGGCAACGAAAATGGGGCAATTGGCTGAAGGCTTTGGTAGAGAAGGGCTAGGGTGGTTTGTGGCGACAATGCTGGCCAAGGTGTGGCTTAAATACCTGAGAGGGGGAGGATGGCGGTTTGGTGTCATGGCGAGCACGCGGACAATGTCGGTTGCGGGGGTCGTGGTGTCAATCTCCAGAGGGGGTCGACACATGCAGTGCGGTGATGTGGTGAGGCGGCTCTAGCAGGTGGTGTCAGCATGGGGAGGTAGCGACAACAATGCATGGGGATGGTGGTGCATGCGGCACGCTTGGGCTTGCGGGCGCACGGTGTGGAGCGCAGAGGCATGGCGCTGGGCAGGCTAGCAAGCTCACGTAGCGCATACGCGGTGCAGGCAAGGCATGAAGCGGGCACACATGTCGAGGGTGCAGGCGAGGGTGGAGAGGAGCCAAGGCGGGGCATGGTGCAGAGCTGGGTGCGACGCGTGCACGATGCGATTGCAGTCACGCACTAGGGTTGCCACTCGCCGGTCGGTGGGGTCGGCTGGGTGGCCAGCCCAAGGGGAAGCGAGAAAGGAGAGGGAGGAGAAGCTAGCTATCAGGTGGGCCCAGAGGTAACAGTGGACCGCTGGCTGGTTGGTGGGACCCAGGAGCACTGAAGATAGAAGAGAGGAGAGAGAAACTGGGTTTTGACTTTTGCCAGTATTTGAGTTTGGATTTAATTTGAGTTGTCAAATGTTTTTCCATATCGTTATGAAGTCATTAATAATCTACCACAAAAATTTCAGATGAATATAAAACTTGAATAAATTTATAAAATTCTGACATGGCTGCTGGGTCATTAATGTAGTTTATGTTTTTGATTTTGCAAAGGTACTAAATGAGATTAAATTATCCTGAAAATTTTACTGGGAAATTCTGAGGTTTTGGGGAGGATTATGTGAAATTTTCAGATCTTGATCATGCTCAAATATGTTTATAAAAAACTGACAATGTCTCTGTTTTCTTTTCCAAATCACTGTTTTTATTTTCTAAAGGCATTAAATGATTTAAAATTTTCCTAAAACCCTTGAGGGTTATCGAGGTTAATTGAAATTTAAATGAATTATATATATATATATATATATATATATATATATATATATATATATATATATATATATATATATATATATATATATTATGTTTGTCTGATTTTGAAATTTAAAATTGAGACTTCACTTATTTAACCATCAAAAGTAATTTTTAAATAGCAAAAATTCCAGAAAATTCAACAACAGTGCAAATCCAATTCAAGGACAGAATTCAACTTTGAATTTGAAAATTTCACTTTATCTTTTATTTGGGCTGTTACAAAGGGACTCTTGACTATCCAACCAGATCCGAGACAGGATCTCGATACTTGAATCCGGATTCAGTATCGAATTTGGGCGATCAATATCTGGTAAATACGGTATGTTATGTGGATATCATTTTTTTCTATTCGGATATCTGGCAAGGCCCAGCCCATTCATTATATATTTTCTATGACAACCCATTTATCTTGACAATTAGTTGGTTCTATTGATCTTCAAGTAGCATATTCCTATGATGTCTATTAGGTAACTTGCTATTATGGTCATATATTTATATGGTTTGATTCAACATATATTACTCTATATATGTGTGTATTATCCATATATCTTTATTCGTTTCTAACTCGAATCCGTCATGTATCTACCTCATATCCATATCCTGAATAACAAGAATTTGTGTCTATATTCGATTAGTCCGTATCCGGTTCCGAATCTGAGAAAAGAAATATAGGTTAGGATATAAAAAAAAGCAATATCCACCTATATCCGACCCGTTTTCACCTCTATATGGAACATAGTAATTTTTCATGAATTTTACAAGGACAGGTAAATTTTCCGTGTTTCAAAGAGCCGTAGAGGTAATACAAAAACTTGCGGTTGTAGTCTTGTAGAAATGACAGCATCACAGGACATGCTAAAGCGAAATGCAATACCCAAAGACTGAAGGGTGCTGTACATTTTTCAGTCTCAGGCTTATGGACCTATGCGGCTGTGCCGAAAAATGTACCGTGGGTTCTATGAGCTTGACATCAAAAGATGTCTGGCAGTGCTAGTGGAGTAGTAGTTCTTCGAAAAAGTGGAGCAAATTTGAACTAGTCCTGACATTTGAGCATTGGCACCCATGCATCAAGGTTTCGATTTTGTTTTCGGATAAAATACCGTCGTAGGCTGGATACCGAGATTTCGGCGAAATTCGGTAATTTCGGATTAATCTCGTCCGGAATTTCAAATTCAAAATTTGAATACGGCTTGTTTGCTACCGGTAAGTACCGAAATTCGGCGAAATTGGGCGAAATCTCGGCCGGAGCAGGCAAGATTTCAACCATTTTAAACAGGCCAGAAAGTGGTCGAAATGACGGCGAAAATTTTCAGATTTTTATGAAGCATCTGGAATGTTTAAAAATTCAAACATTGGTACTGTCCTAATAAAACGCTGACAGACAGTTTTGAACTGAATGAAAAATGGTACAAAGCATGTTAGAAAAATTTAAAATTTTGTTAGCATGATTCTGACATGTGAATAATATTTCCATAAAATTTTCAGTTGTTGCTGAAGCTCGAGGAATTTTTAAAAATTCCGGTATCGGTGAAGTCCGGGCGTAAATATGGTTGAAAGTACGTTAGAAAATTTTAAAATTTTTATTGGATGGTCGTGATGCATCATTAACCTTGCTGTAAATTATTTAGATGATTAGCAACGCGTCAAGATTTAGATGATTAGCAATGCGTCAAGTTAGAAAATTCAGCAGCATTTTGACTGAAATTCGAATATTAAGAGTCACAATTCGAAACAATTAATGTATATTGGCATGGTAATTAATAAGCATGAAATAAAATCGATACATATAACAATTCTGCACATATTTGCACATGACAATTAAATGAATGTATATTTGGATCGAGTGCGTCCTTGCACCACTCGCAGACTCCGAACCTTGCATCAAACCTTGCCTCCTGAGGTAGGCCTCTTCTTTGGAGGCCTTGATGGCCATCTTAAGCTGCTCCTCCTCTGTGGCCATGGTGGCCCACTCGCTGCAAGCTTCCTTCTTACAGAGGCGAATCGCCTGCTTATCCTTCTTCTTGACTTGATTTTCACGGAGGTCCGCGAGTATGGCCTACCTAACCACTTTCGGCACGTTGGGGTAGGCCTTCACATCACCAGCGCGGCCAGCCAAATGTTCCTTAAGACGGGTCGCCCCTCCACCCTTCATAACATGGGTGCAGTAGTTACATTTCGACCCTGAGCCGATGCGCTCCTCGTGATCCCATACGGTACCTGGACGCTCTGCCATCACTACTCACAAGAGCCTACAACAGAACAAAATATATGCCAACGAAACACAACGAGTTAATTTCAGTACTAAGAGTGAAACACATATAAGCATGTCCTTGTATGGAGGGATTCAAATTTCTTAACTCACTTATGTTTGCTTCTACGCATGATATATGAACATGTGCTTGTATGTAGGGTTATATTTTTTTCAACTCACTGATATTTGAGTGACATATGACCATGAGCATGTTTGAGTGAAACATATATGAGCATAAACATAAAAAATGTTAATGTAGTACTTCACAGATCTCGAACTGTACAGCATGTACAAGTACCATATGCAATTTTTGATTGAATAGACAAAAGTAGTTAATTTTTTTTGAAACTTTAACAAAAGGTTTATGAGAGAGTTTTTAAGCCCTCATAAAAATTTCAGGTGATGATCAAACATGATAAAATTTATAAAATTCTAACACTGCCACTGCCTCGTTTATCCTAATTCTGTTTTCTATTTTTAAAACATAACAAATGACGTTAAAATATTTTAATAAATTTTCTGTATTATCCTATATATCTCATGACAGTCCCATAAATTTTTCATACCATGAAAATGCTTCCTCAATTTTCTAAAATTCGGAGAGTGTTTCTGCCGAACTGCTAAAAAGTCGCAAAAATTAACTTTTTTTGGCAAATTATCATTGAAGATCACTTGATTATATCTTATTGATGTCATTCCGGTCAAATCCGGTCAAAAAATTGCAAAATCCGGTTTTGGATGGCGAAATCTCGCCGAAAAAAATGAAATCACCGTAGCATTTTCAAATTTTTTACCCGGCCGGTCTGGTGAAACTCGTTGGCCTCCGAAATCCGAGATTTCGGCGAAATTTCGCCGAATTTTGTTTCCTTGCCATGCATGCCTGTTTTCATTAGCAGACATCCTACCTGAAGACGCTTTTATTAGACAGGCTAAAGCCAAGCACTAAAACTTGTGTGCCTTGTACTAAAGCATCTTTAGGTCAAGATATTCCCGTCCTGAAACCCGGCTTTGTTCTAATCAATTCAAAGATGTAACAACCGAAAAGAACTGAAAAAATGAATGGATTGTTTCTGATCAAGTGAAGCTCCTGCTGCTTTTTGATGTTCCAAAGATAGCATGCCTCCAGCAGAAACAAACATTGGCCAACTTGCGAAGCAAAGTTTATAAAGATCTACGAGGTTAAAGGTGGAGAAGCAGCATAGCTGGTCATTTGCCAGTGATTATACATAAGATAACACTGCACATGAGGATACATTCACACTATACTAGTATTAAACTTTCTGTTTCATGAATACATGTATCAGTTCTGGAAAACTACGAATCCAACAGGGGAAGAAGATCAAAAGATGCAACAGGAACAGAATAAGTTCGGTCTTGTACTCTAGTTGCTGTTAATAAAACCAGTAACTGCAGAAACAACTAAACAGCTAATATGTCCAGAAGCAGCAGGGCCAAATGATTCGGACCATAGCGCCTTTGAGGCTTACAGAAAGCTAACACAAAACATTTAGGTTCCATCCATCAGGGTGCCTCGGTGCAAGTGAAGCGAATTAATGCAAACATTGTTTTCAGTTTTCACAGGCAGAAATGTGTGTGATCTCTTGCTCCTGGTACAGCATGTACAAGTACCATATGCAATTTTTGATTGAATAGACAAAAGTAGTTAATTTTTTTTGAAACTTTAACAAAAGGTTTATGAGAGAGTTTTTAAGCCCTCATAAAAATTTCAGGTGATGATCAAACATGATAAAATTTATAAAATTCTAACACTGCCACTGCCTCGTTTATCCTAATTCTGTTTTCTATTTTTAAAACATAACAAATGACGTTAAAATATTTTAATAAATTTTCTGTATTATCCTATATATCTCATGACAGTCCCATAAATTTTTCATACCATGAAAATGCTTCCTCAATTTTCTAAAATTCGGAGAGTGTTTACGAATCGCTAAAAAGTCGCAAAAATTAACTTTTTTTGGCAAATTATCATTGAAGATCACTTGATTATATCTTATTGATGTCATTCCGGTCAAATCCGGTCAAAAAATTGCAAAATCCGGTTTTGGATGGCGAAATCTCGCCGAAAAAAATGAAATCACCGTAGCATTTTCAAATTTTTTACCCGGCCGGTCTGGTGAAACTCGTTGGCCTCCGAAATCCGAGATTTCGGCGAAATTTCGCCGAATTTTGTTTCCTTGCCATGCATGCCTGTTTTCATTAGCAGACATCCTACCTGAAGACGCTTTTATTAGACAGGCTAAAGCCAAGCACTAAAACTTGTGTGCCTTGTACTAAAGCATCTTTAGGTCAAGATATTCCCGTCCTGAAACCCGGCTTTGTTCTAATCAATTCAAAGATGTAACAACCGAAAAGAACTGAAAAAATGAATGGATTGTTTCTGATCAAGTGAAGCGAAAAGAACTGAAAAAATGATCAAGTGAAGATATGAGAGAGTTTTCATATCTTCACACAAACATTGGCCAACTTGCGAAGCAAAGTTTATAAAGATCTACGAGGTTAAAAGTGGAGAAGCAGCATAGCTGGTCATTTGCCAGTGATTATACATAAGATAACACTGCACATGAGGATACATTCACACTATACTAGTATTAAACTTTCTGTTTCATGAATACATGTATCAGTTCTGGAAAACTACGAATCCAACAGGGGAAGAAGATCAAAAGATGCAACAGGAACAGAATAAGTTCGGTCTTGTACTCTAGTTGCTGTTAATAAAACCAGTAACTGCAGAAACAACTAAACAGCTAATATGTCCAGAAGCAGCAGGGCCAAATGATTCGGACCATAGCGCCTTTGAGGCTTACAGAAAGCTAACACAAAACATTTAGGTTCCATCCATCAGGGTGCCTCGGTGCAAGTGAAGCGAATTAATGCAAACATTGTTTTCAGTTTTCACAGGCAGAAATGTGTGTGATCTCTTGCTCCTGGCAAGATTATGTCAGGATTCCGGATGGATACAAGGGCATTTACTATGTTTGGAGGCAACTCAGCCTCTAAGCTAGAACTCACGCACTCATTTTTCTCTGTAATGTGTAATCTCTAAGGCGAGCCCGTAACAAAACTAATTTATTCTCCCAGCCTCAAGCAATCAACCGACCCCCAATTCCCCATTCATCTTCCCACGATCCCGAAATTTCCCCACCCATCGATCCCTAAATTCCCCAGCCCCCACCCAATCTCCTCCTCACCTGAGCTGCTCACCACCTCACCTCGCGTTGCAACCATTGAATCCGCCGCCGCATCAGCAACAGCAGGCACAGCCATGAAGTAGCAGAGGCCGTTCCTACTTCCTCGTCGCGCTCCAGTGCTACGGCCATCCATGATCCATGTGTCCTCGCCGCCGTGGAAAGCAGAAGAGAAGCAACATCAACAAGTGGCGGGGGTGGCGAGGCCTGGGGACGGCCAACCTCGAAGACGCCGTCAACCAAATGCGGCGCGACCGGATCTGGTCGTGGGCAGCCAGGACGCTGCGGCAGGCCTCCAAGCTTGGCGACGCCGTCAACCAAATGGAATAGATATGTACTCCATCTTTCTTTGTTCAGTAAGGAGCTCGGTCGAATTGTTTCAATCGATTTAGGTTGTGCAGATTGATCCTTCTTTCTTATTCATTTCTTCTATTTTTCTCTCTAGTCCGGATGAATTTAGTGCCTCTCTCTCATGTTGCAATGGTAACTCCTGAAAAATCAATATTTTAAGGATTAGAGACAACTTCTTGCCCTAGAGGCACTTCTAGTTAAAAAAAAGGCTTGAAATGCTGAGGCAAGCAATGATAGGAGGCAGCCTCTAAGGTTGTCTCTCTTGTATTTGTACCATACAAGTACTGTTATTTCGGCATCTAGTCCTGTATATTGTACGAGTTTCGATTAAGGTCGTATCAGCCTTATACGGATTAATACCAGTTTTAATATCGGTCAATGCTAACCATATCGGTGGAATTAATAATATGATTTATTGAACTATATGTTATATTTGATAGTAGTAGTATGTATTTAGAGTAATATTATAAATATATAATTAAATATGTACATACTTATAAATATATATTATTATATTAACATTAATAATATAGTCTAATGAACTATATGTTATATTTGATAGTAGTACTATATGTTTAGAGTAATATTATAAATATATAATTAAATATGTATATACTTATAAATATATATTATTATATTAAATTTAAAATGGTAGCCCAGTGTGGATCGATACTGGGATGTATCGTTCTGAAAACCAAACCGGTACAGGATCTCCTAAATGCCAAGAAATCAACAAAGTGGGGAGTGGGGACGCTCTAAACAAAGCAAGCATCATGCATGCCATCAAAATCAAATATGCATCGTAGCTGGGCGGCATGCATCAGAGTTTAATAGACATCTGGTGATGGTATTGCCAGCAACATTGCAAGATGGCCAAATTTATCCTGTGCATCCTGCAGGTATGCTCTAGCTGTCTAGCATTTCCCAGATGCTGCCCAATATCTGACGACGGACACTGCACAAACTGAAGCATGGTCGCAATAAACAAAGCAAGGCGCCTTGCAGATGGGGGGTTCATTGCGAAAACCAAGGGGTTTTGTTTGGATCTACCTAGGTTTCAAATTTCGGTTTCGGAATCAATTTCGTCCCGGGCCTTATAACGAAATTTCGGTGAAATTTCGACATTTCGGAATTATTTCGGATGAAATTTGAATTTGAAAATTCAAATCCGGTCCAATTGGAAAAAAAAAACCGAAATTCGGCGAAAAAACCCGAAATTTTGGGTTTTTTGCACTGGCTGAAAAGTGATCTAAACGTTATCGAAATTTTTTTAGATTTTTTTTGGAGGTTCCTGACACAATGCTGATGTTCTCACAAACATTTCAGCTGATTATCACATCTGAGAAATTTTTAAAAATTCGGAGAGTGATACTGTCATGATAAAACACTGACTCACAAATTTGATCGGAATGGAAAATGATACAAATCAAGTTATAAACTGTTGAAATTTTTTGTGCATGGTTATGATCCATAAATACTGTTCTCATAAAAATTTCAGCTTATTATCACATGTGAGAAATTTTTAAAAATTCGGAGAGTGGCGCTGTCCTGATATAACACTGACCGACAAGTTTGATCCGAATGGAAAATGGTACAAATGAAGTTAGAAACTGTTGAAATTTTTTGTGCATGGTTATGATGTATCTATAATGCTCTCATAAAATTTTCAGATGATGATCAAACTATATGAATTTTTAAAAATTCGAACAGTACTACTGCCATGTTAAAAGGCTTACCGGCAAACTTGAACAAAATGAAAAATTATGTAAACCATAATTTTTTTTGAAAATTTTAAAGAATGGTGATAAGGAAGTTCTTAATATCCCATAAAAATTATGATTCATGATCACGCTCTATTGAATTTATAAAATTCTTACAAGACACAGTACCATTTATGTTCTTTTGTTTTTGATTTTTGAAATATAGTATAACAAATGAAGTTCAATACTTACATAGATTTTATTGACCAAACAAACAAAGTTGAAATTTTTTGAAAAATTTATATAATGGTACTGAGTCAATTATTAATCTCTCAAAAAACATTTAGATCATAATCACACTCAAGAAAATTTATAAAATTCTGACAATATAACTGTCCCAATTATGTTCATTCTGTTTTTGATTTTTTAAAGATAACAAATGAAGTTAAATTATTTTGAAATTTTTTATGTATGATCCTAAACTACTAAAGATAGTACCATAAAAAGTTCAGAATATTATCAAGCTTGTAAAATTTTATAAAAATCTGATAGTGTTTCTGTCAAAATTTTAAAATGTTTAAAAAATTAGGTTTTTCAACAAATTTTTATAGGAGATGACTTTCCTGAGGGTTATTGGACCAAATCCGGCCCTAAAACTTTCAAAACCGGCAAAAAAAACACAAAATTTCGGATTTTTACTGTTGCAATTTCAAAAAAATTTAATTTTTTTTCCCGGACGGTACTTGAGATTTCGGGGTGGTCCGAAATCCGAAATTTCGTATGCAATGCAGTAGAACACAAATCACCGTATATATGTTTGGATTTTCGCTAGGCTATGAGCCACTTTTCAGTAGAACACAAATCAGCGGAGACATGTACGCATAAAAACAAGTAGTACTGCGGTTTTTAGGTTCACTCCCATTCCCATAATTCATAGAGCATACGGTACTTAGCAACTCTTACCAAATACCAAGTACCCCACAAGTAAATGGCATCCACTTAATAAACCTGTGAAGTGCCTAGTCAAACCTTTCTCGCATATTAGCAAGTCAACTTTAGCACCAAAAGTTGCGAGTTTGACGAAGGTTTCCACTTGACCCACGAGACACATTTGCTTCAGCACAACATTTGAGGTCCTCAACAACCAATCTCGAAGCTTAAAATAAACTAGTAAGTAGTAACCAATCTAGATACCCAGTGCAATTTGTAGAAGTATATACTCCTACAGGTCATAAATAGTCGTCCTTTTAGTCATCGATAAGGTCTCTAAAACACAGTTTTAATCACTAATTTCTATTGCACTGTATTTATAAAACTCAATAAAATTATAATATTATGAAAGTATTTTTCGAGACAAATCTACACATATGATTTATGTATCCAATATAAAACATTTAAAAAGATATTAATGATTAAAGTTTTAAAATCTTAATTGTACTTATATACAAAACAATACCTATTTACAGACGAAGGGAGTAATATTTTTTTTACTACGCGTGCTTGAAAAAAAATGTTGAAATATAAGAAAGCACTAAAGCGGCCAATATGTCATATTTTCATGTGGTGCGCTCCAGTCAGTTGTCGTGAACGTTGACAGCGTGCAAAGTTGTCGCGCAAGTTAGGAGAAAACAACTAGCACTTTAGCTTTGCTGTCTCACGCTTCCGACAGCTCATATTCACAAATACGTCAAAGAAAACTAACGGCGTATTTCGCTTCACAAAGAAATTTAAAAATGTGGGATCGCGATGAAATTCAACATAAATTCTGCAAGAAAATACTTAGCAGAATATAGAGAAATCCCTTTAAAATTGTTGCAAAATATCCCTGTTCTGGGATTAGATTCCTGCTTGAACATAAACAGTATTTCTAGTTCTGTATTCACCATAAATTCTGCAAGGAAACACTTCACAGAATTTAGAGCAATTCCTTTGAAATTATTGCAAAATATTCCTGCTCTAGAGTTGGATTCTTGCTTGAACATAAACAGTGTTTCTAGTTCTGTATTTGCTCGTCTAAGTTTATAAGATGCATTTTTTAATTGTCTTGTCTATGAACAAAAGGTATATTTTATATTCCAATACAAAATTAGTATGATGCTTTTATTATACACCTAATAAATACCTATATTTATTTTATATTTTTTACATGTATAGAATATAGTGCTTAGCGGTAATAATTAAAATAATTTAATTATTTTTAATACTGATCTACGTAAAAAAAATAAGCTTAGTAAATTTGGACCGAAAGAATATTCACTACTGCTATTACTAGTACTCATTGTTTACGTGACCTAGATGTGGCTGTGTGGCACGCCCAAAGCGAGCAGAAAATTAGCGAGAAATTCACCGATCCAGGCAAAGCTCGTGAGTCGTGAGACAAGGCGCCATCATCATACTAGTCACCAATCGGACAGCATGCTCGATTCCCGAGGGTACAATAATTTGGCTGCACAAACGAGCAGCAGCAGCAGCCGCCCAGCAGCTGACTTCCTGTAGCATCATTTCAGCGCTGCCTTCCGGTGTCTTCCTCGCCTCACATATCGTTTCCAACACCAAATGCTAAGGTTTCAAATTTTGTTTTTTTACTATTTTTTGAAACAAAATCCAAAAAATCGATAAGGTTTTAGAATTTTAAATAAAATCTGAACGAAATTCAATTTTTTTTCACAAGAATTCCGAAGATTTCAGTTGAAATTGTCGAAATCTCGACAAATTTCAACCGAATGAAAAAAAGTTCAAACCATGTTAGAAAGTTTTTATGATTTTTATGGATGGTCCTGGTGTATCGCTAATGTTTCCGTAAATTTTTCAGATGATAATCAAGCCTACGAAGTTTTTAGAAATTCTGAAAGTACTGTCATGATAAATGACTTATAGTACAAATTTAATTGAGCAATCAAAATAGGTTTAAATTTTTTGAAACTTTTAGAGAAGGGTGCTGAGGCAAGGCTTAAGTTTAAAAATATTTATGTATAATCCTAAACTGCTAAAGATGATACCATAATTTTTTCAAAGCATGATTAAACTTATACATTTTATAAAAATCTGATAATGCCTCTGTATTTTTATAAAACATCTCAAAAAATTGGTTTTTCAAAAAACAATTCACGGCAGATGACATTCTTAAGAGCTATTGTCCTAAATCAGGTTCAAAAAACTTGAAAAACGTCAAAATACTCAAAATTTCACTGAAAATTTTGAAATCACTATAATAAATTGAATTTTTCTTTGTAAAAAAAATTCTACCCGGATTTGTAATCTTATCCTAACTAAAATCCAAATCTCAATCGAGATTTTGCTGTGATTTTGAACCTTCACAAATACTACAACTACATTTTTCTCTCGTCACACAGTCCCAGGAGGAGGGGAAATAAAAAAGGAAGCCTAGGCGCCTAGCTACGAGCAAGCTGCAAATATGCAATGATGATACAAAAAACTTTTCAGTTTTCGTTTTCGTAGACACCCCATGGCAATGGCATGCCCCGAGACGCTGCAGCCTGCATCGCAATATTGCATTGCCTTTCGTGGGGTCAGGTCCTTGGTCAATAAAGGTAAAAAAATACTAGTAAATCGTTGCTCAGTAGATGCCACCGCCCAACGGCAAGGAGGCTCTGCTCTGTGTTGATCGGTCAGTCCATAGGTCTTGATGGACCAACAAAGATGGGAAAGTTTGAGCTCTTCTAGCCTTTTCCGGTCTTATCTTTTGTAAATACAGCATCTCTTTAGATGTATTTGTAGATTTTATCTTTTTCTTACCATGGGGTCTGTGGTCTTGTCTTCTGTAAATATAGCATCTCTTTAAGCGTATTGGTAGGAAGCGTAGCGCCCAGAGAGTGCGGGAGTTGACGAGCCGCAGTAGCGGGCAGGCGAGAGCGGGACCAATCGCTGCCGTGCCCGGGTAGTATAGGTGGAGCATCGGTACCTGGGCCGGGGAGCACGGGAGGCACCTTGCTGTAGTCCTAAGAGCTTCCGTGACCTTCTATGGTAAGAGACTGTGGAAGTTGATATATACCACTTTTGATATTTTTACAGTTAGAGATAGAGCTAAATCTATAAATATGTTTATGAGGCTAAATTTGTAGGGAAAAAAAGAGAGGCAGAAGAGACTAGAAAAAAAGATGGTTTCAAAATGGGGGTAGAGCGCAAGTGCCCTTCCGGTGAACGATGTTGATCAGCAACTGATCTCAGCATCCGATGATAGGTGCACTGCTAGGCCACAACCAAAAGTGCCAAGACTCTTGGTTAACTTCTAAGCAAGATCTGTATTGTAGCAACTTGTCGTCGTAGCTTTTCTGATGAAATGTGATTGCGTGACAATGTGCTAAACTGCTAATACATACTGATCTGCGAACAAAAATACAGCATGAAGACAAACAAAGCAGTGGAGCTCTCAGTTGTTCTCCCCTTCTTTTGCAAGCAGTAGCAACCAGAAGCAACAAACACAAATTGAGCATTAGTAGTTTAGTACTAGGTATCAAGTATCATCTGGCAATTGCCATCACCAAGATATAAGATGAACAGTAAATTTCACAAAACCTAGTATTTTGTAACAAACTATAAAAAAACCCACATATTTTAGCTTCTATTTTATAAAAATATAAATTTTAGGAGAATTTATATTACAAAATTACATGTTTCAGAATTAATTATTTCTTATAATAGAACTAACAATATAAACTCACAAAGCAGCGAGTGAAATGGGAACTAAAGAAGCGTGACGTCACCATGTAGGCTCATATTGTCAGGCTTATTATAAGAAACCGTCAATTATAAATCCTATAACTTTGTGATATAAGTTTTTCTAAAATCTATAGTTTTGTAAAATAAAATATGCTGTAGTTCGTAAAAAAAACTTGTTGGTAGTGAAATTTACTATAACATGAAAGGTCCGAGAGACCTCAACTAGTGCAGTTAAGGCCTATAAAGAGCAGGGGATGCAGGGAAAAGTTACGCTAAAACTTCTGCATTCAGAGGATAAAAGATTCATTCAGGCCAGAAAAACATGAGTGGCCTGAGAACATTTATGCTTCTGTTTACAGAGAGAGGAAAAACAGCAGTAGAGGCAACAGGTTAGTGTTGATCAGTTGAGCAGAGAGGAAAATTAAACTCTAGTATGAAACTATGAACAAATTGGACTGCAGCTGGTTTAATTCTCTCTAGCACTGCAGCTAATTCGCTCTCCTCACACTTCCACTCTCCACATGATCTTCTCGCCGCGGCCGTTGACGACAACATTGTGGGCGTGGGCGCGCTCCACGGCGGCGACGCGCGCCGGGTGCACGGTGCCAGCCTTGGGGCGCTCCCCGTGCGACGGCAGCTCGCAGGCCTCGCCCACGGAGCCGGACCGGATGTCGGCGGGCGGGATGAAGCAATCCACGGACAGCCCTGGGACGTTGAAGGCCACCTCGTCGATGCTCCAGGTCTCCTCCATCCGCGTCTTGGTGTGGCTCATGGCCGCCTCGCCGAATCGGAACAGGGTCACGGCCGAGCTGCCAGCGTGCGCGATCATGATACCCTCCACGGGGCGGTAGTCCTCCAGGGAGGAGCTAATGGTGGTCTCCCAGTAGACGGCGTCCCCGCCGTTGTGCGACTGGATACGGGTGAGGTGCGAGTCCTCGATGTGCACGATCAGGCCGGTGCGCTGGCTGAAGTAGCCGAACAGCACGTGCCGGATGATCTCCGCCGGCCCCTCGCTGCGCAGCTTCAGCGTCTGCGGGTAGGCTGACAGCTTCAGGATGAAGCAGTCCTCGCCGTTCACCTTCTTCTCGCCCACGCACCGCGCCTCCGCGAACAGCCCGGCCGTGGTGAGCGGATCAAGACCCTGTATCGGAAGATGGCGGGAGGATGCTGAGGTAGGCGGTTCGGGTAAGAGGAGGTGGAGGAGGCTGCAAAGAGCTTAGTGCTGCTAATCTGACCTGGATGACGCGGCGGAGTGGGCGGACGGGGCCCTTTGCGGCGTGGGCGCCGAGCCAGGGAGTGTGGCGCCAGACGAGGCGGCCGTTCGAGCCGGCGTGGACCTTGCTGCCGCCGACGGCGAGCTCGACGTACCACATGTCGGGTGCCATCTGCCACAGCACGAAGCCACCCTGCTCGACGGCGGCGGCGCCGCGGCCGCTAGGTCCGCGGTTCTTAACGATGCATGTCGCCGTCTCGAACTCGGACGCCACCATCCGCACCTTGCCCATGGCATACGCGTTCCGCACCGACTTCAGCAATTTGTAGCCGCCCGACGCCGCCATGTACTGCTGCAGGATGTATTGCGCAGACGACGACTCCTGCATTTTTTCAGAGCAGAAGTACCAGATGCACGGCCATAAATCGCATCTCTTCGAAGCGAAGCAACGGGAGATCGGTGATCAAGAAGTGGACGTACAATGGGGGTCCCCTTGATGGAGAGGAGAGGCAGCGGCTCGGCTGGCTTGGAAGAGATGGGAGCGAGCGGCGCGCCCATGACGCCCAGGAGGAGGCGGAGATCGGAGCGCCGAAACGAGTCGCTTGAACAGCCAGTGCCGGCAGCGGCGGAGGCCATAGACGGTGTGCGCGTCAGGTGACCGCGGACCCAGTTCCCAAACCCCTCCCGCCGGCCGGAATCCTCGCCGCCGAGGTCACCGATGGCGAGGCGGTCGGGGTCGGGCCCCTCAATGAGCGGCGCGAGGGTCTCCCCGCCGGGGCGCAGGCTGCCGGAGCGCGCGATGATCTGTTCCGGGAGGTACAGCTGCAGTAGCTTCTCCGGCGGCGGTGGCGTCTTGCGGCGGCGCGGGATCAGCATTCTGGCGGGCGACGCGCTCCTCGCCGGGGACTTCCCCCGGGACCTCGCCGGCGACAGACCCCTCACCACCTCCTCCTTCAGGGCGGCGAAGAACCCCTGCTTCCTCTCCTTCTCCATCGCGCAATGCTGCCGCGAGCAAGAAGCGGCCTCCGGCCAACGACTAGTAATATAGGCAAAAAGATTGGTTTGCTTCAGGAGGAGGGCATGGAGAATGCGGCGAGGAGTGGAGTAGAACAAGGCGAGTGGGAAGTGAGGTGCCTGCGGTTTGTGTTGGAGTGAAAGGGAGTGCGAGAGGAAGAAGGCGATGGCAGGAAATGGAAAAGAGGGCAGAAAAGAACAAAAGATAAAGACGAGAGGGGGGAAACCGTTTGACGTGAGAGCGCAGGGGGAAACGGAAAGAGGCGAGGTGGGATGTCGGGAAGAGAGAATACATATGCCTGTGGTTTCACTTGCTTTCTTCGTATGTTTCAGCAGGCCCATAGACATCGAATGAGGACGATACGTAGAACAGAAATATACGCTGTTACTGAGAAGATAAGTTAGGAATGTGATCTGCCATACCTTCTACTAGGTATAGCTGCGCGCGATGCCGCGCCGCGCGAAAAAATCTAATTCGAATCGGTGTCCGTGTTGAATTTGTGGAAGAGCTTTCTCTTTTTTTTAATAAAATAACCGGATCTAAACGTAATTTCAAATCTTCCGAGTCGAAAGAACCGACACCCGTGTCGAATTTGCGAAACTACGGTTTTTTTTTGCAAAATAACCGATGGAAGGACCTGTTCTCGTTTTTTGAATCTTCTCGGTCGAAAGAACCGGATTTCGCAAAACTCCGGGGTCCTTTTTACAAAATAAATGGTAGAAGGACCGGTTAGCGATTTCGGAATTCACGGGGTCCTTTTTTGCAAAATAACAGTGGAAGGACCTGTTTACGATTTCAAAATTTCCGAAGGACTTTTTCGCAAAAAAATGTACCTTGTAGCCTCTATGCTCGGCAAATCTTCCCGGCATAAGATATATATTATTGTATTATTAAAACAAAGGTAAAATAAACCACCAAATTCGCTCTAATGGTTTGAAACTGTTAAACGAAAAAGAAGTAGCTAGGTTCGCTCTCAAGGGTTAAAAATTTCAATATTAATTAGAGGGAAAAAAAGATGTAGTCATTTGTACGGTGATCCAAGTTGTAGTAGTTTAGATTTAAAAAGAGTACATATCAAGTATAAAAAGTGAAATTCGGAATAAAATTAAATGAAAATTAGTAGTTGGTTTTGTACACGAATTCCAACGTAAAACTGAAATTCAAAATAAAAATAAAAAATAGAAATTTCACTTAGATTAAAAGAAATAATGCAAGCTAAGTGCAATAAAAGTAACTCAAATTCGGAATAAAGAAATTAGCAATTTGATTTTCATACAAACATCAAACAAAACCTAAAATTCGGAATTAAATTAAATAAGAATTATTTTTTGGATTTGTATATGAATTTCAAAATAAAACTAAAACTCTCGATAGAAACATAATAATATTAGCAATTTGATTTATATTGAAAGAAAGAGCCCGTGTCATGTTAAATAAAATATAACTGAAATTTGAAATAAAAAAATAAAGAAAAATTAGCAATTTGATTTTCATTCGAAGTTTGAATTAAAAAATAAAATTCATAATAAAATAAATGGAAATTACTAGTTGGATTTGTACACGAATTCCAAACTAGGAATGAAATTTAGAATAAAAACTAAATAAAAAAATTAGCAATTTGACATAGAATAAATGAAACAGTTCATTTCAAGTAAAATAAAAAGAACTGAAATTGAAAATAAAACATAAAAATTAGCAAATTGGTTTTCATACAAACTTCAAATTAAAACTGAAGTTAAGAATAAAATAAATGAAAATTGATAGTTGGGTTTTATACGATCTCAACCTAAAACTAAAATTTGAAATAATAAATAAATAAATTAGCTATTTGATTTTCATACGGAAGCCAAAATAAAATCCCTAAATATTCTAAATCCAAAATAAAATGAAATGAAAAATACCATTTATATTTGTATACGATTCAAACCAAAAATTATACAAAAACTCTATATCATATACAATCCAACAATATGCAAGCAATATCCAGGAAACTATATGGGTTAAGATACGAGAAAAGCAATATCCGTCCATATCCGTTCTGTTTTCACCCCTAGATATCCCAGTAGAGTAATTAAGCTGGAACAAGCAAAACTTTTGATGACAAGACACGACGTATGGTGTAGAGTAGTCGTTGTGGTCTGCTTTTTGCTGCCAGTTTCTTGCAAAATTATTTCTCAATCGTATGCTTTTTGCCACCGACTTTTCTCTCCCTCGAGCATTCATTCTGTTCGTCAAACAATTGTCGTTTGCTGAAAGCCATTCTTTGGTGAGCTTTTTATACATCTCTTCCTCATGTACTTATTTCAAATATCATGCATTTAAATTCTACTTCTAGATTAAAAAACAGTATACCATAAAAAATGTGTTTACACCCAAATTTAACATTTTGAGAATGAGAAGTGTGACCTTGGTACAAAGCCAATAGTGAACTAGACTGGTTAAAATTAACATAAGTCTTGCATCAATGAGAAGACGACGAGAGAGTAGTCAACAGGCTTGTAAACAAGCCAAGCACGAGTGAGTCTGGTGTGTCAGGCTTAAGCTTGGTAAAAGCTTGAACAAAGATCAAGTTGGGGTTCGAGTTTAGACTCAGGCTTGAGTTTGGCTCGGTTCAAGCTCGAGTAGACCCGAGTTCGACTCGAATAAGCTCAGTAATGGTAAATAATTCTGTCGATGTTCCAGTCCTAGAGACTCTAGACCGAACTTATGAATGAAAAATAGTTGCAAGCTTTCGGAGTAACAAGATTATGAAGGGAAAAAATGGGAGATTGCTTCTTATTAGCCAAATGGCTTAACAGAGTACAAGTGTTACAGAGTCTATCTCAGAGTCTAACATTCGAACATATCTTTGACAATACAAATGTGCTCCCTATTTATATAGAATGGAGAGATGGAAGTTGTGCTACAAAAAGGTGTTGTATAGCCGAACAATGTCTTCTTGTCAAGAGGTGTCTTCTCGTCAAAGAGTGTCTTTTTTGGAATAGTTTTCGAGTAGTTATTCATACCTATCAAATAACTTTTCGCATGAACGCATGTGTCGAGATAACCACTTGCTCCGACCAGTATTACCGATCGAGATGACTATTTCACTTGTTGGGGATAACTAGTGCGAAGCAATATATAAGGCATGTGAGCAAATTGGTTGGAGACGTAACCAATTGGCTAAACGTGAGTCTCATTCTTCTTTACAGGCTTTTCTTTATGAGTTACAGGCCAAAAAATAGAGCATGACTTTTAACCGTTGTAAGCCCAAATAAAACATGGGCTTTAATCCTCATCAAATTAAATATGCACTATTTTTTAATAAAAAAATGTTCAAGCTCGAGTAAGCTCGATAATAATTAACATATAGTAATAATTAAAAAGTAATTTATAAATTTATCAGGCTCATGAACAATTCAAACTCGGGATCAAGTTCGAGTTCGACTCATTTGGAGCTTGAATTGAGCTCGAATCGAGCCTAGAACGAGCTGAGGCCGAGTAGCTCACCAGCTTCAAGCTTTTTTACGGTCGTATAGTCAACATCAAGGTGATGCACACACATATGCCAACAATAAAGGCCAGCCAAATCTGTCAGGGTGCAATAGGGTAGGATGTTTCCGGACTGACAGATCGACCAAACCAGCTGGGAGCGAATTTGAGAAATGAAGTTTGTATCCGATAGGTTTTGTTAGATTCGGAATTGGAACGAATAGTTTTTTTTATATGAGATCAGATTCGGAATAGAAGTATTTGTCAGATTCAGAACTATCTGGGAATTTAATTGGATAGCACTATGCAAACATATCCTAGATATCCAATAGACTCTAGGCGTATGAATCATGCCTTAGCCCATTAGTCCAATAGACAAGCCCATAAGTACATAACTAGCCTCCCACTTGCTTAGAGTGGACCGGAGGGAGAAATCGACACGTGAGGTTATTCTAATATTGAAAATAGTTTTTCTATATATTTTTATAAAATATAGGAGAACCAAATAAGCCAATAAAAATAGCAAATGAACTTGGAATAATTTCAAATAATTTAGGAAAATATATTTGAACATAAAGACTTCAAAAATATTTTTGAATATGATTGTTGTAGTTAAATTTGCTTGTCGAACACCTAATGAGTTGCATTTTGGAGATGTATTATGATTGATTGATACTTTTATGTGCGACGCTTATCCTTGACTCAGAATATCCGAATTTGGCTCAACATGTATTTGCTCTGTATTCGTGATCGAGATAATCCATATTCGTATTCGTGTCTGACTCCGATCGTGAGAAAAAATATGGAATATGATACGGAATGAGTGATATGTATCCATTCCGATTGCATCCCCAATGAGGATCATGTAGCCAGGAGTGGCATCAGCAAGAGTTAAAGCTGCACTAGGCCTGTTGCATCCGAAGAACAAGACGAAGTCATCAAGTTAATTAGAGCAAGGGCATAATTCGCTATGTATCAGTTTGAAGAGCATGAATAGAAAACAGCAGGTAAACAAACCGAACACCTTCTTATTCCACATAGAAGAGACTGCATGGTCAGCATGCATAACTAGACTGTGCACAACAATAAATAGTTGATTCCTTGCCATGTATAGATCATGTCAAGAGGTACTGGATGTGTGCAGGTTGTGTTGACTGTTGAGCGCCTCAAGCAGGGCATAATACTATTGCCATGCACAATTTGTCGAGAGGAATCGTGTAGATTTTCATGATGAAATAAGAAGATCGAGTGGTCAAGATAGAACTAATGGTGATATCCTTTTGAGCGCAAGGTGATCATGTATGATAGTTAGATGGGGGGCTATGCTATAACTAGGACAATGCGATGAAACAAACTCTGATAATTCGTTTTTCATGGTGCCTTTTGAGAAAAATAGAATTTCAGTTAAACAAACACGGATGATTAATTGAAAATAAATAGCTAGCCATGTAATTGTGCAGGCCGGGCCACTTAGCTAGTTATCCTTACAAAATGGACGGGAATCGTTCGAAAAAAATCACGTGGGATTTCCAGCTTAAGGACTTGTTTAGAAAGTCTAAAATTTTGGAATTCCCAAATAAGTCCACAGTTGTTGAATTTTTTTCCCTTGCGATCACAATGAATATACTGCCAAGATTATGTACTTGTGGGTTGTATGTAGTACATGCATATACCACCAAGATGCGAGTAGGTAAATGGTTCGGATTTCTTTTTGTTTCAAGTTTCTGACGGTAGCATCAATAGGTAAGTGTCGATTTAGTCAGCAACCTCTTCGATTTAAAGTCCAGGCGTGCTACTTTTTCGAAACTAGAGCTAAACTAAGATGTTTTTGATGCGTTGAAAATTTTGACACCATTGGCTTTTTAGCGTTTGTAAGCTCTTCTTCTACCGCATCTAAACGCTTCCGCTTGCAAATGCTTGCTTCCATGGACGAGGACCATGATCACTATTATCTCATTCAACAGATTATAGCACTAGCAATCATCTAACGTTCTTGATATATCATACTGCAAACGGCTCTTCGATCACCTTTTCTTCTTAAATCATGGCTGATCGCCAGCCAGCCAGCCTGCCCCAGCAGAAACGGAGCCGCGGTCCCTCCCGGGCTCCCCCGCCTGCTGCAACGTGCAAACTATCGGTTTCTGGTCCCCGCGCCACCCCCTCGCTCCAACATGGCGCCGAATCCCGTAACGGGCGCCCAGCCTCGCGGCATACCCGGGGCGGGCGAGCACGCGAAAAAAACCCATCCGCCCGGCCCAGATACGGCGGCAACCCGCGCACCGGCACAGCCGCACAGGCGCCAACCAACGGGCAACCATGCCAAAAGCGCCGCGCGGCCACGTGCTGCGGCCGAGGGAGACGGCAGCGAGCCACGGCCGTTTTCGGAGCGCGCACGTGTGGGGAATACTGTTCATATCTAGATATCGTTTTTTTACCGATCTAACAACTAATGCATTTTGAGCGGTGTTTTAATGTTTTTCTTCTCAATATAATTGTATAAATCTTAAGCAAATGAAAGGATAAGTAATCACTATCTACCATTCGTTCATACTTTAATATTTGCACCATAGTCAAAAGGAAAAGCATGTGAGCATTTCTTATGTATTTTTTGTGTAAAAATGTTCTCCTCACCGCGGATGACGCGGCAAACGACGTGTGTTTCCTGTCGTATCTAAGAAGCACGCCAGTGTGAGCGCTACTGCTATAGACAGGCAGCGCGGAAGCTTTTGCTCACGCGCTGGTCGAGCGAGGTAGAGGGCTTTCGAGCTCTTCAGATACGACAGGGACAAAGAAAAAAGTTAGATTTATAAATACGTGTACGAGAAAACTAAATTTATAAAAAGGTGAGATTCATCGGGTTAGAAAAGTAGATAAACGACGTCGCAGCGAGCGATGGCCGGCTCGGCGCGGAAGGGGTATTGAGTCAGTGCGAGTGTGACTTTGACCTGCCGTTAGGCTGTCGCGCGCCGTTTGTTCCCTGCTGCGACTTGACCACCGGGTCGACGTAAGCGCCGCGCGGGGCACGGCACGTGAGCGCCATCAGATCTCTTGCCCGTCGATCACGGGAGGTGATGGCAGTTTATTAATTGCTAACGGACGGGAGCCCGTAAAACCAAGCTTCACTCCTTCGCGATTAACTTTGGCATGGGAAGTGTGTGTGTGACGAGTGAAGCAGCTTAACTATTTGCTATTTTTGACTTCACGGTTTACACGAGAAGGGAAGCAGCGTACGTAAGCCCAAATTTGTTCTCTTGTGTGTTTCACATGGGATGTGATGATGTGTGATAGTGTTGAGCCCAGGGTTCCAAATTTCAGCGAATTTCGACGAAATTTTGGATTTCGGATCACCCCGAATTTTAAAGTACCTGTTCGGAAAAAAACTTAAAAAAAACCCGAAGTTTCAGATTTTTTGGGCGAAATTTCGTGTTTTTTTTACCGGTTTTGAAACTTTTAGGGTCGGATTTGGTCCAATAACCCTTAGGAAAATCATCTCCTATGAAAATTTGTTGAAAAACCGAATTTTTTAAATATTTTAAAATTTTGGCAGAAATACTGTCATATTTTTATAAAATTTTACAAGCTTGATAATAATCTAAAAATTTTATGGTACTATCCTTAGTAGATTAGGATCATAAAAAAAATTTCAAAATAATTTAACTTCATTTGTTATCTTTAAAAAATCAAAAACAGAATGAACATAATTAGGACAGTTATATTGTCAGAATTTTATAAATTTTCTTGAGTGTGATTATGATCTAAATTTTTTTGAGAGATTAATAATTGACTCAGTACCATTATGTAAAATTTTCAAAAGAATTGAACTTTGTTTTTTTGGTCAATCAAATCTATGTAAGCATTAAACTTCGTTTGTTATATTATATTTCAAAAATAAAAAAGAAAAGAACATAAATGGTACTGTGCCTTGTAAGAATTTTATAAATTCACTGGAGTGTGATAATGAATCACAATTTTTATGGGATATTAAGAACTTCCTTATCACCATTTTGTAAAATTTTCAAAAAAAATTTATGATTTACATAATTTTTCATTTTGTTCAAGTTTGGCGGTAAGACTTTTAACATGGCAGTTGTACTGTTCGAATTTTTAAAAATTCATACAGTTTGATCATCAACTGAAAATTTTATGAGAGTATTATAGATACATAATAACCATGCACAAAAAATTTAAAAAGTTTCTAACTTCATTTGTACTATTTTCCATTCGGATCAAACTTGCCGGTCAGTGTTCTATCAGGACAGTGCCACTCTCCGAATTTTTAGAAATTCCTCACATGTGATAATCAGCTGAAATTTTTGTGAGAACATTAGTTATGGATCATAACCATTCACAAAAAATTTCAACAGTTTATAACTTGATTTGTACCATTTTCCATTCGGATCAAACTTGTCGATCAGTGTTTTATCAGGACAGTACCACTCTCCGAATTTTTAAAAATTCCTCAAATGTGATAATCAGCTGAAATTTTTGTGAGAATATGAGCAATATGTCATAAACCTTCAAAAAGAAATCAAATTTTTTTGATAAATTTTAGATCAGTTTTCAGCCAGTGCAAAAAAACCCAAAATTTCAAAAATTTCGCCTGAAATTTCGGGGGTTTTTCTCCGAATTTCGGATTTTTATTTCCGGAATGGACCGGATTTGAATTTTCAAATTCAAATTTCGTTCGAAATATTTCCAAAATTTTGAAATTTCGCCAAAATTTCGTTATCTGGCTAGGACGAAATTTATTCCGAAACCGAAATTTAAAACCTTGGTTGAGCCACGGATATTGCTGGACAACGTTAGTTCCATTTTTTTTATCAGTGTAGGGGACACGATAGGCCGCGTAGATTTGTACATCGAAATCTTCTCTTTTCATAGAAAGAACTAGAAGTATGTAGATATATTAGTGTTTGTATTTATCAGCCAGTACAAAACCTTGTCCATACAGTATGAGAAGATTCCTCCCTACCGTTCAAAGTTGTCTCGATACCTTATGTGCCACTAAAAAAGGTTAGATCCCTTACATGCCATTGAGTTTCTTATTTGATCCCTTCTTGTGTTATTTTCATCAATTCGATGTGAGTTCATTTTTAAATCACGGTGGAAAAGACACAATTACCCTTTTTCTTCTTCCTCCTCCTATTTATCCTCCTCCCACTTCTTTTTTTCTTCTTCTCTTGCTCCACCAAAGCAACCCAAAAAACACACACACTTCCTAATCCTCTCGTACACTGCTCTGTGGATGACCACGCCCACGGTCCTCCCACTCTCCCTGGACTCCATCAACCTCATCGGGTGCTATAAAACTGCCACGGTCACTCAGTCCTCCTCCTCAAACGTCGATGAAGCCACTCCGCTCCTTTGCCCCCAAATCCGTCTCCATCCAAAATTGTTTCTCATCTCGATCCATTCCTCAAATTGGCCATGTCACCTTCCCCATGCAAATGAGTTTCAAAGCAACACCTGTTCTCAAGTTCACATCGTTGCAACTTGCCATCGTCTTGACTCGCACTAGCCACCTTGTCATGCATAGTGTTGGGCCAATGCCCATCTTCATCGCACAAACCAAGGTTACCAAACACATGGGTAGATTTGAGTGGGTCCACTTGTGCTCATGGACTCCTCCGTTCAACTACAACGTCATCGGCAATCCGCCATACATCAGGCTCGACGGCCCGTGGTGTCGTCGCTAGGTTGTCTCGGCCTTATTCCCTCTATGACGTTCGTGTCACCAGAGTCACCTCGACTCCATAGTGCTCGTTGACCGATCACCCTATTGGATTCGGTGCAAGAATCTTCGCCGCGGCCTCCCTTCTTCTCGATCCACTGTTGTTGTCATGTAGCTATTACGGCTAACTCTAAGCATCTCTGTTCAAAAAACTGTCACTCTTAGCTACCTTGTTCTGTGTTCTACGCCGTGCTCATGCTACTTGAGCATTTGCATTGTCAGGGCTCACAGTACTTGAGCACAAGGATAGGAGAGAAGAGGAGAGGGGCAAGATCATCTGACAGGTTTGATGACGTTGACCACCAAACGCACTATAACGGTGATGACGGAGTGGCACAAAGAAGCACAAAGTAGAAACTCAGTGACATTTAAGGGATCCAACCTTTTTGGTGGCATAGAAGGAATCGGAAAAACTTGCGAGTGACATGTGAGGCATTTTCTCATATAATATATACTGATTGCAAGGATATATTTGAAGTTCCAAACAAATTCGCAAAAATAGCCCCCTTCTCAACCACGAAAGGCACGAAAGACGACATGTGTCACCTACTATGCTCTTGTACTGCGGCGGCAGCACCTCTAAACTTAGAAGGTCACCTACCGCGCATCACAAGCTCGGCAGCAGGGGCATGCCGAGCTACCCAGGCTCAGTAGACAATTACCAAGGTACCACACATCGAAGGTGACTTAATTAGCCATTTAATTAAGTAAAGTCACTTAATTGGTGACTTAATTAAGTGATTAAATGATTAAAAATTGATCAATTAAGTCACTAATCAAGGTGTTTAGTTGGTGAACTTGCTGAGATATGGTTCCTCAATGGGAAACCTGCCGTGCTCTTATAGCGTGGTAGGTGACACGTTCACTTACTGCACCTTTCTTGATTGATGAGAGGATTATTTTTATAAATTTATTTTGAAGGGGTTAGTTTTTTTTTGAAAAAGAAAGTATTTTAGGTGACTAGAAAAAGAAAGCTTCCTATATTTGGACCACGGAATTTTTTTCCTACATTTCTAGGGAAACTGAGAAACAAGCCCAGAGCTCGGCCTTTCTGCCTGGTTATCATCCAAGCTAACTCTTCGGCCCATCCTAGATTCGACCACGCCCCCACGAGCAATCTATTTGGCCTGTCGAATAGAATAACTGCGGCCTGTTGGACTAAGCATTCCAGGCCCTACAATTCTGAAATATGTTGCCCACTTAGGAACTCTGTTCGGTAGCAATTACTATCAGTAGAGCTACCCCATAAGCCGCCGTTTCGGCTCTAGATCACATCAAAACTTGAAGCTCGGTGTGTCCCTGGCCGATAACTGTACGTTGGTTCGGCTGCCACAGCCGTGATTACGCACCAATACGTTCCACTGGCTCGCTGGGCTCGACACGACACCTTCGTTCATCGCAGGTGATCGACACGCGCCAGGCGTTGCTGCACTGGGCGCGGTGGACGTTGTCCGTTGGAGGACGGCGGAGCACGAGGGCCACGGGGTCACGGCGGCACGGCACGCGGCCCGCATGCGCAACTGCGTACGATCAAGTTGCACTAGCACGGCTTAGCCGCTGCGTAGGTATCTCTTTAATTTTGATAAGACACTGCGTTTGTTCAAACCAGTGGATCGTGGCGAAGGAGAATACACGGTGCTGCTGCCAGTGCTGCATCGACATACGCAGTGAATTGCCCATCTAGCGGAAATGCGAAATCGATACGTATCATTGTCTTCTACCAAACGGCATCTTAGGTCCTGTGCACGGCCCGCTACCCAGGGTTCACGAAAACCGCTTATACCGAGCCGGTTCGGTAGTAGACAAGGTTACAGTAGCTTGCAGACTTGCTTTTCAGCTAACGGCACATCCCCCAATAGTGAATACATAACCCATAAGAGGTATTCTCTTATCTAAATCTCTAGCAAAATCTGAATCCATATAACCCACGAGTACATCTCTAGTTTTTCCAAACTGTAAACAAACATTGGAAGTGCCCTGTAAATATATGAAAATCCGTTGTACTGCTTTCCAATACTCTTTGCCAAGATTAGCCATACTAACAACACTCAATGATTGAGATAAATCGGGATGAGAACATACCTTACCATACATAAGTGAACCAATTGCACTGGTATATGGGATTCTAGACATGTACTCAATTTCATCATCTGATTATGGGCATGACGTTGAAGATAGTCTGAAATGTGCAGCTAATGGAGTACTCAGCGGTTTGGCTTTATGCATGTTAAAACGACGAAGGACTTTATCAATATAACCTTTCTGACTTAGGTATAATTTTCCAAACCGTCTATCTCTGGTCGTATAAGATCGAGGATGCCGACTAGAGGGGGTGAATAGGCGGTTATAAAAATTCTTCTCACTAAATACACGCTCTATTGATCTCTATGTCAAAACATAAACAATAATCAATGCGGAAGCAATAAAGTAAGGTTTTGACAAATTAAAGTCTAAATCAACTAGACTCACTAAGTGCACTAGCTAATTATGTCTCTAACAATAAATTACAATCCTAAAGATAAGCAAGCAATTTAATTATAAGAATGTAAATTGCAACAATATAAATAAGGAATTGCAAGCATACACAAGGAAACACAATACTTTTTACCGTGGTGTTCGAAGACTTACCGGTCTCCACTAATCCACGTTGAGGCAAGCCCAAAACTCTTTGGATCGGCTTCACGAATTGAGCACTCGCCTCGATTCCACTACTGGTAGCTCTTTCCCCCTCCGGGTAGGCGAGCTCCGACCTTCACAATTTTACCGGGCCTTCTCACAATCTCCTTGAGAAGGTCACAGCGCACGACGCCTCCACACGCCGTCTAGGTGTCGGCAAACACCAAGAGTAACAAATCAAGCCCTCTAGCTTGATCCTCACCAAGTGCAACACATGCACAAGGGTGATCACCGAGTGCAACAAATGCACAAGGCTTCCCTCAAGTGCAACACATGCACAAGAGGCTCTCAATCCTCTCCTAAATGTAACACATGCAAATAGGGCTCACTCTTAGCTCAAAAACCAAATAGAAGAGAGCAACACATGCACATAACTCCCACAAACCTTCTCCAAGGTCAGCCGCCACCAAATAACAGCCCCTAAGGCTCCTTTTATAGCCTCTCCAAAGAAAACTAGCCGTTGGGGGGCAAAACGGGCAAAAAGTGCAGCAAACCCGGTGCTACCGCCCTACTAGGGCCGGTAGCACCGGCCTCTAGGCCAACAGTCACTTTTGTGCATTAAAAACACCAAAAACTAGCCGTTGCTACAGTACCCCCGGTGCTAACGCCCATCTAGGACCGGTAGCACCGGCCATTTCATCGAAAAAACACTTCTCTGGAGTTTTTACACCGCCTCTGGGCCGGTAGAACCGCCCCGGGCGGTGCTACCGCTTATCTAGGGCCGCTTAGCTAGGGGCGGTGCTACCGCCCATCTAGGGGCGGTGCTACCACTGTTGCAGCCACTAAAACGCTCATATCTTTTTACTCCGAACTCCGATTTAGGTTATTTTTTATTCTATGAGAAGCTTGTCACGAGGGCTACAATATCTACCCATTTTCAAGATTTAATCAATCATAGATATTTTTAAATATCACAAAAATAAAGACTTTAATGTAGTCATTCAAGTCTAAAATCTGATTTCTCGAAATCTCACACATAGGATCAAAAGTATGACTACAAACTAGAGAGAGTCAATAAGATCAAATCTTATGCCATTTGGTGATCAACTCATGATCAAAATATTTGCAAAACACATTTGCAAATAAATCGAGAACCCATGAGATCAATCCTCTAGCCATGTAAGGATCAACACCTGATCCCTACACTTTGCAAAATATATTTGCAAATGCCAACACATGCTCTAGGATCAAAACCATAACATCTAGATTATTTGCAAAAACATTTGCAAATAGAAAAATCATAAACTTTACTTAGCCTTGTGATGATCAACACATGATCAAATCACAAGCTAAAACACCGATGCATGAGCTCTCACCTTTTGCAACACATGCAAAACTTAGCTCCATACAAAAACCACATAAACCAAATTACATGAGCTATCTCCCTTTTGCAACACATGCAAATCCATAGCTCCATGCAAAAATCAAATCGATTAAGATTCAATAAGAAGCGAGCATCAGCTCTCTTATTTGCAACACATGCAAATACTTAGCTCATGTAAGAACCAAATAGAGAGTGAGCTAGAGTGAACCGGATTGAGTTCATCAACACATGATGAAGCTCAAGCTAAAATGTTTAACCCCTCTTAATAGTACGGCACCTAACTAGCAACCCGGTCTCATATCCAAACACTGAGACCTTTAAAAGGCTAGGAATACATCCTTAGCCTTAGCTAGTTATACCTTTGCCTCTAGCACATCCACTTGGAGCTTTTATGATTTCCATCTTCTCTCCAAGTTGGGATCTTCGCCTTGTTTATCAACACATGATGAACCCCCCTTGTCTTAGCTTCGGGATCCTCTCTTGATGCTCATCAACACATGATGACGTCATTGTCCTGTTTATCCATCTCAACCTTGGACTCAACCTATTTCAAACTCATTGAAAGTGTTAGTCCAAAATACATGGTTATCTCAATCATCATTGCACTCCATTAACACATAATGGATGCTCCCAAGATCCTTTGATCTTTTCCTTTGATGATTGACCACAACCCAAAGACAAATTATTGAAAGATTAATTGTGTCTTACGAACACAATTTAAATTCTATTTAAATTATCATGAGTATATATTAACTACACAAGTTTCATATACTCAATTCGATGGAATCTAAAAGTAATGATCCAATTTATATGGAGTGGTGGAAAGGGATCAATACTCTTAAGACCATTAATTATAAACTAAACTCCGTTAGATGTGTGCATGCAAATAATTGAACTTGAATCAATATGCACATATTCAATTTTTGATTGCTTTGGAGTTTATCCTATATTACCATGAGTATACTACAACTACACAAGTTAAATATACTCAAATGGTTGTTTCAAAGTAATGATCCTTAATATAGAAAGATGGATTAGATCAATACTATTGAAACTTCAAGATTAAGCATGAACTCCCCCTAAATGTGTGCATTCATGTATATATGGAGTTGGAAACAAAATGTACATCTTAAGGTTAAAACAATGGTGGAGTTCACCCTTTATCTCGAATCCAAGAAATGTATCTAGAAATAATAAAGTTGCATTGGATACATATCTTTTGGATTTCCGTTTTTCTTTTTGATGAGACTTTGATATTTCCATCTTTTTAATCCAAAAGAGACTAATAAGAATTAAGCTCAACAAAAGAGTTAGTCTCATAAAAGATTTGTCATTAATTAACAATTAAAACTAATCAATATTATGATTATCAAAAGAGTTAGTCTCAATATTAGATTTGTCATTAACACCAAAACCAACTTAATGGAGCTTGAACTTTTAGGTCGTGACCTCTAAGGGAGTGGTTGTGACCTCTAAATAGTCTTGGCTTTGAGTGGTCTTGAGTGGTCGTGATCTTTGAGTGGTCTTGGCTTTGAGTAGTCATGACTATTGAGTGGTCTTGACCTTGAGTGGTCGCAGCCAAGAGTGGTTATGGACTAAAGTGGTTATGAACTAAAATGGTCATAGCCAAGAGTGATCATAGACTAATTGATCCAAGGTGGGATCTTTTGACGTTTGATCGGTCACTGATTCTTGTTTGTTTATTGTAGCATGTTATCTGGAGCAATGCTATGTGATGTTTTCGTTTGTTTGTATTGGTTGTATGACTTCGGAGCCAGGTCATAGTGAGGTGAAGGAGATCGAGACTAGGCTAGGAGAGCTGAGATCCAAATGGTCAAGGTGACGCTGAAAGATGACTAATACCAGGTAGTTGCTGCAAACCGGGATGACAAGTGGATGGATAAGATGCTAACTTAAGTACTACTCAAGCGAATGAAGATCATTGGATCAAGGATTCGTGGGTGGAGTAGAGGTTAAGTTAGTATTAAAAAGGTATGGTCAAAACCCGTTATGTTGTTGGGTTTCGGATTAGCCCATATATGAGTTAGGGAGTGAATCTCAACTCTTGATGAGGTTTCTTGAGGGCTAAACAGGTCGTCTAAGGGTGAAGGTTTCTCATAGTGTGTAGGATCAAGGATAACTGACTAGAGGGGGGGTGAATAGAAGGTTTTTAAAATTCTTCAGCTCTAATTACAATAAATAAATTGTCTAAGCAAGAATAACAATTTTTGACAATTAAAAACTAAATTCTCTAGGTTCCACTAAGTGCACTGACGATTAAAGACTATGCAATAAAACAACCCTAAGCACAAGATCAACATACTAAAATTGCTAGGAATGTAAATTGCACACAAGAGTTTGAAGATCAAACCACAAGAGAGAAAATGCCACAATGATTTATCCCGTGGTCTCGAAGACTTGTCGGTCTCCACTAATCCACGTTTAGGAAGCTTCGTTAATTTCAAGCTGGCTCTGATTCACACAAGCCTATTTCGATCACTTGGTAGTTCTTTCCCACTCCGGGTAGGCAAACTCTGGCCTTCACAAACTTGTCGGGGCTTCTCACAATCTCCTTTGAGAAGCTTACGACGCACAATCGCCTCCAAGCCGTCTAAGAGGCGGCAACCTCCAAGAGTAACAAGTCTTGACGGTTGCTTGAGGTCGAATTAAATGTCTAAAGGCTCAACACTAAATGCAACACTTGAATTGCTCCTAACTCTCCTAAAATGAGAATTTAATACACAAGAGGGAGTTGAAGACTTGCTAGAGCTCAAATATGATCAATGAGGTTCTAGAGATGCTCTAGAATGTAGGTGGGGGTATTTATAACCCCCACCAACCAATATGGCCATTAGCATAAAAGATCACAAAAATGCCTTGGAAATCCGGTTCTACCGCCCTTAGGTCGTTAGGACCGCTCCTCTAGTGCCAACGGTCACTACAGTGCATTTAATGCACAGTCAGTGACCGTTGCACTGACTGGCCAGTGCTATCGCCCTTGGGCCGGTAGTACCAGGCAATTTTTATTTTGCCTCAGCCGAAATGCACCTGTTCTGTGATTTACACACCGGTGGGTGGCCAGTGCTACCGTCGACCGGTAGCACCGGCCACTCTGGTCGAGAGAGAGCACCCTCTCTGTTAAAAAGGCACCACATGGGGGTCGGTGCTACCGCCGACTGGTAGCACCGGCCATACTGGCCAGAAGTGCCTTTTTTGAGTTTTTAAAAACTTGCTCAATTATTTTGGCTAAAAAATAATTCAAGTATGCATGCATTGAGCCTTTAAACCTTTTTCTGACTTCAAACAATTAGCCAAGACATCTCTTAATAGTACGACACCTATTCTAGCAATCCGATCTTTTTATCCAAAAACTCCGAGATTGGCAAAAGTTATGAAAAGGTCCTTAGTTTTATACCTTGATTATTTGCTCGACGTGTCGATCCTCCGTTTGCTCTATTTTCATGCTTCCATGATCGCCGAACTTTGGACAAACCTATTTTCAATGTTCTCATAGAAAATATTAGTCCTTTAATCGCAATCGTCATTAATTATCAAAACTAAATCAAATTGGGGGCCTAGATGCTTTCATAGTGTGCTATAAATATAAGGGTAGAGGGATGTCTCCACACCAATGCTATCTAAACCAATTATGAGAGAAGTCTCAGAGAAGAGTTCTCTGATTTCTTTACGCTCCTTTGAGCTTTGCCTACCTAGAAGTATGGTTTTTTAACCATCAATTTCTAAGTAATACAAGATCCAAATTCATCTATGTTCTGAAAATGTATTTTAGTTCTTGCACTTTTTGCTTGGTTCTTTCTTGCAACTTGAGCTTTGAATCATCTCCTTTTACCTACTGTGTTTCTACTAGTTTAGGACGCATAAGAGGTTGAGAAATTCACCTAGAATATATTTAAACTCAGCAAGATCCACTAGAACTTACTCTTGCTCAAGTGTTGGTCTCCTTTTTTGAGTCTTTGATCTCTCTTTGGTTTCTTCCTTTCTTGATCTTGTGCTGCCAAGGATGAATGATTGATAGATGAATCTTCTATAGATAATATCCCAATCATCTAGACAAGCTTTTAACAAGAGCCCCAAAGCTCTTCTCAAGAAATCAATTATTGGCTTGAAAAGGAAGGATTCTTAGCAGATCTCATCTTGCACGTTTGAGGGGTGGTTCCTTGGTGTTCTTGTTTGATGTGACATGTGGGAGATCATTTAAGATTATCTTGATCATCAAATTCCTACAAGCAAGCTCAGGGTGAAGTTTGTGAGTTTTTCTGTGTCTTGGTGCAACCTTCCTTCAAACTGAAAATGGTCGGAACTTTGACATCAATCCTTACGATTGAAGGTTGGAATAGGTTCCTGACATCCATAAAAAGGTGCATACAAAGTTTCACAGGATTTGAATTAGCTGATCAAAAGTTATCTCACTTTTTGTTTTTTAAATCATGCTGATTTTCCTGTTCATCCCGATTTTACTGTTCACTCGAGAGCACTGAACGTTTGCCCAGTGCTAGTCTAACTGAGTCTTTTGGTTGACTCTTTTAGCTAGAAAAGTGGCTTGAAATTTTTTAGGGGATATTTTATCTAGCTCCTATTCATTTCTCTCTAGTTGCCTTTTCAGTTCTTAGAGTTAAGTCTTAGAGGAGTAGAAACTGGTCGGCCTTACCGATGGTTGTTATGTGTAATTTTCTTAAGTATAGCAACAGAGATGGATCATAGCCATGGGTAGCCCTTGAGTACTGTCCTCTACCCAAGTACTTTTAGCACTTGGAAGAATTGGCGTTGTTTAGTTGAATGTTTGGAATGTATGCGACTGTAATTCATGAATAACCTAGATGTGAGCTTTAGTTTTGTTTGCTCATCTCTCGTTCTTCACATTTTGGAACAAATTTAAAGTCAGTTTTTCCTTCTTGCTGTCCTGTTCTGTGCGAAACCGCAACATCTTAAGTACAGTCCGCTCAGAGCAATATCTTCTTAGCTTGGGCCATGCCGCCACGGTTTACTACCATGATTTGCTTAACAATCCTGGCCCATATGAGCGTCTGCACTGTCAAATAGCTACTGCCACCTCGCCGCGCGATCACCCACTCAACGATCATCGAAACCGCGCTGTTGCTTAAGGTTGAGCTTGCGGGAGGAGCAGCCCATGGTTGTGGACATGCACGCGGTTCGCCCCAGTCGTTGTTTGCGTGCACGTACCTGGTCGCGCGCCTGCGTTCAAGGGGTGAAAATTGGTCAGAAATGATCCATATTGCTCTTTTTGCATCATACCTCGTATTTTTTTCTGAATTCTAAAGCTAGCAGGATATAAACACGAATATGAGCAGGATTCACATTTTCGTTTTGGAGCCATTTTTCGCTACCTGGTGGTTTCGAAATTCAGGAAAAACCGAATGGTATGAAAATTCAAACCGATTTGAAAACTGGTCAAACCACGAAGCGAAAATAGCAGGTTTTGCAAAAAAACCGAGGGGTTTTTGTCGAAAATCGCTAGAAACCGAGCCAGGTTGGAAAATTGGGGACCAAAAAATGGGAAAAATAGCAAAAAAATGTTGTAAAATTTGTAAAAATACAATGAAGGCTAAAATTTAGTAAAACAATGCAATAAATATATAAAGAAGGTATGTAAAAACACGAAAAAATTCCAGTATAATCTCTCCTAAATATGGAAAAATCTTGACATGACCTTTGCTATATTTTAGACAATTGGAAGTTGTAAATTAGCCATTTAGCAATAATATGTCAATAAATAATCTTTCATTGCAATACTACAATCACACAAATGTAAAAATAGGCATTTACATAACCACATAGCAATATCATTCACAATTTCACTACCATTCACATGTCAACACCATTTACATTATAATACTTTTCAATTGAAGTTGTGGAGTAGGCATAGGCATAGCTTCGTCATTCTTCCATTCTCGCAGAAATACCATGTTCGACTATATGAACGGAATGGTAGTAAAAAATTTCACTTGGAATAAAATAAAACATACAATTGAAACAAAATTTTGGCATGGCCTTTGCTATATTTTAGACAATCTGAAGTTGTAAAGTAGGCATTTAGACTTTAGCAATAATATGTGAACAAATAATCTTTCATTTCAATAACATTCACCTATCAATCCAATAAGTGCAAAAATAGGCATTCAAATATCAATACCATTCACATTTAGATACCTTTCATTTGAAGTTGTAAAGTAGGCATATTTTCATCGTCCTTCCCACACAAATGCCATGTTGGACCTGCATTGATGCTATGTTAGTATAAATCAAGTTGCAATGAAATGAAACATACAAATGAAATATTACCTTCGGGGCTACGGGTAGTATTGTTGCGTGTACACTTGGCTGGCCATGTTGTATTCCTCGGTGGACATTAAGGTCAATCCTCATGTAGCTAGCAACTCCACCTTGTAATCATGCCAGTTTTGCTCCGTCCTCGTGCTTGTCGTTTGCCATTGTTAATACAACATGGCATAAAACTCAGGGTCGTGCCACTTGTGGACCCATTACGTGGGAGATTGTGCATGAGTATCAGGGATGGCATAGTTCTAGCTGCCATATGAGCCATAGCTCCCTTGCGTCTCGACGACGCCATAGAAGTTAGAGCTATCCTGTGGTGCGCTCTTTTCCTTTCCCTTAATAGTTGTCCTCTTTGATTGAGGAGCGCCATGGTCTCTATCCTGTGTTGCATGAGTGTATTGCGACTCCCCTATAAATGCGAAGGGTTGATGCTGTTCTGATTGGTGCATGGGAGGTTTGGAGGTATTGTCACCGCCATCGGTGTCCGTCTTCGAGCTGCTATCATTGGACTCTTTGTATGGCGACAATCCTCACTCTCAGTGGAGTCATCACTCCCTACAATATGGGGCTCATCTACGGGATGCTTCCCCTTTCCTTTGGAGGATGCTATCCTTTTTGTTGTATCCCTTCTCGGGATTGATTAGTGCTTCCTCTTCCCTGTATGAGTGTCCCCGACTGTCTTGTCTGCCCACTCGCGGATGCTTTCAGCCTCAGTGTCCTTTCTTAACACAACAGGGTGAACCAGGTCTGTCACAAGCTGTGATGGAAGATGGGTGTCATTCTCTGTATCCTCCTCATCAAGTAATGGGTCACCGTTAGACCTTCCTTTTTTCATCCACTGTCGGATCGGGTTTGCATCGTCTTATGTTGCTAGCTCCAAAAGCCACTGGAATGGATCGTCTTCATATGAGCATCTTTGATTTTCTGCGGCTTGAATTTGAAGCCGAATGTTGTAGTTGATGTACACCAGCTTATGTAGCTTCTTTTATGATAGGCGGTTGCGGCTTTTTGTGTGGATGAATGCAAATGTACTCCAATTGCGCTCACAACCACTGGAAGATGCGTATTAACGAAAAAATAGTAACTACCGACGAGAGTACTATTACATTTGAGACAGTGTAAGAAAAATATCAGGGGATATTTTGCCATCTTGTGCCATCCTCGCAGCTAGAGCTATTGAGAACGATCCAATCTTCCTTCTCAAAAGGTCAGCGTTATGAAGAGCTTGCACGGCACTTTCGGTATCATCAGCAAACGCTTCAAAGGCATCCTGGAGATTTGGCAAGAATATGTTATTCGTGCCATAAGCGTAGACAATTCTGGTGTTTAAGGCGGCGGCTGCATCATGTGAAACGAAGCATTTCAGTACAAGTTTGTAACATATGTGCAACTACAATGTACTGTGTTGCAGGAAAAATATATTACCACCATTCATATACGTGTTGCGCGTTAAGTCGTCCATTCTTGGTCCACTACATTTATGTACATGTCCTTTGTTGCTGGAGACTCGTAGAATAAACTGTCGTGCTCCTATCACATTATGGTGTACCGTAGGATCGTCTCACTCAATGTGACCACCCTATCTTGATTGGAGAATCATAAGAAGGCGTACAATGGTTCCACCGACTTCACAATAGATCGAAGATTATCCGACCAATCCAAGCTTGAGAGGCAGCCATACACGTACCTCCCCTCGGTGTTATCAACAAAGCGAGAGTTTAAAAATTCTTCGACAGCCATCTATTGCATTAACTTGTCCTTGCGCTGAAAGAAACTGTCCAAGAACATAGTTAGTGCCGAAACGAGTTGCATTCCACTTGACTAACTCGCCTCCAATGTATTTCTTCATCATAGCATGTATCTCAGAATGATTGTATATCCATCAAGAGATTTTTCTTGCACTCTCAATGACCGAGGTGTGATCAGGAAACTCTCCAATCTCCTCTAGCATCAAATTAATAGTGTGAGCCACACAAGACTGCCACACGATGTTGTGGTGCTGCTGTGCGACGAGCTTGCACGCCTTATTGCAGTTGGCACCATTATCCGTCATAATTTGCACCACATTTGTCGAACCCACCTCGTTGACCACTGAATATATTTCCTGTATGACCAAACAAAACCAAGTACGCCAATTACGTGATGTGGACGTTAATTCAACTGCAGAAGAGTACAAACGAAACCAATTACGTTGCGCAAGTATGAGGCATGCTGAGAGACGCCGGTGGTATCGATGGACTTGTGGAAGAACATGGTGTCGTTGCAATAAATCATGAAGTTTATTATGCTCATGCATGTCGGCCCTGTCCAATAATCATATATGATTGTTACTCTGTACATAGGCCATTGCTGCATGAACTTTGCGAAGCTCTCCTTAATGTTTGCTTCATTGAATTTTAAATATTTTCCATCTAAATCTCGGCTACTCGGGGACGGGACACCCTCGCCTACAAATGAAACATAAATGTTAAATACAAATCGACATACAACTGAACGAATATTTTAAACCTCACTTACCGTATTTTTGTGTTTCCCTCACGACGCTAACAAAGTACGGACTATTTGCTTTCCGCCCCGCGATACTAACAATGTGAAAGAATTTGGCCCACGCCGAGCCAATGACTTGCTTCTCACTCTTCCTCTTCTGTGTCCACTGATGGGTGTCAATCCTTGATTGCACAGGGCCACAGGCCATACCAACATTGTAATCCCCTACCGTCGGCGGTCTTTCTCGTTACGAGGAACTCTGAAACATCTTTGACAACAGACCGTCGTGATCTCCTCCAGCCCCTGGAGGAGCCACTGCCACAACCGTGCTCGTACCCGCCACCTACTCAGCTTCTAAATTCTGCCTCTGCCCTGGAGGTAGCTATGGCATGCTGGAGTTGGTCCTTCTTATCAGCATCACCCGTGTACTCTGAGTATACACTTTGCCTCGGTGGGGAATCTCCAGCTGCTCTTTCTTTTCTCAGCATCTCCTTTCTCCTATCCTTCTTCTTATCCCTCATGCTATCTAGCTCACGTTGAAAGTACTCACGAACGTCCGCATGAACTTTACTACAATGGAGGATACTCGTACCACGTCCTACCAAGTGTTGCTTCAGTCGGGTCGCACCGCTTCCTTTCTTCTCTTTGAGATAGTGTTTGCATCGAAATCCAGCAACCAACTTCTCGCCGTGCTCCGACACCACGTCAACATGTTCTGCCATATGCTAATGGAACGCAATAAAAGTAAGCATACATACAAATATCATTACTACATATAATTGATCAAATGTTGCTACTTTGGGCTAGTGCAATCGACTAAAGACTTATAACCCACAAGTCAAGAGTTCAAATACCAAAAAATCATAGTGAAAATTCGGCAGAAATAATCTACTCAAGAATTGAACTCTGATGAGCCAGAGAGATCGATAAGGTGCTACTAGACTATTCTACCGTTAGCCTCAAGTAATTGGTTTCATAGACTTACTCGTAGTTAGCAAAGATACGGTGCGTTCTTTGAAAAATATGCTAGTGACTGTCGGCTTATTATTTAATTACCAATATTTACCAAAGGTAATGTAAAATTGCTAAATGGGATGAAATTGGACACAATATTTGCCTCTTCCCTGGTCTTCACCTCAGCCGAACGGTTTTCTTGCAAAATCGAGAGAAATTTGTTAAAAACCGAGTGAAGACCAAGTAAAAACCACGAAATTCGTTGAAATGCTTGAAATTCAAAATGTATTCGGAAAACCGCAAAAACCGAGCGGGTTTTCACCCTTACCGAGCGAAAACCGACGCTTACCTGGCGGTTTCCTGACGCATGGCGGCCGGATCTGACCGACAGCGACACGGTCGGCGAGGGCTTGGAATGGGGAAAGTGCGCGTGAGCTTGGATGCCTGTTTGTCACATGTTCGGTAGTAGCTGTCTTTTACTCCTCTCGGGTGGGCCGGGGTGGGACAGACAGCCCACCGGTGGCTTGGCCTGTGGGCTCAGGCTTTTCCTTTTTTCTTTCTATTTTCTAGATCTCGAATGGCTCAAAAAGTATTAAAATTTCGTTTTTTCAACAAAATTTTACACTATAGGTCACAAAGGAATTAATACTAATTTTAGGAATTTTTTGGATAAATTTCAAAAAATTTCAAAAATTTCTAATTCAAATTTGAACTCAAGCGTTAAAACACTTGGTTCAAATTACCGAACCGGCACGGTTAGCACGAAAACCGCGGTAACCGAGCGGTTTACCGTGAAAATGTGAACCCTAAAAATGAGTTATTCGGGATACGAACACGAGATTGATACATGACAGATATATGGATAATACACGTATATATAAAGTAATACATGTTGAATCAAACCATGTGAGTACATGATCATAATTGCAAGTTATATATCAACCAAACATAATAGACTTCGTAGAAAGAATATGCTACTTGAGGATCAATAGAACCAACTAATTATCAAATAAATGGGCTACCATAGAAAATATGTAATGAATGGGTTTGGCCTTACCAGATATTCGAATAGAAAAACCCGATATCCAGATCACATCCCATATTTACCAGTTATTGACTGCTCTGAATCTGATCCTGAATCCGGATTCAAGTATCCGGACCCTATCTCAGATCTAGCTGGATGGTCAAATCCCTTCCTGAATCCGATCCCGACCGAATCGGCTCTAGATTGAACGGGAAATATCTGGCCCGTTTTCACCCCTACTGGCGCCTGCACTTGCACTCTAATCCTCTGCTCATCGTGGTGGACGTGTGGTAGGCTGTGCTCGGCCAACCTCGATAGGTTGAATTGCTTGTTCCATGGCCTTGTTAAGTTTGATTAGGTTGATGGAGTTTCCTCTCTCTTCGTAGCAATTCAGATTAGGAATTGCTAATTTAAAGATGCTTTTACTGAATTTTTTGTGAGGGCGCACTCTTCTTGTAACAAACGGTAGCATCTCTTCCTTAAAGGCCATATGTTTTTTATAAATGTCATCATCTCCTTTCTTCTCCCTCAAAGACCATCTCCTTGTGATAAAGTGGTAACACCTCATTCATCTCCTTTTCCTCCTCTATTCCCTTTCCATCAATCTCAAAATAGTTTTTGTATTTCAAATCCCCCAAGTTCTCAAAAATAAGTATTTTTTAACCACTTTCGAAAATTTTGAAGTGAAACTTTTTGAACCGAAAGTTTGTTGAATAGAAAGTATTCTATCCAGGAGTTTGAATTGAAACTTTTTGATTTGATTTTTTTTCGAGTTGAAACTTTCTAATTAGAATTTTTTTGATTCGATTTTTTTCAAGTAGAAACTTTCCAAATTGAAACTTTCTAATTTTAAATTTTTTGATTTAATTTTTTTGAGTTGAAACTTTCTGATTTCAATTTTTTATTTAAATTTTTTGAGTTGAAACTTTTTTATTTGAAATTTTTTGATTGGAAAATTTTTGAGTTGAATTTTAGATCGAATCTTTTCGAACTAAAAGTTTTTTGAATCGAAACATTTTGAACCAAAAGTTTTTTTGAATCAAAACTTTATGAACCGAAAGCTTTTAAATAGAAAGTTTTTAGAGTTGAACCTTTTCAATTTAAAATTTTTCGTGTCAAAACTTTTTCGAGTTGAAACTTTCTAATTTGAAATGTTTTGATTTTAAAACATTTCAAGTTGAAACTTTGTGATTTGTGAACTTCTCGATTTGAAATTTTTCGAGTTGAAACTTTCATATTTGGAATTTTGCCATTTAAAATTTTTTGGGTTGAAACTTTAAAATTTAAAAAATTTCGAGTTTAAATTTTTGGATTTAAGATTTTCACGTTGAAATTTTTGAATTGATTTTTTTCGAGTTGAAACTTCTTAATCAAAATTTTCAAAGCTAAAATGTTCTAATTTTAAAATTTTGTGTTATAGATGGAGGAAGAGATGTGGGAGAATTTAGTAGGAACGAGGAAAAGTGGAATATAGAGATGGATATAGAAACTGACACATGGTATCTTAGAAGACTGTTCTTAAATTTATTAGTTTGAGGTGAGCCTCAAAATAGTTGTACCCATTCAAATTTAACCATTTCGTTGGTAAAAACTATCGTGTAATTGCGGTTGTTGTGGAGTTTTGCTATTTCAATAAATGGGCCTTAATTTTGAGTTTGTATTTCAAGTCTCACCTAGAACTTGGCTGCTAGGCCTAAATGATATTAGCCCATCAACCGTGTTTTACTCTGCACATTATCAATGTATCAGCGGTCAGTACTAGTACCACATAAACTTGTCTCGAAGCATATAAGATCAAAAGCAAGTAGCCGCCCATGACACGATACTACTACTACTGAACAGTAGCTAGCTGTTTTGCATATGAACCTGGCCGTAGGGATGTCGAGGAAAGGATCAAAGGACAGATAACGTGGTGGTGTGGCATACGAGGCTGGGGCATACAGACAAAGCCACCTGCCTGTCCTCCGAACGGCAGAAGCGCATGCGCCATGGCATTCATGGCGGTCCCTGCAAGATTCCCACTCCCCCCTCCTCACACCAAAAAGGCTTCGAGACAGGTGTGTGCATTGAAATCGCAAGCCAGCTAGAACCTTCTCACTGCGTGCACAGTGGATATAAATCACACAATCTACTCACCAGTTTCACCTCACTCGAATCACTTGGGTAAAGAACGAGAGGAGAGAAGATGAGGGCTCTTCCTGCCGCTCTAGCTCTCCTGGCCCTCTTCCTGGTTGCTTCATACCAGGATCTCGCCGTGGCTGCAGGTAAACTAGCCGGTCACACTTTCTTCACACATTGCTGCTAGCTAGTGAGCAAAATTGCAGGACATGATCAACCTCCTTTGTAATGTGATGGATGGGTTCGGTTTGCAGACGCCGTTGTTCCGGACAGTGTGTGCGACAGCAAGTGCCAGAAGCGGTGCTCGCTGAAGGTGGCCGGGCGGTGCATGGGCCTGTGCAAGATGTGCTGCGGCAAGTGCAACGACTGCGTGCCGTCGGGGCCGTACGCGAGCAAGGACGAGTGCCCGTGCTACAGGGACATGAAATCCCCCAAGAGCGGGCGCCCCAAGTGCCCCTAGGGATTGCAGGTGGTTCGCTCATCCTCAGGAGCTTGCTCTGCCTGTGAAGTGAGCGTGATGAATCGAGTGCGTTCGAATCTTGGAATTGGGGCTTTTATGAGCTTTGTGTGTAGTTGTTGGAGTCTTGGAGACATGTTAATGGAATAAAGAAGGGTTTGGTGTAGTAGATCTGCTGATGTAGTTTTTTTTAATGCGCAATCTACTGCAGATTTAAGGGGTTTGGAATGTCATTGACCTAATAGAATTAGCAATGCTAGTGAAGCTATCCTCTTCTTGTAACCTCGTCCGCTGTACGCGTCGCGAGGCGGTGTGATCGTATTGGTGATTTACGATTCAGTGACATGGTTTGGTTTGGTTTGGATTGGCATAAATCTGCTGTTCTCTGCAGAATTCAGCGTGATTTCCCGGCATCGCAAGATATACAATCGTTTGCGCAGTTCAGTTCTGGTTGCCTCTTCGTCTTCCATTGCGTGTACTAAACACCGCAAACGCTAGTCGTGGAACGCGCGACCTTGGCAACCGCGAGATGCGAATTTGCTCTCATATAGTCCATGCGCCGTGCCGGGATTGCAGTTCGGTCACGGCAGTAGCGTGCGAAACGCGAATTCCGGCCGCGCAACTCGATACGGAGAACACGGGCACCGCACAGGAGTTGGAGAGTTCGGCGGCCGAGGCCTGCGGGGCAGTAGGGCTTTCGCCAGCCGCACGGGCTCTCATGGGCCGCGCGTTTGGGCACGGGTTGAGCACCGTGTGTGTCCAGTGCTTCTATCTATGTACCATTTTTTTACTGTGAGTTATATAAATTTGAAGCAAATAAAATAGTAAATAATAATTATTTATTATTTATTTATACTTTAGTATTTGTATAAATTTTAAATAGTAATGGATATAAACACTTTTCTTCCTTGACTTTCGTGTGGTGGCCTCGTGGGTTCGACTTAGGTGGGACTAGCGGTAGGAGGTGGGGTACAGTGCAGAGACTTTTTAACGTTCTTAAGAGCTACTAAAATATACATTGAGCTAGTGTCAAGATATACAAAAAATTTAAAGAGTGAAACCAACAGGTACAAGAGTTTTGCAGTAATTTAGTGGTACCTCATGTTATCATTAAGGATGGTAAAAACTCTATTCACGTGTTATGTGAACCTTGGATAGATGTGAGCGGTCCAAATGGGGTTGTTGAATGGTACTATATGTCCTTTGAAATGTTCTGCTCGAACCTGGAAGACAGTCTTTGCAATTTGCTCTAGAATTTTGGATTGTTTGGCTCCGGATTCCCCAATAAAAAACGTAATGTACTTCAACGACCGTGCAGATTTAGGCAATCTCCCAGAGACCCAACCAATCAGCAGATCACCTCCACAAATGTGATCCTGTATATTATCAAACAAAATCAACAGCAGTGAACAGGGAACTGACAGTAGTCTGTTCAGTTGCTCTCTTCTTCCTCCTACAGTCCTATACTGGTGTCGTGGAGCAGACGCTGCTGCTCCTGCTGGTAACCCTCTCCTGTTTCTTTATCGTTAATGCAAGTAGGTACGTGCTAGCAATTAACATCGGTCCCGTGTCAAAATGAAACTTGAACAAAGTGATCGTTGTGTACACGCTGCCAATCCGAGACCCAGGCCACTGGTTGAAATGTTGGAACACAGGCAGTCCGTGAGTTGGACTAAGTGGTGCAAACGTGGCAATGCCGCTGCCCGTGGCATTGTCATCGCCGCCGCCGCACGCTAAAGCTGACTGATGTGGGCAGCCTCAATAAGTCGGCATTTTTATTGCGAAAATTTCGTCAGCCGGATATTCCAGTTTATTAGGGGCCGACACTGTCAACGATGCAAATGTGCTAAGATCTATAATTAACCTGCCTTCAGCTTCTTACCGAGTCACAAGACTCATAGCTCAGCTTTGCACAGGAAGAAGCTCGAAAACCACAACACCATCTGTTAATGATGCTTAGAGCAACGCATCTCGTTTTAAGGTTTCTCTTTTGGTCTTTTCTATCGTGTTCAGCTTTCAGAGCAATTAGTTGGTGCTGTAAACAATTTTGATTTCTGCTTGTGATATGCGTGCTTCTACTTAAGTTTTTTGCATGCGTTGATGCGAATACAGGAGGGAGAAGAATAGAGCAACAGGAACCCTATGTGGCTTGGCCAGTCACTTCTCGACGGCGTCAAACTGCCAGAAGTTAACCGGCAAGGTCGCTGTCATCACCGGCGCGGCCAGCGGCATCGGCAAGGCGACGGCCGTTGAGTTCATCCGGAACGGCGCAAAGGTCATCCTCGCTGACGTACAAGACGATCTCGGCCGCTCCGTCGCGGCCGAGCTCGGCCCGGATGCGGCCTATACCCGCTGCGACGTCTCGGACGAGGCGCAGATCGCCGCGGCGGTCGACCTCGCCGTCGAGCGCCACGGCCGCCTCGACATTTTGTACAGCAACGCTGGCGTCTCCGGGTCCTCGGCGCCGGCTCCCCTCGCCTCGCTCGACCTCGCGGACTTCGACCGCGTCATGGCGACCAACGCCCGATCCACTGTCGCGGGCGTCAAGCACGCCGCGCGCGTCATGGTGCCCCGTCGCAGCGGGTGCATCCTCTGCACGGGGAGCACCACGGGCATGCTCGGCGGGCTGGCGGCCCTCCCGTATAGCCTCTCGAAGGCGACGGTCGTCGGCGTGGTGCGGCTGGTGGCGGGCGAGCTGGCGCGCGCCGGCGTGCGCGTGAACGCCATCTCGCCGCACGCCATCGCGACGCCGCTGCTGGTTCGCTCGCTGGCGAGGATGCACCCCGGCGTCGGCGACGAGGAGCTGAAGCAGATGGTGGAGAGGGGCATGAGCGAGATCGAAGGGGCGGTGCTGGAGCCCGAGGACGTGGCGAGGGCGGCCGTCTACCTGGCGTCCGACGAGGCCAAGTACGTCACCGGGCATAACCTCGTGGTGGACGGCGGGTTCACGGTCTGGAAGCGGGTCAACATGCCGGCGGCGAGCTGACGAGCTACAGACGGCTTCGCATGGTCTCTCGGGAATAACTCATCTGGATCGAAAATAGAGCTCCCAGCTCCCAAATAAGGCCTCTTTTTGCATGCCTTTCCACTGATGGAACGCGCCTCTTAGCAAAATGCACATGTACCTCTCAAATCTCAATGGTGGCAAAATTTCTCTACGCATGGAATGTAAGATCAAACACGATAGCATGTACACCCGACAAAACGTATAGCAAGACCCCACCGAACAAATAGTGCAATCGTGAATTCTGTCTCAAGCGAAAAGAAGGCCATGGTCTCTCTCCATACAACAGAAAAGAACTGCCCAATCAGCCCTATCTTCCAAATATGCAAAGCTACCAGCAGCAATTATACGGTGATCTAATGTGACATGCCATACTCACACTAGTACTAGTTTTGTCAGAAAGAAAAACAAAGGAACAAGGGAGCGTCTATCCTACACACGCCCGGTACTTCAACTGGCAGCGAGCGATCCTGGTTCCCAAAATGGTAGGCAGCAGCGAAAAAAAAAAAGTTGAAGTGCTTCTGTACATCTCCCCTCCGCGTAAGTTTTTGAAGCAAAGAGTAAGTAGTCACTACCTACGCTTTATTCATACTATAATATTTATGTAAATTTAAAAAATATGTACAAAAACACCTCTCAAAAAGTTGTCCCTAGAAAGATGATTAAGAATATCCTCAACCAGAGCACCACCACGCCATACAAGCCAACCCTGAGCATTGAAATAAGACGTGCGACAACCCCACACCAAGTTAACTGAAGAAAAGGCGAATATCCTCAGCACTAATCAAATAGATATTACAACATTCCGTCCACGGGTATGCTTTGTGTCTGCTCTATTCTATTTAATCTACATCACATGAACAAAACCTTCCTCTAAGCCACAAGAGGAAGCTCTTGATCTGAATCGCTACATAGTTTATGAACAAAGGCTCTAAGTTTTGAATCGGGAAGTTATGTAATCTTGTGCTTCTTCTGTAAGCTTGTAGCTTGTGTTACATACAAAGAAAAAGGGCTACTTCAATAGCAGATGCGCACCACTGCAATACGGTAGCCCGTACGGGGGTATCTCTACCAAAGAATCACCTATATGTTGCTCAGTCGAACAGCTCCAAATTATAGCGGTTGGAGTTCTTGCTCAGGAACCACTGAATCCACTGGCCTATATGCACCTTGACCCCTAAATTTCTTTCTCCAGACATATAGTACTAAAAAGGCCGATAAAGTCAGCAAAATAACTAGTAAAATTCCAAGTAGTATAGAGACTACATGTTCTTGTAACCATGACCTGTACCAAAAGTAAATGGAAGTCAAATGTGAATTCTCTAGCACTATCAAAACACCCAGATGGATAGATTGCTAATGCAGAAGAAAATACAATTAGGATGGATTGCAAATGCAGAAGAAAACCACAATTCGAGAACATAAAGAAAAGTCATAACTGGATACATTGCTAACTGGAAACCTTCAACTCTTAAATCCTTGGCACATGCTAAATTTATGCCGTTTTGGTCATTCCATAAATACATAGGAGATAAGGATTTTCTGTTAGATGAAAATTTCCTTCTAATTTCTAAACAACTTCATCAGGTATTCAGGTTCTCTATGTTAGCATGCAACCATTACATATTTCATAACAGAACTATGCACTAGAGCTACTGTCCAAGAAGAGAAAAACAATAGGAAAAAGACAATGAAGATACCGATCAGTGTGAGAATAGCAACGATGTACTATTAAAATATGATGATGATGTATATATTATCATGAAGTTATTGTAGCCGACTTTCAATTATGTGCTTGAAGCACATAAATATAACAAAAGAAGTGAAACAAAAGAGAATATTTTGTGTTTCCTTCTGAGTTTTTAAACCTTTGCAAGTAGATGTTGAAAGGGATCTTGCCCTGATAATTTTAGATCAGGGTGACACTAGTTTTTTCTTTCTTTCTTTTAAAATAACTAAAATCCTTCCGGAGGAGATGCCCAAATGAGAAAATGAGAATGAATTAATACACGATGTGAACAGTACAGGTTTTAACTTATAATAAGCATTTCCTCACCTTCTGGATAAAGGTTGCACATTCCACTCAAGTAACTGATAACTGCCAAGATTTTCAGGCAACTGAACATGATGTTGAGTTAACCGATAAATGATATCCTATAATATGTCAATGAAATAAATTAGTCATTGCAAAAAAACAGATATTGAATAGTCCTCATCGATGCAAGAGTGGATGCTACCATTGCTGTTGCATTAGACATAGAGTTAGCAGATCCAGCTGGGAAAATACCCCATCTGATTAGGGTAGAGTTTCCATGGCTTGTAACATTCATCACTCGAACCTGTAAAACACAAAGAGCAACTTCCGCCAAATCATCATAAAGTATGCTCTTAAAGAGCTATTAAGATTTAAGAGCAGTGCAAAATGAATTAAATTATAGCAAGAACAGCTGTTCTCACTCCTGACTGAAAAAGCAATCTTCAAACATCTAGAACAATCATAACAGTCACATGGTATGCCCCATCCTACCTGACGGGAGTCAATCTCCAGCTCTTTAGCTATCAGCTCAGCCAGCTCATGCAGGTGAGGTTTCAGGTTTGGATAGGTAACATTTATGGACATATCAACAGTGATGAGACCAACATCAAATTCTGCAAGCAGAAGACCAGATATGACAAATCAATTCTATCAGCACATTAAATCAAGAAAGAAATAGTATAAGCTAACTAAAAATGAACAGAGACATGTTAAATAGACACAAACCTGGCAAACCACTAGGAGCAGGAGCTGGTGACATGTCTCCTTCTGAACCTGAATTACTTGAAGGTGATGGTGAAGGAGCTCTACTAATATGGAGCCTCTCCCACAACTCCGAACAGTTAGTTTTCCAAAAGCCAATCTTTGCATTGTGACGGTCGTAGGTTACAAGAGTATTACGAACAATGATTCCTGCCAGTAAGATCACTCTACTTTAGCCACTCATGAGGGAAAGATTTCCAAATAGGCAGATACAAAGAACCATGAAAACTATGCTAGCATATTCATATTGACTAAATGCCATCAAGCTAAAAAAAATCATGATAAAAAAAATAGAAATATCTATAAATATTGCTTTACTTTGACTCCTTATCAATTCAGACAAAGTTCTCAGTCCAATACCTATGTTCGTTTACGACCAGCAACTACCATTACAGAGAGCTTCATCTGTAGGGTCATCTTTTGCCTGATTATTACTCCATAAACACATGGCTCTAAGTTGGCCGAAATCTGGAACGAGACTTCTGACTGCTTGTTTTTGGTTTCTTTATGAACAACTAATAACCTAAGAAAAATAATGACCTGTTTGTTTTCTTTGACAAAACAGGGATTTATGTGTTTGTATTCATAAAAGGAGGGTAATGTTGTGCATCTATGGTCATCAGGTTTTATGCTACAGATTTCGAGCTTGCACAAGTCGACCATTGATTTGAACAAGTGAGGTAAGAAACTGATATAGTGATGAGAAAATATGCTATACTGACAGTGAAAGTCAGCTCAGAGCTCAGACTGTAGTTAATCAACCATCTCAAAAGGTTGAAATTAGGAGAATACATGTAACTAAAAAAAATAAGGAGACAATACGCTAAACATTTCTTCCAAGTCAGTCATTCAGTTTGCTAACCAAATTTCCAGCAAATGCAAGTGCATTAAACGGTCAGAGTATAGGTAAATACCCTTTCTATCATACAGCATATACCAGTAATATTTTATTCTCCCTCAGTTTTTTAATAACTGACACTGCAGACTTTATGTTAAAACTTTGACCAGTAATATCTTTTAAAATATTTATTTAGGGAAAATGAAAATCGTATTGTTAGATTTTCCATAAAATATTTTAATAATACGTGTATATCTGTAAATATTTACATATTCATCGTTACGAAAAATTACGGTCAAAGTTTGAACAGTAAAGTCAACATGTCAGTCACTAAAAAACAGAGTATGTAAAGAAAGTAAAAAAAAAATTAAGTAATGCTACCGCACAAATCTAGTAAGCTCGTGCAATTAATAAGCCAATACGCCTAAGAGAAGTTCAGCAAATACCATCCAATACGATATGGAAAGTAGTGGAGAGTAGAAACGAAATGATGCATAGCCTACTTAGGATAATTTGTCAGCGGACATACAAAAGCATAGCAAATTGTAAGCCATGTAGTGCAAATGACATAAATAAGAAATGCTGAGGGAGTGTAATGCAAATAGTCTTGAAGTCCCTCCTGATTCCTGAAGTTGAGTGTCTTACCCCCTATTAGTGTTGTTTGATCTTTCCCATTTTGGAACACACCCAGGCAATAAGCCCCTTCAACTTTGGAGTGCTTTATTTCAAGAATTGGAGGGCAGACATAACATCAGCAGACAGCAGCAACAAGCAAAGTAAGCAAAAGTTATCTCAGTTCATTCAAAAAGGTCTAATTTTGTAATTTCTCGTACCCGGAATAAATAATTTTCAGGTGAAAGTGAGAGCTTCTGTCCATTTCCAAACACCATGTCAACAAATGGAAATACCTCTGATAGTTGGGAGACGTTCCTGGAAATAAAATGATAAATATTAAAGTTCCATATGAATGTTACAGAGAACATTAGAGGAATGTTGAGAATGAAAAAACAATTTGCTATGATCACATGAAAATCACCTTCCAGCACCTGCAAAGCAGATGTCCTTGTAATTTGGGTCAGGGCCACGGATTTTCTTGAGTGTGTGTACTTTGCTAGTCACCTATTGATTGAAAACATAATCATTACAGCAAACTCTTCCAGTAGTTCATTTCCAAAAACATTTAGCTTCCATGACATGCAGAAACCAAATGAAAAGACGGTGCACAAGTGTTCCTTGTAAGCCAGAAATAAATTTGCAAAGCAAAGACTAAGAGGACAGATGGAGAAAAGTTGACAAACAGATTGACTAGTAGGCATACAAAAGCAGATGGTGCCAAAGTAAGAGTAATACTCCTTTATCCAAAACAATAGACACTCATTTAGTAGTCATCAAGATGGTTAACTTCCTTTATACAATGCTTAAAAGTTAAAAAATGGCAGGTGTGCCATTTAATTCCTCATTACCATCTGAAACTAGACAAATCCCATCTTTTTGACATGGTAAATTGCAAAAGCGTGAATCCAGGCAAGTATACTCTATATAAAGGGAACATAACTGTAACAGAACAAAGACCCTAGCAAATTAAAAAGCAATTAAAAAATGTAATGGAGGTGAGGGATAAATCATGTCATAACTTACAGCGTCTTTAAAAGCTACAAAGGCTTCTTCTGGCAGGTACGCATATGTGGTTCCACTATCCAAGACAGTCCCATGTTTGCTGTCAAAGATCCTAGGGTCCAACTGCAATGCCTTTCCAGCAACATGTATCTCCTTCAACTCAATGTTGTAATATGGGCTGTTGCCATTCCAAAGTTAATCATTAAGGAGATGTATCAATAGTAAAATACAAGAACCCCCCCACCCCCCTCCCTCCAACCCATTCTAAAAAAAAAGAACAAAAATTCCCTGTTGGTGTGCATAACTACTAATAATACCTGCGAACAGGGTCTGAACGTGAGAAAACCATGTCAGGAGGAGCAGGCATTCCACCAAGTACCATGGTACCACCACCAATATCCATTCCACCATAGCACAGAGAGAATGAATCACTTATGGCATGCTTATCAACGAGCTGATCCATTATGCTAAGTTGACCACGGCCCAGCCCCATTATGCCATCAGCATGCTGGCTGAACAAATCTCCAGTTTCAGAATTTTCACAGCCAAAAACAGCATGCTGTGGCTTAAGTTCACTATCTCTGCCAAACGACACAATGTCCTCACCAAGCACCCCGCTGCTGGAGCTCATTTCAGCATACTGCCTCTCGTAAGTGCATTGATTCTTGTCGTTATCACAAGTACAATCAACATTGCATTTTACTGGTGAATATGTACTGGAGAGATCAGGTTGAAATCTTGGATCCTACATCAAGCCATATTTCATTTTCAGCGCATATTACAGTAAGTTAATTTCTCAGCAACTAAAAAAAATTACAAGTAGGAATGACAGCCTAGACCTATACAATGCTATTTCTTCTTCCATGACATGGTGTCAATGGTAGCATGCAAATCTTTTTCTATTTTGAATTATAAAACACCACAATAGAGAAATCAATGATGCAAGGTTGTTCCACTTCCTGTACCTACATTAAAACAACAACAATCAAGCCTTTTGTCCCAAACATGTTGGGGTAGGCTGTACATACATTAAAAGAAACAAAATAATCTTAACACTAGTAATTTACATGTGTCCTCAAGGATGATAGGTGATTCACCCAGCAACACAAGATTAAATAAGTAAAGGTGATGTTAGAACAACGATGACATTAGGATAAATCACAAGCCATCATTAGATTGATAGAGATGCATCAAGAGAACTTCAGCAAACCAAAAAAGAATAATCTACTTCTTTATGAATCTGATTAGGGCATTCAGTTCCGTTGAAACTATACTATTTACCAACAGTACTCACAAAGGCCAAGTCTGTTTGTCTTCAGTGTTTCTTTACATAAGACGCTGGCTGACATCCATACAACTAGTGACAAGACTTCAAAGGCCAAGCATCTGTCGTATTCAGTGTTTATTCACATTTCACTTACGTCACTATACGTTGGCTGAAATCACATTACCAATGCAAGATTTCCAACCTACTCAGGCTATACAAGACAACAGTATTATGGCCAGCCATGCAAACAGTGGAATAAAATAAATATGAGCATGTACTAGAGACGTGAAAAGGATGGAAATCATTTTTTTTCTTTACGTAGAGATGTATTTTCTACGTGAATTTTAAGCTTCTAAATTCAAATAATGATAGCATGTATTAAACTCAAAATGGCAGAGCAATACTATATGTCGAACTGAGGATGGGTTTGTTTAGTGTCCAAACAGGTACCAGGCCAACCTGCCAATTGTTGGCAAGAGACATGGGACTCACTTGACATAGGGAGAAAAATTAGGAGAGTTGGCTAACACTTGTTGATGACCAAAACCAAGGCCAACGGTTTGGAATCTAATGGAACAAATTTTGCTAAAACGATGCCTACCAAACAAATGCCAAATTTTGTTGGCTGTGACCAAGGTTGGCATGGTATTCATTGAACAGTGTTGACCAATGAGAAATCATCACTTTTCTATCTCCCTGACAAACTTTTTTTTTTTCGCAAATATGGCTGCCTTCCGAACGTAATTGCAAAAATAGCCCCCTCTCCGACCGCGGAAGTGTCGGCAGGTGACACCTCGTTACTGGGCCACATAAGGAGGTAACAAGCTACCATAACTCGGCAAGTCACCATGCTATCGAGGTCCCATAGCTCGGTAGACGCTCCTTCCGAGCACCTACATCGTGGTGCGGGAGCATGGCAGGTGACATGTGTCGCCTGTCGGTGCTTCCGCGGTAGGGAGGGGGCTATATTTGCAATTGCGTTCGGAAAGGGGCTAAATTTGCACACACAAAAAACGCTTGTCAGGGGGGCTAGAAAAATGTTGACTTCGACCAATGACCATGGACTATTAAATTAGGGTCTTTCGCTATTTAGAAAAATCTTGTAAACTATGGCGCCTCCGTTTTAATATTCCCTGCGGATTGAATAAATGCCCTCATACCACCTTACACTTTATCTGCATCACATAAACTGGAACTCCCTAATCAATCTGGAAATGGAAATGCGGATTTTATGATAATTAGTCTCCCAACATAAGTACATATCGATTCACACCAAGTGGTGTCAAAAACCCGTATCAGCTGCATAATCACAATCAATGTATAATCACAATCAATGTGGTGAGATGTGCTTTTGGCTTGAGATGTTCACCTGCTAATGTTGAACACTTATTTGGTAATTGGTTGATTCAATTCATGCATGAATCCAAGAAGCTATTGTTGGTGGGACTATCTGGAAAGCGCGTAATGCAGCATGCTTCAGAAATATCAAGCCTGTTGATCCCACAAAACTAATTTTTGACATAACACAGTGGCTCAACATTTGGACTGTTTTGCAGATAAAGGAGGAAGACAGAGAAGCCATGCTTTGGGTGGGGGCAAAATTGCTTGAACAAGCAGTTACTGAGGTGCTCAAGGCGCACAAAGAATGTAGACCAACGGTTGCTAGGTTCGTTATCTGAAATAGAAAAAGATGGAGATGAAAAGAAAGAGTTTTTGTGTTGATCACAGAAGTACCAAGACAAATTGATCCCTATTTTGTATTTATGAATGACACTGTAGTAGGTTTAGTTCATTTACTTTCTGCTTTGGGAACGTGCGTTTGTTTTGGACATGAACCTTGCTCTAGCTGACTCACTTTATAAGGCAGGGTGCAACAACGAGCTCTGTTTCTGTTTTGTTTTTTGCTTTTGCTTTTGCTTTCCTGTAGTGGACTTCTGTGATTTCTGATAATAGAATTCGGGATGGTTTGTTGTCCTTCTATTATTTTAAAAAAAAATCGCACAGTCAGTTAGCTAACTTGAATGGTCCGGCTACAGTTTAACCTGTGGGCATCACATATCTATTCGTGCGACCATCCTAATTAATCTAATCATCACATGGAGTTTCAAACTGGTAGCTGAACAGAGAAGCACAAGAATTAAGCCCCACCTGGTGGTTGCCGCACTGGTCGCAGGTGGCGCAGGGCACGTAGGTGACGGTGCTCCCAGAGTCTACGATCAGCGCGAACTCCTGCGGCGGCGTCCCGATGTACAGCCTCGTTGTGTAATATCTAACCAACACGAAAACAAGCACAAACCGCCCCGCCTCAGATCCAATAGAGCATCCAAAAAAAATTGGGGGAACAACGAGAGCAGGGGGGAAAAATCGAGCTGTACCGACCCGTTGGTGAGGAGATCGTCGTGGAGGCGCATGCGGGCGTTGGGGCGCGCGGCGTCGCCCAGCCCGCGTCGGGCCGAGGCGAGCCGGCTATCGTTGGGGTAGGAGAGCGTGAGCGGGAGCACCAGCGGCGGCCGCGCGGGGGCGGATCGATCGGGGGATCCGACGGCCGCTGCGGCAGCGGCGAGGAGAAGGAAGACGACGGCGGCGAGGGCCGGGAGGGAGCCGAGCCGACGACTACAGCGGCGACTCGCCATGGTCGCGCCGCGCGGGGAATGGGAGGGTGGAGGGGTAGTATCGTAATTTACGGCGTCCTCACGGGGCCGTTCCCGTAGGTCGGATTATATTGGTTACCCGGAGGGGATGGCCTCGAAGATCCCGCATGTCAGTGAGTGGGAGTTGCTTCGTGGATCTAGCTGACAGGTGGGGTGCAACAACCAGGGGCCCAGCCGTCGGAGGCTTAGCCGTGCGACTGGATAGGGTGCGTAACTGCATTTTGTGTGCGTTAAGTCGGGTCATTTTTCTAGTGAGATTGGAGCGTGGAAGGGGCGAAGGCGTTGACGAGGTGAGCACGGACGGGCAATCCTTAGCTTTTTTTTAAGCTTCCTGAAGTATTTTTTTATGCAAATTTAGCTTAGGTGTGAATAAATTTGCGAAAATATATCTTTTTTAAACCGTAAAAGCAATGGTAGGTAATATATATTCGTATATCGTAGTAGGTGATTAGGCCCGCGGCAGCCTGATACGATCGCGACAGGAGCTTGGTGCCGAGCTAGGGTAGCGTGGCAGAATAGGGTACCGCATTAACTGAGCTCCATAGGGTGAGGTAATACGGTGCTCGAGGTTGATAGGTACTTGCCATAGTACTCGAGCTCGGTATGAAGGGGAGCTACGGAGCTAACAATTTGGTGCGGTAGAGGAGCGCAATATGTGACATGTGTCGTCTATCAGTGTTTCTACGATCAATAAGAGGCTAGATTTGCAATTTTATCTGAGAGAGGATCAGAAGTGAAGAAAAAAAAGTATACAAGTGGCAAAATAGGGACGCACAGGTGGGCAGGTCCACATGGAGGCCACCAAACTATGATGTGTTTATGGCCTAGTCTATCACACTGTTCAACACAGCACAGCGTTGTGAAGCAACCGTTTCATGTGCGTTCCACGCTCATTTAAGCCATCTTGGATTAGATTACGCTGAAATGCGCAAGGCAATGCCCGCTTCAAATAGAGGGTTCTTTTTTCATGGAAGATTATGAGCTTGCAAAGTGTTTTCAAAGCTTTGCACTGAAGGCACCTATCGCGGCAAAAGCTCCACAGTTTGCACACCAAGGTTATTTAAGAAGGGCAGCATATCTAGCAAAAATGCAACAAAAGATGAAAAAACTGTGAAAATCGGGTGTGAAAGTTTCGTCATTGAAGAAAGGTAAACATCTACTACTCAAAAGTGCTACAACAAACAATCTAGTGACAATCGAGTTGTTAGTTACAGACTTACAGGAGACTGAACATACAAAAAATTTCAGAGCTCGAGCTAGTATCCAGCTAGCGCCAAGCCTAGCTAGACTTGCTTGAGCTTGGCTTGTCGTAATTTACAACTCTGGACGTTGCTCAGCTACTATACACTTAAATATTCATTTTGCAAAAAAATATAAGCTATAATTATTTTCAAAAATATTACTCTATTACCACTGAGTCACCAAATGAAGTTGCGATGGTAGGGTAGCCTGTCACCATATGGTTGATCCATTTGCCAAATGCCTTGGCGACAAGGGCCATGTTGTACATGCCTTTGTTGCGGTAATTCCTCTGCTGAGCTAATCCTTCTCTAATCTTTGTGAATTAATAATTTTCATATGTAGCTCCAATTGATGATCCTAATGAACTATTGGATCCCTTGCATCCATGTGAATAGATCAACACCCTAAACCTTGCATGGGCATTTCCTATTACTACTTGATGCAGCAGATTTAATAATGATACACTTGGAGGGATTATGTAAACTGATGGGTATCGATTTACTTGAATGGAATCCAATAGTTCATCCGATTATCAATAGGAGCTATAGATGGAAAGTTATTTATTTTGCCTGGACCAGAGAGGGATTAGTACACGACGATTGGTTCATGTCGCCAAATAAATTGGTGATAGCCTCGTGCTTGCCACTTCCTCCAGCGGTTGATTGATGTGGCACTATTGTCGCTGTTTTATTTGACGATATGATAAATTAATTTTGCAAATAATACAAACGATGTATATTTTGGAAAAAAGACATATTTAAATGTATTATTCATTTAAAAAATGTGCATCAAGCCTGGTATTTGCATAAATAGTGTTTAGCGTTATATTACTAGATGTGTAATTATTATATATTGAATTAAGAGGTTGGTTCCTTGTTAGCTCATCGCTACATTCTATATGCAATGGTGGACAATGACCACCATACCAACCAAACTCGTCTGGAAATTAAGGTTAAGCTACCTTTTGACAATTAAATTTTAATTAGGAATTCAAATGCACGCATGATTTTTTGGCTGTTACGTTGGAGAACTGGCCACCACCAACAATTCCGGTTAGGTAACATGACGATAACCAAAACCCTGGTCCCTGATCGTAATATGAGGCAGAGGGAGGGTGGGACCACGGGAGGGAGGGAGGAATAGGAGTTCCAATCATTTCATGGATTCTCTTTTCCAAAACTTTCAATATTGTTGTCTGCTTCGTCCGTATTGAAAGTGAGACAAAAGATGGAGTGCCTTCTGTATAAAGGGGAAATAGACAGAGTGACTTTTAAATTAAAACCATCTAAAACATGTATTCATGCACCTCCCTTTGCTACCACAACATAAGACACACCATCCGACATCACTGTTGGGATGGGAGGAGGGGTTGCCGTGCCACAGCAACCTAACACCATGGCCGCCACCGCCTCTAGATTCGGAGCAAAGGGACATTGTAGAGAAGCCAGTAAGAGGTAGGGAAGCAGAGTAGAGGGGGTGGGGGAGGGATGGGGTGGTCCAGGTGGGAGCAGGCGATGAATGGCTGGGAGGGATGCTGGTCATTTCGCCAAGGTGTGGAGGTTAGAGGTGAACAAGATATATTAAGATGGGGTGGTCTAGGTAGGAGCAGGTGATGAATGGCTGGGAGGGATGCTGATCAATTCAGCAAGGCATGGAGGTTAGAGGTGAACAAGGTAGATTGAAGAGACCATGACGTGCAGGTTGGTGGGAATCTAGAGGGATTGGAGAGATATTTTATTTTTGGTGTGGGTTGTCTCGTGTAGTCAGGCCTCAGAAGGGAGGTAGAAGTAGTGGACTCAACATCTTCTACCTCTAGATTCTATAGCAGGGGTGGACCAAGCATGGGATATAGGAGTTGACTTGAACCCCTAATTTTTTAAAAATAAACTGTTATTAGTACTTTACCACGCAACCCTAATCAACCACAACCACAACTGCCCCACCACACGCATCACCAACCTTCGTTGTTGTTACTGAGGCTGCTTCTCGGCCTCTCAGCCACTGGCCCACCATGGGGTAGGCCCACGTATGCATAGCATCCCACTTACATTTTCGTCCTCGTTTCGTGTAAAAGGATTAACTCGAAGGTGCTACGTTTGGACCCAACAGGCATTATATACTATTACAACTCACTTTATGCAAGCAATGTGGGACTAGTCCCACCACTGCTCCACATGGGCCACAAGTGCCTTCACATTAATGGGTCAGGGTAATACATTCACCCCCTTAAGAGCTGACGCCCTCAGCAATACACCATATACACGGCAGAAACCCAGAACCACTCGGTATTACACTCACCCCCCCCATAAGGACTGACATCCTCAACAGTACACCGTATATACGATAGATACCTAGAACCATCCCTTGGTAAATGGTCGTGCTTCTAGTGTTGGCACATATGCCATGCCATGTGATCACTCCGAGCCCACACGCACCATGCACCATATGCCCGCGCTCTTGTCCCACACGCGCCCATGCAGCGAATGTTGATGCTTTGATACCATCTGTAACACCCTAGCCCAAACGTTGCTCATGGCCCAGTCCACCATGGGACTGGGTCCACGCATGCATAGCACCCTACTTATACTTTTATCCTCGCTTCATGTAAAAGGATTAACCCGGAGGTGTTATGTTTGGACCCAACAAGCATTATATACTACTATAACTCACTTGATGCAAGAGATCTGGGATTAATCTCACTACCACTCCACATGGGCCACATGAGCCTTCACATTAACGGGTCTAGGTATTACAGTCGGGTTCAACGCCCCCACCTCCTACCATCTTCCCAAGACTTAACTTGTCACTTACCATCCTCCTCCCACTGACACCATTTATTGTATGTCGTCCTCCATCATGCCCATGACTAGTGGCACCGCCGCTGCCTCACCACCCAACATCAGTCCGCCCTGTCCCTCCTCCCTCTACAGTTGAGGATTTCAGTGAGCACAAACCCTAAATTGGGTGAACCCACACCCTAACCCTATCATCGCTGCCGGAGAAGTCAAAGACCACATCGAGTAGTCGATCAAAGCACAAATCGTGGTGCAAATCCAACGCGGCATACCTCATTGGTTGAAGCACAAATCATCGTGTAAATCCAACAGTGAGAGAATTCGACTGGTTTCTCAAATGTTGAATGTTATTTAACAATTCAACTTAAATTATAGAGTAACATCTCACCCTACAATTCCATCTGTTGATATATTTCTTTGCCTAACATTTCTTCAAGCTATATAGATAGAATATTTCTCCTCACTACTCTATAGAAATGAAGCAAACATTATATAGTTAATTTAGCCGTATAGTTAGGTTTGTAATCTTATTTTACTAGGGTCTAGCACATAAGTTTATGGAAACACATGCAAGCACACCAATATTGAAATTGTACCACTACATGAAGAGGTTGAGAAAGGATTTCACATCTTATATATTATTTATAGGTCTTGTTTCCAAAATTGCAGATATGAGGTTTTGGCCATCGAGTAAGATAAACAATATTTCTTAAATTATTCTGTACATGTGTGCTAATTTCTCTTCTTAGCTCTATCTTTGTTTAATTCGTTTCATTAAACAAATTTCTTTTAAACAATAGAATTAGTGTATTCTTATTTATTATTTGTTTTGTTAAGTAAAATGATAGCATGCACCATACCATCTTAATGATATTCCCTTGTATGCACCCATCTAGTTTCTCAAGGATCGAAAGAGATATTTTCATGAGAAGGCTCTAGATTATCCAATTTAAAATTCAAAAATATTTATACAAAGTAGATGGTTTCTTTGAAATATCAAAGTGCTTCAGTTATTTTCTTTAACGAATTAGATTATGTCTACTATCACGATCTATTGGTTATGATGATCTATATATACAAGCAAAATATCTCATTTGTCGTGTGCAGATATGCTAAAATAGAGTATAGGAAAAGAGAAGGGTGTGAGAACTATATATCTATTTTATAAATAGTGATATGTAATACAATTGTTCTCAAACAAAGTGTATTGTTCTTTAACCATATGTAATTTAGTTGCCCATCTAGATACTTAGTGTGTTCCTCCATCAAGTTCTATTTTTAAATAACGATATGGAATTTTCATGCTAATATATTGTAATTATATATTAGTATAAATAAAAAATAATTTTTTAAATACTTTTCACAAAATATAAAGTGATATATTTATTATATGCTAATATAGATCATTGTAAACATACTAATTGTCAAATTTTAGAAAGTTAAATTACATATATTCTAAAGTATCACTTAAAAAGAACAAAAAGAATATCAAATTACAATCCAAAAGATATTATAATGTTTTATTTTGAACATCCATTGATAAAATGATGTATGTGTGACTAGTCTAGAGCTAGTAGCACCCTGTACAAAAAATGAATAGCTATATAAGAATATCAAGTGGTGTACCTACAAACAATTAGTGGTGAAAACACATAAAAGGAAGGAGGGGATGCAAAGAACATAGAAAGGTAGTAGGATGGAGCGGTCTAGCTCATCTGCCCTCTTTTTCGGCCACGGTGAAATGAAAGAAGCTTGCTACAAAGAGAGGAGCACACTAGCAATAATGGAAGACAGGTTTGTTGTTACTTATTGCACTAATAAAGGCACTCGATGGGTCTATTTATAGGCCCCGAGGGGGTCTATGGACAACAACTGTAGTCTATGTTTGTATGGTGCTGCTACTTGTTATAGCTAGTTTCAATATGATAGCCTAATTGTGTTTACTAGCTTATGAGTTATGAGCCTAATTGTGTTTACCAACTTATGAGTTATGAGTGAGTCCGTTAATGGTAGTTCATGGTGCTCGACTAATTTTATATGATTATCCCACCTTCTCTTCATAAATTGTTTGTAAAAATGGTTGAGCGAGGCATACGAGCTCGGTCCTTTAGCCCTATTCTTTGCTATGCTAACACTGTTAAACAATGTGACAGGATGACTCCAAAACATTAGTGCCTTTCCTTATTTTTTAGAGCTATGCCATTCTTAAATTACAAGCACACACACAAAATACTACAAACTTATTATAGACCAACGTCAACCAATCTGAAATAACACCAGAACATCATTTCAATGTCAACTCATCAAGAACATTTGAGTTAAAAAATTGATGATAATTAGTAATAGTACATGCCTAAATATTACAAACTGACTACAGATGTATAGACCAATAATGGTCAAATGGAATTGAAACAAATAACACTAGCCCAAGCAAGAAGACTAGATTACTTAGGCCCTATTTGGGATGGCTTCAACTTTAGCTTCCCCTCTCTGAAAGCCGTAAGCTATCCCAAACGACTAACTTTTCTGCAATCAAAAGCTAGCAGTTTATTTGTACTAGGAAAAACTGAAAGCCAGCTTGGGATGGCTGTGATGCCCCCATTATGCCTGACCAAGCCAGAACCAGTGGAAACACAGAGCAGAGTGCGCCAGGATCAGGCTAAGGAAAATAGCACATGTACGAATAGAAACTTCCACCAAATAGTACTTAGGAATTTATTCTTAAAGTACATATAGTACTGCCTTAGATTCGGCTACGGTGATTTCTACACCGTCCGCCTAATATTACAATATTATTCTAATGCCTCCCTCCTGATGGTGTTTTATTTCGCCAGGTCTTGGTCATCTACTCCCTCATATTCATATCCCTCCACAGCAACATCAGCATCATCATAAAAATTCATATCATCATGAAAATCGCCTTCTACCTCATCTGGGTGGGTGAACTCAACATGTTCTGAAAAACAATAACGAAAGCAAGGCTGAGTACTCCAGTACTCAGCAAGCCACGAAAAATTTATGCATGAGTATAAAATTAACTTTTCGATCACCGAGCCTCTACAGTACTTTATCCAAAGTACCACTTTACCCATTTGTTAGAAATTGTCAAGTTTTAACTTTTAAATCTACTGACGGCAAAACAACGTGGGGTCTTACATCCTGTGTTAAAGGAAAACCCACGCGACGCACTTCCAAACCCGGAAGCTAGGAGTGATATCACATTTAACTCTGGTCAGAGGTGTACTGCTTTGCCCATAGCATCACTTGGCTTATTGTCCAACTAGTGCGTTTCTTTAGGCGCGCTAATAAGCCAGGGAAACAGAACCTTTGGCTAACCGTACTCTAACCTCTGCCATACCGCCTTGCCTCACCAGAGGCACGTGGGTCGAGACTCCTCCCCCGACGTCTTATCTTAGGGTGACTGCCCTCCACCAGCCACAATCACCTTTCTCACCTTGGCAGGGACAACTACTCGTTGGTTATTTAGTTCAGCCCGTCCCATATCGGGTCTATGATCAGCACGGTTTGCGCCGCTTTTGAAGTAAGCACCAGTTTGGTTTCGACCTTAAATGATATCCTATGTAGAGGAGTTCTAATTTCCACAACAACCCAATCGGGGTTGTTCATACCCTGAACTCCTCTACCCACCAAATATCTCCACAACCCCACCAGGGTTATGGTTTTACTACTGGATCTAGTTGATACATTTGACATGTTTTAATTTATTTTAGAAATTAATCTTTTGGGATGAATGCAAGAGTTTCAAAACAACCCAAGCCACAAAATCAATTCATAAGACATGGTCGAAGGGCGACTTGTCTGGATGTGTGATCACATAATTGTCCACAGCAGGGAGTGGTTCTAGCTGCCTTTTGTTGTTATCGGGGAGATTTCCTAATGAGAGTACCAAAATTTTAATATTCATTCCTTCTCAATTTGGATTTGATTTTTAATATAACTTTTCCCATTGACCGCGAAATAAATTACTAATATACTTGCATTCAAAATTTGTGCTATTTTTACTTGTTTATATAAGTTTGTGTGGAAGTTGGATCATAAATTAATTTAGAGAAGAGAAAAACAAGTATATTATTGTTGTTTTATTTACCCATTCATTCATTTATTTATAATTATTATCGTTATTATTATTATTATTTGCTATTTTTCTGTTTATTTATTTATTTGCTTATCCAGTTATTTATTTATTTATATCATTCTATTTATATATATTTATATTTTCGACCCAAAAGGCCCGACCAGGCTCCCTCATTATCTTACCCTAATCCTAACTTTTTATTTCTCTCCCCCTCTCTCTTTTACTCTGCTGCTGCCCTCTCCCTATCTCTTCCTCTCCCTGACCCGACTGCCTCCCTCTTCCTCTCGCTACTGCCGCCCTCCCCTTGCACCTCCTCTCTCCCCTTTGCACGTCGAACGCCGCCCTTCTCCTCTGCGCGCTGCTCGTGCCTCCTTCCTCTTTAGCGCCGCCGTAACTCACCCCCCCTCACGCCCCTTCTCCCTTTTGGCCCCCATGCCGCAGCCGCCTCGCTTCCTCCACACACGCCTCTGTCTCGCTCTTGCGCTCTCAAGCTCCACAGCTGCACTCTCGGCGCTGTACCGAGCGCCGCCTTCCTTCCCCCTGCCCACCGCCAGATCTAGCTGATCTGGTGCCCCTACAACTCCCCCGCGCCACCGACGGTCGCCACCATGCCTACGGCCTCTCTACAATGAGCTTAGTACCGGATCCCCCTCTTTTTACTTCTTCTGCCATGGCTCTCCATTTTCGTACTTCTTATTTTCTAGGTTGCCCCTATGCGGATGCAGTTGGGTCCAAGCTCCGACGTCGCCCCCCTTTTTGGTCGACCTTGGCGCCATAGCACCCAGGGGGTCTCTCGCCGCTGACTTGGTGCCGAAGATGGCACCAACAGCCACCATTCCCCCTCCCTTCCTCACAAGCTAAGCATATCTAGCTCCCTTTCATGAACCAACTAGTGTTTAGCTAGGTTTTATATACTGATGTGTGCATGAATAAAATTATGATGTTTGAACATTGAATAAATATCGGGTTATCTGTGATTTCGTCTTTTCATATAATTGTCTACCAAGTGTTAAGATGATTGTAAGAGTACGAACTGGAATTGTGTTTGATGTGATTTAACAAGGTAGACACATTATTGCTAGAGATTTTACTCTATGCCGATTGATCCATGCTCCTGTGTTCATGGTGCTGATATGTGCATGAATATAATTGTATTTATATATATGAGTTTATGATCTGAGCTGGATGTGCGTTATAATTTTAGGAAAGTTCATTACCGATTCTACTTTATGCACATTGATCAATATTTTGATTTTACAGCAATGCTAGCTTTGTAATAACCCTTTTGAGCTACTCGGTAGCATTATGTGTACTTGGAAACTTATTGATTACATTCACTAGAATTACTACTGGTATGTTCAGGATTGCAAGGTTTCGATGATTGATCTTGATGTTTTAACATTAGACTGAGGATGTATATGTTAATACTTTTGAAGATTAGATTCAGGGAGTAGTGTTTGTATTCACTGTTTGATCATTGAGACAGAAAAAGATTCCAGGTTGCATTCTGCAATGGTTAATCTATCATTTGAGTATTTTGTATACAACAGCTTGAGTAGATTCCCTAACTCTTAATACCATATGAGTACAGTTTGAATTACTGCTTGGATTGGAAGTTCAAGCCTTAATTCCAGATTGTAGAGTGTCACTTTTGTGTATGGATAATTTTTAGTATGAATATTCTGAATGATATTTTACTTTGAGGCTTAGTACAATTGAATTTGAGGAGATCAATTTGTGATAAAACTTTGATTGCAAGAACCATGACATTTCAGACTTTTGTGTGCAACTATAGATATTCATATGTGCATGATTATGCTAGTGGAATTGTGGTCTTAAGAGCTTGCTTAAATTAGTGCTTGACCTTTCCCTGATATGCTCACTGATGTATACTAAAGCCTGTAGATTATAGTGTTTTATAAGCATACACCTATTAGCATGGTTGATTTTTACAGAGCAAAAGATGCCTTGAGTTCTTAACTATTGTAACTAAGATGTGTATGGTTCAGGGTTGGATTGTGTGATGCCTTTCCTTTTAGGGATAGAGAGTAGTATATATCTACATGAGTAGTTAAGATTGTTTTGTGTGCAATGCCATGATTGGTAATAGGCTATATTATTTGAATGGTTGCTCAATTAGATCTTCCTTATGTCCTGGAGAGTCATGTGAGTATTAAGTCTATCCAAAAGGTTAACCATGCATTGATTTATGAGCATGCCTTTGTTTAACTTTATCAACGATCGGAACCGCCGACCGCAGAGGGGGGATGTGAGTAGATCGTGTGAGGGCGAGGCTCGAGGTCGTGCTCGTTCGGGAATAGCGCGCGTTGCGGGGTGTATGTCGGGGAAGAAGCAATGAACACTAGGTTTATACTAGTTCGATACAGCTCTACTCCAGTCTTGCCCTGAGGCGAAAGACGTATATGAAGCTCCATGGGAGAATACAAGTGGGGGCCCAGACTCGAAGCTGCTCGGGAGTGAAGCCACGAGGGGGAGTCCGGGTATCTTCGTCCCTTGGCGGGAGCGTCTCTTCTCGGAGTCTAAGTCTTCCGGCTGGAAGTGTTTCTTCTGGGGGTCACCACCCCTTTAAGTCGGGGTGATCCATCGTCTTTCATAGCCCTCTGGGGGCTTCGCCACTTGATCGCGAAGCTGACGGCAGGTGACCGTGGTGAGTCGACAGCAGTTGCTGAGAGGCGACGGTGGTCGTCGGGAGTTGACGAGAGTCGCTCAGAGATGACGGTAGTCGCTGGGAGTTGATGAGAGTTGTTTGGCCCTAGTTCCCATGCAGGGGCAGGTTTGGTGCTGATTCCTACGTAGGGGAGAGTTCTTACACGAGAAAGACAAATTATTACAAATACCGTTTACCTCGAGAGGTGTGAGGTCGTGGCGTCAAGCTCGAGCCAGGTCCTTGCCCTCGCGCTCGAGCCCGAGCTCGCTGATCCCGAGCCCGGGCTGGGGGAGTGCACCCTTTAGGTCAGAGACAAGCCCTCGAGCTCGTGGGAAGCGACCACGAGACCCAGGGGGTGCTTACACGTGGCGAGGCTACCAATCCTCGACAAACTTTATCCAATGGCTTTTATGATCAAAGGGTGGGGTGTCATTTTTGTCCAAGATTTGGTATGCATGCATTTGGATGGTTGTTTTTACAACTCTTTACACTTATTAGTCAATTCTGCTATTGAGTTTATTGATTCTGCCAAGGGTTTAGGCATAGCTTAAAAAGAAATGAATGCTATGAACTATCAAAAGTATGTGGTACCTAGTCTGCACTTACTACTTATGGAAAAAGGAAAAATCAAAGGCTTATACTTGGCACCTGATCTGCAGGAAAAGAAGTGAGGTGTCGATGGTGAAAGATGGGAGGAAAGGCAGGTGGCTTCCGACTGTCCTCTTTACTCCTTGACCTACTCTCCTCCTTTTGACAGAGAAGAACAGCTACGATTGATCTGGTTCTAGGTGAGTGAATGTGTAGGTAGTAGTAAAGTCTCTCTATTGTACTGCATTTGACATTTATTTATACTGCTGCATAGTGGTAGTGGAAACTAAAGTCTAGTTTTTCTTTGGCAGGAGAAATCTGTGGGCTGGTGCTAGGTGTAAAACATGCATTGCCTGGCTCGCCACTTGGCCAACCAAAATGGGCAAAAGCACTGCCAGTCAACTGCAGGGATGGGCAGAGAGTGCTGGCCTCAGCTGGCAAAATGGGCAAAGGTCACTGGCCTCGGCTGGCGCCTGGCAGAATGGGCAAAGAAGTAATTGGCCCCCAGCTGCAAGCATGGGCAGAGAGAGGAAAGATGTGGCGGTTGGTTGGCTAAGAGCTGGAGAGATGGGCAGAGTGAAAATGTGGCAATTGGCTAGTTAAGACTAGATTATGTTGGTTCATCACAGTTCTGGTTTTCCGTTGATATCGAAAGTGGATGTTTGAGCTCATTTGGATGTACAAAACTCAAGATGTAATCTGTTGTGAGCATGAAAATTTTAACTTGTATATTCTCTTTGATGATTTGTATGGGTATGAATGAGGTTAAAAAAATTTAAGTGCGGCTATTGGCTGATCTGATGATAATTGAGTTGTATTAGTATGCAAAAGTTATAATGTGAATAAATAAACATGAGTTTATTTTCAAGCTTATACTTTTGAGGTGCAGTTAAATTCTTGAATAGCACTGCACTGAACACTCCTGATGAATTTTAATCATGAGATGCTAAACTGTCGAGCATGCATGCATTAAACTGAATAACTAAGAACGAACGAGATTTGATGGCAGGAGAAAAGGATTTAGAATAGCTGAATAGGGTTTTAGGAGATAGGGTTTTGGGTAGGTTTTCACAGTGGCTTTTCACTGCTTTGGCGGGTTAGGGTTCCGACTTTGGCCTTGAAGTTGGGTAAAAATCACCCACCTCATGCCACGTATAAAAGCTCATCTCCCCCTCTCTCTCCCTATTCTCCTACCCACCCACCCACGCCTTCATGTCACCTCCGCCCGTTAGCTATCCCCTTCACTGACGCCTCCAGCATCCTGTCAGGATCGGATTTTTAAATCCGAACTCTCCGTGCATAACTACACTAGTCCAGGAATAAGCTTGTGCACACAGTGAAAACAGCGATGATAACACATCCATATCACGAATTCAATTTTTAATAATTAAGCAAAAGGTACTGGCCTCATGTCCAATAATTACAAAGAAACAGCCGCATGGCTCAAGTTCAATAAAACAGCAGTGAAAACAAAATAAATAGCAGCAGGATAAGCCCATCCATTCGTCCAACAGGCAATCGACTAGGGTACGCGTCCTATTAATCTGGATCTCCTTCATCGAAACCACAAGCAAAGAACTCGTAGTCACCTTCTGTTTCAGTGCACTCCTCTACGAAATTTTTTAATGTTGCAAGGTGAGTACAAAATGTACTCCGCAAGTCTTGGAAACATAATGCATGATAACTATATGCAAGGCTAAACAATTAAAGGCTTGGTATGGCTTATTTAGCGTAAAGCAATATTTAACTTTAAATACAATTAATAATTTCACAAAACATCAATTAACCAAATGTAGTTGCAATAATTGAAAATTAACGAGACAATTAATGAAGGTTCCAACCACCTTACTGGCTCCAACTGCCAACCAATAACCCGAGAGTTCCAACCACTCACGGATTCCCAAACCATTAGTTTTATTAAAAAATAAAACTAGAAAATCCACCATGTGAAAGCGTACCTTGCCGACCTACTCTTAACAGTGGGCATAACTATTTAAGTAGTTTTATCTCTACAGAGTATGTACAGCTTTACCCACAAGATACGATCAACCTTTACTGTCCTTGCACACTCAACATGTTAGAGTGTGACTAGGATAACCCTGCTATTAACCTCGTTCGCTAAGGTTTCATTGCCGAAGGTTCCATCCACCCAGTCGAAAGCCCCCTCTTGTGCCTTGTGGGAAAACCTGATTCCATCTGACACCCACATTCCATCAACTGGTGAAACCAATAATGAGACGCACAAATTAATTAGTTATATCGTACCCATATAGATTTGTGGTTGTATGGTAGTGCTCAATTTGAAATAACACACGCTTCGGTCCTTAATTGACTAGGGTGGAACAATCATTTTACAAAGTCTCGTGCTTCCTGCACCTGCCTAATTTTCTATCTGCCCAAGTTCAAAACCATTTTTTCTGTTTTATTTTATTTAATAAACAGTAGCAACACCAATTGCTGCAACTTCACAAATGGTTTTAAACAAGGTTTTGAAGTAATTCCTAATAATGGCATAATATCAAAGCGTTTAAGTTGGACTAAGCAATTCTACCGTATGATGTTACTCTACTAATTATCACTAAATAAAATAGTTAATACAACTAGGGTGACAATGGTACATCATGATCAATGCCAGTGAGGTTATAACAATTCTGGAATTTAACTAAACGTTATGACTAAATTTAAAATACATTGCATAAAAGTAAGCATGCAATAATTCAAAACATCATAAGCATTTTAAAATTTGAGATCAACATGGTCAAGAAAGACTTGTCTTCACCGAACATTCTTGGTACTACATCCGTTCTTTGGTTCAATTGAGCTTCTTCTAAGCATGACGACGCGTACACGCAAAAAACAAACACAAATAAATAAAATAAATTCAAACAAAATTAAAAAATGAAAAGAATGGTACTAGAAGTTAGAGTTTGAATTTATAAATTTGAATAACTGAATTTGAAGCTCAAACGGAGGAAAACAGGCTCTTGGAAGTGGCTCGGATCAAGAAAATCAGAAAAAAAAAGAAAAAGGGAGAGAATGGACAATGAATGACAAGTGGGGCCTAGGGAATAACCAGAATTTTTCTTGGAAAAGAAAAATAAAATGAAAACCCGGCTGACACGTGGGGCCCGGGTGTCGGCAACTGGATCATGATGGACCAAGTTCACCGAGAGGGGAAACATGCTGACAGGGCGGACCACACTGACATGGGGTGCCACACAGTGGCTCAGGATGATGTGGCATGCCATGCGGCACTAACGCGGCTACCACGCGGCACTGACGCGGCTACCACGCGGCAGCTTACGTGGCACAGCCGATGCAGCCGCCACATCGACTTCAGGTCTGGGCTGGCATGCACATGGTACGATATGCGGCGCTAACGTGGATAACACGCAAGCTTCACCGGCCAAAGGCTACAACGGCGGCGTGGCCTCACCAGAGTTGGAGAAGACGGCTCGATTGAGAGCAAAAACATAACAAAACCGAGCCGGGTTTGGGGCAAAACGATGCAGACGACGGGAGGAACTCAATGGCACCAACGATTGCGGCAGATGCTCATCGGCGGAGGCTGGGAAAGAGCTCAATGGCGCGGCAGTGAAACTCGGCGCTAGGGTTTCAGCTCTGGGAGACAGCTCGTGTGGCGAAACACGGAGAAAAGAGAGTGGAAAGGATGCGGCACTTAAATAGACGCGAATGCCCAGATTTTCGGCTTGGATTCGGTGCGGACGAGCGTGGAAATCGCGGTGGTGGTTGCGAAGATGCGGGCAGCGATGGAGTCCGACGCAAAGATGGAGGGGCTGTGGCTAATCGGCAGACTCGCTTTCGTCGTGAGCAGCGGTGCCAGCGAACCGAGCCATGCGAAGCGAGCCAAGGGAGCGGAGCGGGCTGTGGAAGCGGTGCCTGCCTGAGAAAGGAGCGAGCAGGCCAAGGAAAGCAGGCCGAGCGAGGGCTATGCCGGGGAAGACGCGAAATGAGGTGGGCCCAAAGAATGCGGCCCACACAGATTTTTGGCGACTGGAAAGGGTTTTCATTTTAAGAAATTCCAGAAAATTCATAAATACCGAAATAAATAACAAATAAATGCGAAAAAAATTCCAGAAAAATCTCAAAAATACTTCTATTTTTTTGGAACCTAGATAAATTAATTTGAACTCATTTCAACTTCTAAAATTTTATTAAATTGTTTTCCTTACACTTGAGAGCACATTTTAATTCACAAAAATTTATGAAATTAGGAAAAAATTAAAATGGCTCAAATTTTGGAATGTTACACCTCCACCTCCGATCGACCTGGACCGTAAATCTCAGCCACCAACACCGATCGCAGCTCTTGTCGACCTCGTCTCCACCACAAGAGCTCAATTGGTGACAACCTCCTCCTATTGGCTCCCCCTTCCGCCATCCAAGCTCACCCACCAAGGCGACAAGCCGTAAACTCCCCCCTCTGCCCACAACTCTTGGTCGTCGACGTCGACCATAGATCTCACCGACCTTGGTCTCCATCGGCAGAGCTCGCCCGGTGTCCTCCTCCTCCCGCCGGCTGATCTCGCCCAGCGAGGCTGTTCTCCTGTCAATTCCTGCCTCTGCCGGTCGAACTCACCCTTCGTCGGAACATTTTGTTATATAATACTTGGCAATTATTAATGTACAATGTTTCACGCTTAGATTTTCATTTGTATGTCACGTTTAAAAAACATTAAATGAAATTCACTCATATGTACTTCAAACGGTATCAAACAAGCGGTCATTTGGCTCACAAGCATTTTAAACATTTTTCAACTCAGAACAACCAGCCAACCTAAGGCTGCCAAACACCAAACCTCATCGTTTAGCCATGGAACCCAACCATAAGTTTTTTATCAGAAAAGCTACCTTCACCGAACCACTTACTCACTGGTTCTGATGTTCTTGATTCACTAACAGACCCTTCTGTCCATCCAACGTCTTGTTGTAAACAAAGCAGACGAATTCCTGCAAGTATCATACCATGAACACCACGAGGGTCCAGAAAAAAAAGCAGAGTTGAGCAGGGCAGAAAATAGGTGAAAATCAAATTATACCACTTGGTTGTGTTTTTTTTACAGAATTGAATATTAATGGGAATCTTAACATTCCTAGTAATCTTTTCCTTAGAAAATATATTACTGCTAATATAGGATTACCTTGTTTGGTAGAGTTTGTTCCTTTGCTACAGGATTATGACTTATGAGGAATGTTAGATTGGTGCGTTTGGGTGGAACATGTATAGGAATGTAAACCTAGTGCAATCAACGAGAAACTGATCGCGAGGAAATTGCACCAGCCAGAGAGTGTTGCGTGCGCAAAAAAATTGCTTTATATTGGATTCCTTTTGTCCAATGATGCAAGATAGCTACCTATTTCAAAGGTAATCGTAATACCACAAACTGCCGGAATCTAGTTACATCTGTAAGCTTCTATTCCTACCTTAGATTCCGAAGTGATGGTGTCAAGCAGGGTAATTTTATCAGATTACCCTGTGATTGCTGGGAATCTTGGCAAGATTATTGCTACCAAACGCACCCAGCCTATCTCTATTCTCTCCCAAGGACAACCTGACAGGGTTGGGCGGAGACGGTGGTAGCAGTAGAGATGGTGTTACTCTGTTACTCCCTCTAGTGGCAAATAGTTATCATTTTGGATATATGTATAGTCAAAGTTTTAAACTTTGACTGTTAATATCGTTTTAAATATTTAAATTGGATACAAGAAAATAATGTGTAGATTTGTCTCAAAAAATACTTTCAAAATATTATAATTTTATTAAACTTTCAAAATATTATAATTTTATTAAGTTTTATAAATACATTATAATACAAACTAGTAGCCAAAATTGTGTTTTAGAGATCGTGTCGGTCAGAGTAGTTCAAAGAAAGAGGTGTAAGTTGTCGATCGTGTATGGTTCTGCTATTTGATAGTAAAAAGTTGTTGAACAAGGCAGACGAGCATATCCTTAGTTTTTTCTTAGAACTGTTTTTCCTTGGTTAGGAACACCGAAAAAAAGATACTAATATCTTGAAGCAAATAAGAGCAGATAATTGGATAATAAACATTCAAACAAGTTAGGTTTGCCAAGAAGTAATGTAGATACTTGGAGATATGTAGCACGACGATAATCTCTTCATAATTTGACTGTCGCCTCACACAGCGTTGAAAACTACACCAGTTACAGCTATAAAATCCACTAGAGGATGAGCAGAAAATGTCTGAAGTTACAACTGGGTTTGAGGTGAAGACCGGTAGCCAGATTATGCATTAGTGCAGCCGGCGTAGCAGTTCAAGTTACATCTATGGTTGTTGGGAAGGGTGATGATAACCAGATCCTGCATAACTCGCATAGTTGCTTGAAGCAGGTTGCCCTGCTACTCCGGTGTAAGCTGCATAGCCGCCTGCAGTTGGCTGGGCACCAGGACCACCATACGCGACTTTATATTCAGTCGAATTGTATGATGCAGGGGCTATTGATCCCGGGTTGTACTGGTATGGTTTTGGGGCACTGTATTGTTCGCTGTAAGAAGCATACGAAGCTGCATCATATGTTGTGGCAGGTGCAGTGTAATGGAATCGGTCGGCAGCAACTCCATATCTTTCAGGATAGGAGGGCATTGGTGGAGGAGCACGCTGCCAGGTACCAACCGAAACTGCAGGTCTGCGAGGAGCTGAACCAACAGAACTGGTAGGCCTGTGAGGAACTGAACCAACAGAACTGGTAACTCTGCGAGGAGCTGAAAAGCCAGCGGCTCGAGGCTTTTTTGCATTAGCACGCCCAGCATCAACTGATGGCCTTTTCTCACCCTTAGATTTTAGCTCAGCGACACGCTTTTGGAGAGGTCCAAGTGGACAGTCCTTCTGAAGTTTATACTCTTCGATGCACTTTATTACAGCCCTCAACGCAAGTAACTCCCGAGTCTTCAAGTCATCCTGAAAATGGATTTAAGGAGTTGTAACAAAATTAGCATGTTAACTTACAAACATAAATGTAAAACCAGCAAAGATTATTGAAAAACCAAACATGAACTATTCCAGTATGGAAAGCAATATACAATGGTCCACCATGTTCAGTACTCTGGAATGCCATGAGGCAGTTGCGTGCTACAGCCTAACAATTCATGTTACGTATCATTCACATACAGCAGCACCAAGCAGCAGATTAATTTTCCATCTGCCTTGAAAGACTACAGGCTCTCAGTGTGACAAACTTCTCAATAATGGCTTCTCAATTTAAATGCGTGCAGCATTACTCTTGTATAGCTAATGAATAATAAGTACAATATTGCAACATGATACATCAACGTGAACAACCCTTAAGCAAGCAAGAAAGAAGAGGATCTTTACAGTGAATCAATAAACTCCCAAAGCAAGAAGTGTAGTATGCTGATGAATTGTGACCTATTAATAAGCATTAGGCAGTCATCAACATCCCGAAAGGAGGTAGAAAGAGCAGACCTTTAAAGAAGTCACATTGACCTCCCCATTATTGTCAAGTGAGTCTTTTAGCTCATCTACATATGCCTTCAACAGAGGTGCAGGTGGAAAGCTCTCGGAAAGCCCAAAAGCTTGTATGAATTGAACTGCATTAATTTGCCTGTGTCTCTTAACCAACTCTTTGATAATACCTGCAGAAACAAAACGTCAACACTAGGATAATAAAATATCACTTTATACAGAACTCCGATGTTTTTCACAAATCAGTAAATAAGGTTTTCATTTCCTAGAATGTTGTGGGGCTTGGCATAAATCATGAACGGTGTCAGCCTGGCAAATTAAGGGATGAGAACGCCTTGTGGCATTCTGAGTGGATACCAACCTGGTATTCTCTCATTCAGACCAAGAGAGCGACAAAGCTCAGCAGTCTGCTTGCGACGAGAGACAGCAACTACAATCTTGCATAGTTCATCTTTGTCAAGCACCGAATCAATATTAAAAGTTGTAAGAAGCTGCAGAAATGCCTGTGCTTCCAATGAGTAGCCATTAGAAGCATCTAGGTCAACCTCAGCTAACTTACTCTTCCATTCTTCGGCAATTGCCTTGGCTTTCTCCTTAATTTCAGAGCTCCAAGGGTGGTTGCCACCCGGCTCCTTAATTCCTAATGAGTGTGATATAACTTCCATCAAAACAATACAGCTTCTGCGTTGGCCCTGAAGGGCATTATGTTTATTCCCAGGTGGATTAGTTTGGTCTGATGGGAAAAAACCCTCCAAGGAATCAAGCACGAAGCGGGCAGGGTCAGTTGCACATCTTAGTGCAACAGCAAGTTCATCACGAAGACTAGCAAGCTTTTTCCAATTTTCTGAAAGAAATTTCAGAAGGCCCTTTGTGTCCATCTGCTCACATAGTTGCTTCAATACAGGACGCGGCTGAACCTCAACAGGTGAAGATTCAGATGGCTCGCCCAACTTATTAGCAGGGGTATTCTCCTCTGAAGCATGAGATGCATTGGCCTCATTGATTGAGGTTCTTACCTTTTTGTCTTTGCTTCCATTGGCATCAAGTATCTCAGCAAGCTCCACCTTATATTTTTGGCGCACCTCTGCTAGGGCAGAGACAGCAGCATCCCTTAGCTCCTGAAGCTGGTTCACAGAAGCACGCTCTTTTGCGCAAACACTAGCCTCTTTCTCTGCAATCAGCCTATGATCTTCAGCATTCTTTTCTTCTAATGCCTTCAGCTTCTCTTCCAGTTCATCAAACTTGCTTCTGTACAACTTTTCAAGGTTCAGGAAATGTGCTTTGATATCTTCCCACTGCATGCCACTTTGCAATTGTAGAGATGCTTCTGTCTGAGCTTTTAGCTTGCCAAATACTTCAGCAAGCTGTTCTAGCGACGGCATTGTTATTGACTCAGAACCACCGGAAATGTGAGAAGTAGCTTTCGTCGCCATTTTGCAATCAAAACAACGACAACCTGTAAGAGATACAGGGTTAGATCCAAACATCTAACTTGGCAAACCCTAAGTGATGGTAATCACAATAATAAAAGGTGACAATCACACCAACCCCCTCCCCTCTCTCTATTCGAACCGATATATTTTCACTCTTCACATGATTTCTGGTTTTGGCAGTGGAGGAAAATAACATACCCCCTCACAGAATTGTGGTGACATTTTATTAATTCGGCATCTGCCGCTAAGAACAGAGGTTGATGCTCCAAAAAGTTTGCAAAACTAAGTATTTTTCCAGGCACAGTACTAGTGCAGGGAACAAATTAGGTATCCAAAATTTCTTCCATCACAGGCAAACCGATTGTTCTAAATGCCAGCAAGACCGACGACAACCCCCCCCCCCCCCCCTTCATCCACACAATCGGTTAAATAATCCTACAAACGGCACCTCTGTGGATCCCAAAATTAATCCTGTACTGGTATACCCACGAAGATAAATCCCACTCGATTCAAACAAGCGTACCATACGCTGCCTGCGAATCTGTGATGCCATCCTTCTATCTTTACACACAAAACCTCAAATTCTGAACCACTCAAGGGCACGAAATCGCGCTAAATAAGAAAGGCCCCGACTTTATCCAAACTAACCATCTAAAACTACGAGGATGCACTCCCAACATACCACTAGCTAATCCATAACGCAATAGAAGGAATAGCGGCGAATCCGGATAGAATGTTAATCGCTAAAGGCGGTTGAATGGGTACCGCACAAGAGGTTACCGTGTGGAGGCAAGGACGGAGAGAAATCCTCGCCGGCGGGCGGCGGCGACCGGGGCGCGTCGAGGCAAGGCGGTGGGTGGGATCGGAGAGATCAGAGAGGTGGGGAGGATTAGGGCAGGGACAGGCTCACGATGGACTGTTGGATCGTCATCGAACGGTCACATAAGGAGAGGTATCTTGTGGTAACGACTGATGGGTGATGGTCCCACCGTCCCAGGTTCGCTTCGGCCTAGAATAACGTGGACAGTTCGAGCCACGGCCCAAGATATGTACGCAGTTCAAGCCTATTCCAGTGAAGCTGTGGGCCTATGCTCTTGAAGAAATAGAATGTGCATATTATGATTTGCGAGCTGATTGGGCATTTTCCCTACAGAATCGGCCCATGCAAGGGTTTGTGATTGTGATTTCGATGGAGCCATCAGTCATGGCCTCGTTGCTGCCAGCCAAGTCCTTAAAAAAGTTATTTAGATGCGTGCTATAGTAAAGTTCCGAATTTCGAAATATACAGCTGCAAACAACATTGTTCAAAATATATCACTGCAGTTTGCAGTGCAGAGTGAAAATTCTTTGAAATATACCATTACAAAATTAAGACCATGATGCCCCTCTCCTCCTCCCTCCTACCACCTCCTCTTCCCACTCTTTGTCCACCACCTAGTTTTGAAAGCCCAACCGGACATTGACCTGCCCAGGCCACGGTTCACCGATCCGCCGGGCCAACGGGCGGTTCATCGGTTGAACGCCGGTTTTCTAAATATTAATGTTTTATTAGTTGTGCATTATTTTTCAGCCTTTGAACCTCTAAATCCTTGGAGAAATTATGTAGATGTAGAACTCACATGATTCGACCCCTGGCCGCGCGATTTCGATTGGAAGGCCTGCCCACGCTGCTGGACACATGTCGCCCTAATATTCTTCTAAATATTCTCCGTTTAGGAACGCAAAGCGCTGGGAGGCTGTGGATTCTTCTAGGCATAAGATAGCGTGATTTTGATCAAACGACCAAACCACGCTGATGGACACATGTCATTGTAATATTCTCCGTTTAGGAACACGGAGCGTTGGGAGGCAGCGGATTCTTCCGAGTTCCGACCATAAGATATGTAACATGCACTCTACGTGATGAGAGCATCACTTCTTTAGATACACATAATACTCCTCCACAAGATGCTAGGTAAAGATCAATCACGTGCACGCCAATTGAATTATTAGGTTACTTTGTGTTTTGATAGTGAATTCTGTTTCTAATGAGAATATGATGCTGCCTAATGCATATGATTTACTTATCCTCAAAAATCATAGAGAGGATTATAATGGGTCGGAATATGAGAAAGAATACTACAAGACGAAGGGCCACAAGACGGATTCGAAGCCTAGCCCATGCTGACGATTTTAACTCCTCTCCCTGGTAGCCACCCCTTCCACAAGCCCACCAAGCTGCCCAAGCCTTCATAACATGGTGCTGCACCACCTTTGCCAATTGAGTTTCGACCCATGTGATAGGAAGGCCCAGGAGGGATGCCTAGTGGGAGTTCGTGCCTAGTAGGAGTCCGTGTCCACCTCCTGGCCGCACCCCGTTTAGATGCTTATTTAAGTTAGTTGAGCTCCCTCATGAGACTTGGGTTTTATTAGATTAGTTTTTCATGTAAAACTTGTATTTTTCGTTTGAGTCGGTTATATCAACCGTCAAGACCACTATTGAAATCCCAACATTTGTCCTTAATCCATATTCACAATTTCAGATTGTTTTTACTTTGTTCTTGCCTGTTTTTCGGTTGCTTCTAGGAATTGATCTTTGTGATCAGGTCAATCGAGCTTTGACACGATTGATAACAATTCAGAGTTTGATTCAGCTATTGCCTCGCGTCAGTCGTGTTTTGGTCGGTAGCCTGGATTATAAGAGTCGTCTCCACAAATCGAGAGTTATTCATCTCACCGAAAGATCAGGACTAGCCTCGTCACTACGTTACTCAAACCGACCAAGAAACAATGAAATAAACAAGAAAATGGTCACCAAAGGGTAAAGAGGAAGGAGACAAGAAATCCATTAGGAAAAACACAAATTGCTGGCCACCAAAGTACCTAATCCTTGATGTAAAGCTGCTTCAGCTGCTGCCGAACCACAAGCATGCACAGCGGGATCGCCATCTCATCTGATGCCACTTGGAACTTAATAAAAAGGTCAAGCAGACGCTCTTCTAGGGAGAATGGAAGAAGGGTAGCGGCGGCGGCACTTGTGGGCATATTAGCCTCGAGGTCCCTCTTCGTACGAACCAATTTGGCATGTGACTCCAACCCAATCTCGTGCCCCACACCCTATATTTTCCACATACTCCTGGTTCTGTAAAACTCGCTCCCGGTTCGTGGTTTTCACAAAAACCGGCAGGCTCAGGCCTTTTTGCCGGTCCAACTGCATGGCTCCAGTTTAACCGGTCGTCCGGTCCCGCTTTTTAAACTATGCCTACCATGGCCCTCTCCATGGATAACTCCGCGTCAGCTTGCCACGGTCGTCCTCGAGCACGGAGGAGACACCTGAGGCACATCATGGGTGGTGATGGGATCTGGTGGATCGGGCTGCCTCAGATCCATGATCGTCGGCGACATATATCCTTCTCGCACCGCAGGTGATCGATGGGACCTCGCCACGTTGGCTCGCACACGCTACCTTTGATCTCGCCACCACCTCACACTCGCCTTTCAAATTTCGGTTTCGGAATGAATTTCGTCCCGGACCGGATAACGAAAATTCGGATGAGATTTGAATTTGAATTCAAATTCGGTCCAATCCAGAAAAAAAAAATCGAAATTCGGCGTAAAAACCCAAAATTTCAGGCGAAATTTCCGAAATTTCGAGTTTTTTTTGCACTGGCTGAAAAGTGGTCTAAACGTTATCGAAAAATTTTAAATTTTTTTTGAGGTTCCTGATACAATGCTTATGTTCTCAAAAAAATTTAAGCTGATTATCACATCTGAGGAATTGTTAAAAATTCGAAGAGTGATACTGTCCTGATAAAACACTAACCGACAAGTTTAATCGGAATGGAAAATGATACAAATCAAGTTATAAACTGTTTAAATTTTTTTTGCATGGTTATGATCCATAAATAATGTTCTCATAAAAATTTTAGCTGATTATCACATGTGAGAAATTTTTAAAAATTCGTAGAGTGGCGCTGTCCTGATAGAACACTGACCGACAAGTTTGATCCGAATAGAAAATAGTACAAATGAAGTTAGAAACTGTTGAAATTTTTTGTGCATGGTTATGATGTATCTATAATTCTCTCATAAAATTTTCAGATGATGATCAAATTGTATGAATTTTTAAAAATTATAATAGTACTACTGCCATGTTAAAAGGCTTACCGGCAAACTTGAACAAAATGAAAAATTATGTAAACCATAATTTTTTTTAAAATTTTTAAAGAATGGTGATAAGGAAGTTCTTAATATCCCATAAAAATTGTGATTCATGATCACACTCCAGTGAATTTATAAAATTCTTACAAAGCACAGTACCATTTATGTTCTTTTGTTTTTGATTTTTGAAATATAATATAACAAACGAAGTTCAATACTTACATAGATTTTATTGACCAAACAAACAAAGTTGAAATTTTTTGAAAAATTTATATAATGGTACTGAGTCAATTATTAATCTCTCAAAAAAAATTTAGATCATAATCACACTCAAGAAAATTTATAACATTCTGACAATATAACTGTCCCAATTATGTTCATTCTGTTTTTGATTTTTTAAAGATAACAAATGAAGTTAAATTATTTTGAAATTTTGTATGTATGGTCCTAATCTACTAAGGATAGTACCATAAAATTTTCATAATATTATCAAGCTTGTAAAATTTATAAAAATCTGACAGTGTTTCTGCCAAAAATTTAAAATGTTTAAAAAATTAGGTTTTTCAATAAATTTTCATAGGAGATGACTTTCCTAAGGGTTATTGGACCAAATACGGTCAAATCCGGCCCTAAAACTTTCAAAACCGGTCAAAAAAACACGAATTTTTCGGATTTTTACTGTAGCAATTTCAAAAAAAAATTCCCGGCCGATACTTGAGATTTCGGGGTGGTCCGAAATTCGCCGAAATTTTGAACCTTGAGCTCGCCCAGATCGAGATTTGGAGAGGTTGGCCCGCGACGGTAGGCAAGGAGGTCGACAGTGGGATTGCACTCGGGAAGGCAGCCCAAGCGGCAGCGGTGGCCACACCATGGACATTGCGGCCCGCGTTGCCTTGACGTCGGACCGGGGACGACGACCCGAGCGTTGAAGGGAGTTGAGGAAGGCGACGGTGAGGAGGTTGGCCTGGCCTCCGTCAAGGGAAACCACCATCTGTGTCTTGGCCGGGCCATGATTCAAACGCACGCATCATGCCCATCGCGCGCGCGGTGGCTATCGAGAACTTACGTGGCGACTGACGACCGGCCGTTGATCTCTCAGTCCCAGAAGGTTGAAAGGCGTGCGCATTTTGACCTGCCGCTATTGTGGAAGCCAGAAGCCATCCAAAGTCTCCAATGCGTGATCTGCACAGTGCAGGACGGGCTGGTTGACCTGGACGTGTAAAGCCAGGTGCATAGCGAAGAACATTCCAAAGCAAGAAAAGGGGTTTGTGGTTGATCTGCACCATGGCCTTCTCCGCCGTCGTTCCCTTCGTCACGATGAAAAAGGTGTCCTGATGCGGCCCCAGTTACATCAAGTGCACCACTTCCTGTTCCAGAGCTATCCGTACGTTACTACAGAAAACAAAATTTGCAATAAAATGTTATGATAAAAAAATGAAAGCAGTGTAACAAAATTTAGCTAGGAGATCTGGGATCAATTTCATGGATACCTAAATGATGAACAAGGAATAGAACATAAAAGGTGAAATAAGATATGAATTTACATTCTTATTTTTTTTAACTGGCATGTATCCCATTTTCCATTAAGCAATGGAACCATACAATATTACAGAATAAAAGTTTTCAGAGTTTTTTCAACTTGACTTATGCTAGACTTCTAGCAACAGTCAGATTGACAGCAGGATAGTTTTAGAGCATCAAAACTTATTACAAATTCAGGACGTGAGATTTGATGATTAAGAGAAATTCTTCGAATATAGGAACTGAAACCATCTTCTGTCTTCTTCACTCTGCTCATTGCCTGCCAGAATCCTCAGAACACCTTGTCCATGGGCTTTGCGTGCCAGCTGCAGCGTCATCATCAGCAATTGTTCTACTCAACTTCCAGCACCGCCTTGAAATCTTCTTTGCTCAAACCTGCCCAAGAACGAAGATTTGTGCATACACCAAAGATTATCTCCAAGGGGGATTTGATTACTTTCTTATCAAAGCAAGCCCTATTTCTGGTTTTCCATATCACCAACAAAATGCAGCAAGGACAATCGCATAAAGTTGTGAGGGAGTAAAGAATACATCCAGCAAAAGAATTACCAGATGATGGTCGAGTTTGAGTACCCACATTTTCATGCCACACCCCACACCACTTTTGCAATCTCACAGTTGAAGAATAAGTGTGAGGAGCATTCTGGTTGCTCACAAAAATAGCAGGAGGGGTCCCTGCCATTTTCTCTTGATCATATGGTCCTTTGTCAGAATAGCATTTTGAAACAGTAACCAGAAAAAGATCTTAATTTTGAGAGGAATCTTTGCTTTCCAGATCTGGGAAAGATTAGGGCCAAACTCAACATTACACATAATTTTGTACAAAGGTTTAGTAGAGAATCTACCAGCTTTTGCAAGATGCCAATACACTTTGTCATCGTCTTGAGATAATTGAACTGTCCTCGGTTCAACTGTGAGTGAATACCCTCATTTTGCAAGTCATCCTGAAGCCATCTTCTAAATGTGAGATCAAAGTCTTCAGAGAAGCAGTAATCAACATAAGTTACCTTTTCATCACATAAATCATAAAGCAAAGGATGTGATAACATTAGAGGAATATTTCCATGCCAAGCATCCTCCCAAACCATTGTATCTTTCCTAGAGCCAATTTTCACATTTCTCCCCTTCAAGTAGTATTTTCTAATTTTCAGGAGATCTCTCCAGCAGGGAGAGCCATCCTGCTTGCGTTTCACAAGCATAGGATGATCAGTTTGCAAGTACTTTTTTCTAAAAATTTCCTGACAAAGACTATTTTCATGTTCCAACTTCCACCACCGGGCCTCCTCAGAAACTTCTTTGAAGAGATCACAGGTTTTCTTGCCTCCAAGCCATCTAGGAGGCGGCAACCTCCAAGAGAATAGAGTGATGACGCTTGCTTGAGGTTGATTCAAGTGTCTAAGTTGCTCAAACTCGAAATATGCACTTGAATGCTCTTAATTCCCTTAAAATGTGACTTCAATGCACAAAGGAAGAGAGCAGACTTGCTAGAACTCACAAGGTATTCAATGAGTGTCCAAGAATGTCCCTTGATGCAGGTGTGGGGGTATTTATAGCCCCCACCCACAATTCCAACCGTTGGAACCAAATACCATAAAAAACAGGAATCCTGGTACTACCGACATGCAAAACCCGGTAGTACCGAACCTCCTCCAACGATCGAATTGACGCATTAAATGTGGCAGGAAATAGCCATTAAATGAGGTCCGGCACTACCGTCACACAAAGTGCGGTAGTGCCGACTTTTGACTCTCGATCAGCTCAGAAAACATCTTTTCTATAAAAAGAGTACCGGTATGTAATTTGCGGTATTGCCAGGATCTGGTAGTACCATCTTTTTCACTGCAGTAGTGCCAGCCTTCAAAATACAGAGAAGATACACAAAACACCACATACTATAATAAGTACCGCAATTAAAACTCGGTACTGCCGAACTCCGGCAGTATCGGAGTTACCACGTCGATAGCTCCCGCTCCAGCAAAAAAACAGAATGGGAGCTTCTGGAAAATGAGTACCACACTCAAATACGGTACTGCCGCACTAGCGGTAGTACCGGCTTTAACACGACGGTACTACCAGCCCAGAGAGAAGAAGAATAACTCGCAAAGAAGCTCTCTGGAAAAAATCTACCGACAACTAAATCTCGGTACTACCTCCCTTGCGGTAGTATCGCCCTTAGCTTGGTGGTTAGAGACGACATTTCTGAGAAAGCATGAAAAACTTTAGAATTGCATGACCAAGTGCAACTAAGAGATGATTCTAGATGGAATTTGAGTCAAATGACCTTAAGCATACTCGAGCTACTAGACATCACTCCCCCTTGAGAGTACGGCACCTACTCTAGCAATCCGATCTTTTGCTTCTAACTCCGAGATCGGTAAAAACTAAATAAAAAGTCCTTAACACATTTTACCTCGACCTTGAACTTTAGTCGCCTTTGATCAACCTTTTACTTCATGAATTTTCTAACACGATTGTCATTCATTACCAAAACCCAAAAATATTAGGGCCTAGATGCTTCAAATATGTAATGCAGATCTATTGCGCTATATACAGCATACATTTAATAGAAATCAGAATAAAGGCTAATATAAGCATATGATTAAATGGGAAATTAAATACTTCCATTAATCACCTTAATGATTAAAAATAGGAAAATAATACCTCTGCTGGAAGGGAATCATGATCCAAAATTGTAATGAGCAATGCTGACTAAAATGCACCAATTTAATGTACCGCAAGTTAAAATGTCCTGAATTAAAATACATCAAGTCAAAATGCGACAAGTTAATGTATAGCAAATTTAAATAGACAGCCTATGTGTATCAATTTAAATCAAGTCAGAGAAAGGCTAAGGACCGGCCAGTTGAGGAAGAAAGGGAGGAGAAGAAAGAAAAGAAAGAGGAAAAAAGGAAAGTGGGAAGGAAGAGACGAAAAGGGGATAAGAAGAAAAAGAAAGGAAAATGAATTAATGAGAGCGGATAAAATACTTATAGAAAAATATAAAACTAACCACCACCATAATAATTAAAATAGGGACATATTACCTCTATGGGAATGATATCATAACCAAAGATTTTAATAAGCAACACAGATTAAAATACACCAAGGTAAAATGCGGTAAGTTAATATATTTCGAACTAAAATGCACCAAGTAAAATACGATAAGTTCAAAATATCCCTAGCTAAGATAAGCACAGTTAAAACATGTCAACTAAAAGACCCCAAATTAAAGTACGCAATATACATGCATATGCATCAATTTAACAAAAGTTAGGAAAAAGGTTGGACACCCTAAAACATGTGAATAATTTGATAGCTATCTAAAATATAGTATTTTATAATTTCAGGGAGTAAAGTAAATCTAGCAGGAGATCATCTTCTACAATCGTGTGAGGACACATATTTTCATTTTAATTCAGGCAAACTTCTTTTGATCATAATTGTTAAGTGCTTTTAAAATGTTTTCAGATATATGTATGGTATCATCAATGCATGAAAAAAAAATCTTTTAAATGAAAATCTAAATTGGATGCGGTTGAAAAGATAGTATGGAAAAATTTACTGAAGCAAAATGATTATTGATATGTTGAAATGGCTCATCCAACGAAAGGAGCCGATGACGTATTTATATGTATGGTGGGTAGAGGGCGCCGATGAGAAGGGGTATTGATGGTGGAGCCCTCTTCATAGGCTATGATATAAGGATGAATAATTACACTCGGACAATGAACCGTATTTACGTTACCAACCATAGTGTGTGAAATCGATTAGGAAAGGTTGTCCTATGAAGGTATCATGATCTTCACATTGGGTATAAATAGATAAATAGGAGTGTGAAGCTGGGTACACCAGGAGTCCTAGTGAAGGACACAAAATTAGCTGCGGTTGATACGGCTCGATATGTAAAGCCACGTGAGGAGTATCAGTGCTACTACGGTAGCATGATACAACTGGTACACTGAGGGTAAGTGGGGAATGGTCGAGGACACCACTACTCATTAGCTACTAGGGTTGAAGATCTAATACTGGGATAGTGATAAATATTCTGGAGCCTCACAGGATAGGATCACTATAGGTAAAGTGGTACAAACTTGCGCAGGATTAAATCATGAATTCATGACTGTCTCCTGAATTTGAGATTACAGAAGCTAAGTTTGCCTCATATACGGGTGCTAGTAGCCATTTTCATAACTAAAATATACAACCCTCAAAGAAAACCCAAAAATCTAATTTCAATAAAAATTGGAAATTGAGGGATTGTGATCATTGGATGGATATGAGAGAAAATCATATATTGCATTTGCTATTAATGCTTATTGAGTATCTTGTACTCACTCTTGCTAAATCTCCCATTGCTTAAAAAATTGCTCCGGTGGTCTAATGTCCGGTTGGGATACGGATCCCAATGGACTAGCCTACGAGGTATGGGGTGAGGGGCACCCTCAAGATCAGAACTACGAGTGGCTACCAGGAGGGTTAGGGTGTTGGGTAGATCGTGCATTGGCTCCGTCAGTCTTTGGAGTAATTGGTACTTTTGTATTATATTTTTGTTGTACTTTGATCGTATGTATAATTAATGTACTGGACTTGTAGTCCTACGTGTCAATGGACTGTAATATGTTTCCATTTCAGTCTCTAATTATTGATTTTGTTGCAACACTTTGAACACAGTGTATTGCTGATAAAATATCGAGTGTGCCCGATATCTTGTTAGCTAATATGGTGAGATCAGTGTAATTATCTCAAAGTAATGACGGTGTTATTGTTATTACTCTGGGCTAATTATTCGGGTTGCCACACTTGAGTTCCATGTCGAGACTCTACATCTCTCTTCCCTGGCTCCAGCCCGAACTCTGCGCTGTGCCGCTAAGCCACTGAGTCGCATCGCCATCAGATCCAAGGTCGGCTTGTCGGATCTGCTGGATCCTATCGTTGGTGACAAAATCAACGGTTGGAGTAGTCATATCCATCACCAGACTTGGATGCGGGGCCTAGTAACCAGTTGTTGCTACTGGATGCTGCACCGGATCCGACAATCCCTGACGCCACCCAGCCTCGCCGCGTCGAGATCTGTCCACCTCCCAGCCCTGCTGCGCATCAGATCAGACCGCCCTCGAAGTCGGAGCTAGGGTCGTCCTAGCGCCTTTCAGCAAAGCCATGTCGGATCCACCCGCCTCCCAGGCTTGCCACGCTGGATCTAGCCATCCACGATGCCACCCAGCCTTGCCGTGCCGGGATCCGTCCGCCTCCTGCCCTGCTGTGCACCGGATCATACCACCCCCTTGACGTCGCCTAGCATCATCCGATCGGATCTGGCCGCCCCTGAAGACCAAAGCCACCTAGTCCGCCTCCATGGCCAGCGGAGAGGATAGAGAGAAAGAGAAGAGGACATGGGATAGGATGGTGAGAGAGAAGATGGAGGGACGATGGAAAAGATGTGTTGGATGAGATGAATGGTAAAACCCTATACCGCTGGTTTGATAAAAAAACCTATATTGTTCTTTAGTTTTTCTTTTACATGACTTCGGGACAATTGATTATTTGCCACACCTGAGTAGGTAGAATTGATGATTTAGCACGTCATGTCTCACTGATATGTGATCTCAGAACTCAAATATTAGTAAAAGATAAAACGTGATAAGTCACCAATAAGGAAAAGACGAGCGGAAAGCTAGCGAAGGAAACATAAAAGCATCAAGTACAGACAGGAAAGTATGTTGGTCGGTTTGTAGCCATGACCTGTCGATCTAGTCAGGTCCATTGCTGGGCCTGTGCAGCCAGGGCGACCGTCCAAGGCCTCCGAGTCCGAGACATAGGAGCCCTGGCCCGTATAGTATAAACATACGGCCTTCGACTCATAAGGCAGCCCAGTATATCGGCCCAAGCAAGAAGCAAGGGGTATTTTAATGGATTGTCTACGAATAGAGTTACTCCCTCCGTTCATTTTTATAAGGCTTATTTTTTGAATGATCTTGTTCACAAATATAAGGTTTGCATGTAGATTTAATAAGGTATTTCCTTCTATACCTCTATTTATTCTCTCTCAACCATATGCATTTATTCATTACCACTCACACAAAGTATATCTTTCATCTTCCAAGACAATTAATTGGGGGTATCTAAGTCATTTTCTCCCATACCTTTATCAATTTCAACGCAATCTTAATCCTTGTGCTAAGTCAAAATACTCCTTATAAAAATGAACGGAGGGAGTACTATTTTGTTAGGCTTATTAATAATATTAAGGGAATTGCTATACGATGCTCGAGTGTTTTTTTAATTGAGTACTCATTTTTTTTATATAGTATTCAAATAGAAGAAGAGAAGGCTAAATTAATTTTATCAATTAGATCTAGATCTGAAAAGTGAAGACTCGTAATTTGAGTGCTATTTTAGAAGAAAAAAACACTCGATCAGATTCTCATAGACACCCCTAAATCCTAATCTATACCCCTTTATAATGCACCTAAGCAATTTTTTCTACGTCCACCCTAAATAATGCACCTCATTAGAGATGGCCCAATGTTCGTGCACCCAGCAAAACGTCCCCAGAAACTTGCATTCATCAAAATGAACGTCTCAGATCTTTCCTCAGTTTTACTCACCTACATCCGATGGCCATTATTTAGTGTGTCTAATCATCTCTGTGGCCCACAACAGACCTCCTCCACCTACATATTTGGAAGGAGAGCGAATCAAACAAGGAAATAAATAAGGAGGATCCGCATGCAAGGAAACCAGACTTGAATTTTTTAATAGCCAAAATTGTACGTACTACATATTTGGAAGGAGGGTGAATCAAACAAAGAAATAAACAGGGAGGATCCGCATGCAATGAAACAAGACTTGAATTTTTTATTGTCCTGGCATTGTGATCGTTTTTTTTTTCGAATATGACCCTTCTCGAGACTTTTTTACGGATCTAGCCCCATAAAGCCTAATTTCAGCGCACGGAGAGTGCTAAATTTTTATTTTTATTTTTTATCTAAGGAACCAACGGTCTGTGAGTGCTACTTAATTTTTTTCAATTTTTTCTCGCGAAACCAGCGACCAGCGAGCACTGTTTAATTTTTATCTTTTTTTCCTTGCGGATCCAGCGATCGACGAGCGCAGTTTATTTTTCTATATTTTTCTGAAATCATCCCTGTGACCCACAATAGACCTTCCCTCACCTCCAGCATCAACAAGGAAAAGGAAACAAACATTTTGGAATCAAGGAAAAGGAAACAAACGTCCTAGAAAAGGAAAGGACCATACATTACGCACTAGGAAAAGGAAACCGAGAGATGGGGCAGCGCGGCCGGGAGAACGCAGGTCTGCAATGGCTCCACGGTCGCCATCGGTGGCTTTGCCGACGCGGCGAGGTTCTTTGTCACGACCTCATGAGCGCGTGTCTCTCGCAAATTTATAATTTAAATTTTTTTGAAAATAATTTTATTAAGTACAAAATAATCGAAAGTTTTTTTTGAGAATTTTTCTAGAATTTTTTAACCTAATGTGCTATCTTTTCAAAAATCCTTCTATATTTAAAAAAAATGAGGGCAACTCACATGTAGCTTCTTCTACTGCAGCCTGCACTGCAGAAGCTTCTTCTCTTCCCTCCCTCCATTAAAGTAAGAAAGAAGCTCCAAAGCTCCATCAATCCCGCACCAAATCTCCTCTTTCCATCTATGATGTTAATTCACCAAATTTCGTGCTCTATTGCCAAAATTTCCTCCCAATCTGATTTGATCCCAAATTATGGTTTCCATAAATATGCTTGTTTCGGGGCTATAAAAGCCGGCGAGCTTTCCTCCACCCCATCGCATTGCGTAAATCCCCAAGTGCTCCCTCTTGTAAAGATCGCCGGATTTTGGAGGTAACCCAAGCCATCACCGTCATCTTCCCCGACGAAATTCACCGCAACTGTGACTCCTCCCCCACAGGCGCCGGTGCCGGCAATCTCGCCGCACCAGTGCCGACCCACTACGATCGGCCGGCCACCCCTGGCCTTCCTCCTCCTTGCGTTGTTAAGCCAGAGAGCACGCTGTGCTCTCTGTGGAAGCTGCAAAAAAAATAATCTAAAATCAGAAAATTCTTTTTTTTTCTCTTTCTTGATTTAAAATCTTTTGGGAGCCCGTTTTCGCCCATTCGATCTCCATTTAGTTCCGTTTTTCTTTCTAAATTCATTTAAAATTCTAAATTTCTCTTTTATTATTAAGTGTTGTATTCATACTTATCTTCTTATTTAATTGATAAGCGGGTGTACTGCTGTCGTAGCGTTAGCACAGGTACTATACTAGTATTAATGGGTCTTTAATAGTATTTTATCCTTACTAGCACTGGTTGTTAGAGTCTAGAGGAGGGCATAAGTTTTTATGATGTATGAGACATTAGCTTTGCAATTGAAATAATAAATATTGCTACGTTTGAATATAAGGCTCTTTATTTTTGACTCGCCACAGCCCCCAAAATATAGGAACGGCATTGGGACCTAGCAGTGTGCGGGATCGTGCTTCGATCTGGCATGATTTAGATTTCACTTATAAAGTTAGTCTGATTAGTCTAATCAAGTGTCAATACATCACAGATCGAATAAAAGATGGTAATAAAGGTGTGTTTGGTTTGTGGGATAGGATTGAATGGGATTGTACTATTTTGTTTTATTGTTTTGATTGAATGAAATAGTTTAGCATTTATAGTGAATATTACTTAAATTTGTATCCCACTATTCAGGATAGGATAGTTTCATTCAAATAATAAAAAATATAGATAATTTTTTTAACCATTTTATATATGTACCACTTGTACAAGAGATCAATTAAACACACCCTAGAACCATCTTGAAGAAGTAATAGTTGAGCGATGGCGAGAAGCTGAAAGCACCTCATTTCATTCTTGTCCTTGTACGATGACTAATAATGCTGAAATTTTCCCCCTCTCGCTCCAATTTCCAACTTAGCATCAACAACAAACTCTAACGAACCATTCAATAAATTGGCTCACGTAAAATGGAGAGGCTAAAGGCAGGAGAATCAGGCAAAACCAGCGGTCTCTAGTCTCCAAAGTTGTCCAGCTCGACCAATAATTGGAACAAGATCTTGTTCAGAACTCGTACGGTTTCGGAGACACGTTAAATTAATCACATTCCTGATGCAGACAAGCAGTACTACCAGTGGTAACCTCTTACAACAATAGCTTCTTCCGGTCTCCTCATGCTACTAATTGACAGCAACCATCGAAATTCCAAAATTAACAAATATTTAGATCTTGTTGGAGAGGTTCATTCCTGACCAAGATTCTAGTCGATGAACCGAAAATTTAAGCTAATATCCTAACCATTCACGTGAGTAGGCCTGGATATCGTGTCCACCTCCACCCAACGAAAGCCTTAGGTGGAGCCGTGGAGGCATCCTACTACTGCGAGCTTGCATGGTCCAAGGTGCTGCAATCGCCGGTCTTAGGTGAACATTCCTCTGCGGTATAGTCGGACAGGCGGGCCGGGGTCCAGTGCGGCAGGCCGGGGCTGAAGTGGCTTGACACGACGCGCGAGTCGAGTAGCTCGATGATGGGCGGGAAGGTCACGCACCGGGGCACCTTGTACTGGTTGATGGACGCGCCGCGGGAGATGGCGTAGTCCATCAGCTCCTCGAAGGTGCCGGACCGGACGACGCGGATCTCGAGCGGCCCGATCGAGCCGTCCGCGACCCGGCTCTGCCTGTACACCGTGTTCAGGGCCTCCTCCATCTCGAGGCAGCACATGTCGAGCGTCTCCTTGTCCACCGCGGCGCCGGCGCCGGCGCCGGGCCCCTTGGTCAGTAGCTCCCAGTAGATGACGTAGTGCCCCGGGATGCGCTTGGTGCACGCGTGGCTGGTGTACTCCGCCACGGACGTGCCGTGCGGGCGGAGCAGCGCGGAGGCTCGCTCGACCGCGCGCTGCAGCTCGGCCTCGTCGGTCTTGTCGGACTCGATGGACAGCAGCACGTTCTTGCGGCGCACGAACCGGAACTGCGGCGCGGCGTTGTGGAAACCGGTCACGAGGAGGACGTCGCCGACGCGGTACCGGTTCAGCCCGGCGTAGGTGGTGATCACCAGCTCGTACTCGCGCCCGACCTCCACGCGCGCGAGGTCCACGAGCTGGCTCGCGTCGCCGGACGCCGCGCCGGTCTCGTCCACGGCGAGGAACTCGAAGTAGCCCATGTTGGGCATGATGGTGTAGGACACCTCGGATGGGTCGCACATCGGGCGGAGGTTGAGGCCGAAGTAGCACTCGGAGGATGCGTACATGGTGCACGCCATCGGCAGGCCGCCGCTGTAATACTGGAGGGTTGGGATGTACTGCGCCATCGCGCCGGTGACTATGACGTCCAGGTACTTGGTGTTTGGCCAAATGCGCGTGATGATGCCGGCCCAGTCGCCCTTGGAGCACTCGGCGCGGACGAACCGGGCGAGCTCGGGGTCCGGCCCGAGGATGTCGGCTATAGCCTCGCGCACCGACGGATCGGTGACGCGTGGAGTGAGATCGCCGGCCTCAATGTCGGCGGCGAGCTGCTCCCAGTTGAGCCGGAGGAAGCGGATGGCCCGGAGGAGGCCGGAGGCGAACACGGCGCCGAGGCGCAGCACGTCGTGGCGCTGGCACAGGCCGCACACCATCTGCGCGTACATGCTCTGGAACGCGTCCGCGCAGAGGATGGCCGCCGTCGGGCTCGTGTAGTTATGGTAGGGGTCGTACGGCCGGTTCTTGAAGAGATCGCTCTTGTAGTAGCTCGTCAGGACGGGCCGCGCCGTCAGGCCGCCCGGCGTCTTCGTCTCCGACTTCACGAAGAGGAAGTAGAGCCCCTTCCCCTTGTCAAGCCCAGGTACATACCTATACAAAGCATTGAACGCACCGTGGCCATTAATTACTAACTGTACTTTTATGTGTGTGTTGTCGAAATTATCGAGTGCCAATGAGTGGTAGTAAACTTACAGGTTCATGACTGGCATGAGGAGGCTATAGAGCAGCTGGCGGCGATCGAGCTCATCCTTGATGGTGGGCATCAGCTTGCGCTCGCCAGCCGACGTGCCGGAGCTGGTGAGGAACTCGGAGACAGGGTGCGCGGACAGGATGGGCGAGCGGTCTCCATTGGCAATGCGCTGGATGTACGGCTGCAGATCGTCATACGACACCACCGGCACCTTGGCCCGGAAGGTGGCGCGGTCGGTGGCGCCGTCGAGGCCGCAATCCTTAAGGTACTCCGTGTCGGCATTCCGGTCGAGGATCTCAGCCAGGACGCGCTCCTGCACGGAGTCTACATTGGAGGTCATCTCCTCAATAAACCGGAGCTTCTCGGCGTCCTTCTCTTTCACCGCCGCCGCCAGGGACGAGGCCGGGCTCCGGCGAGCCCAGCCAATGGCTGTTGACACATCAGTCATCACCGCCATTGGTTCAACCCAAGCACTAACAGCGAATGCTAGCTTAGCTAGCGCTAGTAGCTAAAGAAGGCGTGTGAGGGACAGAGGGACAAGAAATATTTTGTGTTGGCGGTGTATGCCTGGGTCGGAATGACTTCCAACGGCGAGGTATTTATAGGGCAAGCGAGCTGGTCTCGGGCGAGGAGGGGAAGAGTGAGACTTGAAGAACACGGAGTGACGTCAGTGGTTGTCGGTCTACGGTGCAGCGGCGGCGGTGCCGGTTTGCCGTCCGGAGGTGGACAACCGCTCGGCACTGTGCGCCCGGCCGGACCGGCACGTCGGACAGGACAGGTCAGCCACTGGAGACGTGGCCGCTGCCCTCTGGACCCCGGCCGAGTGTCGAGCATTTCACCACGCGGTAGCTTGACGGATGCGTGGACGGTGCAAATCTTCTACTACAACGTGGCCATTGAGTTGGTGTAAGAGTCTAAGACTAATATCCTGTTTTTTTCTGTAGATTCTAGATTATGGCTTCAAAAACTGAATAAAAAACAACCCGTCCGATTCTATATATCGATTGTTATAATCCAGTTCATCTATATACACTAGAATTTACAATCCACTTCATATGTGTTTATGTGGATTATGAAGAATACAAATATGATAATGCCATTGAAAGTTTTAAGCCAAATGACATCTCAGAATTTAGAATCCAGAATCACCTTCTCTACAGCCACAATCCAAAATCAGGTTTTAGATAATCCACAACAAAAACAAATAGATTCTAAACCCATGTATACTAGATTAACAAATTTGTTATGCGTTGTTCTCAGCAAAGAAATCAGAGAAAGAGGAAGCGAGCACGGCAGTAATGCTAGCTAAATTTGGGATAGCTTCCCTCCCCAGTCCCCACCGAGCTCGGTTGGATTGGGAAAGGCCATACCAAACTGTCTAACAAGCCAGAGTATTGTTTAATAGAAAAGGCTTAATTAACTGCAATATACTCCTCCGTATTACTCACTCCCCTCCCGAATACCAGTCACTATAATTTTTTTTGTGATTTTTTACTATTTTTCCTTATATCTCTCCCCTTTAACTGTTTTTAATATCATTTATTAACATGTACTACAATAAGATACACCACCAAAAGATATAATAAATAGACATAATACAGTCTTTTGTATATGTGACTTTGTGAAAGTACAAAAATATATTCATTAATGGATATGCTATGGTTTGTGAAAAATTTTGGTTCTAGAGGTTGTGGGTTCAACCCCACTCTCAACACATTAATTTTTTTACTTGCTGCTTGTTATCCCCACTATATAAAAATGTTACCGAGCTGGACTCAACTTCCGTTATGAATTAGTAAGCTCTTATACATAATTTATATATGTATAAATTTTCACATGTATTGGTGTCAAATCCGATCAAAAACAATAAAAACTGGTCCAAAAATATGAAATCAGTCAAATGCTCGAAATTTGCTGAACACTGTAGCATTTTGATTTTTTCTAAAATAATCTTTTGGGATTTGGAATCTTATCTCGGTCAAAAATTTAAAATTTCGTTAAGATTTTGAACCTTAGCCTGAACAGCATAGCCGTCTTTGTGTCAATCACTGACCTCAACCGCCCCGTGGCACTGACAAAAAGAAAATTCCGAGCCTGCTAAGCGTTCAGTTCAGGATCCGCCCGAGATCCGGCTCGCGTCAAAGGAAACTTCAAATCACCGACCTGCCCGCAAATTTTATTTGCAAAATGCGGGAGCTCCTCGCGTTTTTTTTTTGATACCGTCGGCTCGGCCGGCGGCTCGTGCGCGCAGGTGGTTTTGACGTGCGGTTGCCGGCTGCACGATTGGGCGAGGCGGCAATTAGCGAGCGGCGACTTCGTTCGTGAATAATACACCACCACACGCGCGGGTGGCGAGGCGAGACGCGCGGACGTGTAAGTTGGTTGGGCGGCCGCGTCCCCGCGCGCGTGCAACCGAGTAAGTGTGGGCACTTTTAAACGGAAACTATAAAACCGAACCGAATCGAACCGAATTAACCGATTATTTCGATTTTTTTGGTTTTTATTTGCGGTTCGATTTTTATTTCGGTACTATTCGGTTTCCGGTTTGGTTTTATATATTCGGAAACCGAATAAACCGTTTCACCGAATAAATTCCATTAGCCGTTCTTTCCTCCGGTCTCCAATCGACCGGCAATCACAATTCGCAAGGATCCCAATCAGCTAACCCTACCCGGGTCCCTCCCTCCCTCGCCCCCGCCGCCGCCTCCCTCCCTCGCCCCAGCCAACCAGCTGCCTCTCACTCCCTCTCCCGGCGTGGGGCTCCCTCTAGCCCCCTCCGCCTCCCTCGCCCCCGTGGCCCCCTCGCCCCTCTCCGCCACCCTTCAGGGAGGCGGGGAGGAAATGACGGTTGGGCTCAAGGCGCTACCGGTCGGGTTTCGATTCCACCCCACCGACGAGGAGCTCATCCAGCACTACCTCAAGGGCAAGAACACCAACCAGATCAAGTCCAAGGTCGAGGTCATCCCAGAGATCGACGTCTGCAAGTGCGAGCCATGGGACCTCCCAGGTACTCTTCCTTTCTTATGATTTTTTGGTATGGGTGGAGTAGGACTAGGAGGAGTATTCAGCAGCATAGGCTTCTTGCAGACTTAAAACATTAATAGCTAATGGAATTGCCTGATTTGAAGTTGTGCATATTACTCCTAAGTACTAATTAAGTGTATTTGTATTCATCTGCTCGATCAAGTTAATGAAATTTGAATGATGTGATGATTTGATCATTTTTTTTCTCTGCTCATCCTGCAGACTCATTCGGTAATGCCTTCAGAATGGAGTCAGGTAGCTTTAATTGCTAATAAAAATATCAGGGGGTCTGAGAGTATAATTCTGCATATAGACAGTGGTTGATGACTGTAGTGCAATTTCATTGCTTAGATCCAATAATTTTATTCTTAGTTTTCACTTGACAGTTGACACATGTGTGCTGGTTCATAAAATGTGTTTCAGGTTATTGAGTTCAGAAAGCAGGATTGTTCTAGACTTCCAATTCTTGAAAAATGCACACTTACATTTTACGACCTATATCTGGCAAAGCAAAATATACAAAGATACAACTTGATGAAGCAAAGAAAACTGGACAAGCATTGCAGAATGTTGCTGTTGATTTGGATGACGGTACTGTCTTTGTCAAAGGTTTGTACTCTTGTTTTCCCCTCTCTTTTTTCTCTAATGCCTAATGGCATTGTTAATAGTATACCATTTTCTTCAAATCAGGATGGCTATAGGGACATCTTGAGGATGGTTGATAATTTTTCTTCTTTTAATCAACGGCTAAGATATGCTCATTACCGGCCATCTTTACCGGTGAAATATGATCCAAGATCTTGGTAGAAGTGTTAGAAATGAGGTCCAAGTGGCCCATTTATCTCTAATGCCAAAGCTACAAATAATAATACCATATTGCTAGTTGAGAGGGGAGAATACCAATTTAAAAGGGAGAGCTCCCACCATATCTTGTAATGAGGCATATGGAGGGTGAGGAGCTGGCTAAAGTCACACGCACGCGCGCGCGCGTATTTCGCGAATTACCGCGTATTTCCGCGTGTTTTTCCCGCGTGACTTGTGACTTGGTTTCTCTCTATTATTAGTGAATTGATTGGGTCATTTACTGAGAATTGAAACAGCCATGATAATGGCGTCAGTTTCTAATAGAAACTGTCAATTGAATGACCTGCAGTTACTAGCATTTAATGGTGACCGTTACTGGTGTGAGGCTATAAAATCCGGAGACGTCCAGACAGATAGTGCTGTTGATTTTTGACTCTGATACTCGTGTTCATCCACGGTGATCTGTGTTGCGTTTTTGTGCTGCGCTTGTTCTTCACCGACCTTCCTCTTGGCGTGCACCACGAGGCAAGGAGAGCGGGATCTCCGAACCGTTGCCGCTGAGAGAACCTGCACGGGGGCGGCAATAAGGTTTCTGGGCAGCGCAACTGCGCGACCGCTCGAGCTCTTCATCTTGCGATCCACGACGTCGACTACTTCGACTACTTCCTCTACGGTCGGTCGCTACTGCGCTGCTTCCTTTTCGTCATCAAGCCTATCGTAAGAATTTTCCTATTCTTCCTCTGTGGATCGATCTACTTTACAGAAATATGTGGTGTCTTTTACCTTACCTGTTGTGTTTAATCTTTTTGGAAATTAGCTTAATTTTCAAATCTAAAACACAAATAATACCTAGTTGTTTAACAAGAAGTACGCATGCAAGGTAGTGACTCACGAAATGAAGAAAGCATGGTATGCATATTCTACACATCCATCTCTGGCTTCCACTTTGTATATGTATTATATATGTTTTTCGTTAGCATGAATCGGTACAGATAATTGAACATATTTTTTGATAGGGAAAGAGAAAAAAAAACAAATTGATTGTCTGTTGCCTACTGCCTGTTGCATTATTGTATTTTGAAATTCGGTTTACCGAAAAACCGAACCGAATTTTTTCGGTTTATTCGGTTCGGTTTTCAGTTTCTAAAAACCGAAATTTTTTAACCGAAAAAACCGAATGCTCACCCCTATAACCGAGTACACCACCACACGGACAGCCGAATCAAGTATAGCTAGGCGACGCGCCGGGCGTGCAAATCCGCACCTGTTTTTGACCGCGCCGCTGAAAAAAAGAAGAGCTAGCCGGGCCTGGTTCTAAGGTAGTATTTGTCTAAGTTTAAATTTTTTTACTTATAATTTAAAATCAGTCTTTTAACTTAAACAGTTTAAAGGGTGCTGGTGGCAGAGGCTGCGCCGGCAAGTACAGCGAAGCTGGAATTTTGCTCGACAGGAAGACGGGCGCAAAGTTAGGCTTCTGTCACGTGAACCAGAAGATAATAACATTTGTAGAGACTTTTTGTCCACGCACGGCCGTGCTAGAATTTCTCGGGGGAGACTCGTGATCATGACAGTCATTTTGGTTGGGCTCTGTAAACTGTAAAGTGTGAACTGCGAAGACCATGACTTGTGTTTTGCATGGTTTTAGCTACTGCTGCTATTTTGGAGTTTGGTCTTGGTGTAAAGTTGTTAGTTAGTTTTTCCTTACAAGTGGGATCAGTGTAAAAAAATGTTATCCACACGCATCAGCAACGAAGCCTCGGTTGTGGTCTTGTGGATACGGTTCGGTTTACACGCTTTGAACTTTTGATCGGTACCAGCTGCCTTCTTATTGTGCATGTGGAAAATATTTGGAACATAATCGGAAAAGGATGAAGAGGGAACAAAGAATATGGACTCTGCAGCGTCATGTATAGCTTATCTTTCAAGTAGTTCTACGCTACTTTCAATTTTCCAAGGAATATATATTTGCTAGTAGATGTTTGTCATCTAGCGTCCTAGATAGATAAAAATCCACACCGAAAGTTGTTCTTGGCAATTGGCTTGTATGCAAATCGAGTTCCACCACAATTTTTCTGCCATGTCTAAAAGTTGTCTCATATCTTTCGCATTTTATGTTGTTCGAGAAAATTTAATATCTCAACTTACCATATCGTTTGGTTTTATCAAATAGATTGTTAGTCTAAATCTTCTACAATTAGAACTCTTTTTACTATATAAGCTAACTCCCTGTACTTTTAATCTGAAAGCATTATAGTGGATTGTTTCTCGTGGTTTTTTCTCGCAAGGGGTTTTTCACATTAAATGATGTCTTCAATTATTTTGCCGTGCTTCTAACCCGAACAAGTGGTATCAGAGCACATACCTGGGGTTTTGATCTACATCCACCGGCCTTCGTCGCGCATCACACCGTCTTCGACGCATTTAGTGCTCTTCGGCGCCGGCCTGCGATTTCACGCCGCCGCCTTGGCCACATCCCGATCATCTCCCATGAAGCCGTCGGCGCCACTCGCCGCATAAGGCCTACCTGCCTTCCACACGGACTCCGCCCCGGACAGGCCACCGACCGCCAGCCTCCTTCAGCGCGGCCTACAACATCCCTCGCTCGGCCACCAGCCCACGCACGATTCGTGCCGCCACCCCTTCGGGCCTTCGGCCTCCACTGGCCCGTGCTCGAGCTGGCCACCTCCGGCCCGACACTGACGTTGAGATTGAGAATTTCGATGGCAAGATCAGTTTATTTATATGGCAGATTCAGATGAGAGTTGTTATTCAATATGTAGGCATGAGGAAAGAATTGCTTTTATCCCGGTGACTATTCCAGTGCCAACAAAAAGTAGGATTTTATTGCAATTCTGATTATTTGGCGGTATTCATGCACAGTTCAAGTTTTCATGCTTATTATTTTGTGCTCATATTATTGGTGGTATTTTCATGCACATTTCATGCTTATTATTGGCAGATTTTTTATCGCTAATTCAAGCTGTCATACATATTATTAATGATATTCACGCGCACATTTAGACTTTTATGTCTATTATTGGCAGTATTTATGCGGGATTAATTATGGGTATTTTCTTCGATGTTTCATCGTCTGATTTGTTCTTGGCAATTTATTCAACGTTTCATCGTCGGTTTTCTTTTATGTTTAATCGTCTACTTTGGAAAAAAAAAATGTCAGTTGAGGAGACAACTTAATTTGGAATTTTATGACACCCTGATGGTAGCATTATACTCTTCGGAGTTTTTCTAGTGAATATTTTGCTCCAATGTTAGTTTGAGATGAATGTTTAAAGTGCAGAAGGAGTTTTTTTTCTGCGTGGATACTATAACGTTGTTTTGTTGTCTTTGCTCGACATGAGGGGTCTACTGCAATTTATACTCTATTGATAACATGAGAATTTTTTCTTCATATTGACATTTTTAAGCAGTTTCAATCATATTATAGATTTTTAGTAGGCAGTTTGTCAAATTTTATGTTCCATGTAGAGCATGTCAAAAGTCCATGTTATGAGTTCCTCGTTATCTATCCAGTACCACATGTGATGTCTTGGCTTATGCCATTTGATGATTGAGCGTTTGTTTTAGGAGGTCAGGTGCACAAACTCAGACTTTACTAGGGTTATAAATCATTAAAGACCTATGTTTCTTCGTCTACTTTATTATATCTGTATGTTTGGATTGACTTTTTCAGTCTTTCTCTCGACCTATTGGTGGTTTGCTCAAGCTCGCTTCATGAGAAGCGTTTATATAAGACTGTTCAGTCTTTCATACCCTTTGTGGTTTTTTTGAAAACAATTTTGTTATAGATTTTGAGTTAAAGAGAGATTTTTTAGAGATAACTCAATATCTCAACTTACCATATTTTTTTGTTTTATCCACGTAGGTTGTTAGTCCAAATCTTCTACAACTAGGACTCTTTTGACTATATAAGTCAACCTCCTATACTTGTAATCCTAGAAGTATTATAGTGAATTATTTCCTGTATTGTTTTTTTTCGTAAGAGTTTTTTCACGTTAAATCATATCTCCAATTATTTTGCCTTGCTTCTAACCTAACCTATGTAATCTTTGGTGACGAATAAAATAGAAAAATCGTGTCCAGTTTCTTTTTCTTTAGAAAGTCCGCAGAGAAGACACATATTTCATTCGATCGAGCTCAAACGGAATCAGCTAATTGGAATTTCAAAGGGATAAGCTTATCAGTGATTGTTTGACTTGATCGATCCTTTCTGAAGATCGAGCAGGTACCTAGCAGCGCACGGCGTCCATATATATATATATATATAGTCAACTGATGCAGCAGTACGCAGATGACAAAATGCTAATGCGGTCGAGGTATTTAATTCATAGCTAGCCAATACGCGTACGCTTGCTACAAACATTGCACTCGGCAGTCTTACGTTAGAAATCGCGTGTGGTAACACTCAAAGAAATTAACGACCGACCATGCATAGAGGTCTAATAGGTGCGCTTGACTGATCAACAAGTCTATGGTTGGTGGGCAGAGAAAGAATAACTACCTCCATGATCAGAACCAGGGCCATGCAAAGTAGACAAAGACAACCATACGCTCCCTACACTTGGTTGAATTTCACAATCGACGCCGTCGTTCAACTTAGCTACACACGCGCGACATGTGTCGTGCTAGTTAATCTGTGGAACACATCGTCGTTATCAAATAGCGAAAGAACTGAAAGAAGAAGTTACCTGGTTACTACATAGTACGTACGTCCAAGTTTTGTGGGGGATTGGGATTGTGTGCAGCCAAAGTTAGGTATAGGCATCCGATTCTTGTGAAAATTTATATTCATTGGTGCAGTGGCAGCTAAGCACGATCTCAAGGAAATCCTGTTCTAGTAGAAGGTTATTTAGTCGCCAGTAATCCTTGTGCCGTACTGGATATATAATCTACTTGCTGTAAAGCAGCAAGCGGTTAGGTACGTACTTGGAAACTACGTTAAATAATTCGGAATTGCTAGCAAATCTGTCTGATTTTTTCGGACGCTTTGCAACATTTTTTTTCTACGCGTGAAACATTTTTTTCCCAAGTGTGAAACATTTTTCCTTCGATAACAGTAAAAATGTGAGCGAAGAAAAAAATGTTGCACACGTTGGAAAAAAATGTTGCAGCGAGCGTCCGATGAAATGAATAGTATCGGACGTTCGGACGCTAGTATTTCCCTAAGTAATTAGCTGAACACACAGTCTCGTGGTTAGTAACTTTACTGTAATATGAACCTACCGAAGCTGAAAGACTGAAAGACCAAAAGAATATTGCAAGCGTTCCTGTAATAATATGCATGCTCCATGCATGAATCACGCATGTATGTACCATGGGCGAAATGGACAGTTAAATCACCTTACATGTCTCACACCTAAATAGTAAACGCACGCGGCAAAAACCTCCCTGGAAAGTTCTGCTTGCCATTGAAGTCGTCGACACAACCTTTTTCTGTGGCATCTGTGCGATCCACGACAGGCCGGCCGGGCAGGATTTGGTGGTGAGCCCCGCCGGACTTAAATAGATCTCCTGTTTGTATTTAATTGGTTGAATTGGACACGCCGGGTCTATTTGGTTTGCAGTCTAACCTTAGATATGGCGTAGTTTCTTAGACACTGGTGTTTGACTTGTTAACGTAATTGTGATTTATCACACTTTCTTAGCCCTATAATTCACACGTTATAGACTTAATTTTTTATCTAAATTTATCACACTTATGATGTTAAATTTTGTTACCACAAAAAATGTTACAAGCCATATCTGACTAACGTTAGTTATGGTAAGTTTAGTCATCAACCAAACAGGCCCACTGTCTACTACTTTAGATGATAAACCTCGAGACAGGCACAGTAACCACTCCATTACGTATCTAGCATTTGCACGCCGAAATCAAAAGGTGGATGGAAAGACAAGGCTCCTCCATCGTAAAAGACGCGGCAGCCAACAAGTTGCGGCACTTGTCCCTAATCGCGCTCGTGGGAGCGCGGAAGGTGGTGAGTGCCACAGGAGGGTGAGCGAGCGTAGGAGGAGGCGTTGCCATGCCTAGGTAGCATGGAAGGCATCCTGCTACGGTGGGCCATGCTGCTCCTGCGGTTGGCCAAGCTCCCAGGGCGCTGGCCCCTTCGGGCGCGACAGGGGACAAGTGTCATCTGTCGCGCTTTTTGTGGTGGGGAAAGAATCAAATTTACAAATACATGTGTTGGAGAGGTAGATTTAAAAAAAAAGTATAGAGGGCTAGATAAAACGATGATTTCTTCGGTCATACTCCTAATCCATATAGCCAATGGATTCTCTGTCTGATGCCTGATGTTTCGTTGATGGTTATACATTTGCAGTTAATTCGAGTCGGCAATCATAAAACCGCTTTAAAAAAATGTTGGTGAGCCTTGCAAGATCAAGAGGACAGTAAGGTAAAGCACTTCGATAAAAAGAAACTACCGTGCCCCAAAGCCACGCTACCGTCGATCGCGTTGCTGTGGACAGAGGAGGAGGTGGTGCAGACGAACAGCGGTAGTGGCGCGACTCTGATGGGAGAAGAGAGAGAGCAGGAGAAGATAGAAAGTGGAGAGAGAAGAGAGGTGCACGAATCACAGAGCACGGTAAACGACCACGGTGCTTGTAGCCCGTGCAGTGGTGGGAAACCTCACTCCGCGATTCGTGTACAAATTTGGGGGTTTGAGACTCGGGACCCACGAGGTTGCAGCAGGGCAGGGAAGGAAACTACAAGGAATTCCACCTGCTTGGCCGCCGGCTCTCGGCCGTGGCGCTGTCGAGCTTCAGGAGGCCGAGAGTGGCAGTCCAGTTAAGGCAGCGCACGCCCGAACCCCGGTTAGCAAAGTGGAAACCGCAGCAGCAACGATTTCCGCTCATCCAAAGCGACTTTTCGGCAAATAGCCAGGCTTGTTCGGAGAGGCATGCAGCCTACCACCTGACTCGGGCCGGCCGATGCGGCCTAGGAGATGGGCGGCTCGTAGATTCACCAATCGTCACTCGTCAGTTTGCCACCTCTATATTGAACTCTACTTATACCAACAATGTTATGGCTAAGCCTGGCAAATACGTTAGCTTGCCCTCTCACTAGACCTGCGCATTCGGTTAAATCAGTTATTTCGGTTTAAAAAAATTCGGTTTTTGAAAACTGTCAACCGAACTGAATCGAATAAATCTAAAAACTGAACCGAATTAACCGCAAAAAAATTGGTTCGGTTTTTCGATTCACCGCAAAAAACTCTATCGCCAGATTCATCTGCAGCGCCAGCCTCGTCCACACCGGCAAGCATCCTGCCTTGGCCGCGGCCTCCGGCTCGCGCGCCTCGCCTGCCGTCTCCGTCGCCCCGCCCACGCCCGCCGTTGCCGTGCCGTCGATGGATGGAAGAGGTTGACTTTCTCGCAAATGAAGAGCATCTTGTGGGAGAGATCGACGCCAAAGTCCTCCTCGAGGCGGCGGAGCAGGGTGGCTGTGGTCGTGGTGGTGAGGTCGGACGACTGCAGCGCCTCTCGCAGCCGCTTTGCCAGCTCCTCCTTCGAGTCCGACGCCATCGCCGCCCATAACTTGCCTGCCGCGAGGGGGCGGAGATGACAGGAGGGAGTCTCGCGCGGGAAGAGCTGAAGAGGGAGGCGCGCAGTCGTGAGGGGGCGCTGGCCGCGCAGCCGTGCGGAAGGAGGCGGAACCGCGGAAAGGAGGGGAGAGGGGCTGGACCGAGGCCGCTAACCGCTGGAGGGAGCCACCGAGGCCAAGCCACGCGCAAGCCGAGGGGAGAGGGAGGGAAGCTACGCACCGACGACAGCGAGGGAGGGAGGTGAGGGGGCGCAGGGAGAGGAAGGAGAAACGAGGGGTGGTGCGGCCGTGCGGGAGCGAGACTACGGGCAGAAAAGGGGAAATCAGTCGAAGAAATGGGAAAATCGCTTGTTGGGTGCCTCCGTGACCGGGTGAGGTCCTATTAGATGGTAGTTCAGTTTTCAAGATTCGAAAACCGAACAGAGTAAAAACACAAACCAAACCAAAAACCGAAAAAACCGATTTTTTCGGTTAAATCGGTTCGGTTTTTCGATTTCGGTTAAAAATTGCCCACCCTGCCTCTCACGCACTGCGGCTGGCAGCGGGGACCGAGCTCTCTCTCCTCACGTGCCTCGACCCGGACTAGAGACGCGGCGACCACCGGCGATGCGACGAGCAACGGCAAAGTCAATTCCTTGTTGTCTTTTCTGGATTTTTTAGACCCATTTTGGCGATTACTTGTACATCTTGTGTGCAGCTCTGAAATTTGAGCGATTTATGTTGCACTCTTTTATGTGAATCATGCTCAAGCTGTCGATTTGTCTGACAATTTGGCCGAAATGGAAACGATGGCAGTGATAGAGGACCTAGAAGAAGCAGGCTGCCAAGTTTCAAGTTGAAGTTTCGCCGTGTGAAATAATCAGAAGGATAGGTCCATGTAGCTGTATGTTGTCTTGTTTCTCGATGTACCAAGGTAGCTTTTTTTTGTTACTTTCGATGTACCAATGCAGCTGGTAGACCACCTTTGTCCTCGACCTGGTTCTCGGCCACTCGGGTCTGCGTTTGCCCTCGCTAGTGAACAGGACAGTAGCTTCCATGAAGCAGGAAATGGAGAAGAAAGCTGCAACTGACGAGAAGCTTAAACTGTGTTCATCTGGATTTTAAGAGCAATTTTCAGAGGAAATATGTATGTATTTTCAGAGGAAATATGTATGTATTTTCAGAGAAAGTGTAATATGGTTCTCTGAATTTTGAGAGCAATTTGAGCCAATGTATGTGACAATGTGTTCGTCCGAACGTATTAATGTGTCCATGCTTTCTGAATGTGAAAGGTTCCAACAAAATGTGAAATCAATTTCACATGATATGTTGTATGCCAGAATTTTTGCATGGAAGCATTGATCAATTGAAAATAAAAATTGACTGCAAATGAATAGTGTCAGATTGCGGAATGCAAATGTGGGTGGTTCTAGCCTACACTTGTGCTACTTGAAGAAGAAATATATCCTGTACCAAGATCCGATTACTGCAGTTCACATTCTGGCACTGTTTTTTCAGGTGAAACGAGTTGCAATTCACAATTTCCATTCAATAAATTTTCATTCCAAACGTGCAACGGAGGTAATTTATCAGTAGCACTAGTAGATAGCAGCATTCTTATGTTGTCTCTCTCATGTACCAGTAGCCTATTGAGAGGTGGGAGAGAGAAAAGGCTTGAAACATGATACTGTACAATCTGAAAATTCATGCAATATTTAGTTCATAAGAATGGAGCTGATATCCTGATACTATTCATATAAAAAATATACTGCAATGACTTCTGAATTCTGATAGTATTCATGTTCAAAATACACACTCCTGATTTGCTGATAAACTGGCTGAAAAGAGCAGGTCCTAGCTGATTCAATACATGTACATGAAGAAACACGTCTGGAACCTTTTTCATTCAAGAAATATTGACACGATTATATGCTCAGGGACAATCAGTCCAATCATTTTTGGATCGTTGGAGTAACCACACAAATTCATAAACAAATTTTCACAGAAAACGACTCAAAATTCAGAGTAGCAGATCCTAGTTCCTCTCAAAATACATGAAATTCACTCATCTGACCATTGTAGAGAACAAGCAAAAAAATCACAATCATCACACTACAACAGAAAATGCGAAGTGAACAAGCAGATTTCAAAGCGATAAACATAGCAAGCAGATTTCAAAGCAGTTTTGCACAATATGGTGAGGTTCTTGTGCTTGTGCAGTTTCAGTTTGTTCACAGAAGCAAAAGCACATGCATCTCACAACTGAATTACAACATCCATGTCACAATTGTGAGACAAACTACCTGATTCAACATGTACGACAAAAGCAGGATGGTTCATCATGACTTGGTGCAAAGTGCAAACATAACTCAAGACACGATAATTCTGGATAGATTAAAATGGAAGCGAATGCATGTAGTGGTCATCCTTTCATCGGACAATTGCGACTATCATGAAACACAACCTGCTTACAAATCTTGCACTTGCGTGGCACCTTTTGATCGTGCCCTTCTTCGTTTTCTTCCCACCGTGATCCTTTTTCTCCTGCCCCCTATCATTCCTGTTTCTCTTGTCAGACCACCCGGTTATTCTTGTGCATCTACCCTTTCAGGCCTTGTTTCACAGAAGCAAAAGCACATGCATCTCACCGTGATTCTTGTTCGCCAACTTCTACTGCCCAATACGGACCGAGAATCCGACTTGATGTGCATATGCCTTGTAGAACGCCTCCACGAGTCAACATCGTCAAATGCCATCCCTACTTTAGGCTTCAGTTGTTCAGCACACTCGGGTGTATAAGATGCACACTACAAATTGAAAAATTAATGCACTAAATCATATGATGCATAACTGTAAAATGACCTAGAAGCTAATAATACTCACACAGTGAGGTAGGCTTGGTTTCTTTTTGGGTGTATTGAATCCAGCACAATGGAACATCGGGGAGGTAATCCCAGAATCAGCTTGGTCATCGGCATAATCTGGCATTGGCCTGCTATTGACGGATTCCATTGTGCTACACACAATTTGAGTAATCCTTTCACATGGGAGAAAACCCCACATCTGCAATGTCCACAAGCTTCCAGCAAAAATACAATCGAGTAGCGGTTCATACCTGATGTACTGGGGGCTTGCGACGTCGCCGGAGCGTTTTGGGGTGTCGCCGTGGCCGTAACCGGTGAATGCAGCTCGGGGGACTCCACGGAGGCGCGCCGCGAGAGGAGCTGATCGCGTTCGCCCGGACGCACGCGCGAGAGAGGTACAAAGGGGATTAGGGTTAGGGATTGGGAGGGGAACGGGCTTTGGAGAGGCTGACGCCGGGGGCCTCACGGATGGCACTGCCATGGATGCGCTCGAAGATGCGGGCGAGGAGGACGCCGATCCATGGCCGCCGTCGCCGGTGCAGGTTGAGGTGAGCGATTAGGATTTTGAATGAGAAAATCTAAGAACGCTGTAGCGTTCCGACGATATAACGTGTGGCCGTTCGATTAGAGCTCTGTGGACATCAGATACCAACTCGAGAAGTTTCTTGCGCCTTCCTCACTTTAACACGCGCATATCCTAATTTCTCCATCGATCCAGATTTAAGGAAGATTTTGATATTCTCATCTCTCCACGCAACATTAGCAGCCGACTCACCACCGGCGGCAGGCACTCGACGAGGTGACACGACAACTACATCCAAAAAAACCGGCGCGACAGCAAGTGGACGCGTCGATGGCAGTTGTGCTCCTCACATGATCTATGAAGCTTGCAGCCGCATGGTCACGAGGGAGCACAACGAGCAGCCGTGACAGCTCGGCGAGCACGAAGCCCTAGGTGAGCGTTGCAAGGAGTGCGAGGCTATAGGTGAGCACGGCAGAAAGCGGCCATAGGGTTGCAGGTGAGCGTGGCAACGTTAGGCTCGCTGATGTTTTCATTACTGGCAAGCTCTTGACGGCTCTCCAACTGTTATAATTTTATTTTTTTTATTTTTTTTAAATTTGTTTGCCTTTCCTGAAACTCGTTTTAATTGTTGAAACTTTTTTTACAAAAACTCTCTAAAAATGGAAGTTTGCGTTGAAACTCTTCTAAAACTTGAAGTTTCAGCTTATAAACTTTTGTTCCAGTTTTGAAACGCTCGGAGGCATGATCTTAAAGCATGTCTAAAACTTGGTTGAAACCTTGAAATTCGTTCATGAAACTTGAAGCTTAAACTTGAAACTCGCTTTTGAAACCTCAAGTTTCAGTTTGTAACCCTTCAAACCTGAAGTTTCAATGTGTCAATTTCTAAAAAAAATTATGAAACCTGATGGTTCAAACTTGAAACTTGTTGAAACTTGCTAAAAAAATTGAATTTTATTGAAACTTTGTGGAAATTTGGATCTTGAACACAACTTACTAAAACCTTCTGAAATATGGATTTTGAAACTAGTTGGAACTCGCTAAAACCTACAAAACTTGAAATCTAAAACTTACTTGTTGAAACATATATCATACAATGGTACTTCATGAAACTTTATGAAACTTCATGAAACTTTGTTATACCGGCGATAGCATTTCTAATGGTACACCGTTGGCTAGTTGCTCCTATTTTGAAGAGGGGCCGTGAGGAGGGGAAGGAGGCAGGTGGCCTTGGTGCAAAATGGGGCTTTTCGCAAGATGTATCATTAAGTGGGTTGTTGTCCTACCGCTTGATCTGAACTATTGGTTGCTTCATCCGACAGTGAGTGCACGATTGCACGTAACATAGTGATTGAATGGAATACGTTCCCCTTATCTTAATACACGAATCCAAATATTTCATTTCTGTGAGAGAATTTAGTTCCTTTGAAAAGATGACACCCACCAAGATGATGAAGTAGCAGGAGACATGAAATCTGCGCCTAGTTGCATGAATCACACTGCAGATCAAGACCGCTGCATCACTGTACAACAAGATGAGGAAGAGTGAACAGAGACGAAAGCTACGTATAACAGAGCGACTTGACAGTCGTCATCTCACCTGCCTTCCTGGGGTTAGAAGAGCGTTCAGCGTTGGTAAATCAATGCTTTGTTGCTTCATTGCATCCTCCTCCTCCGGATCAGGCTGCCAGAGTACAAGTCACCAATCCACTAGGCGCAATCAGCGTCAATTTTTTCTCTCACTAGCCCAAAAGAAAGCAGCAGTCTATTTCTTGTAGGGTTCTCCAGTGGGATATATACTTCCGGTTGTCTCTCTTGAAAGGGAGCCGCATATACCAGCAGTCAAAAAGGGACTCCATATCACTGCTTAAAAAGAAACACGATCATTGTGCCGTGAGTGCATCATCCACTTGTCCCTGAGCAGAAAGCTTCTGTTTTCTAGCTCAGGAATTGTCCAATGCTCATGGCATGGCTAACAAGAAGTGGCAGCTGCACTCACCTCAGGTCATTTGGAAGCCACTTGATGTAGCCTGAGTTAGTAGGCTAAGCTTTATTAGCATTAGAAAATGTGAGGCGTCTACGCCTGAGCCTGAAGAGACAAAAAGAGAGAATGCTTGCAATAAGTTTGAAGAGGACAGAGATCCGGTGCAGTCCCCTTAAACGTCTACGCTTGAGCCCGAAGAGACAAAAAGAGAGAATGCTTGAGATAAGTTCAAAGAGGACATAGATTCGGTGCAGTCTCATAGGGACCGCAACTTAAGCAGTCCCCACGGGACCATCCAATCCAAAATCAAAGACCGGATCTACTCGGAGCATTGCACAGAAAACGTTGTGCAGTTTTTTTACTATAGCATATACTCTATCAAAGTGCAAGGGCTCATCCAAACCGTCCGATGTCTCGATCGGATGGTCAGCACCTGTGAAAACTGCTTAAGTTGCAGTCCTCACATGAAATGTATATGAACTCTGTCCGTTCAAAGATGAATAAAAAGCAGCAGTAGGCCATAGCACTTTTCAGTGAGCGTGATATATTGTCGATTAAACAAATCGACTGGAAAGGATTCATGTCAAATAGGGTTCATCCACATAAACTTCGATATTGATACCGAACAAAGTCTAAAAGCAAAAGAAGAAGAAAACTTTGCCGTTCCAAGGTAGAGAGGTTTTGAAGTCATGGTTTCTTTTGGCTAGTTAGAATACCACCTTTTCCACATATACGACAAGGACATTACAAATATGAACAGTAACTTCCTAGATGCTATGAGCGCAAAATAGGAAAATAGCTAATAATGGCACTGTATGAGCTTACTGAACTATACCTGACAGAAATGTGTAACACTGCTATCTAATGCAGGCGCAGACCTGATCAGGAATGAGTTGGACAATAAACTGAAGTTTGTTGTAGCCGGACAATATACATGAAAGACACGCCTTATGGAATAACAAGAGCCCAACATGCTGGCCACCACTATAGGAAAATTGATAGGTAAGCACACAAAGAAAATAGATAGGTATGCTGCAAACTAGCATATCCTGGTTCACTTCAAACTCCTGACAACCTGCCTTTTCCCTTGAATTATTGCCACTTGCAGACCCCCGCCTCTTTTTATAGCAAAGGATCGGACTACCACAACAGCACAAACCTTGAGCAATCCTCTCTTCTGCTACTTCTAACAAAGAAAAAAATGGAGAGAGCGTCTGAAGAGGAAGAACAGAAGTCAGCAAACCAAGTCACTGAAGCTGGTCATGCTGATGATAACACCTCAATACCATGGCTGAAGTTGGGCCTTGATGCACTGAGAAGGGAAGAAGCTAAGCCTCCAGAGACCAAACCTGCGGCCACACCACATAGGACTTTCTCCTGCAACTACTGCATGAGGAAGTTCTTCAGCTCGCAGGCCCTTGGTGGGCACCAGAATGCACACAAGAGGGAGAGGTGTGCAGCGAGGAAGTCACGCAGCTTTCAGCAATTGATGACGGGCCTTTCTCCTACTGCTTCCTTTATCCACCCCATGAGGGTTATCCCCCACTCCACAATTCTGACAGGGCACGGTGAAAGAGCCGATGTTGTCGTGGCAAGATTTCATGAAGGCCAAATGAGTAGCTGGATGCCTTTCGCAGTTGAAGAAGCTGGAAGGTTAGTGTGGCCTGGGAGCTTCAAAGCAAGTTCTCAGGAGCCCAAGAAGAATCCAGAGCAAAATCTTGATTTGAGCCTGCGTTTGTAAATTTGTAATCCGCCGATAGTTCATTATATATAAACATTATCTGAGAAATCTAGTGTTTTTCATTTTTTTTTGTCAGGTGAACAATTTTTAAAAAACAAAAAAAATAATAATTCACACAAGGTAATTGGTAAAGTCTAAAGACAAAAGAGTAACAAGTTTGAACTAGAGTTAATCTTCAACCTAGTAGTTGTGAACCATAATTACAACACACCGATCAATATTAAGATATGATCAAAACGATAAAGAGATGCAAACTCTGCCATCTTGCAGGAAATAATAAGTAGAATGCTCTATAGAACAATTGGTGGTTCAATATTCATACATCATAGATAAACCTAAAAAAACTTTGTAATTATCATCAATATTAATTTTGCAGATTTTTGTAAATGCAGAGTTCACCAAATCTGAAACTAACTTCAATACATTAAGCTAAGGGCATCATCTTAAGGGCTTCAATTCTCGCATAATAAACCAAAGGTAAGATACAGCTAAACCTGTGGTCTAGGAATTTGCCAGTTAGGATCTCCTGATATATTAGCATCCATATCTCCAATGTAATTATCATGATGCTCACTTGTAGAATTACGTGTGCTTTACTTTGGAATATATCTTTTCGTGAAGAGGCATATGGCCAGAATCCTCAAGTTGAAAAGTCCGAAATTTCGTAATCTACAGAAAAGCATCATAGAGAAAGAACAATATCTTGTCAAAATAAGATGAGAATACAAAGCTAACTCAATAATGAAGGACCAACTATTCATCTCAGTTCATTGATCAGTTCACAGGAATCAAGGAATTCACACATCTCCCATCACTCTTGTGAGTAAACCGTTTAATACAACAAAAAAGAAGGTGATAATATCCCAATGCTGCAAATTCTACCATGACTGCATTGTTAAACAGAAGGACAAATTCTGGTTTAATCTGTTTCCAAATCACCAGGATCCTTTCCTTGTTCATTTCCAAATTATCAGGATTCTTTCCTTACTTTGTATTTTCTCCTACCATGTACTGTAGCCTCTCTTGATTTCTTGACGTGTATTGTTCCTGTCCGGCACAGGTGTTAACAGTCATATTGAGTGAATATATATACGTGAACTCTGAATGAGTTCCTTGCGGCAAACCATCTAATTTGATATGGTATCAGAGCCATTGTTGAGATGACGAACCTTTCTCTCATTTCTACCACCAGCCCTTCTTTTTCCTCTACTAACTCAAGCATGACCTCTGCACCTACAGCCTCTACCTTTGCAGGGATTCTTCCTACTCCATCCTTCAACAACTTTGTCACGGTGAAACTCAACCGTGAGAATCATCTACTCTAGAAGGCGCAGTTGATTCCGTATCTTCGGAGTCAGAACTTGCAGGCTTTTGTAGATGGGTCGAAGATGCGCCCGTCTGCTGTGATTAATGTCACAACTAATGAGGGTCAACAGCAAGTGCCAAATCCTGAGTATGTGCAATGGTATCAGCAAGACCAACTTGTACTCAGCGCCCTTCTCTCCTCCTTAAGTGAGGAAATTTTGGCGTAAGTTCTGTTCCTAACATCCTCTGCAGATGTATGAGCAACTCTGGAAACGATGTTTGCGTCGCAGTCAAGGGCGCGGGTCATGCAGATCCGTCTTCAACTCGCCAACACGAAGAAGAATGGTAGCACGGTTACGGACTACTTCAACAAGATGAAGAAGTTGGCTGACACCATGGCTTCGGTTGGCTTTCCTCTGCGTGATGATGAGATCGTGTCATACATCCTTGCTGGTCTCGGGGATGATTACGATTCTCTTGTCACCTCGGTAACAACTCGTTCTGATCCTATAACCTTGAATGATCTTTATTCTCATTTGGTCAGTTATGAGTTGAGGAGAGAATTCAATAGCTCAGAGATGCAGCACAGTTCATCGGCAAATAATGTGACCCGTGGCAATAGTGGTAACAGCAACAATAGTTACTACAACCACAACAGTGGCTCTGGCTCTCGTCCTCCATGGAAGGGACAGAGTCGTGGGCAAGGGTCTCCATTTGGACGAGGATCAAAGAGTAATAACTAAAGTCGACTGACATGTCAAGTGTGTGGAAAAGTTGGGCATGATGCGCTCCGTTGCTACCACCGTTTCGACCACTCCTACCAAGATGAAGATTCACGTGTTGCTGCTTCTGCCATGACAAACTATGTGGTCGACACCAACTGGTATGCGGATACTAGGGCAACAGATCACTTGACTAGTGATCTTGATAGGCTCTCTGTTCGCGAGCGCTACAAGGGGAATGATCAAGTTCAAATCGCCAACGGATCAGGTTTAAAATTTTCTCGTGTTGGTCAATCTACTATTTTTGGCTCCTCTCATCCTCTAGCCCTTACTAATGTCCTTCATGTCCCTCATATTAGTAAGCACTTATTATCTGTTCACAAATTTGCTCTTGACAATAATGCTTACTTTGAGTTTCATCATGATCACTTTTGTGTTAAGGACAAAGCCACGAAGAGAGTCCTTCTCCAAGGAAAATGTAAAGGAGGATTGTATCCTCTACCTGTTGATCTTCCCACTAGACATTGCTTTTCATCCATCAAGTCCACTTCAAAACTTTGGCATAGGAGGCTTGGCCATCCAGCACATCCAGTTGTTCAACAAATTCTTCAGTCCAATAAAGTTCCTTTTTTGCAAACTAAATTAAGCTGTAATGGTGTGTAATGCTTGCCAACAAGCAAAAATACATCAACTGCCTTATAGTTCCTCTTTGAGTGTTTCTAGTGCTCCTTTAGAGCTCATCCATTCAGATGTTTGGGGTCCAACTATAACTTCTGTAGGAGGATATAAGTATTATGTAAGTTTCCTTGATGACTACAGTAGATATACTTGGATCTATCTTTTGAAATGGAAGTCAGATGTGGAACAAGTTTTTATAAACTTTCAGAATCATGTTGAAAGACTTCTTGGCCGAAAAATTCTTACTGTCCAATTTGATTGGGGAGGGGAATACCAAAAATTACACAAATTCTTCTCTAAGTTAGGGATTAGTCATCGGGTTTCTTGTCCTCACACGCATCAACAAAATGGGATAGCTGAAAGAAAACATCGTCATATTGTAGAAACCGGGCTAGCTCTTCTCGCTCAGTCATTTCTTCCAGTGAAATTTTGGGATGACGCATTCCTAACAGCTACCTATCTTATTAATCGTCTTCCGAGTCGTGTCATTGGCAATTCCACTCCCATTACACGTCTTCTTGGTGTTCCCACTAATTACCACATGCTTCGTGTTTTTGGATGTGCTTGTTGGCCTAATTTGCGTCCTTACAATTCTCGGAAACTTGATTTTCAATCTCGCCAATGTGTTTTCTTGGTCTATAGTAATCTTCACAAGGGATACAAGTGCCTTGATCGATCTACTGGGCGGGTGTATATTTTTTGTGATGTCGTTTTTGATGAGAGTGTTTTTCCTTTCTCAATCCAGCCTAATTCCAGTTCGTCCCAGCCTAGTTCCAGTTCATCTCCAAGTGTTTCCTTGCCGAACCTTCTTGATCCTTCCACTATAGTTGAGCCAGCACTAGTACATGACCAATATAATGAAAATCAACCTGTGTCTAATGTTGTGCATGAAGCTTCTAGCTCTACAGGTGAAGATGATGGAGCAAAAATACATGAAGAAGTACAAAACTCTCAAGAAACACCAACATTGGAATTAGTTGATTCAGATGAATCTGGTACAACAGGCATGCTTCAATCTTCTCCAGAACCTGTGCAACAAAATCGTGTGCGTACACATGCACAAAACAATGTGGTGAAGACTAAAGTATACACAGATGGCACAGTGAGGTACCCGCTCACAGGACGCAAAGCTTTTCTTGCAAAACCAACATCACATGAGCAAGCTCTTGGGCACGCAAAGTGGAGAGAAGACATGGACAGTGAGTATAGCGCACTGCTGAAGAATGAAACATGGAGACTTGTTCCCCCAAAAAGAGGACATAATGTTATTGGATGCAAGTGGGTTTTCAAGTTAAAACAAAAGCCGGATGGGAGTATTGAGAGATACAAAGCACGATTGGTAGCAAAAGGATTCAAGCAACGCTATGGAATAGACTATGGTGACACATTTAGTCCCGTAGTTAAGCCAACCACGGTGCGGCTCATTCTTTCTATAGTTGTCACACGAGGATGGCACTTACACCAAATTGATATACAAAATGCGTTTCTGCATGGCGTTTTACAAGAAGAAGTCTAAATGCAACAACCACCGGGGTATGAGAGTTAGCAGTTCCCAGATTATGTATGCAAGCTTGATAAGCGTTATATGGACTTAAACAAGCTCCGAGGGCATGGTTCTCACGGCTTAGCACAAGGCTTCATGAGTTGGGATTTGTGGCTTCTAAAGCTGACACTTCATTATTCATATTCAATAAGACCGGAATTGTCATCTATATGTTGATATATGTCAACGACATCATCATTGGAGGCTCATCTCGTGAAGCCATAGATACTCTCATTCACAAGCTGTTAGTGATCTTTGCAGTCAAGGATCTTGGGAAATTGCATTATTTCCTTGGAGTAGAAGCTGCGTTTGATGAGAAGGGACTGCTCTTAACATAGAAGAAATACATGATGGACTTGTTGTGCAGGACAAACATGCAAGAATGTCAACCAATATCTACCCCTATGATGTCAAACGAGAGGCTTTCAAAGGAGATTGGGATGCCATTGACAGAAGATGAAATCCTTCTGTACTGAAGCACTGTAGGGGCATTACAATATTTGACTCTCACAAGACCAGATATTGCTTATGCCGTCAATAAGGTGTGTCAATTTCTTCAGGCACCTACCGATCAGCATTGTGTAGCTGTAAAGAGAATTCGGCGGTTTGTCAAAGGAACGCTGAATACTGGACTCCATTTTCAAAGGTCGTCATCTCAGCTTCTATTAGCGTTTTCAGATGCTGATTGGGCGGGCTCATCAGATGATAGACGCTCTACAAATGGCTATGCTATTTACTTCGGATCAAACTTTGTGTCCCGGAGTTCAAGAAAACAAGCTATCGTGTCGAGATCAAGTACAGAGGCTGAGTACAAAGCTATAGCAAATGCCACGGCTGAACTAATCTGGCTGCAATCCATTCTGCAAGAACTTGGTATATTTCAGTCTAGAGCACCAGTTCTATGGTGTGACAACATCGGAGCAACTTATTTGACAACTAACCCAGTTTTTCATGCTAGGACAAAACATATTGAAGTTGATTTTCATTTTGTCAGAGAAAGGGTAGCAAGCAAAGCTCTCGATGTTCGGTTTGTGTCATCCAAGGATCAAGTCGCAGACATATTTACCAAAGCTCTACCAAAACCGGCATTCATGAAGCTGCAGAGCAATCTCAACTTGTGTTGCCTAGGTTGAGATTGAGGGGAAATGTTAAACAGAAGGACTAATTCTGGTTTAATCTGTTCCAAATCATCAGGATCCTTTCCTTGTTCATTTCCAAATTATCAAGATTATTTCCTTACTTTGTATTTTCTCCTACCATGTACTGTAGCCTCTCTTTATTTCTTGCCGTGTATTGTTCCTGTCCGGTGTTAACAGCCATATTGAGTGAATATATATACGCGAACTCTGAATGAGTTCCTTGCGGCAAACCATCTAATTTGATATGCATGCACGCCCTTTGCCTATATATACACATAAGTCGATGTGAAAGACCATTGCAGGCAATGGCTTCTCAAAGGCTACATGAAATCAACTTACATTCCATCATATCTTACCAAGACGATAACATAGCACAATTCATTGCACTGAATTTAGTCTTTTTGCTGAATAGTATTAGTTTGAGTAAGAACAAGAAAAATCAGCCCTTTATAAACGTTATGTACATTATTAGTGAAGTATTCAAACAGTCAAAGCTTAGTAAGCATGTGCGCGAGCTCCTCATCGGTCACCTCCATCTCCTGGTGTTCTCCGACAGCCTCAGCAAGCTGTGCTGTTAACTGGTGCTTACACTGCAAAAACAAAAATGATAACCCAAAATTCAACTAGGATTTCAGCAGCCACGAGCTAACGATTGTAACTGTCACAGTGCAATGCTTCTCTTGGTTTCCCCTCCAGAGATATCCTTTTCTTGTTTGAGAATTTCACCGTGCCTCGTTGAGCAACGCTTGGCGTCAAAAACTTGATGTAGGGTTTCGACAAAGAAGACACCGCATTTAACACCGTTCGAGCGTGCGGTCGATTTGACCTATAACCGACAAGGTAAAAAATATATAATTCACTCAAAGCCGATCGCATCGATCAATCGGCTTAGACTTAATCAGCTTGAAGCCGATTAAGATCAAAGTAACAAGGTAGGTCTAACTAGCCGATTAAGGCTAATCAGAGGATAAAGGCAGATCGATTCTGAAGAAGGCGATGCGCAACAAAATCAGAATAAATCAAACCTGGTGCGTAATTTGAAGAAGATCAACAATCGGCGATGCGCAACTTTATTGATTAAGATCGAATTACAAAGACTAAATTACAAGAACTACTCATAGTCGACGGAAAAGTAGATGAAAAGTAGACGCGAATTGGTTGATTGGCTCTGGGCAGCTTTTCTGATCACCTCTAGACCTCTTTTATACCTATTGGCCGATAGAATCCTGGTACAATACGTTAGGAGTAGAATCCGTATCGGCCTCTATTTGGATAGTGCTTTCCTTAACAACCTGTTCCGTTTCCAAATATCTTTAATCTGTATCCCGATCGTATCTTGTTGATCTTGGACTGTCGATTCTGACCTTATCTATCAAATTTTGGTGCAAACAGTAACGTAATCAGGATTTCAGCAGCCACGAGCTAACAATTGTAACTGTCACAGTGCAATGCTTCTCTTGGTTTCCCCTCCAGAGATATCCTTTTCTTGTTTGAGAATTTCACCGTGCCTCATTGAGCAACGTAATCAGACGCAGTAACAGCAAGGGCACTCACGCAGAGCTGCTCGCCGCGGCCGACGATGTCGTAGGAGGAGTGGCAGGTGCAGAGGTGCTCCGGGAAGCAGATGTACTCCTTCCTCTTCGACTCCCCCATCACCTGCAGTGCCAAAACACGCAGGCCGTGGTCAAGTAATAGCTAGCTAGTTCGGTCGCAACACGAACATATGGGGGGATCGAAAGGTACGGGAGCCGACCAGGAAGAGCGAGCGGTCGCTGGGCGCGCTGATGACGCGGCAGACGCCGCCCTCGTCGAGGATCTTGCAGGCGCACAGCATGTTCTTCCCAGACAGGGTCTCGAGTCTGTGCGCGAGAACCGGTGAGGGACTCAAAAGAGCGAGGCGGTTTGGTCTTGCTTACATGGATAGGTGCTCGTGGAGGTGTGGCCCACGGACTTGATCTGCGCCCAGACGGAGTCGGCGACGGCGAGGGCGACGCCGGTGGCGGCGGACATTGGGCGGTGGCGGACTAGGAATCGCGGTCGCGCGCGCAAGGTGTTTGATGTTATTATGGAGGGGACGATGGTTAGGGGACCCTGGGTGGCTTCTGGTTAGTCTGACAAGTGGGCCTGTGCTTCTTCTATTAAGCTATTTCATCCTTTGCACTATTTCTGGTAATCATTTCATTCAACAATTTCTGGTATACATAGCCTAATCACATAATAAGCTTTGAACGGTGCCATCTGATTCTGATCGAACAACTTTATAACTGACTAATCGAACAACTTTATAACTGATTAACTGACATGGTATAACGACAAGAGATGCGCATTGCGCATTTTTGTGGCAGCAGTACGAACGATCGATCTCAAACAGGAAACCGGATATGTAGTCATGCACGGGGAAGTGCTGAAAGAAGGAGCACAAACAAGAGGGGGGGGGGGGGGAATGTAGCCAACATCATCCAAGAAAAGGAGATGAAATGTGTATACACGACGTGCAAAATGCCGGTCGGTTTCTGATTACAATCACTCGAAAACGATAAACCAAGACCAGCTACATTTAGTTACTCGTATAGTCGTATATGCATTTTCATTCTCTGAACACGGTGTGCCAGTGCCACATTCTGCAGCCATGAGCATCAAAAACGGACGCAATGCTAGAACACCAAGAAATCGAATGGAGATTGACAAAAGCGTGCTATATATAATTACATCAGCGGTTGTGGAGAGGGTCCGACGAGTTGGGCACCCTCCGCTCGCTGCCTCGGACCAGGCCTTCCGTCGCCGGGAACCGCGACCACTTCCTGTCCCGCACGTCGAGCATCCCGTCCGGCAGCTTCGCGTCGGCATTTGCTCCGCCTGCGCCGGCGGCGGCGGCGGCGTCGTCTTCTCCGATGACCGCCGACGCGAGCAACGCCAGGAGGAGGAGAGCGAGGAGGAGCAGGAACCTTTGGCTGGCCATCTCATGCATGGGTTAGAGAAGACTAATAGATCAAAGACGACAGAGTGGACTGTATACACTGTTTGGGAGTCTACGAGAAGCTAGAGTTTTTCTGAATCTGCGGTGCTTCTATACATCCCCTCAATATAAGTTACGTAAATTTTAAAGAAAATAAAAGAATAAATAATTATAATCTACCTTTTATTTATATTTTAATATGTATGCAATTTTTAAAAAAAGATACATAGAAGCAAATCTCAACACGATCATTTGCCATATATTACTACACGGCTCAAAGGGTCAAATGCTTAGGATGCAAATTGGATTTGAATAGAAAGGTACATTCTTTTATCTAATTTATTTATTGCTATATCTATATAAATAGAATAGTCCATTTATACACAATGGTAAGAACCCAAGGAGGGTTCTTCTAGATCATCAATTCTAGAAATCCATAGAAATACTAAAGTGTATTCCCATTATTCCGATGGACCTATGATTAGCTTTTCGGGAAATTTTCAAACAAACAATTTCAACAAAATATTTTAATTTCTTATTTTATTATGTTCCACTTTATGACCTAATATGTTGGCTCCGCTACCCAAATCTATTCCCCTTAATCATCCAAGCCAATCAATGCCCCGTAAGTCGTAAGGTTGTCTCTCATTTGATCTTCTGCCAAAGTCTTCTTCTGCTCCAGCATAAAAACTTGGTCAGTGGCATACTCGGTATAGCCGTTCTCGACCACATCCCACAATCCTTGCAATAGTAGCGGTGTTCGTATCTTTATCTTCCACATATCATAGTTTTTTCCCGCAAACATGGAAATCATTGATTGTGCCATGCTAGCGCCAACACATGAAGCCATCGAATCAAGTGGCTTCAAACTTCACGAATACAACTCGCTACTTCGTATGCCTGGCTCGAAGCTGGGGCTCTGATACCAATTGTTAGAGATAATGGAAGGAAGCAACAAAAAAGAATAAATAACCTATATTATGATATGGGTTTTGTGATTAATCGTTTGCTATGTTAGTATCTATACATGTATATTAGATGTATAAACCCCTTGCTTTCTCGTATACTTTATAACAACAGCAGCAGCATCCAGAAGGGAAAAGGTGGGGAGGGGGGGGGGGGAATACAGCAGCATAAGGCTTTCTCTTGTTCTCCTTTCTGTCACATTCCGCAATAACAGAAAAGAACTCATCAGCATCTAAGGAGTAATAAAAATACGTCAATCTTCAGAAATTGAGGTATTGAAGTCCCAAGCTTGGCACATCTGGGCCCAACCAAATGCTTCTTCTTTTCTCCATGCTGCTTTTAGGAGGTTAGTTAGTGAGGAGTCGGAGGTTAGCGGCAGATGGTGCGATTAAGGCAGGGGTAATGGGAGCAGGTGAATGGCCCGGGAAACAGGGGACACAGCTTTCCACGAGACCACGAGGGAAAGGCGTTGATCTTCGATGAGGCTCCGGTTCACATGAAGACATAACTCAAGCAGTCTCTCATAGACACGATCGTTGGATCGAGTTCACAGATAATTCGGATCTGTAAATAGTGCAATATCACATTAGATTGATGCAGTATTTACTATAGTATTTTTCTTGTTGTAACAACAAAATAGTACAGTATTCGGAAGATTCGGACCACCGTTTTTCGATCGGACAGTCTGTGGGGACTACTTGCAGTTCCCCACGAGACTGCACCGGATCCTCATCCCTTGAGCTCACGCTTGTAAATATCTATCCGCTTTAGCTTTTGGAACGATATATTTTGGTATCAGTATATACCGACGTACTGTTTCAGATTTAATATAATAATATATATTTATAAAAACATGTACACCAGATTTCACTTATAAATATTACTCTAAATACATAGTGTTACTATCAAATGTAACATATAGTTTAATAGACGATATTATTAATTCCACTGGTATAACTAGTATCGACCGATATCGAGGCCAGTATTAACCGGTATCGAAGATAGTATAGTTAGTATGACCGGTATCGAGACCGATATAGTATATAGGGATATTTTGTACCGGTTTAAATACCGAAATGATACATAATAGCCATACGGACCGGTACCAATGCTGTATTGATATCTATGCTTGAGCTCCAAAGCCTATGCATTCCAGCTTCTTTTTCTCCTTTCGCCGAGCCAAAAACGTAGCAGCAGTAGCCAGAGCATGTGTCGCCATGGCTGTCCCTTGTGGTTGTGGGTTCAGCTTTCCATTGGTGTTGGACAAAGTTGGGGAAAGGCATTCTTTAGAGGGCTTTAAATCAGTTTTAATTTTTAAAACGCCAGTAAGTCCCTATCTCTCCTTAAAAAAGCTTAGCTTTTAAGCGATTTTTTTGACATAAACTAAAAGTCATATAAAATTAGCAAAAATCAAAAGCTAAAAGCTGGGCTGAACCTACTTTTGCTACTTATTGTTTAAAAAAATTAGTTATTTATCAAAAAATCTCTTATAAAAAAACTATAGACGCTTTTCAGTCTAGAAAAATAAAAAGTAGTTTTTCAAAAAGCTACAGTTGTGCCTTTTGTTTCTCAAACTGCTACAGGTGTTGCTTGTCCGGTGTTGGGCAGGAGACAGGAGCAGAGGAATCTGGGATTGGATTGTCTAGTCTAGTGACAAATTTTGCTTTGCTGAATCTGATGGCCCTCGAGGATTTGATCGATGGTTTAGATCTGCTGTTTAGTTACTGTAGGGTTGTTTTGCCCAAATTAAATATTCAGTGTCATAGTTACTAGAAACTTGGTTTATTTAAGTCAACATACGTGATTCGGGTTCCTAGTTAACCACTTTTTCTTTCAATTTTTACTGTGAATATGAACCCTATATCTAAGCATCTAAACCAGCCTGAGTTCGATGAATTCGATTTATAATTTATAGAGGTTTACAATGAATCCGGTAACTATGTTCAGTGTACTCTCACACCAGCTTTACGGTGTCATACCCAGCATGCTGCCTCGCTTCAGTACACTACTATGTAAAAGATGTTCATTAACCCCGGATGACTATAGTCTCACTAGATCCATGCGTCATCTCTCAAATATAGAGTGCAATCATGGATTGTGTTGAATGCCGCTGGTTCTTCTCCCAAGTCCCAAGCACACGACTGTGGGTTTTTTATTAATTTTTTTTTATTATTATCAATGGGGGCTTTTTCTTCGTCGCATTGTAGCTCTCCTTGAAGAAAGATAAGAAGCAGGAGATGGATAATGTCTATATTAATAGAATGGATAATATCTATATTAATAGCTGGCAAACCTGGGGGAAGAATTCGATATCAACCGATTTAGGGCAATTATCGAGAGATTTTCAGGAAAATCGTGAACTGCATGAAAAATAGGGAAAAATTGCAAAAAAAAAAACAGTGGACAATGTTAGAAATGTATAAAAATATATAGAAAAAAACTACAAAATTTCAACACGATCTTTGCTATATTTTAGATAATCTCAAGTTGTGAAGCATGCATTTAGCAATAAATATGTTAACAAATAACATTTCAATTCAATATCACTAACAAATGAATCCAACAAGTCTACATTTCAATAACATTTATTTCAATACTATGGCATATGACATTTAAAATAAACATTTCTCACCGAAAATAGATGTTCGCACTTGGCATAATTTCGTTGACCTTCCATTATCGCACATAAGCCATGTTGGACCTACATAAACACTATGTTAGTAAAAATCGAGTTGTAATGAAATGAAGCATTACCTTTAGGATTACGAGTAATATTATTGGTTATACACTTGGTTGGCCATGTTGTACTACTTTGTGAACATCATTACCAGTCCTCGTGTAGCTAGCAACTCCGTCTTGTATTCGTGCCAGCTTTACCCCGTCCATGGGCTAGTCGTTTGCCACTGTTGGTACAACATGGTATAAAATTTAGGGTCCTGCCACTCATAGACCCATTGGGTGGGAGGTTGTGCAGGAGCTTTTAGGATGGCGTAATCGTAGTGGCCATATGAACTATAACTCCCTTGCGTTTCAACGACGCTGAATGAGCTGGAGCTATCCTGAGGTGTGTCATAGCTATATGAATGCTACCTTCCCTTGCTTGCAGTAGTTGTCTTCTGTGACTGTAGAGCACCATGAGCGTGAAGTGAGAAGGATGGGGGCACCGTCACTGGACTCACCGCCATCGTTGTCCGTCTTGAAGGTACTGCCATTGGACACTTGGTACGACGGGCTCCGACGGCACCGAGAGTGCTATCAGTCGAGTCATCACTCTCTATGTAATGTTCCTCCTCAGCGGGAAGCTTCCCTTTTCCTTTCGAGAGAGCTCTCCTTTTTGCTTGCTCACTCGTCGTCACTATTTGGTGATTCCTCTTTCCCATGTGACTATCACTTACTGTCTTGTCTGTCCATTCGGGGATGCTTACAGCTCCAATATTATTTCTCAACGAAGTAGGGTCAACCGAGTATGTCACAAGGTGTGATGGGTGGGGGTGTCACTCTCAGTCTCATTGTCCTCCTCGTCAAGTAAGGGGTCAGCTTCATTATCACACAATGTAAGCTCTATAAGGTGTTGTAATGAGTCGTCTTCAGTTGTAGACCTTTGATTTTCTTTGGCTTGAATTCTGAATCGCAATTATAGTTAACGTACACCAACTTATGGAGCTTCTTGTAGGATAGACGGTTGCAAATTTTAGTGTGGATGAACGCGAACGTGCTCCAGTTGCGCTCGCATCTGCTAGAAGAAGCGCAATGCGAAACCAACTGAAACTCAAACTTCTGAAGCGTGGGTGTGTCCGAATCTAACACCCCCCCAATATGCTGCAAGTTAACAAAGAGAACAGTAAGTACGAGATGAAAATACAAGAGTGGCATTACATTTAAGACGATATAAGGAAAATACCGGCGGTTGTTTTGGGATCATATGCCATCCACTCAGTTAGAGCACTCGCGAACGTTCCAACCCTCTTTTTGTACAGATCTGCCTCGTGAAGAGTGTCTATGGCATCCTGAGTATCATCAGCAAGCACTTAAAAAGCATCCTAAAGATCTGACAAACAGGTGTGAGTCATGCCGTATAGCAACTATCTCCCCACCCACATTACAAAATTAATTAGTCCTAATCTGTAACATGCATTACCACCTCCCCACCCACACTACAAAATGCAGAAGTCTACATTATCCACTACCCATATGTTCTTTGCCTTTGCTTAGGTTCATATTTCGTTGAAAGCTATTTGCAAGTTCATATTTCATATTGCAATAAGAAGATCGGTACATATCCAACGAAAATACGTCGATACATATTGCAAGTTCATATTTCATATTGTAATCTATCATATTTCATATTTGCAAGTTCATACTTCATATTCCACCACTTTGAGGAAGTAATCACAATACACAATTTTTTCTACTGCTAATTGGTGCATGCATGCAAGTAAATGCAACATCAAGCACATGTATATAGCTACTGCTTAATTGAAATGCACAATAATCTCATTAATCACACTAACCCTAACCCTCAATCACACTAACCCTAACCCTAATACTCAATTACACTAACCCTAACCTTCAATGTACTGCTATACTATGTAAGGCTGCAATAATACAACCAAATCAAAAATGAAAATAATAATCATAAGATTCACAACATAACATAGTGTACAACATACATTACTACCGAAAATCGCTCGGTTTCACAGGAAAATCGCTCGGTTTTTGGAGAAAATCGCCAAGCCCACCAGGCTTCGATAATCGTTGCTCCTATACCGATTATCGCTCACTTGCCGTCGATTATCGAGCTCAGGCCGGCGATTTTTGTGTCGGCGGCGGTCGGATCTAGCCAGAGCTTCGCAAGCTAGACAGGAGGGTGGAGGACTGACTCAGAAGAGCAATAATTGTGTTCGAACAAAGAGCATCCTGATTAAAAGGTGCTAGGTTTAATTAATGGGCCGGACCGGACTAATGGACCTAAGCACTATGGGCTACAACCCACTGTTGTATTTTTATTGATCTTGTCCATAAATATAAGATTTGCATGTAGATTTAATGTGACATTTCCTTCTATACCCTATTTATTCTTTCTCAAGCATATGCATTTATTCATTACCACTCACACAAAAGTACTATTTCTCATCTTCTAAGACAATTAAGTGGGGATATCTAAGTCATTTTCTCTCATACATTTCTCAATTTAAACGCAACCTTAATCCTTATGCAAAGTTAGAAATACGCCTTATATTTTTTGTACAGAGAGAGTAGATTTCATCAAGTTGCTGGTGACATGCTGGGCTATTTGGAATGCTCGAAGGAAGGCACTCCATGATGTATTCCAAAGCCCGTTGAGTACCTATGGTTTCATTAAGAATTTGTTTTGTCAGATTTGGGAACAGTGGCGGCTAAAGGCTTAAATAGGAGAGTTCATACTTCATAGGCTGAAGCTAAAGGGAAAAAAAACCCAGGAATGGTCTCCACCAGCTGTTGAGTATGTTAAAATCAATGTTTACGCAGCTATTTCTCGCCTAGGCAAAAAGGGTGCCGTTGAAGCTATCTGCAGAGATGAAATAGGGAAATTAATTGCTGCGAGTGCAAGGGTGTGGGAAGATTTAAAAGACCCGGCTTGTTTGGAGGCATTGGGTTGCTGTGAAACATGGCCATGTATAATGAAATTTAGGTTCGTAGTTGTACTTTTAGGAAGATATTGTTCTGGCATGAAAATAGAGAGTCAAACCATGATGCTCATAGGTTAGCTAACAAACTCTAAAAGAGGGACGGTATACATGGCTGGCAGGAACGGTTCTTAGTGTTGAAAGTTAATGTTTTGTCAATAGCCACAAAGATTAAGTTAGTCCTAAATACCCAAATTAAATGCTTTATTGTTTCTCTAGAGACAATCTTTAGAGATGGTTATTGTATAAGCTAGTTTTATTACTTATTCTAGATGATATGGATAAGAGAGAGTAAGTATTGAGCTTTGTTGTTGTACTCGCTCTAATGCGAAAGCAGACTAAATACTTCCTTGTGACATTTTGAGACCAGCTAGCCAAATACTTGGTACTACTACTAACTACCATTCCTCTATTTCGCTTCACGCTGTACACACATGACACATGCACGCACAAGCCTGCTGCCTATCTACACGCACATGTATACACACTCACACCTGCTCACACGAGCATGTACACTATGCCATGGACAAAGCAGTATTCTACAATTAATTGTTGTTGAAGACCAACTTATGCATGTGGTGACCAATCTAATTAAGTCCACCAAAATTACTTAGTCCAAGGGTTAACTAATGATGATACTACTCGATAGGTCTACTTCGATTGAGAACATACGTATTTCCATAAAGATTAATATATTCACTAATCGGATCGACATCAATTAGAGTTACTATATTTCTTTTGACTCCAAATCCGTGGATTGAGCTATACACTTGCATGAAAGTACATTTTAGAACTAGTTCAAGAAATGGTACTATGTTCTGAGGTTTCACTGTAACACTGGACTCCGAATCAAGTATGATTATTTTCATATGGCTGAGCAACTAATAGGACAATCTGGAATTAATCTAGCTTATATATTAGCTTTTACCATGTGTCTAATAGATGGAAAAGTTGCACCAAATCTAATTCTACAAATTCTATTTACAAGAATAGTCCTACTGATAGGTTCGTTTATTATTCAACTAGTTACTTCAGAATTTGATTTAAACTAAGCATTAGATTTTCTCTGTTAATTAATAATCCTAAAATACGGCGTATTACATTTTCAGAGTTCAGACAACGTACTGGTAGCAGTGCAGCAAGATTCACATACCAGCAGCACCAACGAATTACAAACGAACAAAAACGCATATCACCATCTACTTTTTTTACAGGCGATCTGGCATTCTTCGGGGTGGTCAAGCACAGCAAGGCGATTACACTGGAACCCGTCTTCCTCTAAACCGAGTGAGCAACTGCGAAATGTGAATTGGAAACAGCAATAAGAACAAGGGGTTGCCTGTTTGTAAGGTGACTGAAGTTTTCTTAACTCGTATGTTTTTTCTATTGGACTAACATCTAAATTCTAATCATATAGCACATCAATCTCCATACAATCCAATGGTCATAAAAAATGACTTAAAGAAAAATTTTGGCGGCTTAGGACCGTAAGAACAAAGCATGGGGAATAAAGCACAGCTGATGACATAAGAGTTACAAATATTGCCATACCGAAGTCACAAAAGGGTGCTGGAAAATCCAACCGAAGGTGGGGCTCTTTTGCAGGTAAACAGCAGCAGTTGGCCAGAAGCCGCTGTGAAGAGATTCAGCAGCAGTCAGATTACAGTTCCCAAATATTTCTATTTTGTAACGCACATAGCAAATCAACTACCATGTGAATATGTAATCACATGAAAGAACACTAGAGAATTTACCAACCTGAAGAGCACGACGAAGCCATACGACTCCACCATCATTCCTAAGACAGGCCAACCAATAAGGACAAGGGAAAAGCCGATCCCGAAAGAGATCTAACCCTGCGCAATCAGGTGAATCTTGTTAGCTGATAATTGAATTGGAATTGAATGGGTGGGATGTGTGACTGAGCTTTATTGGTACAGAACCTTGTGATTCTTTGGCTTGGTGAAGAATAGCACAGTAGACTTCAGCCCAATGGTTAGTGAGACACCAGACACGAAGAGAATCTGACAACATGAAATGCCTACTTATTAGAAGGACGAAGCTACAGTGAAGTATGAGTGAACTAGGAGGACTAATCTTACATTTCCCATTGCCAGGAACCCCTTGTCAAACAGTATGATGATCCCAAGAAACGAGAAGAAGACCCCAAATCCAGTCAAGCCCAGCCCAATCTCTGTTGGAAAGAAGTGACGAACGGTTGAGCAAGAGTTGAGAGAGGTGCAGATGCATTGTACATCATAGCAAACAAGGCCCCCAATCTTTCGCCAAACGGCTCATAAATTGCGCGAGAAAGAGAGAGGAAGGGATCGAGCAGGTGGTTGTCGAGTCGCGTACTCTTGCGGTCCTTCATCTCGAAGGAAACCATCGCGCCGGCCCGCGCGCGACTCCGCTACTACAGGCGAGCAGCCACCGTCTGCAGCAGCAAAGGAGGAGACAAAGAACCACATCAAGATTGAGATGTTGCAGCGCCAAATTTCGACGAACCGAATCAATCAACCCGAGTGGAAAACCTCGCACACAAGGAAATCAAACAAATCTTTCCGAAACCTCACGAAAACACACACACACACACGCAACAAACTGGAGCCTGGAGGAGAGGAGAAGGTTTCGCGAGCGATCAGAGCACACGCACGCACGTACCTCTCTAACGTAGAACCTAGGATCGCCGAACCGGGAGAACGGTGAACTCAAGGGCGAGGAGCAACTGGCGAGCGACACCGACACGGGACGCCGAGAGCACGCACGCGCGGCGTGCGAGCGACGGGAGCGGCTGGGGACGAGACGAGTCGGCTTCGGAGATTCGAATGGAACTGCCGCTGCGATCCCCGTGTTCTCTTATCGTGGGATCACGAGTCCGCACCGGCGGTTTGGTCGGCGGGGACTCCGAAGCTTCGATCGGACGAGCCCGGTTGGTCCAAACCGGCCGTTGTGTTTGTGTGGTGCTCAGGGCTCGGCCCAAGAAGGCCGCGCTTACAATAGCAAAATCAACTGACTAATAATAAGCTAAAAGTTAATTTGTACAATAACTGTCTCTAAAGGTTGTCTCTAAATATTATGCAATAATTATTTTTTCTCTCTTGTACATAAATAATCTACCTATGCTCCCGTGCAAAGGTGATTACTAAATAAGAGCCAGCTCTCTTCTCTCTCCTCTTTTCTCACTCCTCCACATAGACTAAAGCTGATGTGTACAGGTTAGGAGTCAGCTGACGTGACCTTATTGTATATTCCCTTAGTGCATGTACACATGTGCAGCCGTCCAAAAGCTCATATAACACAGGATTTTAGATGATGTAAGATAGAGAACAAGGAGAGAAAGTTGATGTATGCTATTTAACATACGATCTTATAGGCGAATTTATATTGTGTGTATTGTTCTACAGACAATCTATTAATTATATAAAAAACTGTTACAACAACTATATAGAGATTGTATGAGTTATCTTCAGTTATATACGTAGATGAACAGAGTTGTTTTACATACAGCTATAACATTGTGCAAGACGAATCTTCATCCGGCTACGTGATCGCCTTTTGCTTGCCCCTGAAGTAAAAACAAGTCTTCGGCTTGAGGTTTAGGGTGATGAGGGCATCCAGCCAGTGGTATTCGTACACGTGGAGCTCGTCGCGTCATTCCGGGTGTCCCAACAACAAAATCTTGGTTTTCAAATGACAATTCTCAGGCAGGAACAGAACAATTCGGCTGCCCATAGTGTAGATCTCGTCAGTTGTAACTTATTTCGATTATTTGATCAAGGGAATGAATCAAAAGAAGGCCAGGTGCTAGCTGGAATCAACAATGCAATTTGGCCGTATAGATTTTCTACGACAGGAAGCAGCGCTGGCAATCTGAACGTAGCGTCACATGAATCAGCATTTCAATCCTTTGGCACTGTAATCACTTGTACCCGGGGCATGAAAGGAGGGTTCCAAATCTCGCCGAATTTCGGATACCCTGAAATCTAAAGTATCGAACGAAAAAAAAATTAAGAAAAATTGAAATTACTACAATAACCCAAAATTTAGTTTTTTCTCGCCGAAATTTCGTATTTTTGGCCGGTTTTGAAACTTCTAGGGCCGGATTTGACCAGATTTGGTCCAATAACCCTTAGGAAAGTCATCTCTTATGGAATTTTGTTGAAAAACCGAATTTTTGAGACATTTTAAAATTTTAGTAGAAATACTGTCATATTTTTATAAAATTGTACAAGCTTGATAATGAGCTGAAAATTTTATGGTACTATCTTTAGTAGTTTAGGATCATACATAAAAAATTTAAAAATAATTGAACTTCATTTGTTATCTTTAAAAAATCAAAAACAGAATGAACATAATTGGGATAGTTACATTGTCAGAATTTTATAAATTTTCTTGAGTGTGATTATGATCTAAAATTTTTGTGAGAGATTAATAATTGACTCAGTACTATTATATAAAATTTTCAAAAAAATTCAACTTTGTTTGTTTGGTCAATCAAATCTATGTAAGCATTGAACTTCGTTTGTTATATTATATTTCAAAAATCAAAAAGAGAAAAAACATAAATAGTATTGTGCCTTGTAAGAATTTTATAAATTCACTAGAGTGTGATCATGATTCAAAATTTTTGTGAGATATTAAGAATTTCCTTATCACCCTTATGTAAAATTTTCAAAAATTTTAAACCTTTTTTTATTGCTAAAGCAAATCTATGTATTGATCATGAGACTTTATCAGGACGTAGCACTGTCTGAATTTGTAAAAATTATTTAAGAATGATCATCATCTAAAACTTCTACAAAAACCCTAATGTTACATCAGGACCATCCACAAAAATTTTAACAAATTTTTAACGTGGTTTAGATAATTTTTCATTTTATTCAAGTTTGCCGGTAAGCCTTTTAACAGGGCAGCAGTACTGTTCGAATTTTTAAAAATTTATGAAGCTTGATCATCATCTGAAAATTTTATGAGAACATTAGTGATGCATAATAACCATGCAAAAAAATCAAAGTTTTATAACTTGGTTTGAACCATTTTGCATTCGGTTCAAAATTACGAGTCAGCGTTTTATCAGGACAGTAGCAATGTTTGAAGTTTTAAAAATTCCACAGATTTCAGAATAATCTGAAATTTTTATGGCAATATCATCAATATGTCAATACTCTCCAAAACAAATTTCAAAAATTTTCGACGTTGTTTGACCCAGGGTTTCGGATTTCGGTTTCGGATAAAATACCGTTCATGCCCGGAAAAAGAAATTTCGGCGAAATTCGGTAATTTTGGACAAATCTCGTCCGAAAATTCAAATTCAAAATTTGAATCCGGTTTTTTTTCTACCGGTAAATACCGAATTTCGGCGAGATTGGGCGAGATCTCGCCGAGAATGGGCGAAATTTCGGCCAGTTTGACAAGCCCGAAAATTGGTCCAAAAGATGGAGAAAAATTTTGAAATTTTTTGTGGAGAGTTCTGACGTATTATTAATATTGTCATAAAACTTTCAGATTTTTTTGAATCATGTAAATTTTTTAAAAATTGAAACATTGGTACTGTCGTAATGAAACGCTCACCGGCAATTTTGAACTCAATGAAAAATGGGACAAAGTATGTTATAAATATTTGAAATTTTAATAGCATGATTCTGACATGTGAATAATATTGCCATAAAATTTTCAGTTGTTACTGAAGCTCGAGGAATTTTAAAAATTGGGGAATTCGGTATGCATGAAGTATGAAATTTGCAAAGATTTTGATGAAATTCAAGATTGAGAGTCACAACCAAACAATTAATGTATATTGGCATGACAATTATTAAGAATGTAATAAAATCGATACACACAACAAGTCTTCACATATTTACATATGACAATTAAATGAATGTATGTTTGCATCACATACCTACGAGTAGTAAAACGTCCCCGTGCAAACTCCACCTCGCGTTGTCGACAATGATCTCGTGGTACCTCCTCTCGTGTTGTTGCCTGTATTCCTCCTGTGTCATGTCTCGTGGTAGCCAGCGGACTTCCAATGTTGGTAATGAGACTCCAGTGCATCGTGTTTCTGACCGTGAAGGTACATGACATTGGCGGATGAGTGCCGCGTATGGATCGACATATGGATCATTGTAGTCAAATGGCAAAGAGATGCTCGATCCATCATAACTCGTCAGAATCGCACTCCACCTCGATCCCATCCGCACTCCACCCCGATCCCATCCGCACGGCATTTGACTATACCCGTATGCTCAATCGAATGCCCAAATGGTCGGAGGACTCATTGCTACACCATGATTGAGCACCATCCTGTGGTAGTGCCGCTGGCGGCCCACCCCAAAGACGCGACGTGCCCTTCCCGCCATCGCGGTCTGCGCTAGAGTCACCTCTCGGCGCACCCTGCGTGCGATCCTCCCGCCGGTGATTGTGATTGTGATTGATGGGCGGAGGGAGTACCGTCACTCCGTCCCGTCATCGCCGGAGAGTCTGTCGCAGCTTGAGCTACACCGAGGTGATGCACATTATCGGAAGGTGTTGCCGTGTCGCCCTCATCGCCGGCAATAGGCTCATCATCAATTCGCCTTTTCCTTTTCCTTACCACTGGCTGCCCGATAACTTTTGTAATCCGCCTAAAGCTCCTCGCTAGAGTGTCGTCATCCTCGCGCCGAGAGCACGCTTTCTCTCCCCGTGTGCGTGTCTCCGATGTTCCACTCCGCCTAACTGGGAGGCTCTTCCTCCCGTGGCCAATTAGAAGTAAGGTTAACATTGTTCTCGTGTTTGGACATACATGGTTAAAAGTGGAATGGAAAACAATTGCATTGTTTACTGTTGCCTTATACATCTCTTCCACTGGGATGGAGTCAACCACGAATCTCATTGGGAGGGGTGGGTCGCGCGACCGTCCTCGTCGAGTAGAGGCTCCCAAGAGACTGGATGAGTCGAACCACTCTGCAATTGGGTCATGGCGGGATGCATCGCATCCTCGATCAAAGCGATCCACGTGGTCTTCGCCTTGGGTCCGCGAGTGGATTCATAGTCTCAAGGCGAAGTCGCAGTTGTAGTGCACGAACACGAGCCGTTGGAGCTTCGCATAACTTAAACGGTTTCAGAGCTGCGTGTGCACCAAAGCAAATGTGCTCCAATTGCGTTCACACCCACTCGACGCGCGACCGGGACACCAACCTTAAGGCGAACTTTTGCAATGATGGCGTCTCATTCCCAAGGCCATCCACCATTGAGTCGTGAACAACACGAAGAAAGAAAAGTCGATGAGTGCTACACAACAACATACCAACCAACCTCGTTTATGTACTTACCGCCATTTGGTTATCGACGGCTACTGGTCTCAGGTAAGCCGGGTGGCAAAACGCCCCGCCTAAGACGGTATGTGTCCGCTTCTCAGAGCCTTCACCGCTGTAGCGTCGTCATCACCATAATGCTTAGTGCGATCGAGAGCTCCCATGTATCATGGAGGCCGCATATGTTGTATGAGAACGGGACTTCGGGTCCGGGACGGAGGTCGCAATTGATGAAAAGATTGCATAGTTAGTATAAAAGATGCGAACATTGCATACTTAGCATAATAGAACCGAACATGTTAATTTCACTTACCACTTGCACAAATGTGGTTTCCTTATTTCGCAAATCTCTTTTCCATGACTTGTAGGAATATCCTATATTATTCTCCATGCTCCCGTAAGTTATTGTTGTACTCATTCCGCGCAATTGCGCATCGCATCATTACACCACGATTGTTGGTAACTTGTCTTGATCCGCGAACCTCAACAACTTGTACAAGGGTTCTACGGCCACCACGGTCCACTCCACCCATGTCCGTAAATCCTCGCCCACGAGGTGGTCATATGCGTGCTTGCCCTCCGCCATTTCAAATTTCACCTACTACCTATCCATCAGATGTGTCATCCATCACTGGAACTTTTCCTTTTGTTGAAGAAGCTATCAAGGAAAACAAAGGTCGTCCCAAATCTAGTGGCATTTGGCCTCACCAACTCTCCACCAATATGTTGCCTCATCGCGCATGTAGATTCTTGTGGTTGTATAAAAATCGCAGATTCTCTTGGCCTCGTGCCACAATATCTTTGATACATTCATCCTCGCACACGCCTTTTAGCATAAGATTTACGGTGTGTGCCAAGCAAGGTCGCCATACTATACGAGGGTAATCGCACTCGTAATATCCGTATGCTTTCTTGAAGTTGGCACCATTGTCAAGAACCACCGCACAACATGCTCCACCCCAATCTCCTCGGCCACCACCTTTGTTATCTCGGCTAGTAGGTATTTGTGGTTCGGACCTTAGTGCGAATGAGCAAGCAAGAAGTTAGTACGTGTGGCAATGACGATCATACTGAATAGGAAAAATAAATGAATTTTGTACTGTGGCATTTACGGTCTTATGGAAGAACATCGTCCCATTGCAAAGATACCATGAAGTTGATGATACTCTCATCGTAGGTCCCGTCCTGCATCGCACATCATCAGAACACCAAAGGTGGCCTACCGTCCTCGAACCTCCAAGGTACTTCACAATCTCCCGCTCATTCGCGCCCAAGTACTTACCGCCTATCTCAGATCCTCGTGGTGCACGAACCCCTGGGCCTAGCTCCTGCGTCAGCTTAATTGCAGCTATGACCGCATGCACAAGAGATTAGTACAATCATCACACGACGTGTAACTTACAAACATACAATTGTTTCATACCTGTGAAATACGGCAGCCCACCTTCCTTCCGGGAATTGCATTAGCATGTAACCACTTTGACCATCCCCTCCCTAGCTTCTCCCGCTTCCCCTGCTGGAATGCAGTGTCAATACGAGGTTGCTACGGGGCACTAGCCCGTGCAAGGTCGACATCCATGGAGGCATGGCTTTCCCGTGTCGATTTGGACCGACCGAACATTTTGCTGATAGTCGACTGAATTGAAGACTTCCGCACCACTCCCTTAACCCGATCCTTGCGCCAAACCTTGGCTCCCGAGGTAGGCCTCTTCTTTAGAGGCCTTTATGGCCATTTTAAGTCGCCATCCTCCGTGCCCATGGTGGCCCATTCGGTGCAAGCCTCCTCCGACGCAGCGACCGCCTCGCTTCTCCTTCTTTCTGTCACGGCCACCACGGAGGTCCGCGATCATGGCCTTCCTAATCACTTTAGGCACGTTGGGGCAGGCCTTCACATCACCGGCGCGGCCAGCCAAATGTTCCTTAAGACGGGTCGCCCCTCCACCCTTCATAACATGCGCGCAGTAGTTGCACCTCGACCCGAACCGACAAGCGCCCCGTGGTCCCATACGGTACCCTGAGGCTCCGCCATCACAACGACCTACAGCCTGCATCATTACGAAAAAATGCATGATATATAAGCTTGTATGACCATCACAACGACCTACAGCCTGCAGTCAACATTCTTAACTCACTGATGTTTGCTAAAATGCATGATATATGCCTTTCGTTGTGAGGCTTGCTAATGTACCATACTACCATACAAGTGACTAAGTGAGTAAGTGACATAGTCTTTTGAGTTTTGAAGACATCGACATATGAATTATATCCCAATTCCCACATGAGTACATGCATTGTTAGTTCTTACTAGACTATATCCCACATGAATACATGTCTAAATAAGCAAAAAAATACAACTGACTTAAAATCCAACAAATCAATTTGTTCATACCGATTTTTTGAAGCCCAAATTTCGCCTTTCAAGCCCGAGATTTCACCTTGTAGGTTCGAATCTCGCCCCTAGAGGCCGAGATTTACCTCCCGAGGCTAGGGGTGGCCGGACTTGGCCGGAGATTGGCCGGACTGAGAGGAGCAAGGTGGAGAAGGGTCTTTGCAGGGGAAAGTGAAATGGCAAGAGCCTCTCGGTGGAATGAGCTGTAAATGAACTTCAATGATTGACGATGTATTAAAACCAGTGAGTTGTCAATGTATAAAATGAGTTATTTCACATCTCTAGAACACATGAGCACACATATCTCAGTGGTAAGGCTAAACTCTATCAAACAAGAGGTCACGAGTTCGAATCTTCACAACGACATTTCTTTGCAACTTGTTTTTCCATAGTTCGGAGCATGTAAAAATTACCAAATTTTTTTAACATAGTTGCAATGCATCAATGATGCTGTCATAAAATTTTGAGAAGATGATCAAACATAAAATAATCACAAAAAACATGAAAGTGTTACTTCATAATAGTTTTTTTCCAATAGTTTCAACAATGTAAAAATTACAAAAAAAATTGATACATATTTGGAAAGCATCAATGATCTTGTGATAAAGTTTTGAGATCATGATCAATCACAAAAAAATACCAAAAATATGTGTATGTAGTACATCACTGTTTTCGAACATCACGTCCTTGTACCACATAAAATTTTTATTGACTCATCAAAACTGGTTGAAATTTTTTTAAACTTTTAAAACAGGGTTATGAGAGAATTTTTAAGCTCCCATAAAAATTTTAGGTAATTATCAGACATTAATAAATTTATAAAATTCTAGCAATCACACGCCTCATTTATCCTATTTCGATTTTTATTTTTAAAACATAACAAATGATGTTAAAATATTTTCATAAATTTTATGTATTACCCTACATATCTTATGATACTCCCATAAATTTCTCATAGCATGAAAATGAATTCTCAATTTTTAAAATTCGAGAGTGTTTCACTAAATGCCAAAAAGTCTAAAAATCAACTTTTCAAATATTATCATTGAAGATCACTTCGAGAACTTATTGATATAATTCCTACGATCCGCCAAAAAATCAAATTCGGTTTAAAATTCGAAATCTCATGGTTTTGCCGAAATCTCACTAAAAATTTAAAATTCCAAAATTTATCAGAGTAATTTCAATTTTTTTCCGATTTTTCCATCCCACGGTCTGTGTAAACTCATTGGGTCCGAATCCGAGATTTTGCGAGATTTCACTAATTTCACGGCTTTTGTAACCTTGGTTTGACCCACTTTTTTCCATTGCAAAAAGATCAAAATTTCGGATATTTCACTATTTTTCGACGAATTTCATTTTTTCTCAATACAAAAGGAATCGGATTTGAATTTTGGTTTTTGAATTTCGGACGAGATTTGTCCGAAATACCCGAATATCGCCGAAATTTCAGATTCCAGTCCCGGGCGGTATTTTATCCGAAAACGAAATTTGAATCCTTGCATGAAACAAAACCATTTAGTTTCTTATCTGGCAAGGCCATGATCAGGGTTCAAAATCTCGTTTTGCTTCAAATCTCGTTCATGGTCGGAGAACAAAATCTCGACGAGATTTAGAAATTTTGGACAAATCTCAGACGAAATACAAAAACAAAAATTCAAATCTGAATATTTTTCTACCAAGAAAACTGAAATTTAGGACGGTTTTGTCGATATCTCGTCAAAATTACACCGAGCGAAAAATGGATCAAACGACGTCGAAATTTTTTGAATTTTTTTTAGATTCCTAACACATCAGTGATGTTCCCATGAAAATTTCAGATGATTATCAGATCTGAGGAATTTTTAAAAATTCAAATATTGCTAATGTCCTGATATAAAGTTGACAGGCAAGTTTGAACCGAATGAAAAATGAAACAAACCACGTTAGAAAATTTTGAAATTGTTTGTGCATGGTTGCGATGCATCACTAATGTTCCCATAAAATATTCAGATGATGATCAAGCTTCATGAATTTTTAAAAATTCAGACAGTGCTACTGTGCTGATAAAAGCTTTACAAAAAAAACTTCAACCGAATAAAAAATGGTACAAACCATGTTAGAAAATTTTGAAATTTTTTGTGGATGGTCCTGATTTATCATCAGTGCTTTTATAAAATTTTCATCTGATGATTAAGCTTCAAGAAGTTTCAAAAATTATGAGAATACTACGTCCTCGTAAAAGCCTAATGATCAATATATAGATTTGCTTTAGTAACAAAAAAATATTTAAAATTTTTGAAAATTTTGCATAAGGGTTATAAGGAAATTCTTAAGATCTTACAAAAATTGTGAATCATTATCACACTTCAGTGAATTTATAAAATTCTTACAAGTACAATGTACCATTTATGTTCTTTCTGTTTTTGATTTTTGAAATATAACAAATGAAGTTCAATACATACATAGATTTGATTGAGCAAACAAAAAAAATTGATTTTTTTAAAATTTTATATAATGGTACTGAGTCAATTAGTAAGCTCTCATAAAAATTTCGGATCATGATCGCACTCGAGAAAATTTATAAAATTCTGATAATCTGTCCTAATTATGTTCATTCTGTTTTTGATTTTTCAAAGATAACAAATGAAGTTCAATTATTTTGAAATTTTTTGTGTATGATCCTACACTTCTTAGGATGGTACCATAAATTTTTTAGATCAAGATAAATCACGTACAAATTTTTAAAAATCTGATAGTGTTTCTGAAGTTTTAAAAAAATGTCTTAAAAATTCGTTTTTTCAACAAATTTTCATAGAAGATGACTTTCTTAAGGGCTATTGATCAAATTCGAGATTACTGTAGCAATTTAAAATTTTGATTTTTTTTCTGTCCGACCAACATTTCAAATCTCGTCCACGTCCGGAAACCAAGATCTCGCAAAATTTCGGCGAGATTTTGAACCTTGGCCATGACACGATGTATGTAGCACAGAATGAAAAAAAAAACGTAAAAACGCCTCTCAAACTGCCTGGGTGGCCCAATAAGGCATTAAAAACGCATAATCTTAACTGACAGGCGCAAATTTGCACAATTGTATCATTTACAACCACTCTGGTGAACGTGAGTCTGGTCAACATGAGACTAGAAATAGAAAGACCTTGGTTAGGAGCCCAACATTCAGCCGACACTCAACATAAGTTTAAGCAAGCAGGACTTAGAACAACATCAAAAATATACTATTAAGACCTATCTGATCAGTGCAATGCAACTGTAGAACCCTTATGAGGCAGAGAATACCAGGCAAACACCTACAAATAATCACAGAAGTGATCGAACCTATGTTTCACAAAGTAGTAGTGGTGGTATTCCATAAATCCGGGGATGGTCAAACTACCATGATACAGACAACTAGAAGGCAGTCTAGATTACATCCATTTGCGCCATCAAACACATAATTGAAAAACTGGAACAACCTCCATAGATCATAGGGCTATTTGTTTTTTGTTGCCAGCTGCCTACTGTATCATTCAACAATTATGCATGAATAGACAGTACCAGGTAGGCAAGTACCAGAAAATAGTGCACCCTCAACGAACTATAGTATCCACCGACTAGGGAGTGTATTGAAAACTAAGTAAGCAACATCAATATCCATAGAGGATAGCTAGCTTATAAATGTCATGGCAACAAGCCAACAAACAACATCAATATCCATGTAGGGTAGCTCCATCTTTAGATGTCAAGGCAATAAACAACTCTTTACAAATTTCAACCGATGCGTTGCTCCAAAGGATATCATATTTTTTTTATAAAAAAATCTCTATCCAACGTAGGATAGATATTGGTGAGTTTGAATGTTGTCACTGAATTAACTAAGGATCCACCAAGGCCTGCAAAATCAGTACCCTTTTCAATATAATCAACTCAACTATATGATGTTCATACAACTTTTAAGGACCACTAGCCCATGCATCCTTGACCATTTTGAAATGGGAGCACACGTTGAAATTTCAGCCTTGACAGCTAGCATAAAGCAATAGATGGAAGAAAATGGAAGTTCACAAAGTAGTATTTGGAAAAGTGTACTTTTTAGCTAGCCACACATGACCAACCAGAATTGACATTTTAATTCAAACTATGTATGCAGATGTAACTGCACAGTGCACACTCAGCATTGCAATTTGTTTTTTAATTGAAATGCCAGCTAGGTTATTTTCTCGGATCCTACGCTATCAACTTCATTCGGTCATCCGATAGTAAACCACTATCCCATAAATACCTATTGTAAATTGTAATATACAACAAACTGTACTTTATTAGCTAAATGGGCACGCAAAAAGCCCTTATGGAAGTGTGCCTGTTTGAAAACAATCTTTGGCCTATTTTTAACTAAAAATACATAGTATTTCATTCAATCCAACAGAATGAACCCTACCTAAGAACTAGCGCTAGTCCAAGTGCACAATGTTGAAATGGGCCAAAGCTCACACACAAGCCAAATGAGAACAAAGTAGATACAAAAAGAACAAGAATACTCCTGGCACTAAGGGTCTAATGCTATAAAAATTCAACGGTACTATCACCTTGCAACCTAACAACCAGAACAAATGATCTGATGCAATCATGCATGCACACCTTAAGGGCAAAAAGATGCACCATAGATATCACTTAAATACTGTAGCAAGGTACCAGGTGTCCAGGTTCATGAAAGAAACATCAATTCTTCATCTCAAGCGCATCTCTAATAGTCATAGAGGTACTACTAATCATCAGCAGAGGAACTCATATATAATTTCCAACGAAGCGCCAAAGTAGCAGCAATTCTTGGTGGATCTTAAGAACGGGGCCAACACCTTACTCCTCCGCTGGAGTCGGAGCAGTTGCCGACGGGGCCTCCGAATCCGACGCGCTCGCCTCCACGGGCGCCGCCGGAGCGGCGGCGGTAGCGCGGGACTTGGCGAGTTCGAGGAGGCGGCGGCTGACCTCCTTGGAGTACGCCTGGAGGACCTCGATACCTTCCTCGACGGAGGCCGAAGAGGCGCCGGGGGATTCGGAGGCGGCAGCGAAGGCCTCGGCCTCGACGGCGGCGGCGGCGCGCTCGGCCTCGGGCTCCGGGACGGCGCCGTAGCGCTGGGAGAGGACGCTGGGCGCGGCCAGCGTCTGCACGAGGCGGCGCACCACGGCGTCGCGCGTGCGCTGCGACGGCGGCCAGATGCTGAGCGACGGCAGCAGCGCCTCCGCGGCCTTCGCCGCAGACGCCGGAGGGGCGTCGGTGTTGCCCTCCGGAGGCGCGGGCTGGCTTCCCTCGGCGCCGGCGTTGGGGGCGTCCTCCGCCATGTTGGGGAGACAAAGATCTGTGGCGTGGAGTGGGAGGAGAGAGAGAGAGAGTAGAGGGGAGGAGACGGGGTAGGAGACTAGGAGTGAGCCTAGGACAGGATACTTGGATGCTGCCTGCTGGTTTCAATTTGATTCGGGTCGGTTCGTTTCTTGAAGAGAGGTGGTCACTCAGGCTTTTTCTAAAGAAGAGTAAATTTTACAGAGCTATAATTTTTTTTACAAACAATAGAAAACTACAATTTTTAGTTTTTATTTTACAGAACTATAAATTTTAAAAGAACTTGTTTTACCAAACTATAGATTTCTTATACAAAATATCAGAAAACTATAGATTTTATCTTTATTTCACAAAACTACATATTTTAAAAGAACTTATATCGCAAAACTATGAACTTGTTTCACAAAACTACATGTTTTAAAATTAGTCGTTTCTTGTAAAGGGTCTGATAGTGTAGGCCCACATGGCGGTCTCACACGTCCTTATTTCCTATTTCACTCGCGCGTGACGTTGTCATATAGGCCTAGAGTGTCAGACCAGTTACAAAAAAACGATTAATTCTAAAACATATAGTTTTGTGATACAACTTCTTTTAAAATCTGTATTTTTGTGAAATAAAAATTAAAATCTGCAGTTTTCTGATAATTTGTACAAGAAATATGTAGTTTTGTGAAACAAATTATTCTAAAATCTATAGTTTTGTGAAATAGAAGCTACAATCTATAGTTTTTTTTGATAGTTTGTAAAAAAACCTATAGTTTTGTGAAATTTACTCTTTAGAGAAAAAGAGAGCTTTATCGATCATCGTCATGGGCATATTTGATGTAGCGATTATACACACATGTACACGTATGTATGAAAAAACCATTCTCTTCTGGAGCATCGTATATCAAACTCTATGGTAGTCCTATTCGGCAAACTTGAAACTTGGTAAAGTACTTGCTCCGTCATGAAATACAGGCCGTTGTTGAATCTTTGTTGTCTCTAATATAAAACTTTGACTTTGATTTTCTTTTATCGTAATATAAGAGTAAAAATAACACAACGGTATATATTATGAATATATTCCCCAATACAGTACAATGCTATTTCTTGAGCTGTTAATCCATACACATTTATATATGTAAATTGGTACGGTATAAATCCACATCATCTTATACTTTGTGTGCATGGAAAATAAGGCTTTGTTTTGGGGTTTAAAGTTGGTTTCTACTTCTAAAATGCCACTAAGCTCATTCAAATAGCTCAGCTTTTAAACGGTTTTTAACATAAGTCAAAAGTCATATATAACTAATAAAAGTCAAAAGCTGAAAGTTGGGTACAATCTGCTTTTACAGTTTATTATTGAGAGGAATTAGCTATTTATTAAACGATCTTTTATAAAAAAAACTAGAGCCGATCTTTAGCTAAAAAAACTAAAAAATAGTTTTTTTAAAAAGTTACAGGCCCTTTAAGCTTTTCATGGTTGCATTGCATCTACGGCACATGTCCTCGTCAATCTCAAAACAAACACCACAAATGAAAATGTGCTATATTCCCCGGCCCGAGATAGGCCTAATAGGCCATGGCCCACACCGAACCCCGCGCTGGCCTAATTGTTTGGGAATGGCCTCAAACCCAATAGCCCATTAACTATTTCTAAAACCCAGTGGACCCATCACTCCTGGCCCGTTAGGACTATTGGGCCGGCCTCATGCTGAGCTCTGGAATTTTTTTCTCTTTAATATTTCTTTTTAATTTTTTTTTCAAAACTAGGGTTAGATTTTAGAAATTGCAAAATTAGACGCCGGTCGCTCATATATGGGGCGATCGTCCATGTCTCTCGGGTAACGGCCTAGCTAACTAGAGTAACGGCAATGCCACTTATCGTCCCTTACACGGGCGATCGCTCCATGTAGGGGCGACGAGTGTCTTTTTAAGCGCAATCAGAGTCTCATTCGGGCGAGCCAAGCGCAGAGAAATTAACATTAATTTTTTTTTTGCTATCGCCTCTGTATTGGGCGATTTTTGCCCTACCGTTACTTCGGTTAACTGGGCCATTAGCAGAGGCACATATCGTCCGTATATGAGGTGATCGCTTCATATACGGACGACCGGCGTCTATTTTTGCAAATTCTGAACTCTAACACTTAGTTTTGAAAAAAAGAATTAAAAATAAATAAATAAATAAAAATTTCATGATTTCACAGGAGTGTTTTGGCTTGCGGGCTTAATAAATTGTTGTACAAGTTTCAGACCAAGCCAACTCAACTCGGCTTTCGTGATTTTTCACTTTGCCGATTTCGGAACGCTGCACGAGAACGAGACGGTGAGGGCGACGCAGCAAATCTCCCTGGCGGCGCCGGCCGTACGAAGAAAAACCACCGTCAGTCCAAGAGAGGCCTCCGCCGTCGCCGGCGACCGGGTTCGCTCGCAGGTGCCTCTTCTTCTCTCATGTTCTTCCCCTTCTTCTTCACCCGTTCTCACCGAAACCTGCCCGTCCATTATTAGCGCCGCGTCGCCCAGCTCCTCCCCGTGGCGCCGGCACTTGGTTTCCTGGGCCAAACACCTACTCGGCGACGGCAACTCACTCCTCTAATTCCCCCTCGTTTCGACTCCGCTCTCTCTGGTCTTTACGCTCCCGTCCCGAGGACTCCGCCTCGCGGAGGGCAGGGGCGGCGGCCGCAGCTGCGGCCCAGGACGGCGAGCTAATAGCTTGGGTTTCGCGGATCGTCCCGAAGGGAACCGAGTGGGGACCATGGCCATGGCCATGGCCATGGCCGCGGCGGAGGCGGAGGCGCGGCTTCGGCAGGACAAGTTGAAGAAGTTCGAGGACTTCGTCGACCGCCGGCTCAAGCCCGACCTCGTGAACGCCATCGCCCAGCGCGACAAGGTGTTCCAGCAGCAGAAGACATTGTAAGCTGCTGCTCTTCTTCTCTCCTCGTCTTCCCCCCTTGTTGTAACTGTACTGAGACTTTTTGGTGGCTCGCTTCCAACTGTTCATTTATTTTTGGGAGACGTGTTATCTCTTACTTTATTTTGGAGAATGTTTTATCTCTAACTTGGAATTGGTGAGATTGTGAGATTTCTTGCTGGTTTTTTCGGCGTCTTAAATCAATCTATTGCTGATTGTTCTGATGATGATTCAACTTATTTTTTGGATGGTGGCAGCTTGGATTTGAAGAGGAACATTGAGAATTTGGAGAAGAATGGCGTCACCAGCATGCGATCCATGGTCAATCTAGGCTCAGAGGTGTACATGCAGGCAGAAGTGTAAACCCCGCCCCCTCCCTCCTCTCCCTAACCTAAGAAAACCTGAAGTTCAACTTGTTATGTTTGTCTTTTACCTTCTGGGTTAAGGATAGACATCTGCTAATGAGTTTTTGACATTGCTTTGGCATCTCTGGTATCATTGGGGGTTGGCGGTATGCGCTGTTTAGGGATCAGTAGGTACTACATTACTCAAATCAAATTATGTGGGGTGAGCATTTTAATTGAAGTAGCTTTGTGCTTGATGGAACTTTTGCAGTAGTATAAACATGAAGAAAGTGTATGTGTATGACCTTGTTTTGTTTCCATCTGAAAAATGGAAACAGTGTTGATTGCCCTTGTCAAAAAGGAAAGGTGTTTGCATATGGAAGGCAGTATAATAAGCGAATTAGTTTGGTGTGCACTAAGTAAATTGGGAAGAAGGTCCTTGGTTATTAGACGCAGTATAACAAGCAAGCATGGAACTTTCTGTAATATGTCCTCATGCTGCTTCATTATTTCAACCTCGTTCTGAAGGTTCATTCATTAACAAGATGTTAGCTTAGCATCACAAAGTCGGAATAGTTGCTGAACTTTATTATAAAGTGCTAAAAAAAATTGCTTGTTTGGAACATAGGTGATATATTATTTCTCCTATAGTCAGATTTCTTGAATTGTTGAGATTTAATCGTTTTCCTTATTGTGTGGTGATTTCTACAGGCCGGATACAAAGCTCATTTTTGTGGATATTGGTCTAGGTTTTCATGTGGAATTCACTTGGCAAGAAGCTTTGCAGTTTATATCTGTAAGAGAAGCAAGGTTGGCCAGGTAACTCAATTCCGAATTTCTGATATTTGAATATGAGACCTTGATTTCGTGCAGCATTATTTTTGTGAAAAAGAGTAATGCAAAAGGGATGTTGATGATCTAGGGAAGTTCTTGTGCATGTATTATGCTTGCTGTTCAATATAGTTTGCATAGATAGGATACATTATTTTTTTCCCACGTTATTTTATTTAGTAGGAAATTTAGGTTTTAGTTTGCTTTTTTTTTTCCTATTGAGCAAGAACAAAAAATTTGGAAACAATATTCTTCAGCCTTGTGATGGCTCTTAGGCTTTTTAGATAATTTGGTATTCAGGGTATCTATATGTATCCATTTGTTTTAGTCGGAGCTTGATGCTCACTCAACACTCAGGCATCAAATACAGAAGAGGCGCTCACCTATTTGACATAGCTAGTATGCAATATAGTACAGAGCTGATTTTGGGGTGCTAATGTTACACATCTGATATTATATTCCATAGTGTTACACATCTGATATTATATTCCGTAGACATCCTCAGAAATTTTGTTCAGACCACCTTTTTCACTCTAGCGTTTCTTAGCATCCTAAACTGCTATTATTCATGCAATCATACTTCAGACCGTACAGTGATGATCCCCACTTGTGGCTGTTGATGTTTATGTATTTTCTAAGATGTCTTAAATCTTTTTGTGCTTATTGGCATTGCTATGTCAGCATGGTTATAACACAGGCCCAATTCTGTTGGTATATATTCTGAAAGCATAGCCATTTTAGTCAACTGATAAATTTGCATCGTACTGTGTTTGACTGTAGTCTGTAGAAATTCTGTGTACCCTGTGTGTGGGGGTAGGTAGGCTAGCATGCTTGGTACTAGAGTGACAGTCATTGTTGATGTTGGGAACTTAAGAGGATAATAGGCTGATTTGCTCCTTGCTGCCTGGATCTAATAGAGTAGAAGCATCAACATCTAGTTCTGTAATTGAAGTTAACTGTTAAATGCTTGACTTGCTATATCCTATGTGTTGCCTCAGCTCTTGTAGCCTGACTGGAGATAATCTAGTGCACTTTGAAGTTTCCACTTTAGATCCTAGTTACCGGATTCGCTGTAAACCCCCGCGAATTCCAAACCGGATTCGTCAAACCCGAACTGGTTTAGGGTATGGGATTCGTGTTTGCAGTGGAAATTGGAAAAAAAAAGTGGCGAACCGCGAACCCGGATCCTATACCGCGATTCGGACGAACCACGTTTCTGGTAACTATGCTTTAGATGTATCACCAGTTGTATGGTCTTGTTACTGTTGCTTTGACTGGTGACCAGACTTCCTCAAAAGGTATAGTTGCAAATTTTTCTGGTTACCTTTATCTTGCTATTTACTTACTGAATGACATATTTACATTGATGAATACAATGACAGCTGAAGATAAGCAGATCTTCTGTAGTGTTCAATCATACAATTTTGTGTTTTGAGGTGTAAACTTCTAAGTTTTTTTTTTGCAACATATTTACTTAGATGAATAGGATGCCTTGTTTTGGTTTGATTGCTCTAGTGTCACTATAATAGTAGTGTATTAGCTGAGACTCCTTTCGAGTCTGATCTGGAGCTTGTTTCATTTTATGCTTGAATGCTCTCCTGTTGATATTTTGGGTTCCCTGTGAGTCTGTGACTACATTCATTCATAGGTTGACGTTGTAATTTTCCCTTTTATGCCTGAACATGCTCCTTTTGTTCTTTTGACGCTCCTGACTCCCTGTACTAACATTCATTCACATTTTATTGCTGTAAAATTTCCATGTTTGCAGACAAATAGATGAATTCACACACCTCATCGCAAGTATAAAAGCACAGATCAAGTTGGTGAGTACAACGAACTAGGTGTTTCATTTATGTATTATAGATGATAGGTTGTACCTATGAGGCTATGACATTATCTTCTTAAATTCAGATGTTATTCTGCCCTATTGCTTACCTATTTGCAATTCCACAAGCAGGTATGTGAAGGTATCCGCGAACTCCTCCAGCTACCAGCAGAATGAGAGACCGAGAGTCAAGTACGGAGCCAGCAACGGCGTGGGAATGCTTGGTAGAAGGACGTCTGCGTTTGCCCCTCTCTGCGTGTCATACTGCCAACGAACGTGTAAGATGTACTGCAATTCTGCAAAGGTTGTTTCATTTCACATGATAGTAGAGTCCAATCTAGTGGTAGCTACCTGACTTGAAATCTATAATCACAGGGACCACCCTCTGTAGTTGAATCAGAGGATTTCAAACTAGATACTGACGTGGCCTGAATTGGCTCGTCATATAAGCATGTTTTGCAGTGCTATTGTTTTAACTTCAAAGATCATTCTCATCGACAACAACATACACATCTTATTTTAATTTGAAGATTCCATTACATTGGCGACAACATTCTTGGTGCCCTCAGTTTATTTCAGCCAACATTCTCGAGCGCGGCCTCGCTGGACTCCGCCATCTCGGCGCCGGCGATCTTGACCGCGTGTTTGTGAGCTTGCCGCAGTTGTACTTCCCCTGCTCAGCCACGTACGGGTAGTCCAATTCGGTTGTTATAATCGCGATACTGAATCGGATCGGAGATTTTTTGTAGGATCGTAAATCGTAGGATCGATCTAGAATCTAAGATTATATATGATTCTACCAAAGAAATGTTTTCAAAAATCTACCATGTATTTCAACGTTGCTACATTTTTAATTATACATTTAGAACTTTTGTGTACAAAAATGTAGTGCAAATGAAAGATCATTTGTTATTTATGCAAATTATAATGGACATGATGAAGAGATAAAAGTAAAATTTTATAATTAAAGTGGCATCCACAAGAAATTATTTATAATAAAACAGTAAAATCGGTAGAATAGGTAGCCGTTCTTCAACGCTATCTCTCTTAATACAAGTTGCAAAAATCTTTAAGCAAGCAAAAGAGTAAGTAATCATCATCTACCCTTTATTTATGTTTTAATATTTATATAATTATAAAAAAGAAAAGCACAGGAGCTTCTCTCTTAATTTAACTCGATCGGGAGCAAGCCATTTTCCCCGCATGCCGAACAAACCGAGTCAGTGCGCCACGCACGGTGAGCACGCATGCTGGTTTCTTTCGAAACTGTACGTTAAATAACGTGCACGCATGACAGTCACTGGTCGCCAGCTGGCCAGTGATCAGTGGCGAGCATCACTCACACAATATTCGGTTGCCTCCCGCACTGCGCGACGGCATCTCCGACGAATTGATCCGGATGCCAACAATAGCTCGATCAGAGTGGGCTGCCAGTACAACGCGGTGCAATTGCTCTTGCTTTTTTGCTTTTGGGGCAACATACGCAGATGCGCTAGCGCGCTGGTGTCTACGCTCTTCCTAATGAGTAATGACGAAGGTTTGTGTTGGTGGCTTACGGAGTCTTAATGTAACATCTGGTCAGGTCAGCGATCGACCATCTTTGTGTGCGCTCTTGCACGCGAAGAAGAAGAGATGATCTTTCGAGAGCGTCTGATCAGATTGGGCCTGTTTGGTTGCCTGCATGCCTCTAGTCTGATCCGTACGAGTCATGCGGGTTGATGGGATACATGCTGAGTGGATGCAGGATGATTTGTTTGGTTGCCTGCATGTGTTGAGCCAGGCTGAGTTGAGCAGTTGTTTGATTGGATGCATGAGGGGAGCAGAGGGATGACAGGATGTAAGAGAAGTTGTTTGGTTGGTTGCATCTGGCTGAGGTTGGAGGATGCATGGAATATTCATGATTTTTGGTTTTCACTCCGTTCGGGCTAAGGATTTCATGGGAAACTCGGGCTTGAACACGTTGTTCTCTTCCTCGTCGTCTGGGCTTTTTCCATAGCAATTTTTCCATTAGTTTTTGCCGTGTTTTATCAGGGCTTCTTCTGTTCTCTTCAAAGAATTTCGCATTTCTAACCAAAAAATATGTAACAAAATCTTCGTAGCAGAAACATATCAGGTAATGTTTCTCCAAAGTAATAGCCCAAAAACAAATTGGAGCCCAATTTAGGAACTGCATCAGTCAGTAGAATGGAACATCACGCAATCAAACATATTGTTGCAACAAATCAAATTGTAATACATTACACATCACACGAAACTTAACTCTTCGCAGATTTGCAAGTAACACAAGAAAAGATTCAAACAGGGACCGACAAATATTCGGACACATGAATGCTTTTAACCACGATTTTAACGACAGACCATCAAGATTAACATCCAATCCCCATCCAGCACCCAGTCTTTTTCTCCTCAACACCGTTATTCTTTTCCTCATTAAAGCCGCTATCACCTCTTCCTTTGTAAAGCATCATCATTTTCCTCATCGGAGCCACCATCACCAAATTCCTCAAAGATCGTTGCTACCATCCGAGGTCGCCTTGATATCACCTTCCTCAACACCTTTCTTTGCAAAGACTCAATCGATCCATCATCTCTCGGTTATCTCTCGCTCAGCTTGATAATGTCTCGCTCACCTGGTTTGCCCATAGAAAAGAAAAATGAGGAGTATGAAAGATCCGATCGAGCAAAGGTGATTATAACCGAGTCAAGTATAAATATTCTTTCTAGCATGCAAGCCTACTGGTTCATCAATACTGATTCTTGAGAAAGTTGAAAAGAACTTCATCAATACAGATCCATCAAGTAAGCTTTGGATGAGAAGAAAGAAACTTCATTAATACAGATTCTTTGAGAAAGTTGAAAAGAACTTCATCAATACACAGATTGGTGTGTATAAGAAAATTAGTGTCTTGTGAGAAATTATAAACACAGCAAATCCCCCATGCCTTTATCCAAGCACTTGATTTGTGATCAAATGGCTCAGCTAAGCGTGTGCATTTGCAGTTCAAAGGCAGTGGATCTAAATCCTTCTGGATCCTAGCCTCTGCTTCACTTACAGTCCTTCTTTGATTAAGATGGGTGCCAGAAACCTCAACACCAATGTGCTCGGTTATGGCCCTAGCAACTTGATTAAGATGGACTTCTTTGAAGCCTTTGTCAGTCTTAACCCCTTGCCCGATGATCTCGATCAATCGACGAAGCATGAAACTTGACATATGGCTAGTCCAGCGCAGCGCTTGCCTACCTCCTACATCATCACCCAAGTCAGCCATCCTCCTAATGCATAAATAAGAGCAAGTATATGTTAGGCAAGTATGTCACCCAAGTCAGCCAAGTACAAGTTACCCAAGTCACCCAAGACAGCTAAATATAAGTAAGTCAGAGAATGTAGAAGTCAAGTAAGTCATGAAAATCGATAATAAGAGATTGTAGAAATCTGATCATCATAGCAAGCAACCATTAGTCTCAGCTCAGGATGCATAATTCAAATGTTCATGATGCAATTTAACTAGTGCAACACCATCATAGTAACATATAACACCATACATCATATATGGGAGGACCCCCTATTCTGCCACATAAGATTAGCCCAGTTGTCCCTCTTCTGAGCCCATGTTCCATTATCTTGTGCAAGGTCATTGTGGCGTCCACATCAACAGGTTTGGAATCCATGTGGACTCCGGTGGATACACTCATCCATTCCATAACCCAAGATCCAATTGTGCAGGATAGCACATGCAAGGACTAGCTTCACTTGAGTCGTGTATGGGTGGAAAGGTTTGTTGTAAACAATCTTGAACCGGTTCTTGAACGTGCCGAAGGCCCTTTCAACCGATACTCTAAGACTGGAGTGACGTAGGTTGAACAACTCTTTCTTGTTTTGAGGGTAATTTCTTCCACCATATTCCCTCAAGTGGTATCGAGTGGCTCGGTATGGTGGAAGAAAGCCCGGACGAACAGCATATCCAGCATCCACGAGGTAGAATTTTCCTACCAAAAACATAAGTACCATTACTATTATGAACTTTAATGTTACCAATACAAATTTGAAACCAACAATATGCTCTAGGTCAATATCTATTTACCTAGTGGGACCACAAGGCCATCATCTCTCTCTAATGCATCTGCAAGTATTAGTGCATCATAGGCCGACCCCTCCCACCCAGCAAGGACATAGGTAAACCTAAGATCGAAGTCAACGACAGCCATGATATTTTGGGTAGTAGTGCCCTTCCTACCCCTAAATGCCGCAGATATTGATTGTGGGACTCTTGCAAGCACATGGGTTCCATCAATTGCCCCAATGCAATCCTATTAAAGATAGAAAATAGATTGATTTATTACTGCAATTAACTTCTCAAAATTTTGGGTATTAACTAAATTTAAGGTTAAGTCATTTTACCTTGAAGTAAGGGTACCACCTTCTACTGTTAAGGATTTTAGGGTGCACATCATTTGAGGGTGGCGGATCATCTCATTGCAAGAACTCACCAATAGCGCATAAAACCTCATGAAAGTACCGGTGATGGTTTCTATTGACCTCAAGATAGGTCGCAGAGCCCTAAACCTATGATTGTGGCCAACAACTAGAAGAAACATGGCGACTTGTTCCTCAACATAGCAATGAATGGTGTCTCGCAGCATTTGCCTTTCACAAAACAAACTACATAGCTGAAAAAGGGAGCTCTCCTCATCCTAAGCTGCTCCAAGCAATGGATATCATCTGAATGGTATATCCACCTTAGGTTCGATTGCCTAGCTATGTCCCTTTCTACCATAGGACCATAGGTGATGCATGGACTACGTTCCCTAGCTCTTCGTAGGATGCAAAGCATGTAGGCACACATGACAACCACTAGACCAGCACTTCTAACGATTAGCTTATGACGTTAACGTGCCAATTCATCCATCTATTTAGAAAACACAATGTCATAGTATCAGTAAAATATCAAAGCACAACAGAGAAGGTGATATTAAATGATGAATACGAACTTTGATGATACACTGAAAAGGCTATGTACATGGTTGCTGATAGCAGATCCAATGACCAAAAAGGATAAAGATCCACGTCATAAGATAAATGCAATGAGTTTTGTTAAATACTAATTGAAATCTATGCAATTGTGCACCATGAAAACAAATAAACAGAATATTGCAGACACAATTTTTTAGTCAAGACCACCAGAATTGGAAATCCAATGTAAAAAAGCATGAAAGTCGGTTATACAAACAAAACCAAATTCTAAGGGTACAAAACCAGTAGGGATTAATGAACCAAACAAAACCACCCTAGGTTACAAAACTAGTACGATTTAGTTAACCATCGATTGGATCGTCAGGGTGGAAAGAACAACAACAACAGAAGATCATTGGCTTTGTTCTACTCTCCGAATGAGAGACACGATTTGGATACAAGAACATGAACTTTTACTATTACAACAGAAGAAATAGTAATGTATATTCTAGTAACATTGAAAGAGTATTATTAGGATGCTAGCACTCTGACGCGTAACGTCTCTGCTCCGTACATGTGGATAATTGCATAAATTTTCATCTTGCCACCACCGCATCAAGAATTTGGGTTATGATGAATTGCATGAAAACTTTTAAATATGGCTGTGCATGAGCCTTTAAGCCATCAATCCATCTCTACCCCCACGCAAATCGTAGTATCGATCGATTAATCAAAAACCACCTCCTTAGAAAAAACCTCTCAACAAAAAATGAGAACAGATCTATTCATGCTTACAACTGACCACAAGTATTAGTGGATCGTTAGGGTGGAAAGAACAACAACAACAGAAGATCATTGGCTTTGTTCTATTCTCCGAATGAGAGACACGATTTGGATACAAGAACATGAACTTTTCTTTATAAATGAAGAAATAGTAATATATATTCTAGTAACATTGAAAGAGTATTATTAGGATGCTAGCACTCTGACGCGTAACGTCTCTGCTCCGTACATGTGCAGCTAATCAGTTACATTAGTAAGCCTCATTACTAGTGACTATATTTCTTTACCATTATTATTTGACTCATTCAAATTAACAAAAGCCATTGTAACCCATCATGTATCAACTCATACAAGCAACCAAATAAACAACTCGAGATGAGCTCATCCACCTGTACCATCCCATCCACAAGATGTTAACACATGATGTCATCTCAACTCAGGACATACAAAACATAAGTTGCTATACTTTCTTGAAAACAAGACTTAGATAAGGTTAAGACATGCAACTATATTCACACTGAAATATATGCATTTGTTGATTTTAATAAATACAATAAAAGAAAGTTGTAAATTTGCTCATTTGTTTTGCCTATTTTGTTTCCTTCACCAATGAACAAAGATTCAATGTAGTGTTGAAAAGCATGATGACCTTGGAGTAAGGCAAGTATCGCTTGTTACGGGATGAAAACAACTAAATATGCCCCATTAATGAAACAACAAAATCATATTCGAAGCACAAAGAAATTTCACATGTTTTGTTCTAGTTAAGGATCTCAAAGAAATAAGTGCCAATATGAGTATTAAAAATGCTTAGAAGTGTCAATAATAAAAAGTAACATAATACTTGAAAAATAATAGTTCTGCAGCAAAATTACGTCCAATTATATCCAGTTTTGTGCTCTTCACAATTGCAAAACAGGCAAAATGAACCAGATCTAGAGGTGTCGTATGTTTGTAAACGTGACACAAGAGGGAGGGGACGCGGGCCGTCTTACGGGCCTACGTCCGAGAGAGAAAGAGTAGACACGAGGGTTTATACAGGTTCGGGCGCTTAAGTAGGCACCCTACTCCTGTCGGTGTGTTCCCCGGGGGGAGTAGGGAGGAGGCTCCTGGTCCAGGCTCCCGAGGGACACACCAGTAGTTTAGTTTTTGTATTCAATCAGCGTCCCCTCCAAGCGTGGGTTACAGGGGGGTTTTATAGGCGCCTAGCCTGTTACACAAAGTACCATCCTACCCTTACTACAAAAACTCAACCGAGGGCATCCTGGTCATTCCCGGGTGAAGGTAGTGGATCCCACGTCATCGCTTCGTAGGGGCAGGCCTCTGACTCCGGGACCCCACATGGTGTCTCCCGTAGACGCCTGCGAGATAGGAGGGTACCTCCCGTGGACGCCCGCGGAGTAGGTGGGTGCCTCCCGTAGACGCCCGCGGGGTAGGAGGGTGCCTCCCGTAGACGCCCATGGGTAGGTGGGGCGCCCCGTGAACGCCTCCTTTTCTCCAACATCGCGCGGGGGCTTGCCAAGTGCCCTGTGGCCAGGGACCCTTGACTAGTGCCCTATGGCTGGGGCCCTTGCCCAGCGCCCTGCGGTCGGGAGGCTTGGCGAGTTCCCTGTGGCTGGGGCCCTGGCCTCGGTCGGAGGGACATGCTTGTGAGGGTATAAGGGAACTTCCCCTCAACACTAAGACATTCCCCCCGAGCATTGGTGTGTTGCTCCCCAACACCAGCCCCCCTGCCCGTTGAGTCTCCCTTCGGGTGTCCAAGGGGCAAAGAGAGGATTGGCGAGTGGCCTCACCAGGTGACTAATTGCCGGGGCCACTTTTGGCTTTTGTGCCTTACACCAATCGCAAAGGCATATCTTGGGGGCTTTCTGACCCCTTCTAGAGCCTAAGCATTTTAAATGCCATAATTGCTCGTTTTGGAGCAATCACAGGGGCATGCACCCGGTTGGCACATCGCACGTTTCATGGGCATGTGATGGAATGAGCGCGAGGGCCAGTGCCCGGTGTGTGGCCGCACGTCCGAGGGGCATGTGCTAAGTGGGGCGCAGGGGCATGCGCCCGCGGGTGGCCGCACATCCCAGAAGCGTGTGCGGGAATGGGCGCAGGGGCATGCGCCCGGTGGCTACACGCCCCAGGAGGACGCGCTGGAACGGGCGCAGGGGCATACGCCCGGTGGCCGCACGTCAGACGGGAACAGGGGCATGCGCCTGGTGGCCGCGCGTCCGAAGCACGCGATGTAACGGGCGCAGGGGTGTGCGCCTGGTGGCCGCGTGTCAGGAGCACGCGATGGAACGGGCACAGGGGCATGAGCCCGGTGGCCGCACGTCCCAAAAGCAAGCGATAAGGCCGGCGCCTGTACACCGCTTTTTGTCCAAAGTGCCGAGTCTATCAACCGGTTCCTGCTCTTGCCTATTTAGAGCGTAGGTCCCGGTTAGTCTCGAGTCTCGATGACGCTAGCAAAAGGGGGCGCTGCCGTCCCCTGCCCGAGCGGGAATCCAATTCGCCGGCCCGAGGAGCTATGACGGCGCGCGCCGCGGGGGCTGTCGTCGTGCGGGAAGTTTGCGTGGCCGCGTGAGGGAGGTGCTGTCGCCACAAAGCCGAGTTGGTTCGACCGCCATTGCGCGGAAGAAAAACAGGTGGCTGCACAAGGCGCCGAGCGGTTCTCACCGCTTCCGTGTGCGAGGGGGCTAGCATTGAACAGGGTTGGCGCTGCTGTCGCCGGGCCTCGCAGGGGGAAGGCAGTGCCGCCTGTGGTAGGAGGTGTCATCGTCGCCAATTGAGGGGCGATTGCGGGAGGCGAGCGCCACCGCCCATCGAGTCGAGGTGGGTACACCGTCGCCGAGCAAGAAGGGGGGTTGGCCGTGCGGGGCAAGGTCCACCGGCGACGCATCAACCCGGCCTTGCCTTGATTGGGCGGGGAGAGGACCCTGCGACAGGTGGCAAGAATCGCAGTCACCGCCAAATCGGAAGGTAGCCACGAGACCACCGGGTCGAGCCCGTGACGGCGCCGTTGGGCGAAGAAGAGGGCTCGACCGTGAGGGGCAGGGTCCATCAGCGACGTGCCACGTTGGCCTTGCCTCAACCGGGTGGGGAGAAGACCCTGCCGCAAGTAGCGAGGGTTGCCGTCGCCGCCACGCCGGAAGGCAGGTACAAGGCCGCCGGGTCGAGCTTGTGGTGGCGCCGCTGGGCGAAGAAGGGGGCTCGGCCGTGAGGGGCTGGGGCCTCCAGCGGCGTGCTACGCTGGCCTTGCCTCGACCGGGCGGAGAGAAGACCTTGCCGCAGGTAGCAGGGGTCGCCGTCGCCTCCATGCCGGAAGGTAACCACAAAACTGCCGTTTGGTGAAGAAACAGCAGCAGTGTCCAGCTTCTTTCCATCGTCTTTGTTGGTAGCGGTTGAGCCACGGTTGCACTTTTGCATTTTATTTGACTGGTTCTTTGCCTCCGCTAGCTTGATTACTGGTTGTGCCGGGAGGTAGCAAGGTGTATAAAAAGGGTTGGCCTGCCCTTTTGAGATAGAAAGGAAAAACCCCAATAGCACAGTCTTGCAGAAGCAGGTTGAACACATCCATCGGAGAGGCCCTTCCTCCTTTTCAGGTCCCTGCGGCTTTGAGGGCTCGTCGTGCTTCCATGGGTAAGATCGCAGACCCTATGACATCTCACGACTCCTTTTGTTGGTTCCTTGCAGTTTGGCCATGCTAAAAAAGGGGTTCCCATTGTGACTTGCAGGTGACCGCCCCCGCGACGCTCTCGCCAAGGGCAAGGGCAAGGCGGATGAGATCACCCCCGCCAAAGGGAAAAACAAGAGCAACCCTCATCGCAGAGAGGACCACCTTGCGGGAGACGTGGACATGATGGGTCCTGTCGGTTCTGCCGTTGGCACGGACCCTACGGCCGATGGAGGGCTGGTCCTGGAGGAAGCGAAAGTGGGTCTCGGACCGTCGGAGCTCACCGACGGTGAGAAGCTCTCCCTCATTCGGAAGGGGAGTCGCCTTAATCCTGGGGACGTGGACTTTCCCGCGCTGGGGGAGAGCCCTAACCCTCCGTCGGGGTACGTTGTGGCTCTCAAGGCTTGGGTGGATGTTGGCTTTGGACTCCCGATGCACCCTTCATCAAGAGGTATACCCAGGCGCTTGGGGTGGAGCTCTCCCACCTTAGCCCGAACCTCTTTGTTCGGCTGAGGATCTTCTTATGGCTATGTGAGACAGCCATCCCAGGGTCGCCCATGGAGCCGTCCGTCGCCTTGTTTGACTACTTTTTTCGCTCCCAGCGAGGGGACTCTAGGAGAGGACCCCTGGGGTCCATCTATACTACCCTACGGCATGAGGACGAGTTCCCCGTGCACGCCTTGAAGGAGTGTTGGCCCTCAGCCACGAAGAAATGGTTTTACTTGAAGGCCGAGGACTTTGTCTATACTGGGTCTCACCCGGCCCTGACCACCCGGACGTACCCCGAGATGGGCCGTCTCACCGATGACGACTGGAAGCTACGCAACGCCATCCGGGAGGTACGCACGAGGAAAGGCGCCCGTGACCTGATGGAGGAGATGACCCTCCTCAACCTTAGCACCCTTGTTCAGCGTGCTAGGTTGGGGTTCCACGGTGGCCTTCACCCTGGCATTGGGAAGGGTAAGGGCCTTTGAGCTTCCTTTGCTTTTCTTTGACGCTTCATCCCTTCACATCTCATGGTTTGCTTTCTATATGCAGTTCGCCCCCTGGAAGCAGCAAGAGAGGAGGCTGAGTCGATTCTGGGAAGGTGGTGCATGTCTGAGGCACGAGGTTACAAGGACGAGGGCATCCCCATGGAGGGAAGGAACTCCGTGGTCGGGCGCTTGGCCCACGCCTCCCCACGGGTGACCCGTTGCTGCACTCAGCTAAACGGAAAGGGCCAGGCCGCAGCTACGGGAGAGGGCCTGACTCGCCGCAAAGCGCGCCAAGAGAGCCGTCGGGGCGCGCGTTAGTGGCACCTCTCAGCAGGGCGCTGCCCCTCTGTCTCGCGCCACGAGTGAGAGGTGCCTTCTCCGGGCGAAGCCCCGAAGGCCCCCGCCATCTTTCGCCCCTGGGGGAAAGGCGCTAGGGGTCATGAGAAGAAGAGGGCGTCCATCGGGGAGTGCATCGGCCCCTCCAACAGGCAGGTGAGCAGGCGTTCGCCCTCACCTTCCTCGTCCACGACATCCAGCTCTTCCAGTGAGCTGCGCTGGGACGAGCCGAGGAGCTCTGCTGGCGGCAAAGCAGCTTGCCCGGGAGATTGAAGGGCTCCTGGGCATTGAGACCGAGGGCCCGGTCACCTCCCCGGCCAAGGCCGTAGCAGGGGAGGAAGTTGGGTATACCTACCTCGACGATATTGAGTCTTTTTTTCGCTTTCCAGGAGGTATGTGTCCATGATCTTTATAAGATGTCACGGAGCTTAGATGTTCTCTTAACACACCTAACTTACTCTCCTTCTCTTTTGTAGACCCAGAGGAGCACGAGATGCCATCTACGGTGGAGTCCCCCACACCTGCTGTGCCTCCAGGGGCTCCAGCGGAGAATGTGGCTACCCCATGCTCACCCATGCAAGCGGCGCCATCGCAGGGTGGTCAGGGCGGTTCCTCCAGTGCCCTTCCCGAGTACGCCATACCTCATACGTTGGATGCGGAGGCGATCGAGACGACTCGCCTCTTGGTGACAGAGCGGGTGCAAAGGTATATGGCAGACTTGGTGCCTGATGATCCCGGGAGGTTCTTGGAGGTGTTGAAGGAGAAGTTAGCAACCACAGTGACCCTCCAGTACCAGGTACCGTGAGCCTTCATTTTTCCATGTGTTTCCCTAAGCTCTCAGGATTCTCATGCATGGCTTGCTTTGATATTTCTTCCTTACACCCTTTTGCAGGCTACAGCGATGAGCAGTGTTCTCTTCGACAGAGTCCCGGGAATAGTCAAGGAGATGCTAGCAGCCACCCCACCGCGTCGTCCTGAGGACGATCCAAAGGCCCTCAAGCGGGCCTGGCTACAGGCCCAAGAGGGCCAGAGGGCAGTGGAGGACAAACTTACTAAGGCGGAGACTGAGCTGGAGAAGTCCCGACAGCGAATCAAGGACTTGGAGGCTAACTTGGAGAGGTCTCACGTGGTGATTCGGGCCGTGGGGGCAGACCGCGACGCCCATGAACAAAGGTATGAAGCGGACCGGAAGACTATGGCTATATCTCTCATGAATCTTGTCGTACTGGTCCAGGTCACTTTAAGGGAGCTTGGGGCCAGAGTGGAGGATCTCCCAACTCCCTCTGAGGATTGGGAGGAGTGGGCTGGCATCCTATGGGGCCGCGTCAGTCTCCTTGCCAGAGCGAGCGATGACAAGGGCAAGGCCTTTGCCAAAGTCGCCTTGGCGCGGAGTTGCGACCATCTCCGCCTCTCGACATCTGCGGGCAAGGAGGCCATCCTCACTGCGCTTCGAGGGATGTACTCCCAGGAGGTGCGTCGGAGCACTCGTGAGGGTAGCTCCACCTGGGGATCCCTAGTGGGAGGCTTCGTGGACAGCCTCACAAGGGTTCCCCGCGGGACCGGACCCCGGGCGACAGGGGAGGGCCCGAGCTCAGAGCATGTATGACTTCCATTGGAGTGTGCTTGATGTATTTTGCTAAGTAGCTAGGTGACTCATGCTTACTGTACTGGAACCCTTAACTTGCAAGGTGTAGCACTCCTTTAAGTGATAGACGTATCTTCACTTGTAGTATTCATGATGGTCGGCTGGGACATGCTCCCTTCATTTTGTATGGACTCATTTCGAGGTTATGATATGAATGACTTATGACTTTTGCCATACTTTGTTTTAGGATGTGCCCTGGAGGGCAGTTGGTATCTGCTATAAGCGAAGTGCACAAAGGGCTCGAGCGCCACGCCGATTATGCCCGCCAAAGAAGGTTTGCCGCAGGACCGGGCGACTTCATGGGGGCATGATCGTGCCTTGGGTCCCTGGAGGGATCCAAAGCGCATGCGCCCCGCCGGAGGGTCATTTAGTTACTTCTCCCCAAGCGGGAGAAAGCAATTCCTGTTGTGCTATGTATGACGGGGGCGAGACCCCGCGCCATTAGACAGTGCGGGAGTGTTTCCCTCCTCACGCGACAGTGAGGGGGACTTGGTCCCCGCGTCGCTTTTGGGTGACTTTAGTCTTGTCTTGGCCCTCGGGCCATTTAGAGGCACCGGTTCATAAGGCCTTATTTAGGAGGCCAAGCGTTCTAGCTTACGACACAGCCCTGTAGGAGCGTCGCGAGTTGTTTACTCAGCCTTGCTAAGAGGCTTAGGCATGTGCCCACCGGGAAGGGGATGTCTCCCGGACAACGTTCCTTGCAATAAGAAAGGTTTCTGTTGCTTCCCATAGAGGGTACAAAATGGTGACCCGGGGGTCGTTTCGGCTTATCGCCAGGGGTCCATGGAGGACTAAGCCATGGAGCACCCTAAGACTTAGGCAAGACGCCTCAAGTCGTCGCCCGCTCCCTGGGTCCAGCAGGGAGAGGGCCGCCCGAGGGGGATACAGAATGTCCAGGCCGCTCGGGGCTTTTTCAGGGGTAGGCCTCGGAGGCCATGCGCCCTGGAACTCGTCCCAAGGGGGCACGAGGTTCTAGCCTATCCCCCACAGCTACGTGAGGGGGATGGGTTCTTAAAGACTACCACACAAGCGATAGAAGACATGCAAAACTTAACTTGATACTTCATTGATGGCCTTAGAAGGGTTTACATCAATATAAGGTAAGTGCCAATACGGCTTACAAAAAAGCTTAAATGTAAAACTTCTTGAGCTTGTCAGCATTCCACGCATGCTTGAGTGTCTTGTCTTCCATAGTAGAGAGGTGGTAAGCCCCTGAGCCCAAGACCGCTAAGACGCGGTAGGGTCCCTCCCACTTGGGGTGGAGCTTACCTTGGGCTCCCGGGTCGGTGACCCTTTTTAGCACCAAGTCCCCCAGGAGGAAGGTCCTTTCTCGCACCCGTTTGTTGTAGAAACGAGCGACTTCTCATTCGTATACCGCCACCACCGCATGCTTGTAGCCCCCCTTGGCCGGCGGGAATGGCCCGAGCAGGTCCATGCCCCACCGGGCAAAAGGCCAAGTTATCGAAATCTGGTGCAGAGGTGCAGCGGGGGAGTGGTGAGTCGATGCCATCCTTTGGCAACCTTTGCATGTCTTGAGGGCTTCCATGGCGTCTTGTACCATTGTAGGCCAATAGAAACCCTGCCTTAGCGCCTTTCCCGCAGTTGCTCTAGGTGCAAGGTGTGAGCCACAAAGGCCTTCATGCACCTCCCGCAGAAGTGAGATCCCCTCTTCTTTTGGGAGGCACCTGAGCAGTGCGGAAGCCCCTTTCTTGTAGAGTATCCCATTGAGGAGTACATAGGATCTAGCTTTCGCGAAGAGTCTTCGGTCTGCAGTGCTATCCTCCATCTCTGTTTTTCCTTGGATGCACTCCCTGATTGGGGTCATCCACGTTGCGGGTGGTGCTGGGATCTCACTGACCATCAGGAGTTGTTCAGGACCTTCTTTCCCATTAGGGTCTTCCTTGATGGATGGTGTGTCAAGCACCTCGAGGAAGACCTCCGGTGGGAGTGGCTCTTGGGAGCTTGCTGCTCGGGCCAAACGGTCCGCCCGGTGATTGTCTCCACGGGGAATGCGGCGAGCTTCCATCCCCAAGAAGTATCGTTCCATTCTGCGTACTTCGTCGAGGTAGCTGGCCATCTTGGAGTCAAGGCATTGATAGGACTTGTCCATCTGATTGACAACTAGTTGGGAATCTCCCAGGATTAGGAGGCGTCGGACCCCCATAGCCTTTGCGAGGCGAAGCCCCAAAAGGAGAGTCTCGTACTCCGCCATGTTGTTGGTGGGATTGAAAGAGAGGCGCGCGCGATTCCAAAGGCCTTCCCTCGTGGCTCACGAAAACAACCCCGGCCCCTCAACTGTTTAGGCGTTTGGAGCCATCAAAGAAGAGGGTCCAGTGGGGGTCAGGCGGAGTGGTACGCTCTGCTACCTCATCTGGGACTTGTGGGTTTGTCCATTCCGCCACAAAGTCTGCGAGGACCTGGGACTTGATGGTGGTTCTTCCAACAAGCTTGAGGGAGAAAGGCGCTAGCTCGGTTGCCCACTTGGCTATTCTTCCGGTTGCCTCTTTGTTGCCCATTACCTCGGCTAGTGGATAGCCAGTAGGGACCATGATGGAGTGCCCGAGGAAGTAGTGTCGAAGCTTCCGCGACGCCATGAGGAGTGCGTAGCATATCTTCTCCACTTCCGTGTACCTTGTCTTTGCGCCTGTGAAGGCCTCGCTGACGTAGTACACGGGTCGCTGGACCCCGTCCCTCTCCCTGATCAGGACTGCACTCGCGGCGACTAGAGATGGCAATGGGGCCCCGATCCCCGTTTCCCCGCGGGGAATTCCTCTATTAGGGGACGGGGACGGAGAAATCTTCTCCCCGCGGGGAGCTAATCGGGGAAATTATTGCCCCGTCGGGGATGACGGGGCTGGGGACGTTCCATAATCCCCCGTCCCCGTTCCCCGTCCCCGTCCCCATTTAACTCTGACAAGTGGGCCTGTACATAGAAAACCCTAGATCCAAGTTTTCCCAGTCCTTCGAGTGTTCCCCATTTCCCATTCCTCTGGCTGGCGGCTGCACTTCTCCCGTTCTTCGATTCTCCCAGCGCGCAGCAGCCACTCCGGTTCTTCCCAGCGGCCAGCGGTGTGGCGGCTGCACTTCTTCTCCAGTTCTCCGATACTTCTCCCGTTCTCCGATTCTTCCCAATGGCTGGTGTGGCGGCCGCACTTCTCGGTTCTCCGTTCTCCGATTCTTCCCAGTGGCGCCAGCCAGCAGCCCACTCCGCCTCTCCTAACGCGCAGACCACTCCGACCGCTCCTGTGTCCCAGCGCTCATCGCTTCGACCTTGGACGCCAATACGAGCGATCCTCCTCCACGGCCTACAAACTCAAGGTCAAGATTCACACCAACAAACCCAAGGTTAGATCTAGAAAGTATATTTACATTGCTATCATCCATGATCTAGAAAGATGATCCGCCATGATTTAGTTAGAGGTCATGAAGTTTGCAGAGGAAAATTCTCAGAGTGACAAGCCCCGAACGAGGTTGTGTGGTCGCTCACTTGATCGATGCGTAGTCGATAATTTTTCACCCAATGCTTGTTCGCATTTATTTCAGTTCATATATTTGCTTCTGGGCACCTTTGTGAACAGCTTGTTACAACTTACAAGCAAGGTTTACAGAAAATAGTGCCATAGTTCTTGGTTGATGATTACTGGCGTCAATTGGTCCACTACAAGGCCTGAAAGTTTTGTCAAAGTCTACGGTAGCAGCTCAGGTGGTATAATCATCGAAGGAACTGTCAGATGGAGGCCATTTAGACCTACGGGTTTTTGCCATCTATATTTACATCATCATTTAACTTGTAATGAAAGGTCGTAGTTTCATCTAAGACTAATGTCAAAACCTGTCAGCATACTAAATACATGTCTACCCAATTACACGTCTGTAAATTGTTGGTTCTAAAAAACTGTGTGGTTGTGAAATAGTTAAGCTTTCTTAGGTCGTGTTTTGTTGTGTCATTGGATGGCACGCTATAGAAACAGTAAAGCAGATTTTGCAATTGTCAAGATCGCAAGAAGTTTAATTTATTGACCTTAGTTGGCCTGTTGCTTGGGGATTTTTGGGCGATGTTTGTTTCGGGTCGGTGGCTGTTGGGATCTCGGGTTTGGTGCTTCGAATTGCATCAAAATTTGATCTTGGTGGGTATTTCTCGGTTTCTGGGATCTCTTCTGTTGGTTGGAGGGCTCTGTGCGTAATTGCAAAAAATGCAATATTTCCTTCTATTGTGATGGCTTCGGTTTAGTAGGATCTTGGTGTTGGTGATTTTAGATTTTTTGTAGCACATTTAAAATTTGATCGGGTCTTATTCCAAATCGGCATTGCGAAAAGTGGTTTAGATTAAATCTGATATCTACTTTTGCCCGAAATTTCCCCTTGTTAGTCGAGTACGGGATTTTGGTTTGCAATCTGCATTTGCCCAAATTTCATCCTTTTTGTTGGAAGCCTTCATCTCCTCAAATTTTATTTTGATTTTTCTTTTGTTATATCTCTAGGTTACTGACCTGTGATTTCTTCTCTGCTGCATTTGTTGTCCAAATTGCCATTCTGTTGTGCTTCCTTATCTTCTCGTTATTTTTATCATAAATTATGCTTGATTGTGTTCATTGGGAAAATTTTCAGGCTCTTTCTTTGAATGGCATTTCAGAGCATGTCTACCCCAGCTAGTGGCAGTGGGACTGGGAGTGGTAGCCAGCATCAACCAAGCTCACTTCCATCGTTACTTGAGTCAGTTAATGACTCGGAGGCGATGGGAGGAGAAGAGGAGATTGAAATAGCAAGTGATGAAGATGAAGATGGAACTATTGGCGATGAAGAGAAAACCGACATTGTGTGGAAGGAGTTCAAGAGAGTTAAAGTCATGGGAAAATCAAGGCCAAATGCATTTATTGTTTCAAGAAGCTTGGAGGAGAAACTCGAAATGGAACAAAGCATCTTCATGACCATTTGAAGGCATGTCCATATCGAAAAAGCAAACTGGTAGCAGCAGAGAAGCAGGACAAGACAATGGTACAACCATCATTGAGGTTGAATTCTAAAGATAAAGGGAAAGTGTCGGTGGAGAACTACACATTTGATCAAGAAGTTGCTAGGAGAGAACTTGCAGCCATGATGGTGCTACATGAGTACCCCTTATGCATGGTTGATCATGTTGGCTTTTGACGATTTGTTAGCGCACTTCAGCCCCTATTCAAAATAGTGACAAGGAATACTATTAGGTATGAAATGTGACAAACTTATGAGTTGTATGATCTGAATTTGCTTTCTAATTGTCTAACTTATTTTGATTTTTTATTTGTTAGGAAGGACATCTTGAAGCAATACGAGGAAGAAAAGAAGATTGCCATTAACTACATGGCATCCAATAGGTCAAGAGTTGCAATCACTACAACATGTCAACTTCTGATAACCAAAAGAAAGGCTACATGGCTATTATGTCCCATTTTATTGATGATTCATGGAAGCTTAGAAGTGTTGTCATGAGGTAATTTGTTACTATATGGCTATTACATCCCATTTCATCTAAACTTCCAAATCTGAATTTATTGTTGATTTGGTTATATAAATTTGTTTGTAGATTCATTTATGTGCCAGCTCCACACACTGCATCAGTTATTGTTGATGAACTTCATGAATCCTTGGTAGCATGGAATATTGATTAGAGGCTATCAACTGTGACTCTAGACAATTGCTCAACAAATGATAAGATAATTTCTGAGTTGATCAAGAAGATTGGGCCAAATAAGCTTATGTTGAAAGGTACGATGCTTCATATGCGTTGTTGTGCACACATTCTCAATTTAATTGTGAAGGATGGCTTGGAAGTGATCAAACATGCTATTGAACACATACGTGATAGCATAGCCTTTTGGACTGCCACACCAAAAAGAGTAGAGAAGTTTGAAGAAATTGCTAAGTTTATGAAAGTCACTATAACCAAAAAGTTGTGTCTTGATTGCAAAACTAGATGGAATTCAACTTTTATTATGCTTAGCGTTGCTTTACCCTATAAGGCTGTTTTCAATCGTGCGGCAAAGGTTGAGAAGTTATATGATTGTAATCCAAGTGAAGAAGAATGGTTATTTGCCGCTGATGTTGTTGAGAGATTAAGGATATTTTATGAAATCACCAACATATTTTTTGGTACTCAGTATGTCACTGCCAATGTATACTTTCCCAAAATTTGTGAAATTAAAATGAACATGAGGCAACGGTCAACTTTTACGGATCCAATTGTACAAGCAATGCCAATTGGCATGAATGAAAAGTCTGATAAGTATTGGTCTGGCATTCAAGGATTAATGGGCATTGCCACGCTTCTTGATCCTCGATTTAAGACTGAAATGTTGTTGGTTTGCTTTGAAATGCTACTTGGTATTAGTGGCGAAGAGTGTGAGTCTCAAGTACAGAAAGTCACTACATCATTATGTGAATTGATGACTGAATACCAAGTTACTAAAGATGATGATAATACTAAATCATCGGTCTCAATTTCTTCGATGGAAGCTCCAGCAGTTATGTCCATCTTTAATGCACGTGTTGCCAAAAAAAGGCCATCATCTCAAAGGTTAAAATCTGAACTAGATCGCTACTTGGAGGATGACTATGTTCCAACTACACAAGAAAATTTTAATGTATTGGATTGGTGGAAGGTGGCTGGGACACGCTATCCTACATTGAGAATGATAGCACGGGACATCTTTGCTATTCCAGTAAGCACAGTTGCTTCAGAGTCTACTTTTAGCACTAGTGGGAGAATTCTTAGCGAGCATCGTAGTCGTCTCACTTCTGAGATGTTGGAGGCATTGATGTGCTCACAGGATTGGCTTCAAAACAAATACAAAGGTATGGTATGAAACAGTTAATATTTGTTATTAGCTTCAATAAAATGATATTGATGCTTATAATTTGATCTCACAGATGATGAACAGGGTGATGTTATTAGCTTCTGGACTTGTCTTCAAGACATTCAAGAAGAGATCCAGGTTAAGTGTTTAGAAAATGAAGTTTACATATATCAACCTTTACATATTAATTGTTTTACTAAATGTTTGCTTTCATCTTACATAGGGATGACCTTCGTGAGGAGATGGTTCTACACTCCTCAACTACTTAAGTATTTATGAACTTGTGTGATTTATTTATGAACTTTATAACATAGAGTTTGACTTATTCTTGCTGTGGATTTGTGGTTTAAGACTAAAACACTATTTATGATTTGCGAACAATTAATGTATTGTACTATCATGTACTATCATGCACTTCCGAATGTTCAGACATCTAGTTTGAATTGATGTTGTTTGGTTGGATTTTATATGCTTCTGGGAAAGCGTTTAGATTGAGAATAATACTACAGAATGTTCAGAATAATACTCGGCATTGCTCCTTAGTCCTTACTGATGTTGAGAATAATGCTCACCACTGCTCCTTACTGGTGGTGGTGGTCTGGACCAATGCTGATTCATAGTGTTAGCCTTTGTTAGTTTATGTTGCTCTCGACATTTGCATTTTTTGCTGTATATGGTTCGTGATTCATTATTGCTGTGGCTGCTCTCAAGATTTTCGGGGATTAGTCCCCGTCGGGGCCCCGTGAACCCGTCGGGGGGCGGGGACGGGGAAAATTGAGCCCCACATGCGGGGACGGGTACAAGGACGGGGAAAGTTTGGTTATCGGGGATCGGGGATGACAGGGTGCTCCCGCGATTTTCCCGTTATCCTAGCGGCGACCGGGTCGCGCAAGGTCTGAGAGGAGGGTTCCCAGTGGGGCTTGTCAGGAGTGGGGGCGTAGCCAAGTATGACTTGAGATCCTCAAAGGCTTTTTGGGCCTCTGGGGTCCAACGAAGCCTTCTAGCCGCGTGAGAATTTTGAAGAAAGGCGCCCTTTCTACCGATCGCGACATAAACGCCCAAAAGCCGCTACGCGACCCATAAGACGCTGGACCTCCTTAATGGATCGTGGCGGCTCCATTTCCAGGATAGCCCGGATCTTCTCTGGGTTGGCCTCGATTCCCCGATGAGAGACGAGGAAGCCCAGGAGCTTGCCTCCTTTGACCCCGAAAACGCATTTTTCAGGGTTTAACTTGAGGCCGAACTTGCGGAGGTTCTCGAAGGTTTCACGGAGATCTTCCAGATGCGTTGAGGCCACAGAGCTCTTCACGACGGCGTCGTCGACATACACCTCCACGTTTCGACCCAGCTGGTCTTTCAGAACGAGGCATACAAGGCGTTGGAAAGTGGCCCCTGCATTCTTCAACCCGAAAGGCATGCGCAGGTAGCAATAAGTGCCCACCGGGGTGATGAAGCTCGTCTTCTCCTCATCTTCCACGGCCATGCGGACTTGGTGATAGCCCGAGTATGCATCCAGGAAGCTCATTAACTCGCACCCGGAGGTGGAATCAACTAACTGGTCGATGCGAGGGAGCGGGTAGTCGTCCTTCGGGCATGCTTTGTTAAGGTCAATAAAGTCGACACACATGCGCCACTTACCGTTGGACTTCTTGACCAAGACAGGATTGGCAAGCCACTCCGGGTGCCAAACCTCCCGGATGAGGCCAGCACTTAAGAGCTTTTCAATTTCCTCCTTGATAGCTTGACATCGCTCGAGAGAGAGCTTGCGGAGCTTTTGCCTCACCGGAAGACGCTCGGGCCTCACGGCGAGGTGGTGCTGAATCACCTCGCGGGGGACGCCTTTCATGTCCGACGGGACCCAAGCGAAGACATTTGTGCTGGTCCTTAGGAACTCGAGGAGCTCCTCTTCCACCCTTTCTGGGAGCCCAGCTCCGACCCGACGGCGTTGTCGCCGGGCCAAAGAGCCTTATCACTTTGGCTCCCTTCGCATGCAGGCTTCAGGGGGTAGTTTTCCAGCAGAGACTTGTCTTTGGCGATCTCCATCAGGGGTGATAGGGACGCGACCCCTTTCGAGTCCCCCACTTCGAGCATGTGGACTTCATCGGAGTCGGTGGCCGCCTTATGATAGAGACGACGGGCCAAGTCTTGGTCGCCCCTTACGGAGATTGCTCCGTGAGGCCCCGGTATCTTGAGGCATAGGTAGTTTTGGTGGATTGCTGCACTGAAACGGTTGAGTGTTACCCTTCCCATGATGGCATTGAAAGGCGACTCGATGTCAACGACGTCAAATCTAACTGCTTCCGTGCGATGATTCTCCCGTGAACCAAATGTCATGAGGAGCTCAATCCTTCCTAGAGGTTGGATAGATTTGCCTGGGACAAAGCCCGTGAGAGGGCGGTCAAACGGGAGCAAGATGCCACGTGGTAGCCCCGCGATTCCCATAGCTCCTTGAGTGTGCGAAGATAAAGTATGTCTGCGGAGCTGCCCCCATCAACAAGTATGCGGGAGACTTCACAGTTGGATATGGTGGCGGTTACCAAAAGGGCGTCGCCATGAGGGAACCTTAGGCCTCTAGAGTCCTCCTCGGTGAAGCTTAGTGGGATGTTTGCCCATTTGGGAGGAGCACTTGAAGGTTCACCCCACCACATTGACTTCCCGCACGCATTCTTCCTTTGGCGTTTGGACTCATGCCCATAGGCTGAGCCCCTCAGTATGACATTCACCTGTTTATGTGGCACTTGGAAGGGGAGCTCTTGTTCAGCATTCTGCGGAGGTTCCACTCGGGGAGGCCCACTGTGAGGCAAAGGTGCGAGCACGGGTGGATTGCTTGAGAGGCATGGCCTCCGCTGGCCATTGAGGCGAGGTGGAGACCCTGCGTGGCTCGGGACCACGCTTGAGGATCCTGGCCACTTCGGCGGCGTATTGGCGGCACTCACTTGTGTCGTGCCCATTCATTTTGTGATACACACACCAGCGGCTATCTCCTTGATCTTGATACCCCTTTTTTCCCGGGGGTCTTCGTCACGAGCTCGAGGAGCCTTAGGCTTTGGACCCTTCTTTGGTTCTTTGGAAGCACCGTTCCCCTGGGGTGGCGCGTCGGTTACAGCGAGAACTTTGGAGTCGCGACCTCCTCTGGTGCGGTCCCTCCGATCCTTGTTGTTTTTCCCGGAGGAGCCCTTTAGCCTTCTCCCGGGGGAGTCTCCCCCAGCTTGCGGGAGGAGCCCCCGTTTTACCAAGTCGTCCTCCTCCCCACGGACATACTTCTCAACGACTTCAAAGAGCTGTTGGGTGGTTTTTGGGGGATCTCTCCCCAGCGCCCGGTTTAGCTCGCCGGGGAGAAGTCCTTCTTTACACGCGTTAATGACCGTGGAGTCTGGGGCGTCCGCCACTTGGCTCCGCACCTAGGAGAAACGCTTGAGGAAGTCTCGCGTGGACTCGTCCTTTTGTTGCTTGACCGTGAAGAGCTGATTGGGAAGCATGGGGCGCTTGTAGCTCCCTTGAAAGTTCGCACTGAACTCTTCACGTAGCTGGCCCCAAGAGCGGATGGAGCCCCTCTTCTGGTTGAAGAACCAAGACCGAGCGGTTCCTGAGAGGAAGAGCGGGAGGCGGTTGCACATCTCCGTCTCCCCGCCTCCTCCCGCTCGGATAGCCGTGGCATAGACCTCCATGAACTGATTGGGATCGGAATCCCCATCGTATGGTGCGATGTTCGGTTGGCGAAACTTGGGCTGGAACGGTGTCTCTGAGATACCTCGAGCGAGAGGGTTCCCGGTCCTGGGGCCATCTCCATCTTCACGCCGACGGGGGGAAGGCGACCTCAAACGATGGCGGTAGCGACGACAAGAGACCTCAGAACTGGAGGAGCTAGAAGCTCGGGGACGACGACGGCGCCCGCGCTCGGGAGAGTCGGGGCGCTCCCGCCGACGCGCCGATCTGGGGGCCCGCGAGACCCCGGACTCAGCCTCCTCTCCCCGGCGGTGGTTACGACGACCGGGAGAGGCAAAGGCCCGCCCTGGGTTGGCAGAGCGATGACTTCTCCCTTCGACTTGACTTAGCTGGGCTAGATGATGATCACCTGAGCCTCGTGAGTGTCCGAGGGTGGCCGCGAATCGATTCCCCTGTTCTCCAGGTAGCGTCCTTGGAGGAACGGGTGCCTTCGGTCTCGGAGGTTCTCCCTCCGCCCCGGGCCACGTCGCTCCTCGAGGGTGAGAGTCAGCTCCAGCCGGAGGGAGTTGATCCACCATCTCCGGGCAGCGATCCGCCGGGAGGAGGAGCTTGTGGGGGAGGTCCCGGGGCCCTCGCCAGACACGGCGCAAACCCGGGCCTCGGGGGTTGCGGTGGAGGTACGAATTGCCACGGCACGGTAGGCGCTCCTCCAAAACCTGAGCTCGGTGCGCACAGTGGCCAGAGCGGAGCCCCGCTAGTGACCACCGCATGAGTAAGGGGAGGGGGATTGTAGAGATTACCTCCCTGCTCACTCCCGGGGGCGAAGGCTGGGCCCCCACGCGCCCTTGGATCGGTGGCGATTTGGACCGAGGGTGGTGGTAGGAGCGGCGAGAGGTGCGGGAGGATCCCTTGGGGACGATAGGAGACCATCATGTAATCCACTGTCTGCCTCGTAGCAGCCTCCACCAGAGCACGCCATCGGGACAAGTCCAACGCCTCAGGGGTGAGGACTGGCTCCAGGGGTCCCAACCCTGCGGCGACGGCGATGTCTCGAGACTGTTGCCCTTGGCCCGAGGTAGCCAGAGTGAGGGGGGAGGAAGTGTTCTCAGGGCCCAGGGCTTGAAGGACGTTGTCTACCCCGGGGTGGATGGCTCCGATTTCAGAGGGAGGCGCTCGCCTAGAGGTCCGGCGAGGAGGAGGATCGTCGACTTGCTCCTTGTGCTTCAGGGCATGAGGAGGCTTGGTGTGCTTCTTGGTAGGAGCCATAGCCTTTGAAGTTAGCTACGAACTCCCCACGGACGGCGCCAAATGTCGTATGTTTGTAAACGTGACACAAGAGGGAGGGGACGCGGGCCGTCTTACGGGCCTACGTCCGAGAGAGAAAGAGTAGACACGAGGGTTTATACAGGTTCGGGCGCTTAAGCAGGCGCCCTACTCCTGTCGGTGTGTTCCCCGGGGGGAGTAGGGAGGAGGCTCCTGGTCCAGGCTCCCGAGGGACACACCAGTAGTTTAGTTTTTGTATTCAATCAGCGTCCCCTCCAAGCGTGGGTTACAGGGGGGTTTTATAGACGCCCAACCTGTTACACAAAGTACCATCCTACCCCTACTACAAAAACTCAACCGGGGGCATCCTGGTCATTCCCGGGTGAAGGTAGTGGATCCCACGTCATCGCTTCGTAGGGGCAGGCCTCTGACTCTGGGACCCCACATGGTGTCTCCCGTAGACGCCCGCGAGGTAGGAGGGTGCCTCCCGTAGACGCCCGCGGGGTAGGTGGGCGCCTCCCGTGGACGCCCTCCTTTTTCTCCAACATTGGCGGGGGGGGGGGGCTTGCCAAGTGCCCTGTGGCCAAGGACCCTTGACTAGTGCCCTATGGCTGGGGCCCTTGCCCAGCGCCCTGCGGTTGGGAGGCTTGGCGAGTTCCCTGTGGCCGGGGCCCTGGCCTCGGTCGGAGGGACATGCTTGTGAGGGTATGAGGGAACTTCCCCTCAACACTAAGACATTCCCCCCGAGCGTTGGTGTGTTGTTCCCCAACAAGAGGTATCAGGAGGGGGGCGAGAGGAGGAGGGAGGTTACCCGCAATACTTACCCGTGGTGGTCGCCGGAGAGCTCGAGCGGACGAGACGACCAAAGCAGGCGACCGGAGGAGGTGAGCGGAGGGAGGCGACCGGAGGAGGCGAGCGGGAGGAGGCGACCGGATGGAGGAGGCGACCGGAGCAGATGAGGACGTGAGCAACCCTAGATGCGAGCGGAGGGCCTTCGAGCGCGTCTGCACCTGAGCGAGCGGATGTGCTCTCAAGTGGATGACAGCGCGCTGCATCCCATGGGCCTGGGCGCGAGAGAAGGCCAAAGCCCACGTTTCTTTGGGCCAGGATGCTGGATGCATCACTGCACGCGCCGGGCCGAGATTTCTCGAATGAACAGTAAACCAAACAGTGGCTTTAATAATTTGCACTGCATCCACTCATGCCATACAAGTAAATGCAAGCAACCAAACAAGCCCATTTGCGATCGGTGTCGTCGAGGGCAAACAGGCAGGCATGCCAGCGGAGATGTCATGTACTATCAGTGAGTAGGGGACTGGTTTGTGTGCCGGACCCCATGCCCACGGCGGCATTGGTGGGGAAGAAGGAGACGACTACCATGGAGCTGTTAGGGTGTGTTTGGTTGTCTGCATCACCCTAGCCTGTCCCGTATGAGCCATCCAGGCTAGCCTTAGCCTGCATGAGTGGATGCAGGTTGAGTTGTTTGGTTGCTTGTTTATGCATCTCATGGACCTGAATTAGAGAGAAGCCCAATTTTTGTGTTTCCTTCATCCTGCATGAGTGGATGCAATTGCATCCACCTAGCCTGGATGAACAGGAAACCAAACACTTGTCTAACAGATACAGTTGCATCCACTCATGCGATTCAGGCACCTATGCAGGCAACCAAACACACTCTTAGTGAAGATAAACGCCACGCCGGACCGCATGCACGGCAGGGCCGTACCAATAGCAGTGCAAAGTGCTCAACTGCACAGGCCACCCAAATGTTAGGGGTCTCTAATTTTATTTAATCTTCAATCAGTACTTGTTCAATATCTTCACAAAGTTCACTATTATTACTGTAGTTAATCGTGTTTAATCAAACCTTTTTATTACCTTCTTACTAAGAACTTCCCATACCTCTCTATTGCTCTTTCATTCCCCCTGTTATTCCTATCTCTCTCTCTTATTTATATGTGAAAAATTAACCATCTACTCCTAATTCTTCTCACTCTAACTAACTCTTGATTTTTCTAAAATAATCCCGATGACGGTCATGAATCAATCCACTCCATTCGATCTCATCTATTTATTTGATATTCTTTGTGAACTAGAAAGTATAATTTATATTCTCGTCGCATTCTCATGATCCGGATGTTATTATAGGCTTTCATCCATCTCTTCTAAAATTAGGAAACATGAATCTTTATAAAAAAAAAAAGGTAAGACAAAAATGAACCAAAGAGCAATATTAGGACCTAATTTTAAATTTATCGAAGAGCTCCAAAATTCTCGGGTATGGCCCTGATGCTCGGTTTGCCTCCGTCTCCTCCGACCTCGACCACGATGCCCAACAAGTGTTCGACGCTGGGCTCCCAGCACTACGACGGCGACATGTACGCCACGACCATGTCGTCGCTGATGGTGGCCGCGCCAACACATGGTCCGGTGCCTGTGGTGTCCCCACCGGCCTCCGCTCCGAAGGGGTCGCGGTTGCCATCCCTGCTAGTGGTCTCCACTCTTCTCACACATCCTTTGCCTACGACCGACCTCGCCATAGCGTCGACAACAGCAGGCACAACTCGGTTCCTACAAGTTAAGGCGCAGCAGTTTGATACATGCCAAGTGTTCAGTGAAATGCCTGACAAGACTGCAGTACCTACAAGCAAAGGCACGCGCAATGGCATCACAAGTGGGTTAAGATGAATTCAAACATCCTCTTGAGCCAGTTAATCTTTACTTCATCAGTCTTCATAGTGACAAACACTTCTCTATTTTCTTGCTTAGTGAAGAGCTTTGTTGCAATGAAATATTCATCATTTCCTTCAACTACCCCAGCCTGGATAGCTATATCTATGACTCCTGCTATGGATGGACCAGTTGGAGCAGCACCATTAGCCATAATGTCTACCATACGCTTGAAATCCCTCACCATGGGATTTTTTCTATTCTTCTTTGGGCTAGGAGTTATACTAGCTCCCCTACGCTTTGCAGGGTCCTTCAGTTTATTGCCATAGTCATCAGTGGTATCCATGTTAGCGGCTGCAACTTCAACAACATTGTGGCCTGCTTGTGAAGTCTCACATGGGATGGCTGAAGTGTTACCCGTGACATAAGCCTTCTCAAACATGACCTCCATCTCAGCTAGGTTCTCAGGAGATCCATCACGAAAATGCTTATGTTTTGGATGATTCTAGAAAATAAATAAAAATGACAGCAGTTATATTCAATTTAAATATGGTATTATGAACTGAAATAGAGATATATATATATTTATCAAATAGCTATCTTAATGTGGTCATCCCACCAAGCATCAGATGCAGCTATAGTTCCTTTTTGGGGATCCCAACCTAACCCAGTGGATTATAGTTTCAGTTCATTGCACAAGCTATATTCCTTCTTCAATGCTTCCCAATAATTCTTGAGTTGCTTTCTATCATGTTTTTTCCCTGTCATCTGAAAGAACTTCTGTTGTAGGTTCTTATAACTAGTGGCACTCAAACTTTCTAATGGTCTATTACCCACCTCTACTTCCTCCTTATAAAACTTGCAAAATGCCCTATTGTGGTATGCATCCCAGTTTGCTTTGGAGATAGGAATTAGATCCATATAGACAATATTCATTGAACTATAAGCATTGAACCACAAGGTCACATATATTAAACAAGTATATTCTGGAAACAAATAGCATGCTTGATTTAACAAAAAAAATACAAAGATTTAAACTACTATTTTTCATGTCACAATATAAATACTTGTAGAAAAAAGAAGTACCTCCGGTACTTCTTTCTCTAAGCGCTCCTTTAATTGCAGAAATGATGATGAACTCTCAGAAATCTGTCCAGAATAAAGGTTTGCAGATGTTAGAATTGTATTAACAAAATCTAACAGGAGAATTATTATAGAAGTAATATCAGTATGTAACTAATCTCATTCACGAAGACATCTAGAGAGTAATAAAATGTCAGTACGTCATAGCTCATGTATGGGGACATCTAGAGAGCAGTAAAATATATGTAATGTCAGAGATAGTAGAGATCAAGGTTAATATTCATATCAAGTTACTGCTGTTGTAACGTAGCAATATATGTCCAGGAGTAAAGAATACATCCTAGTGGACGGTTTGCATTGCACCACAGCTAGCTAAACATTAGGCACTTGCTTAGGACCCCATTGCATTGGTTCTTGCTAGTGCACTAAAAGAAATTTGTCCGATGTGTAATCCGGCACAATAAGACAAACTCAAACATCTTCTTTGAGGAAAAAAAGACTTTGTCAAAAATGTTACAATAAAAGTGGTTCTATCAGTTTTTTTTTTTTTGCGAGGCACGTCATCAAGCATTGTTTTAATGGATAAGAGCGTCTAGATAAAAACAATTGCTTCACTTGGCCATATGTGCTAGCATTGTGTGAATGCATCATTTTTCTTTATATCCCAGATTTTAAGATCTTTATATGAAGAACCAGATGCAAAGAACTCACCAAATGGATGGAATTGAACAACAGTGCAACTCAATCTATGCCCAACGAGAGACCGCACAACTACATCTCAATTTAGAAACATTATCAGGCATCTATTTTAACCAAAAGCATGGTTCACAACATTAATATGAAGCTTACTAAGTTACCGTATATGGTTAAAATTGATGCAGTTCATGCTTAACTGTGAGGCAGAGCATAATGAGAAATATTGGGTGAAAACTATTTGTTCTGTTTTTTGCTACTATCTACAATCTACATTAGCTGAGCTAACCATTTTATCCAAATACAACAGTGTACACAATTTTTATGTCATCATTGAAGAAATTTTGACAAAGGCGTAGAACTCTCCTGAACCAGTAACCATGATTCCTCAACAGCCATAAAAAAACAAAAGTGGTCCTAATCCAACGGAAGATTGATCTAATGTGAATTTCAGAGATATCAGATGTCAAGCAGTGTATGGGATCACACTCTCATTCCTGCACAAAGAATTTCTGTACCGACTCCACCATATCAGATGTCAAGCAGTGTATGGGATCACACTCTCATTCCTGCACAAAGAATTTCTGTACCGACTCCACCCACGAGTTCTTCAGCAATCTTTCTTTTTTCCCTAAGAAGACGACCAAAAATCAGACACTGGAGATGTCTGAATTCTGATGGTCTATTCTACATAAGAGGTTAACCTATTGATTCAGAGAAAAAGCATGTAGTGTGTTTAAATCAGACAGCATCAAAGTGTATATTCAGGGGGGAATTCATTATCGAGGCATATAGAGATGTCAGATGTAGAATAGCAAATTTTGTGGGTATATACAGATATGCTGGTTCTCATCCAAGCTAGAAATAGGCATATCATACAAAAGTTCAGATACAAGTCCAAACTCTGAAACAGAAGGATCAACATAAGTCACATCCCAGTAACTGAGCATTAGAATGTACTGCTATCTAAAGATCTAGCAATGAAGCTTGATAGGAAAAGACTAAATCTGAAGAAAAGCCACGATTCAGCCCACCATTTACAGCAGCAACAACGCTAACCTTTGCTCGGAGCTGGGAGGATGGAGACGCGGGAGAGGCCGGCGGCGCTCGCACTCGCAGCGGACGACAGAGGAGTTGGGGGCGCCGGAGTCGCAGGGGAGGAGGGCGCCGTCGACTCCTTGCCACTGGGGAGGAGGGCGCCGCTGGCTAACCCTAGACGCGAGGGAGGAGCGCCGCCGCTTGTCGTGGTGAACAAGGAGTCATGGGGAGGAGTTTGAGGGGAAAAAAAAAGTAAGAATTCTTCATTTATATATGAATGGTATTGGTGGGTAATTATTTTAGAACTACAATACCAAATGCATAATTCTAACCCGTAAAAACTAAAAAAAAAACCTCAGACTGACTTTTGACTTACAGTTGTATGGAGACTTTAGTTTTTTTTAAAGTTCAACTGAAAAGCTTTCCGCTTGTTTTGATTTTAGTTTTTTTTTAGCTTTTAAGCTAATAAAAAAGTCAAAACAAACGGACCTTAGATTGGCAAGTGATATACAATCTTGTAGACGTGGCCCACCTGGGCAAACTTGGCCTGGCTCGATGCAATATAAGGCCGGGCTTGATTAGCCGAATGGAAGCCCAAATAGATTAGGAAAATTGGTCGAAGCTCTAACTTGTGGCCATTCTTTGTTTTTATATAATTATCTGATTTTTTTTCTCATATATTTTATGAAATTTGTGGTATTTTCCTTATCTATATGAATTTTTGTAGTTTTATTTTTCAAAAATCACGGATTTTTTTGTTGTTTTCGTGTATTAATGGGTTTTTTGTTCGTAATGTACATTTTTTTTAAAAAAATAACTATCTTTGTAGGCTCAAAAGAAGACACTGGAACTGAAATTTAGAACGAGGCAACAAGAGGATCCCAAGAGGAGGCAATCCTTGCGGTTGCGGATGAGGAGCAGGACCGTGACGACGCGGTAGACGCTTCCGAGTGTAGGGCTGTCCATACAATGTAATTGCTAAATACGATTCGATAAATATAGTTTCTTTTTTAAAATATAGTAATTGAAATGGGATACCAAATATACTAAATAAAACTTTGGTTTGATATCGGTAAATACTATAATATTTCGGTTTGGTATCGGCAAATACCATATTTACTAAACTAGTGTGAATTGTTTTGTTTTTACTTGTCGTTTTAGATATCGATACGGTTTCTAATACACACCTTTGACTATTACTCTATCTAATTATACGTTATTACATATACTTAACCATTACTTTAACAAATCTAGTGGTATTATTTCCACGTGAAACTATGCTTTATACAAGTTTGATCGTTACTTTATCTAATTATATATGTATTTTTTTTCTTTTTCGGTATTCGGTTTACTCGCGATTTTTACTAAAAGAAATCCATATCCCAAGTCAAAATTTTAACATACCATATCGAATACCGGTAAGTTGACTGATTCATTATTTTTGCACAATTTTCTCGGTTCGATAAAACCGTGCACAGCACTATCCGAGTCCCATACACGCAGACGCTGTGTTGCTTTAATATCTCCCAAGGTGGTCCGATCCGAGCCATACAAGGGCTGGAATTCCGACTCCAGGATCCGGTGTGGTATTACTTGTCCGGCTGGTTGGAATCGGTTTACTTGCCCTAAATGGATATGGAGAAAGGATAAAAATGGTAAATTCTCTAATATCTTCATGTAAAGTAAACACATTTCCAAAATATATCTAGTTATGTTAGGTCGTTGGGAAATCTCCTCTCCTTACTTAGGGACGGACTTTAGAGTTCAATTCGAAAGCATAATTAAAATTCTAAAATATGAAAGATTAGAAAGGTAGTGTGCCGAACCTGTTGGGGCCTTCGCTCGATGACGAAAAGAAACAAGGAATCAATGACGGAAACAAACAAGGAACCAAAGGAAAATTTTGTGTTGCGAAATTGTTTTAAATTGTTTTCTGTTGCTGTGTTGCAACTCCTTCCTATCGTTGATTAGAATGACTTTAATTTCCGTAGAGCAAGGCGGTTGTTTTAAATTGTGCCTAACGTAACAATCAGCTCTTCTTAAAAGAAAAAATCTAAAGAAAAGTTCTCACTATACTGAGTGATGATGATGCATAATTTGACATCTTATCTGCTCTATTTAGAACAAACTACTTTCATCGGAATTCTGGAGGAAATGACATGTTCTCAGTAAAATTCTTGCGTTGCAATCTAATTATCACTTTTTTGTCAAATAGATGGCACTCTTAATAGTCATCTAATGAGGGTTAAAGAAACGAGGTTATACTAGTGTTCATCCATATTCCCTAGTACCAGCGGCCAGTAACTGAGCTAGAAGTTTTTTAATAGAGGTGTACACTTACATCTTCATCTCAGAGGGAGGGAGAAAAAGCCACCTGATTCCTACTTCATTCAGTTGTTCCTCTCCCTTCTTGTTCTTCAGTTTGCCATTCGGGTGGTGACAAAAAGGATGAAATCTTCTTTCACTTCGCTTCTCATCCTGAAAAAAGAGAGGAAAGAATGTCTTTATTGCTCTTCATGTTGCTCTTGCTCTACATTCACAAATAAAAAAAATCATAATAATTTTTAAAAAATTTCTAATTATCATATCCGACAAATCCTAAATCATCAAATCGGACTCAACTTAATCAACAAATCGAGAAGGTAAGGAGGACTTACAAAATCCCGACTCCTGAGGGCTCCGAAGAAGCCGAAGCTGGTGCGTGTCAAGCCCCTTGTTGTCGTACACGGTGCATCGCCGTGCCTCTGCCCCTTTTGCCATGCCGAGCACTCGTGCCGCCTACCGCCCCTGGTGCCTTCGCATCGCCTACCGTGCCACACGCCCACCCCGCCTGTCACGCCCCGACGGCCCTGTGGCCAGTGCCCACCACACCATGCACCCCGCCGTCTATCGTGCGACCGTGCCGTGCCGCTCGCCGCCTAGCCATAGGCGAATCGGGTGGAGAGTGGAGAATTATAGGGTTAGTGGGTTAGGAATTGGGGAGCCAGGGAGGAGTTTGGATAGAGAGTGGGCGATGCTCTTGAGCGCAAGTAGGCTTCTAGTAGGTTGAGATTTTCGTAAAGAGGTAGTAATTTACTTGACATATAGCACATATATAATAAACTGATCCCCTAATGTTTTTCTAATTTTTTAAGAGTGCCAGTGCATTCCGTCCTGTCAGGCTGCCACCAGCTAAATTCAATCCAAACTAGAAACTAGAGGTGGGCTTCATGTTGTGCCAGGCCTGCCCGGTATAGACCCGTCGGACCGTGTGTCTAAACCGTGCCGTGTGTCACTGCCCGGCCGGCCCTTCGGCTAGTCGGAGTACGGACTATTTGTGATTCGTGCTGTGCCGGTCCAAACCTAGCCCATTTGCCCTATTGCGATGAGAGGAAATAAGCTGGAGACGCTCAGAGCTGAGGCAATGTACACAAATATTGGAAAAAAAAATAAATTTTATTCATTTTTGCACAGGTACAGAGTTACTGCCTCATTAAAAACCTTACACCCCTGTGCGGAGCATCGGCTCGTTGCGCGCGCTTGGTGTCGATGATCATGTACTCTCCAATCTCAGTTATCTACCTTTTGGCATCTCTGTTGTCTCTTCTTCTCCACATGCGACAACCGCAACAACGTTGGCTGTAAGGCAAGCCACAACATGCCGCAATGTCGCGACAGAGCATCTTATTGTATGCCGTGCCAGCTCTGGACTCATCGGACATGTTTCATGTTGTGTCGGTCCAAGCACGACCCATACAATCACTAGTATAGTGCCCGTGCTAACGCTACAACGAAAAACGGAAAAACAGATTATCAATTAAATGAGAAGATAAGTATGAATACAACACTTAATAATAAAAGAGAAATTTAGAATCTTAAATGAATTTAGAAAAAAAAACGGAATTAAATGGAGGTCGAACGAGCGAAAATGGGCTCCCAAAAGATTTTAAATCAAGAAAGAGAAAGAAAGAAGAATTTTCTGATTTTGGATTTTTTTTGTAGCTTCCACAGAGAGCACAGCGTGCTCTCTGGGCTTGGCTAGCGTAAGGGGAGGAAGGCGGGGTGGCTGGCGGTCGCGTGGTCAAGATTGGTGCGGCGAGATCGCGGCAGACGGCGCCATGGGAGGAGTCACGGTTGCAGTGAATTTCGCCGGGAAAGATGACGGTGATGACTTGAGTTACCACCAAAAATCCGGCGATATTTACAAGAGGGAACATTTGGGGATTTACGCAATGCGATGGGGTGGAGGAGAGCTCGTCGGCTTTTATAGCCCCGAAACAAGCATATTTATGGAAACCATAATTTGGGGTCAAATCAGATTAGGAGGAAATTTTGACAATAGAGCACGAAATTTAGGAAATTAACACTATAGATGGAAAGAGGAGATTTGGTGTGGGATTGATGGAGCTTTGGAGCTTCTTTCTTGCTTTAATGGAGGGAGGGAAGAGAAGAAGCTTCCCTGGTCTGGGCTGCAGCTAGAAGAAGCTACAGGTGGGTTGCCTTCATTTTTTTAAAATTAGAAGGATTTTTGAAAAGATAGCACATTAGGTTAAAAAATTCTAGAAAAAATCTCAAAAAAACTTTCGATTATTTTGTACTTAATAAAATTATTTTCAAAAATTTGAATTATAAATTTGCCGAGGAAGCGTGTGCGAGGTCGCGACCAAAGAACCTCATCGTGTCGGCAAAGCCACCGATGGCGGCCAGTGGAGCCGTTGCAGGGACTGCGTTCTCCGGCCATGGCCGCTCATTCGCCGCGTGCAATCTCCCGGCCACGTTACTCCATCTCCCGGTTTCTTTTTCCAGCACGTAATGTATGGTCATTTCCTTTTCCAGGACGTTTGTTTCCTTTTCCTTGATTCCAGGACGTTTGTTTTCTTTTCCTTGTTGATGCTGGAGGTAGGGGAAGATTTGTTGTGGGCTACAGGGATGATTTCGGAAAAATATGAAAAAATAAAATGCACTCGCCGACCGCTTGATCCGCAAGGAATAAAAGATAAAAATTAAACAATGCACGGCCATCGGTTCCATGAGAAAAATTGAAAAATTAAGCAAAGCACTCACTGCATCATTGGTTCCGGATAAAAATGAAAACAAAAATTCAGCGCTCTCCGTACGCTGAAATTAGGCTCTATGGGGCTAGATCCGTAAAAAGTCTCGAGAAGGGTCATATTCGAAAAAAAATACGATCACGATACCAGGACAATAAAAAATTCAAGTCTTGTTTCCTTGCATGCGGATCCTCCCTGTTTTCAAGTCTTGTTTCTCGCATGATCCTCCCTGTTTATTTCCTTGTTTGATTCGCTCCCCTTCCAAATATGTAGTATGTACAATTTTGGTAAGTAAAAAATTCAAGTCTGGTTTCCTTGCATGCGGATCCTCCCTGTTTATTTCCTTGTTTGATTCGCTCTCCTTCCAAATATGTAGTACGTACAATTTTGGCAAGTAAAAAATTCAAGTCTAGTTTCCTTGCATGCGGATCCTCCCTGTTTATTTCCTTGTTTGATTCGCTCTCCTTCCAAATATGTAATGGGGGAGGTCTATTGTGGACCACAGGGATGATTAGACACACTAAATAATGGCCACCGGATGTGGGTGAGTAAAGTTGAGGAAAGATCTCAGAGGTTAATTTTGATGGATGCAAGTTTCTGGGGACGTTTCGCTGGGTGCACGAATGTTGGGTCATCTCTAGTAAGATGCACTATTTAGGGTAGACATAGAAAAAAATATTTACGTGCATTATAAAAAGATATAAATATCGTATTGTGTCACCCATCATATCCGATCACGAAGCACAACACGGTGTCATGCCGAGCCAACCCAGTACCTATGTCTACTGGAAACCCAAAAACCGACGACAAGCGTGCGCGGAAGCTTCACTGAAGTTTTAGCTTCCCAGGCCCCACATGGCATAAGCAGAATGGACACTACCTCCCATCGGTGGCCCCACATGTCATCCTCACCATACACTGTCGGTAGTCTCACCCTTCCCTCGCTCCTGGGTCGTGTCCACACTCATCGTCGCCCCCCTCCTCACAAAAGCCGCCCTCGATCTCCGCTCCAAAGAAACTTCTCCTAGGCTCCTACATCTCCTTCCTCACCTCCCACGCCATTCCCGTCCCCCAAGATCCCACCCCGCCCCACTCATAAGCCCCAACCCGCATCGCGGGAGCGCGCATTGGTGTCGCTCGCATCTTGCCTCTGATCTGACCGGCGGCGCGCGGCGACGAAACCGCGAATCCAAGAAGCGCAAGGAAAGGCGGCGGGGAGGATGGCGCGGACGCGGAGCGGGGGCACCGGCGGCGGGGTGCGGCTGCCGCCGATGAACGCGCTTGAGATCCTGCGGGAGACGGTGCGCGTGCTGCGGGCGGACCCGCACGCGTTCACGTCCATCCTCTTCCTCCTGCTCTGCCCGGCGTCGGGGTGTCTCCTCCTGTCCGCCGCTGCGCTGAACGGTGCGGTCGTGCTGCCGCTAGCGAGAAAGCTCCTCGTTGCCGCGGCGGCCTCGGGGCTCCCGCTCACGCATTTCGTTAGGCAGCTCGCGCACCACCTCGCCGCCACCCTCGTCGCGGCCGTCGTGTCGTTCCCGGCGCTCTTCACACTCCTCCTCGCCGCACGCGCGGCCGTATCCTACGCCGTCGCCGCCGTCTACGCGAGTAAGCCCCTCGCCACCGCCGACCTCTCCCTCTTCGCACGCCGCGCTTGGCCGCGCCTCGCCGCCACGTACGCACTCTCGTGCGCCGCCGTCATTGCCTGCCTCTCCGCCTTCCTGGCCCTCCTCGTCACGGCCTGCTCCACGCTCAAGTCCATGCTCTACCCGCCCGACATTGTCGTCTGCGCCGGCCTCTTCACGGTTCTTGCCTTCTCCGTGGCGTACGCGCACACCATCATAGTGTGCAACCTCGGCGGCGTCATTGCCGTTCTTGAGGACGTGGCTGGGGTCAATGCACTGCGCCGGTCGGTGCAGCTGATGCAGGGGCAAACTCATGTCGGCCTGCTCATCTTTCTTGGATCCACCATTGGTCTGGCCTTCGTCGAGGGGCTGTTTGAGCACAGGGTGAAGACGTTGAGCTATGGGGATGGTTCATCGCGGCTCTGGGAGGGGCCATTGCTTGTCCTCATGTACTCTTTTGTGATGCTGATTGACTCGATGATGAGCACGGTGTTCTACTTCACTTGTCGGTCATTGAGCATGGAAATTCTGGACGAGGAGGGTGGCTTGGTTGAGGAGCTTGAGATGATGGTGGGTGGCATGTCAGATGGGGTCAGGTGATGAAGATAGGTTTGTTTATCAAAGGTGTATCTATTCATATTCTCATGGGAAATAAGTGAGGTGGGCAATGGCCGTTTTGCGAAGATTGACGGGTGGTGGTTGAGGCGCCATGACTATACATTTTATGTGTACGATTAATTGGTGAGCAGTGCTTCAATGCTTTCCTTCTCAATACAAGTTGCACAAATCTTAAAGCAAGCGAAGGGGTAAGTAATCACCATCTACCCTTCATTAATGCTTTAATATTTGTGCAACTGTAAAAAAGAAAAGCATTGAAGCACCTCTCTTAATTGGTTGAGATTCATGGCGAAAGAAACCTTTTGCGGTCATTTGGGATCTTCAAACTCATGCAGTAGCGGATGCAAAAGAGAAGACAAGGGGATCTAATGATGGGGTGCGTTCTTGATCAGTCCATGGTTTTGACAGCGATTGGAGAACTGGCAATGTGTGTAGCATTCTTTTGAAATGATGTAACTAGTATATCAATTCAATTGTTGTGGAATCTTAACAGCTTTTTGGTTATACGGAATGGAGAATTCTGTATTACCGTGGAAATACTAATGACTCTGGCACTTTGTTCTTGAAGTGTCAGTTAATCCAAATGTATTTTTCAGTGACTTCAAGTTTGTGTTCTGGATGACGTTTGCTGGCAATCACATAAGAAAATGATGCTAAACGCCTAAACCTGCCAAATATTGTGCTCAATTTGAGTTTCATGTCTATTTTCTTGTATTCTCTTTACTGCAGAAGTCTGATTCATCTCCATTTCAGATCGCTGCTATGTTCCCCTACCCTCAGAAAAAGAATTTTTACAATGGAGATATTTATATGATGTATGGATAATTCTTTTATTTGCAGCAGATACTTTAATTCCCCATTGACAAATAATCTTTCTATTCTCGTTGATTGCTGAGTATTCTTTTTATTGCTTAGCGTGGTTGGTAAAAACTTGCTCAACTCTGAAGCTTAGAATTTTGCATATGAAGCATCTTTTTTTTTTTATCTTCTTTTAAGCAGGATGCTTTCTCGAGGCAGGACTGCTAACCCATGCTTTTTATATGACATGAATTCTTTTTCCTACTTTAGATCATGAACACAGTACATTGACTTCCATTTAGTACTGGCCATGCATTGTCCCCAGGATGGAACTTGTAGTATTCGATGAATCATACAAGTATTTAATTTTGTCAAGTGTTTATCAGAGAGCCAAATGAAACATGATTCAGTATTTCAGTGCTGTGTGTCTGTAAGTTGATTCTTGGCACCGACAATCACACTACATTTTTTGCTTTCAAAGAAAAAACAACAAAAAGAGTAGCTACCCTGCATTTTGCTTCAGATTGCTGTAAAGCATTTGAAAAATCACTTCTTTTTGTATTTGTTTTCCTGTGCAAACAAACTAATAAATAGAAACAAATCAAACCTTGATTGTGTTATTTCTCTGAACTGAAGAAATCTCTTGCTTGTCATGTAAAAAGGACAGATTTATCACATGGCGCCTGGGCCTGAGCCCCTGACATACAGTGATTTGGATTACTCAAACCTTTCCTGTTCTTTTCTTCGAGAATTTGGGTACTGAATCTGACCAATCGCGACACCGACAATGTGTTAGGTAGTATACGATGTGTAGAATTTTCACTAACCAAAGCAGATCTGAATCAATCGATTGACCTTTATCATGTGCCGTCCTACAATAGCATATGTTATTTAGTCTCAGATCTAGTATTTGGGACATGTTTGACTAGGTTGTGTACTCAAGGCTTAATCAAAGCACTTAGGACGGCTATCAGATACTTAACAATGCGTTGCTAAATGTGTTTCAGACGACCGGATTTGGACATCCATAATATTTCCAGTCAAAGAGAAATACTTCCTGAATGCCTAGTTGCCTAATGTGGTACACATGCCGTTGTTTTCTTCACATAGCACATGGTAAGAGGAAGGTCAACCTCAAGAAAATGAGGCCTTAATCCAAGATATTGAAGATATCGACCTCCGGTAAATCGATTCATTGTCATATGACAGCAAAAATAACAAGCACTTAGCACTGCGCGAATGAAACAACTTTCCTTCCCTACCTACCAATTCAGAAACTACCGAAAATAACGCTTTACACAATATCCAACCATCCATCGCTGTGACAAGATTTGAAACCACATACCAGAAAGCGATGACAAACGAGGTAGGATACTGCGATCTCCATCGATCATTTACAATATTGATTCATCTGAAGGAAGCTGAACATGGATTTGGTCTGAACTCTGAAGTCAGGAGAATCTGTCCTTCGGCAGAAGGATGCCAGATGAGGACGCACTCTGATCAGAGTTGACGATGATGCTTGCCCAGTTCGAGGAGCGGTGCACTATCCTTGATGGGATACGGTCACTGTCTTCACCACCTGATGCTTCATACCCGTCACTGGTTGATCTTGACAGTTGAATCACTTGCTGCGGAGTGCTTCCTGGGGCAGTGAGAGCTGTCAGCTGCAAGTCTTCAGCTGCAGATGAGGAGACAGCCGAGACTCGATACAGGTGCAGATCAGGCGATTCCAAACTGCTATCTGGAGATGATCCACCAACGTTAGCAGAGGATGCAGCTCTACTTGGAAGAAAAGCACTCAGTGCCTCAAGTTGCAATGGTGCTAAATTGGACAATGCTTCAGGGGCCATGTCACTGCCATTAATATCAATAGCATCTGTAGATATCTTTGCAACAGGTTTAAGAGAGAGATCATTGTGGGGCCTTCCTCTTCTGTTTGTTCTCCTCTTGTTATCAGGGGCTGGATCAACCCTACTGCCCATGCCACCATAGCTACTGTCTGTTTCGTGGCCAAGTGAAAACTCATCTTTTCTGATGGGCACTAAAACTTTGGACTTCTTCCGTGCCTCTGCAGCAACTCTAGAAACTTCTTCTGCATTAAGACGAGCCAGTGCCCATGGGCTAATTTTCACAGACCCTGAGCCCTTCTTCCTCCGTACTTCATCTTCTTTTCTCTTGGTAGCTGAATTATGCGATGACCCAGCCTCTGATGGAATAACATCGAACTGGATGGAGGTTGAGTAGCTTCAGATAAGTTATGAGCTAATGGGCAAATGCTGAATGGGAAAAGGGCATACATATCTATCTTTTATAATCATGCATGCAAAATCATGATGAGGCTTAAGTATGCATTTGTTGTCATTTAGACGTGCAAAATTATAATGGTTCAGGGAAGTATTGACTAGGATGACTTAAATTGACATGCGTAACAACTCAGACTTGCAGTCTTAAGATATGATCTACAGACAAGTGCCTTCACTTTGCATGCAAGTCATTATCTGTCTCATGATTCATGAAGTTTGACGATGTAGGATTCTCACCTGATCTTCAAGAAACAGTCTTGGAGGAGTGCACCATGAACCACGACGCAGTGCACCAAAGGAACTAGCACTGCTAAGCCCACCAGTATAGGAGCTTACGCGAGACATCTGTGGACTCTGCTGCTCACCAACCTCTTCTTGTTCTTGCTCTCTCAGGGCAATGATGTAGTCATATGTACTGATTCCCTGCATGAGGTTGACAAAATTGTGCTTAGATTTTTCAAGTTCACATCACCTTCAAAGTCAACAATGCAACCTTCACATACTATCCATGGTATCTGTACACATTTACTAATTCAGTGGAAAACCCAGTATTCCATTCATTTTCACTGTGCCTTTTGCGCTTTACTTTTTTAATCTCTTTTCTAATACAAAGACTCACAATGATATTGTAAGAATTCGTGGTGATAATTATCCAACTGGTGATATAACAGTTGTTTGCTCAATAAGTAAATGTATGCTATCAATATTCACAATGCATATCAAGCATAGCGTCAGAAGTTTACGTTTCCAAGAAATATTTCAATGAGGTGTCTGAGAATTTGAAATACAAGCTACTTGACAATTATTTAGTTGCATGCACCAGCCAATTCACCCAAAAGCTTAAGCTGATGAGGAAAGGAGGGCAATTCACTTATACTTCAACACTCCCCCTCACGTATAGGCTCCCTCAAGCCTAGGACGTGGAATAAAAGTGGACTGCAATTTTTTTTTAATTGCGTCAACCGGGTCTTGAACCCGAGACCTCTTGGCTCTGATACCATATTGAGTTGCATGCACCAACCAGTTCACCCAAAAGCTTAAGCTGACGAGGAAAGGAGGACAATTCACTTATACTTCAACAACAATAACATCAAGCATAGTAATGTAGCGGCTAGTATAACAATGGCATTACATAAATCGGAGTCGTGTCGGAACTTGCCTTCTTGATCAGAAGAATGTGGAAAAGGAGAAGTTGGGCAATTGGCAGTAAAGCAACCACGGCTAGGATGGTACAGGATGCCTGTGTGAACAAAGATCAACATTTTGAGCACTAGTTCAAGAAAGATTGACTAAAAGAGTAAACAAATTCAATAAGGTGTGAAGTAATTAGTATTAGAATGTAGGATAATAGAACGTACCACCACAATGACGAAAGGCACTACAGAGAAGCTGCTTCCTAGCTTTGACACAACTTGCATCGAGAATTCCTTTCGCTCAACAAAGCAGAGCACTAGCACCAACACTCCAATTGCTGACTGTAGGATAAGCTGGCCCAAAGTGCACAAATCATGCAGACCTGTCAATGGTCAACTAGGATGAAAAGGACCAGGAATAAAATGCTCTCTGCTATAATGATGACCAAATTCAAATGCACAAGAAAGTGTGTTTATAGAATGCGGTCGATGCTGGGAACATGCTTAACACATTAAGATCAGAGTAACCTACAGCATTTCTACCGATACATCTATCGGAGCATGATAGGAAACATGAGCTTACCAAGAAAAGGGCAGTTATCGTTAGAATAAAAAACCTCATATAGTTCCTTTTTCCAATACAATTGTTGAGCCACTGTTGAGATTGAAGAAATCAAGAGAGTTATCATATACTTGCTAATGCAAATAAGAACAGAATTGTTCAGGAGTATGTTACCCTGCAATGATGATCAAAACCGTCAACACATTTGTCACAAACTCTGCAATGCTTACTATACTTCAACACCTACAAAAAATAATTGCAAACTGTTAAATAAGTACCTGCAGAAAAAACATACATGAACACCAGCAAGAAACATACCTCAACCTCACAAAGGCTGCAGAAAAACATCCCTTCCTCACTGGCTTGCTGCTCAGAGGACCATTCACGTGATTGGCACCAGGAAAAAACAAAAGAGAGAGGGTAGAATATAAGGAGAAATGTGGAGAAAGTAGCACTGAAGCAAGATGAGTTCTTGTTCTTGTGTTGAGTCATTGACTTCACACTAGCAGCTGCAACCTCATGTTCTTGCTTTTCTCCAATTCCCTCTAGTTGTAACCCAACATCTGAAACACCTTGTCTGGATTCCTTCAGATGCTTGTGTTTGCCACTTCCATACAATCTTAGGTACTTCTTTGATTTGAAAACCCCTGGGTCTGCTGGGTCCGTTGCAGCACACCAGATGTACAGAAAGAAGACACATGAAACCTAAGAAGCCAAATGACACACTTTCATCATAAAGGTGTAATAAATTGCCTTATCATAGACTTGTATTCAGTTTAGTAAAAATGTGCAATTGGGATGAAGTGTGCCAAAGAAATTTAGTTGTACAATGAGCAGTTACCCATTGTCACAATAAATTTCCAGTTTTGTGAACTCAATCGTGTGGTGTTTTAAAGAAAATCATATTTCAACCAGAAATATCATAATGTGCTGCATTTGTGAATTTTAATGCCATGTATATCTATTAATCTATGTAGTTCACAACTTCAAATCTGGGAAAGTAAACCATAATTTGCAGATTCTGACTGTAACTACACATGGTTAATCATGAAACAGTGAAAAGTGTGCTGCCATGGTGATGCATGCTACTCTGTAATACATGCATAAAAACGCCAAGAAAATATGCCAGAAGACCAAAAAGGCACACTGCACTATATTACCTAGTCATTACAGCATAAACACAACAGTTTTCTTAAAAGCAAAGAGAGCTTCCAAAGATGTTTAGGTAGGGCAATCATGTTGCTGTCAGCTACAAAGAAGTTATAACCCATTTGCAGGGGACAATATAACCCAACTCGTGGAAACGCCTTTCTCAACTTGGCATGATTACAAGAACAAGACAGCACCGAAACGATACCATGGTATCAGAAGGATAGGACCAGTATGAAACAACCAATATTAATGTAATAAATACAACTTATGGCATGTCACTCTCCAGTAAATAGAGTTAAAAAATACTACCAAACATGCGCTAATGCTGTACAACCCAAAGGCACTAGTTCTGAACTGAATTGACTTGAAGGAGCACTGAGAGCAAAGAACCTTACCAGAGGAGTGTAGAGCCCCATGGCGACATCCTGGAACACCTTCCTCCCAACAAAGGGCGCAAAGAACACGTAGAACGCAAAAGCCAGCGCCAAGAACACAGCCACGGCCACCACCTGCAACAGGCATCAAATTCTTCAGCAACCACAAGCAACAAAGAATCCCAGCCAGGAAAGGAAAGAGGAAAAGGCACGAGGTTTCACCACCAAGAACGAACCTGTAGAGGGTGGTAGGGGAGCTGCCATCCGTGCCTCCTCATTGCCACCCCCAAGAACCAACAACACCCCAGAGGAAAAGAAAGAAGAAAACGCGAAAAGTAACCCTCTTTCCTTCTCGCATCAAAGGATGCGACCGATCAATGCAAGAAGAACGGAACGACCCTTCCAACAACCATCAAGAACTCACGCACAGCACGAGGGATTTTCATCTTCCTGCGACCGCAACTGCATCTGTGGGCTGCTAGAGGGGAAGGAAAAGGGGGCTTTGGGAGGGAGGAGGAGACCAGAGAGGAGGGAGGGACATTAAATGCTGCGCTGCTCCTCAGATTTACGGAGGGCAAAGCAAACGGCTAGCGAGGACTTGGAGAGGGAGGGGGTGGGTTGGTAACGGGAGTTCTTTCGTCTGGGCTGGCTGGCTTCGCTTGGTCGCACACGTGAAGCACTCCTCTGCTCCGCTCGCTCCAAGGGGAGGACTCTGACTGTGGCAGGAGCAGGACTGTGCAGTGCTGGACCGGGGTGCCTGCCTGCCTGTCACTGTGGGGCTCAATGCCACATCCGTTTTTAACCTCTTGTCATCCATGCTCCTAAGGATAGACATCCATTTTTCTTTTGTTGCTAGATCTTTGTTTTCAAGTTATTTTACGGTGTATTACACTGACGGTACAGGGTGGATAGTAAAAATTAAATCTAATTATTGATTTATTAAAGTCCTGTTTGAGGGGCTGTGCTTCAGCTTTGAGTCAAAAGCTCTCCCAAACAGTATGGCTGCAAATCAGCTAGGAGCTAAGCCACAGCAGAAGCACCCCCAAAAGCTGCAGCAGCTGAGGTGGAGCTTTTCAGCTGTGGCTTCGCTTGACCGTCTCCCATCTCGCTCACTCCGCCTCCCCGACCTCCGCCACCCTGCCTCGCCACCTCCACGTCACCTCTCCACTCATCTGCATTGTAGCCGCTAAGTTATTGCCTTCCGCTCGGTTGCCCCCAAAGCTACATTGCAATGACAGTTTGCCAAAGCGGCATAATAAGAAAAGCCACAATCGCAATCAATTTGCTTCTTTCAAAGAAACCAAAGCGACTTTTCAATCCAAATGACCCCAAACAGGCCCTAAGGATATCCTTACTACTCTGCTACCGAAGAAAGTATAAATAAACACTAGCTAATTTGATCTGTTAGATAAAAAAGAATGAATGTTTCATATTAAATTTAGTGTACTTTAAAATAGCTCTTGTTTTTGCACGACAAAGTTTCTATAATGGGATGAATATTTCGATTCGTAGTCACCATGATTGTTTCGCTGTAAAGATTTCCGTGGGTGATGAAGTAGATCACATCTTACAAGTTACAAGATTAGATTTTAAAAAAATCACTGAAGAAAAATATGGAAGTAACCCGCCCAAGGCAAACTGAAATGGACTTTCGAACGGCCACCGGCTGTTGACGTAAAGCATGTACCGTGAAAATATTTTATTTAAGATATGGTGTTAAATTTGCTTACGTATGAAAATGAGGAAACAATTATAATGTACCAATAACTTCATCGGCAGTTTTACAAGAGTTATAGCTCTATCAATGCTGCACTATAAGAAGCAAATCCTCAAATCAAGATATGCAAGACAAGACATACACCATTTAATCTCTTTTGTACTGTGCAAAATGTATTAAATAAGACAAATCTTCAAACCAAGATATACAAACCAAGACATAAACTATTTAATTTCTTTTTAACATGCATAATATATGTTATTCTAGCTTTCAAATTTTGTCTCTAAATACATATCATTATACAATTTCAAGATAATTTTTTTTATCATTTTTTCTTTCTGTACCCTTCCTATTTAGCTATTTCTAATGTTATTTACTATCATTGACTAGAGTAAGACACACTATTAAAAAATATAATGAAAACGGATAATACAGTCTTTTGTAGATGTATTGAGAGAATAATAAAAATGTGTAATGTAGTCTTTTGTAGATGTACCTTGATAGAAGTACAAAAATCTAAGATGACATCTATTGAGGAGCAGAGGGAGTAGTAAAGAAGACAAATCTTCAAACCAAGACATAAACCATTTTGATCTCTTTGTAACATGTGCAATGTAGTTAAGGCAAATCATGAAACCAAGATATGCAAGTGGAGACATAAATCATTTAATCTCTTCGTAACATGTGAAAATGTAGCAAAGTAAGCAAATCCTCAAAACAAGATATGCATTGAAGACATAAACCAATTTTCAACATGCAAGAAGTAGGAAAGAAAGCAAATCTTCAGACCAAGATGTTCAAGTGAAGACATAAACCATTTAGATTTTTTTCTGGTCTACGGGCTCCACGGGCTGAACTCTTATCCTCTCGACTGAAGGTTCAATTTTCAGTTGAATGTCACTGAATTTTCTAGATGAACAATTCAAAATTATGGTTGAAAAGTTTCAAATCTTGCAATTTGCATGTTCAAATTTATTGCTTGGAAGTATCAATTTTCTGGCTGAATGGTCATAAAATCCCGCCAGTTTTTGCTGGCCGATTGCACTGTCGTTGCAATGGCGTCGACATGCAGGCGGCGATGGGGAAGGCAGGGTGTCTGCTTTGAGCACAAGTAGTGGTTAACCGTTGAATAGCAATCCCCACCAATTTACACTCTACTTTACAAAATGTAGTAAAGAGTGACATCGCAAACAAACAAGGTTAAATTTGTTAAGGAACCTCGCTATCGAATAGTCCGGGGTTCCCGAACAGACTAAATTGGAGAACAGAGAGAGACACAGGTATATGGGGAGCGACGGCGGAATTATTTATTAATTTCTGTTTTCTTGTACATAGGGGGGACCCCCTCCTCCTTTTATAGCGCTCACCTAGGATTCCGGCTAAGAGACCAACGTGGGCTTTCCATGGGCCACGAGGGTTTCCCAACACTCCCCCTTGGGCCCTTTGTCGCGAGATGCATATGCCTCATCAAAACTCCAGAAAAACCCAGTGGGAAAAATACTTGGAGAAAGAGTACATAGCATACGCTTACTATGTTGCACGAATTGCCTCGTTAAAACCTTATGCAAGAAAACTTCATGAAAAACTTGCTAAGGAAAAATAGTACAATTCTCCCAACTTCAATTGTTAATCTTCGAGATTCATGTTGGGTATTCATAATTCATGCTCGAGATTCATGTGGGAGTATGTGAAATATCTCCCCCTGAAATCTGCATTTCTCTAAGTCTCATCATCCCAATTCCTTTCACGCACCTTTCAAAGGTAGATGCTGGGAGTGATTTAGTGAACAAATCTACAAGATTTTCACATGACTTAGTATGCAATATCTTGATCTCGTTCATCTTATGCAATTCGTGAGCATAGAAGAACTTGGGGTTAATATACTTCGTGAGATTGCTCTTCACATAACCCATCTGTGCTTGAGCAACACAAGCTGCATTATCTTCATAAATGATTGTGGGAGTTTGCTCAATGTTCAAGCCACATGACTTCTGGATGTGGTGAACCATTCTTCTGAGCCATGCACATTCACGAGATGCTTCATACAAAGCAATGATTTTCGAGTGGTTTGTCGATGTCGAGACAAGAGTCTGCTTAGACGACTTCCAAGAAATTGTTGTTCCTCCACATAGGAAAACATAGCCGGTTTGGGACTTGCCAAGATATGGGTCCGATAAATACCAAAGATCGGCATAGCCAACCAAATTCAATTCATTGTTTCTTCTGAAAAACAAACCGAGGTCTTTGCTTCCTTGGAGGTAACGGAAGATATCCTTGATCCCTTTCCAATGCCTTTTGGTGGGTTCGCAGATCAGACGGGCTAGCAAATTCACAGTGAACGCAATGTCCGGCCTAGTGCTATTTGCAAGGTACATGAGCGCTCCAACTGCACTCAGATATGGGAATTCTGCTCCCAGGACTTCCTCCCCCTCTTCTCTAGGTCTGTATAGGTCTAGGTCTGCTTGGAGTGACCTTCCGACCATTGGAGTCTTTGCAGGATATGCTTTTTCAAAACCAAATCTTTCCAACACTTTCTGCGTGTAGGTTGATTGGTGTACCAAGATTCCTCCTTGGACATGCTCAAGCTGCAAGCCTAAACAAAACTTGGTTTTACCCAAATCCTTCATTTAAAACTCAGACTTCAAGTATGAGCATGCTTCTTCAATTTCTTCATCCGTCCCAATGATGTTCAAGTCATCTACATAGACGGAGATTATCTGTAATCCATTCGGGATCATTTGTATAAACACACGTGGACAATCTTATTGTTTGTGATCCTTTCTTGCGGAGAAAATCACTCAGCGATTGTACCACATTCTTCCCGATCGCTTGACCCATACGGTGATTTCTCCAACTTCACACTGCATGTGTTTCTATTTGCTCCGTCTTGGTTGGGATAGGAATTCCTTCGGTACTTTCATGTATATCTCCGAATCCAAGTTTCCATACAAATATCTTTGTGACAACATCCATTAGCTTCATTCTCAACTTCAAGTTGACTGCCATTGAGATCAAATATCTAAAGGTAATTCCTCCCATGACCGGAGAATAGGTTTCTTCATAATCAACTCCAGGACGTTGAGTGAAATCTTGAGCTACGAGCCTTGCCTTGTACCTTACAACTTCGTTGTTTTCATTTCTCTTCCGAACGAAGACCCATTTGTGACCTACGGGGTTTATATGGGGAGGTGTGCGGTATACGGGCCCAAACACCTCTCTCTTGTTCAGAGAGACTAATTCTGCAGTGATTGCCTTTTTCCATTCTTCCCAATCTAGCCTTTTCTTGCACTCTGCGAAGATGCGAGCTCGGGATCATGATCAATGATCGAAGCAATCTTCTTTGCAGTATGCATCAACGTTGGTCGTTACTCTATTCAGGATTCTCTGTTATTACAAAGTTTATGGCCATTTCTTCATGGGGTGCTTCATGCACTTCTACTTGCTCTTCGCTGCTATTCCCTATCGCAGGAGCAACTTCCTTTAGCTTTTCATTGCCTATGTGTGCGCACACACTATTTCCGGTGGCTTCATGCAGTGGAAGATTCAAGTCTGGAATTGCCTTTTCCGTTGGCTTCTTTCCAGTGCCAGGTCTCAACTAGCTCCCCTTCTTTCCTTGGGGCATTTTCGTGATTGGTTGTGGTAAGTCCTCTCGCCCAGTTTTCTCCAGACGTCTCCGGGTACTTTGGGTTTGAGGAGCCAGGTTTCCTGTTCTTTTTCTTTGAGTCCTCTGAACAGGTTGAGGGATACCTTCTATTTTCTTTGGTATTTCCACCCTCTCTAGTGCATTCCTTGCGGGTACATGCGACTTAACCACGCCCTTCAGATCACAAAAATGATCAGGCAGTTCATTTGCTAAATTCTGCAAATCAATTATGTTCTGGACTTCTTGATTTGCTTCATTAGTGCGGGGGTCATGTGCGGGGATCGGTGGAATGCCATATGATTTCTGGCATTTTCATCCAAAGGTTGATTTCCTCCCCTAATGACGGAAACGATCCTCGTCAAAGATGCAATCAAGAATCGGTCAGTATGCAAGTCTCGATCATGGGTTCCAAATACGATTATGGATGCACTCTCATAACCAACGATATCCCGGACTTGCGAAGAGGGCCCATTGCGATCACCGAGGGTGGTATACGTACATATACCATACACCCAAATTTTCTAAGATGGGAGATCTTCGGGATGATCCCGTGCACAAGCTGCATAGGAGAATAGATGTTGTAGGCCGAAGGTCTGAAGTTGATGAGAGCTGCTGCGTGCAGGACTGCGTGTCTCCAACAAGTGTTGGGTAAGTTACAACTCTGCAAAAGCGGTCTGGCAATGAATTTAATCCTCTTTATTAGTGCTTCAGCTAGTCCATTTTGCGTGTGGACGTGCGGTAAGGAGTGCTCAACTGCTATCCCTGTTGCCGTGCAATAATCATCAAATGCCTTTGAAGTAAATTCTCCGGCATTGTCCATTCTGATGGACTTCACGCGATGATCAGGGAATGCATTCTTAATTCTTATGATCTGTGAGATCAGCTTTGCAAAAGCATGGTTTCTTGTTGATAATAAGCATACATGCGACCATTTCGAGGAAGCATCGATGAGCACCATAAAGTATCGAAACGGCCCTGACAGGGGCTGAATCGGACCGCAAATATCCCCTGGATGCGTTCCAGGAATGTAGGGATTTCACTTTGCACTTTCATGACACAGGGTCTAGTTATTAATTTCCCGGTGGCACATGCAGGGCACACAAAATCTCCATGATTCGGGAAAATTTTAACATTAATGCCATGACCTTGTGAGTTGTTCACTATATTTCTCATCATTCTAAGACCAGGATGACCTAACCTACCATGCCATAAAGAAAATAACTCAGAGCTTCTAAAAACAGTCTTCAAGGAAGTATACACTTCGGGTGCATGAATATTCGTGTAGTACAACCCAGATTCATATGAGGGACATTTTTCTAATACCATTTTTCCACATACCGCGTGCTTCACAATGCACAAGTATTCTTTGCCATTTTCTTCGTTGGCTTCTATGTGAAAACCATTGGCGCGGATGTCTTTAAAGCTTAAGAGAGTGCGCGTTGATTCAGGGTACAAAAGGGCTTCTTCAATGACCAAAGTTGTACCCATAGGCAATATAATAGTGGCTCTTCCTGAGCCGATTACATATGAGTCGCTTCCTGCGATCGTAGTAATCTTTCCAACGTTCTTCGTGATCGACTGAAAGTATTTAGACTCTCTTAAGATGGTATTTGTTGTGCCACTATCAACAATGCATATCTCTTCCATTTGGGCGCTACACGATTTCTAGATGCAAGAAATATAATTCCAATCAAACAGAGGCAAAATAATTCAAATATTGCTTGTAAATGAAAGAATACTGGAATAAAGAATAAATTGCATATATATTCATGAGAGAAGTATGCTCTTCTAGAGCTTACTATTCATTATTCAAAAGAAAATGCTAACAACCATAATCTAAAAAAAATAATGCGATTCATGCATTAACGGGCTTTGGACTTTCCCTTGGTCTAAAACTTCTCTTTTTCACCCTGTTTGCCCTTCTTTCTATGAGTGGGCTTTTTCACCTTGTAGCTATTGGCATTGACTTCTGTGCCAGTGCCCCTTCCAGGTGGCTGTGAGATATAGTTCTTGCATAGAACATCGTCTTGCGATTCCGCAACTTGCATTACATCAATCAGTTCGCTATACTCATTGTATGCGTCCTGATGATAGCTGCGTGCACTCTGGATAGCATTTGGGTGGAAGGTAGAGAGAGTTTTCTCAATCTTCTCCTCATCAGTGATCTTCTTGCCACATAGGGAGAGGTTAGTATAAATTCTGTGCAAGTCAAAATTGTACTCGGCCACTGTTTTGTTGTCTGCAAACCTCAGGAGGACCCAATTTTGCTGTGCTTAGGGCAAGATGGTGTACTTGAGCTTCTCGAACCGCTTCTGAAGTGCAGTCTAAAGCTTGAGTGCACTCTCCTCAGCCATGTATTCATTCTTCAGAGTGGCTGAGAGGTGATGCCTGAGGAAGTGCAAGGCTTGATCATTCTGTTCGGCGGTAGGTTTCGCGTCTTGCGAGGACCCTAGACCAATCGCAGCACGGAGCTTCTTGCCCCAAGAACGATCTTTACGTCCGATGCCCAAGTGAGATAGTTCTGACCGTGCGGGGCCAGTTCTTCAAACTTACGTTTCACAATGCCAGACATCTGCATGATTTCAAAATTCTGGTTTAGATTACTGCGTGTAATCTGATAGAAAATGGTTGCAAAAAGCATAAAGTGCAGGAAAATAAATTCATATGCATTGCATTATAGAGAATAAAGCAAAGGATTCAAAACCATAAAGAATATTCATAAAACAGAGAAATTAAGCGAGGAAAAAAAATTAAAAACAGAGCCAAATAAATCTTCTTGATTTCCTGGCAATTTTTTCAAAATTTTCTGCAATTTTTCTATTTTTTCTTTTCTTTTTCTTCCTTTCCTTTTTCTTTTCTTTTTCTTTTCCGGCCGAACGGCCTCATGGGCCTCGCCCTTTTCTTGGCCCGAATAGCCTTTGGGCCTTCTGGCCCATTAGAGCAGCCCATAAATCCCGGCGGCTAGGGTTGGAAACCCTAGCCATCAGTTTTCCCATGCTCACAGGCGGCAAGAAGGCGGCGCGCAGAGCGCGCGGGGCGGCGAGCAATGGCGGCGGACGAGGCGGTGCGCTTCTGGCGCGTCTTGGCGCGCGCGAGCCGTGAAGCGGCTGCGGCTTCGGGCATGCGCCGGTGGCGGTGTCGCTTCTTGCGGCAGCGTCGGCGGCAGCGCTTCAGCGACACGTCGGCGAGCTTCGTGTGGCGGGCGCGCACATCAGCGACCGGAGCGGCTTCGAGCCGAAGAAGAGCCGCGGCGCGGAGAAGAACTCGGGCCGGCTGTGAGCGGCGCGGAGGCGAGGAGCGGCGGCGCCTTGCTGGCGGATCGGGCGCGGCGGCTATAAGCCGGCCGAGGCGGCGGGTAGGCGACGCGTGGTGGCGGGCCGGCGGTGCGGTGCCGGCGGTGCGGCGAGCCGACGAGATGGCGTGACGCGCCAGGCTGTGGCGCCGCCGGAAAGCGGCGCGGCGGCGATCTTGCGTGTGAAGACCGAGGACGGGCCGCGGCCGAGGCGGCTGCGTCTTGGCGTCACGGCCGCGAGATGGCCGGTCGACGGCGGCGTCGGGCCGGGCCGGTCTTCGCGCGGCGCCGCCGCCGCCGCCGAAGCGATGGGAGGGCGCCGCGGTTTCAGCTTTGCGCGCGTCGCGGCGGCCGATTCTTGATCTGCGCCGCCGTTTCTTCGTCGGGCGCCGCTTATTTTCGGCGCGCTACAGGCGGAGGTGCCGAGGCGGCCGAGGCGCGGCGGTGACGGCGACGCGACAAGGCTTGTCAGAAGATGACGCGCGGCGTGCTTCATGCGCGCCGGCCAAGTCGGTCGGCCGCCGGCGTCTGCGTGCACGGCCGTGAGCGACTTCATCTTGCTAGCCGTGGCGCCGCCAATGAGGGCCGGCGCGACGCGGTGGCGGGCGGACGGCGCTTAAGCGGCATCGTTGCGCCGTCTGGCCGAGGCCGAAACGACCTTTCTTTTTCTTTTCGAATGTAAAGATTCTTCATGTGTCTTTGTTGCTACGTGTCGTTGTAGCTTCTTGCCACGTGATTTAACGCAGACCAATGCGTAGGTTAGATGCATGCATAGAAAACAACAGCGATTAGATTCAATCGCCGAAACCCACCTTTCTCACCTTTCAAATCTGAACTCCGGTAGAGCTTCGTGCTGATAACGTGTTAAGGAACCTCGCTATCGAATAGTCCGGGGTTCCCGAACAGACTAAAGTGGAGAACAGAGAGAGACACAGGTATATGGGGAGCGACGGCGGAATTCTTTATTGATTTCTGTTTTCTTGTACATAGGGGGGACCCCTCCTCCTTTTATAGCGCTCACCTAGGGTTTCGACTAAGGAGCCAACGTGTGTTTTTCATGTGCCACGAGGGTTTCCCAACAAAATTAACATTTCCTCCCAATTTCCCGGTTCACATCACTCAATGACTCCACGAAGATCAGCCAAACTACTGTTGGCTACTACGCCGGCCGTGTGTAAGCGTACTTGCTTTGTCGTGATGGAGAATTTCAAATTTAATACAGGGACATCTGTACACCATACTCTGTCAGCAGTTAGCTACCTCAATAATAATAATAAACTAAGCTGATATGATCATATTGTTGACGATTCCATCAACCTAGTTTTATACGATCTATATGCCCATGAGCCTTGACCCCGGAGATCTGATGTCTGCACTACTAAACTAAACTAGAGCTAATGCTTTCCTGGGCTAGAAAAATAAGGCCAGTTCGTACATGGTTGGTGTGGTTGTTTGTCCTTTGCTGTTGTTTTCCTCCCAGCACTCTGGCGGGCATTCAAATTTCGTTTTGGACAAAATTTAGCCGATGACCAAAATCCAAAATTTCGGTCAAATCTTGTTATTTCGGATAAAATCCAAACGAAATTTAAAAAGTAAGATTCAAATCTGGATTTTTTGGACCGAATTTCGGGCGAAATTGCCGAAATTTCGGCAAATTTCAACTGAACAAAAAATGGTTCAAACGATATCGAATTTTTTTGAAATGTTTTGTGGAGGTTCCTGACACATCAGTGATGTTTAAATAACAATTTAAGATGATTATAAAGTCCGAGAAATTTTTAAAAATTCGAAAATTGCTACTGTCCTGATAAAACGTTGACCGACAAGTTTGAACCGAATGAAAAATGGTTCAAACCAAGTTAGAAAATTTTGAAATTTTTTGTGCATGGTTATGATGTATTACTAATATTCTCATAAAATTTTCAGATAATGATCAAGCATCATGAATTTTAAAAATTTTGAACAATGCAACTGTCCTGTTAAAAGACTTACCGGCAAATTTGAACAAAATAAAAAATTTTACATAAGGGTGATAAGAAAATTCTTAAGATCTTATAAAAATTTTGAATCATGATCACACTCCAGTGAATTTATAAAATTCTTACAAGGCACAATACCATTTATGTTCTTTCTCTTTTTGATTTTTGAAATATAATATAACAAATGAAATTCAATGCTTACATAGATTTGATTGACCAAACAAAAAAAGTTTAATTTTTTTTGAAAATTTTATAGACTGGTACTGAGGCAATTATTAATCTCTCATAAAAATTTTAGATCATGATCACACTCAAGAAAATTTATAAAATTCTGACAAAGTTACTGTCCCAATTATGTTCGTTCTGTTTTTGATTTTTTAAAGATAACAAATGAAGTTCAATTATTTTAAAAAAATTATGTATGATCCTACACTACTAAATATAGTACCATAAAATTTTTAGATCATTATCAAGCTTGTAAAATTTTATAAATTTCTGAAAGTGTTTCTGCTAAAATTTTAAAATGTCTCAAAAATTCGGTTTTTCAACAAATTTTCGTAGAAAATGACTTTCTTAAGGGTTATTGCACCAAATCCGGTCAAATCCGACCCTAAAAGTTTGAAAACCGTCCAAAAATCATGAATTTTCGCTGAAAAAAGAAATTTCAGTGGTGGTACGGTAGCAAGTTCACATTTCTTACCGGCCGGTAATTTGGATTTCGTGGTGACCCGAAATCCGAAATTTCGGCGAAATCTGTATCGCTGCTGGCAGCCACTAGCAACCTCTCTTCCATGGGTTCTATAAAAGATCGACAAATATAAGCAGATTGCAAATGAGTGAAGAATATATACGATCTAGGAAGATACAAATGTGACAAATCGTGCTATCTACTCTGAAAAAAAAAAGGGGGCACGGGTGGCGCCAATTTGAGCTTGTGAGGAATGCAAAATGTCAAAATCCTATGATTAAGATCATCATAAGGAAAGGGGCAAAACAATAATCAACTTTGGAAAAGCTGTGGTGGCCATGCATATGGAATTCTGGATCGCCTCATTTCACGTACTCATTTTGCCTGCCCTTTAGACAGGATCGAACTGGTCTCATGATGCCGTCGCCACGAACAGTTGAATCCTTACTTAAGCAAGGAATCACTCAAGCCATGATTGCTCATTCCATGCGATGAGGGAATTCGTCAATTGGTTGTGCTTTGTGAATCGTGCATCGTCTCCTCCGCCGACTTTGTGCGTACAAGCATTTCGTGCATGTGGAGCTGTGGACCATGTACTGCAAGAGCAGGAAACATAAGTACTTTGCATCAACGAATTGGTGTACAGATTTTGCTTGAAGCAATACACCACCCATGCAGAAATGGTGAAGATCCAAAATAGTATTAAAAAACATAGGAAGCATGGATACTGAGCTTATATTTTCCGGAAAAAAACTGAGGATGCAGACGGTAATTGTGAGAAAAAAAAGTGAGCTAATTATCATATATATACTATTGCAAGGGCCTTGTTTATCAATTGGGAATCTAGTTGCATGTGGCATTTATTAATATCAACCTACTCTTCTCAATCATTCGTGGAGGGAGAAGAAATATGAAGTGGGAAGTGCCTCACATTCTATTCGCAAAGTACTACTCAATTGAAGTAAAAATACTACACTTTTGTGTACAACCATACTCTCACTGGTACTTTTTTCTTATTTTTGCCCTTGTTTATTCTATTCCCAAAAAATAACCTAGAAAACTAATTCCAAAAATAACCCTCGTTAATGCACCAGCACAAATGACATGGCCGTTTAACATCTCCACACCACGACTTATGCCGCAGAGTCTTCTTGCCGCCAAGCCCAACATGGCTAGGTTGGTGCCATGTTGGCGTAGGGTTAATGCCATTAGTTTTGGTGCAGACCTTTAGGATACCGCGCCAAGAGCTTTGACGCTGTCATCTCAAACTGAGAGGAAACACTTTTCTTGAAGGACTCATGATCATATATGGATTGTGTCATCCACACATAGAACTAGTCTACAATGCTGGAACGCTTGAACACAAGGCCCAAATGTCGAAAATGCAAGGCCAAATAGGCAAATACCCTTCTCGGCGCGCCTCCCGCGATCTCAACCCTCATCTCATGGGGCTCTATGATATACACCATTGTCGGGTTGGCAAACTTTATAGCGTGTATCAATGTTGGCGTCTGATTGTACGACTCGGCCCAATCACCACACAACATCTGCTTGCTTAGCCCACAAAGCCTTCCCATACTTAACACAATACCCGAAGATCTGGAATATAAACTCCGCGAGAGCTAGAGGTGAAATGGTCGTTTGCTACTTCACGGCATTGCACAGGTAGTTCACAATGAAGTTCAACGTGACCTATCGATGTTTGCCTGATAGTTGTGCTTCGCCACATGTGTGTGGTTTGACCATACTCATGACCTTCCATTGATCACGAGGTGTTCTTCGGGCACGAACCTTCTATGAGTACTTCCTATCCTTGCATCTCACCATGTACCACTTCGTCAAGCTTGAGTACACTACACGGTACGGTCGATGGTGCCAAACCAAGTACTCTTTCAGCCATAGCTTCATGGACAACATGTTCGGAAATAAGATGCTCTTTTGGATATTCCCCGTGCAGGTATGTGGGGGCACTCAATATTCGCACCGCCATCAAGTACATCCCCACCTGAAGGAACTAGTTGGCCTAGAGGGGGGTGAATAGGCAACTTTAGCAAATTTTAACTTCTTAGGGACAATTCACTATTCTCTATATGAGAGTAGCACAGAACAAAATATATGACAGAAGCAAAAAAAAACAAATACAGATTACAGTGAAAGCAATAAAGCGAAATAAAACACAAATGAGACAGAGATTTATCCCGTGGTTCAGAGCCACACTCTTAATCCACGTTGAAGCACTTCTTTAGAAGTATTGCTTCTCCAAAGCTAGTCGCCGTAGCTCTGGTGATCACTCAGGTAACTCTTTCACTGCTCCAGTGAGGTGAGTTCCAAATCTCTCACAATCACAGTGGCCTTCCACAATCACCTTTGGACAGGTCGCACTGTTTACTTTCTCCAAGTTGTCTAGGATCACTAAGATCCAAGAGTAATAAACTTTGCACAAGTTCTGTCTCTTGGTTCACTCGTAAATCACACAGCTAGACTTCGGCTTAGAGCTAAAACACTTAGAGATGTTGAGGATTTTTGGTTTGAAAGTGAAGCATAGACTCCTTTTGAGAATGAGAGCTATTTTCGAAGCTAAAAGGTCAAGGAGTTCATTCTATATCTTGGTAGATGGCTCATAAAATGCTTATATAACCATTTGGAATGAATATAGCCATTACACCTGCTACTATAGCCGTTGGACGTGTCAGAATGTCAGAAATATCAAAATATACTTTTACAACAGACTAAGCAACAGAACCTAGCGATACTGGTCATGTGTATGACGGACCAATTTAGGACATATACGACGGACCAAAAAATTTGATCCGTTGTACATGGGATTTTTAGAGAGTTTGATCTGGCAAAGGAATGAGTGAGTTACATGCATGCCGGACCAAAAATTTTGGTCTGTCATACATGGGAATTTCTAAGATCAGTAGCCAAGGACTTTTTTCAACAAAAATAAGTTTATCCAACCGATTTGCTTTACCAACAGACTAAATTTTTAGACAAGAGGATTTGGTCCGTCAACAAAGGAAAAAAATCCTTCGAATAAGAACGAATATCTAATTATGGATTTAATAAATAGAACTCCAAGGTTTGGTTCGGCAGAAAGGCTTATAATCTGAAAGAGTGCCGGACTAAAATATTTGGTCTGTTGTAGATGGAAATCTGAGAAGTTTTGGTCTGTCAAAGGAGAATGACTTTTACATGTATGCCGGACCAAAAACTTTGATCCGTCATACATAGACAATTACTTGGTTGCAAGATGTTTTCAAAGAATTTATACCAAGAACTAAAGAATATGAAAACAAGAGATTTGTTCGATGAGCAGATATTTTGATAGATGTTTTGACACAGAAGATTTTTAATACTGGACCAAAGAATCTTTTGACTTAAAAGGATTTGCTGTGTATGCAACAGTCTGGATTTTAGTTCGCTGAAATTTGATTCAAAGAATTATGACTAAGTGTCTTTTACTCCGAGAAATCTAGTTTTTGTCTTTGCCTTATGATCCAAACCACTAGCTTGTGCAAAGTCCCCCTTTAGACATCCAAACTGAACATAATCCTAGCTATTTGACTTGAATCATCTCCCAAGTCATAAACTTGTAACAGAACACCTTAATCTTGTTAGTCCAAATTGTTTCATCATTGATTTCAGCACATGTTCTTCAAGGCTTTAAGCATTATCAACTTAGTCATCAATACCAAAACTATAATAACACAGGATAATAATAATTGAGGGGGCCTAGATGCTATCAATCTCCCCCTTTTTGGTAATTGATGACAACATACCTTTTCAGTTAATAATATCTTATCCATTCTGCAAAACAGAGTTAGCTAGACAGAATAATTGCAGAAGTTGTAGATATACGTGCTCCCCCTTAATGAATGCATGATCTGGACTTAGACAGTTATGATATATTAGGATTATATTAGATCCTTAAAATACATTACTTTTGATTCTTCTCATTAATAACTTGAGATCAGATCAATAAGAGTTAGTGTAGGTACTTCCAGATAATCAATAAAACCAGTCAAGAAAGTATCGAAGTATGAGTATCAGAGCACAAAACAAGGTAAGTATCAAAGCACTACGAAGTAAGTATCAGAGCACAAATCAGTCAGACAAATAAGCCAGATATATCAGATATCACTAGTACACCAAAATATATCTGATACCAAAATACAGTAATAGCCTTAATAGTTTTAACAGGTTTTGTCTAGCCTACAGAACAGAACCTAGGAAACCTCTAAAGATATTCTCCCCCTTTGGCATCAAGAGCCAAAAAGGGTGCTATTTGCGCCGAGAAAAGGTTCTTTTGAGCTGACCAAGAACTGAGCTCTTCCTGGGAGGGGAAACAATCTGATCATCAGCTGCTTCTGATTTTTCTTGAGTTTGAGTACTTGGCCCTTGGGACATGGCTTGATCATGCCAGCTCGGATAATCTAGTTCACCCGGTTGAATAGTCAGATTATGAAGATCTGACTGCATTTTGTTTAAGGACTCATTTAAGGTATTTGTTTCTGCAAGGATCTGACCCACATCATACATGCAATCTTGTGCCAGTTGAGTATGGTGTAGAAGGGCATCCTCAGTGAAGACCATGAGATGGTCCAGATTTTGTCTGATCCAAATCTGATTACTCCTATTTGATGTGCTTGCAGCCTCAACTTGGTTTCTTAGACTCTTGTGATGATTATCAATTTTCTGATTCATGTCATACAGTCTGTCCTTTAACAGATTCTGATTGTTACCAAGCTGCTGGATGTACTGTCTTAATTCCCCTTGATTGTTGTTGAGGTGATCAATTCTAGAAAAGATTTTCTTTTGAAATTTTGCTTGTTCTTCATATCTCTGAGCTGCTATTGCTTGATCTCCCATGTATCTTGCTTGAAATCCTCTTTGGTCAGCATAATATTGTTGCTCAAAAGAGGAAAACCATGCAGGTTGAGAGTCAAAAATGTTTTCCTGAGCTTGAAATGTATCTTCCTGTACTTGTTCAGCATGCCTTTGAGAAGACGAGGGAGGATACTGACAGTCAAATAGACTCTGCCAACCAGGAAAGGTATTCCTCTGATCATGTTCAGGATGAACAGCTGATGGAGGATAATCAGATTCAAATGTTTGGGGCATACCAGATCCTCCTGCCTTACAATCATTTGCTCCTGGCCTTAAACCTTGAGCTTCCATGAATCTTGCTGCTGCTGCTGATTCTTGAAGGTGATAAAACTGTTGCTCCTCATTAAAAGATTTATCAACTGAGCTTGAAAGAACTTGAGTTGCAGCATCATCCTCATTCCAGGATTCACTTCTATGAACCACTTATGTTGCTTCTGGAGTAGAGGCTAGAAGTTGAGTGAAAGATCTTGGAGAACAATCAGACTTATTATGACTTGAGGCCTTTCTTTTATTTCCACTTTGAGCACTAGGCTCTCTGTCATTTCCAGATTTGGTCTTACTTGCACTGTGAGCACTTGGCTCTTTTCTTTTTCCAGACTTGTTCATGCTGCTGCTATGATGACTTTCATAAGCTTGAGAATGATGTGAATGATAACTATCATATGAGGGCATATGGCTTCCATAAGATTGATACCAGTAGTCACTGCCTTTAGCCTGTAAACACTCTCTTCGATTGTTGTTGTCAAACTCATTTTCAGATTCTGCACTTGACTTATTTTCTTCTTCTTCTTGATCAGGCAGTTCTGGTTCTTCCCTTTCATTAGGTTGATTTACTTGCAATCCTTGAAGAAAGCCAGTGATCCTCAAGTTTTGTCCAGTCGATTTATGCATATTATATTTCTTTGGGAAACATTTGAATTCTCTATTCAGATCATCTTGGGAAATTATACTTTGTGCCAACAGAACTTCAGTGATTTGTTGAGCAAAAGGTAAAGGACTGCTAAATTTTCTGTAGACTGCCTCCTCCATTTGCCCAAAGAAGTAATCAACCAAGTCTATAGGTTGTCTTGACAAAATGAGATGCAACAACCATGCGAGGATTGGGGTTACACCTTCCTTGTATCCAGACTTGGGAAAAATTGTATGTCTTAATACTAGCAGCAGTACATTTGCTTCTTTAGATAAACAAGAGACTCTGTTGGGATTGAAATATTTACTGGTGATGTTTTTGTATATATGTGTAGATATGTAAATCAGGCATATCACCACTCAACCTCCATCTCTGACAAGGATACATCTTTTCAAATATTCTTATTCTATTTATTAATGGACTTGAGGCTCCAATTGCATACTCAAACTGAGTAGATCTGATTTTTCTTATCTTTCCATTCATAGTGAACATAATATGTTTTCTCTGTTTGTTCACTAATAAGGAAGCATAGAACTCTAGTGTTCTTGAGATACTCCAAGGTAGTGTTCTTGAGATAAAGTCTATTTACAGCATGGCAAGTAGTATTGATAGCTTCAGCCCAAAAAGCATCAGAAGTATCATATTCATCTAGCATAGACCTAGCCATTTCAATTAAAGTTCTATTCTTTCTTTCAACCACACCATTTTGCTGAGGAGTATAAGTGGCAGAAAGTTCATGCTTAATTCCTAATTCATCACAGTATTCAATAATATTTGTATTAACAAACTCACATCCATTATCACTTCTTATTTTCTTGATGGGACAATCAAATTCATTTTGGGCCCTTTTAGCAAAAGTTTTGAAAAATTTTCCAACTTCACTTTTATTATGCAAGAAGAATACCCAAGTGAATCTGGAGAAATCATCAACAATTACCAGACAATATGAGTTACCACCAATACTAGCATATGAAGTGGGGCCAAATACATCCATATGCAGAAGCTCGAGTGGTCTAGTGGTGGATATGATATTTTTGATTGGATGAGAGTTGGCTACTTGTTTGCCTGCTTGACAAGCACTACATAGCTTATTCTTTTCAAATTTAACACCTTTCAAACCCACCACTAGCTCATTTTTGAAAAGCTTTTTGAGATTAGACATACCTACATGCCCAAGACGCCTGTGCCAAAGCCATCCAAGAGAAACTTTAGCTAACAGGCAGGTCGAGATGCATGAGGAGTTAGATTTAAAATTTACTAAGTAGAGATTTTGAAATCTGAAACCTTTGAATATAAGCTTTTCATTTTTATCAAACACAGTTACCCCATCAGATGAGAAGTTACAAAGGAATCCAAGATCACACAATTGAGCAACAGATAATAAGTTGAAATTTAAGGAATCAACAAGAAGAACATTGTCAATAGAGTGATCATTTGATATAGCAATCTTACCAAGACCTTTTACCTTTCTTTTGCTATTGTCTCCAAAGGTGATTTTGTCACTTGGATCACTTTCTCCTTCAATTGAAGTGAACATTCTTGAAGTCCCGGTCATATGTTGAGTGCAGCGACTGTCAATTACCCAGTGTCTGCCTCCACTTTTATAGTTCACCTACAAATTCATTTCTTAACTTTAGGTACCCAAATACTTTTGGGTCCTTTGATGTTAGTTACAGCCAGTTTAGGTCTAAAAGGATTTAACAATATGGCCTTAGGTACCCAGCAGCTTTAAGTTTCTCATCAAGATTTGAGAGACCTACATATTTTACATTCATTCTGCCACTAAAATCCTTAAATAGCATGTAATGGGCATCAACCATACAACCCCTTTTGTCATGAGAAACATTTGCAAGATAGCAATTTTTAGATTCATGATTTGATTTATGACAGTAATAGCATTGAGTGCTCTTCTTGACAAAAATCTGTTTGAAATGACTTGATCCACTTTTCTTGGGCAAACTGTTGGGTTTATATCCTAAGCCCTTTTTGCCCAAGCTGGATTTCTGTTTAACAAGAATTTTATCAAGAGTAGCACTACCCAGAAAGCATTTTTCTAAACCTTTATCAAATTTGGCTACCTTGGCTCTTAGTTCTTCATTTTCAGTTTTAAGCTCTTTAGCACAGTAAGCATAATTGCAATTTTCATTACAAGCATCAGAAAAACTAGAGGCCATGATTTCATCTTTGAGTAAGTCACATGAAGTTGATGCATCACATAAAGAAACATGATTAGACTTGTTGGCTAGCATTTCATTTTCAATTTCTAGCTCATAATATTTAGTCTGTAAATCTTAATGATTCTTGACAAGTAAAGCATGACTTGTGACTAGACTATTATGAGTTTGTACAGACTTTTCATGTTCATGCATAAGCTTATCATACTTATCTGGTAGCAACTTTTGATCATTAAACAAGACAACAATAGTCTTCTTAAGAGCTTTTGTTGAATTTGTTTTATCATGCAAAGCATTATTTAGCTCTTCAACTATTTCTACTAGCTCATCATAAGAAGGTGAGTCAGTAACCTTTTCCTCATCTGATCTTGCCATCAGACATAGAGGAAATGAAGGTGGTGGTGGAGTTGACTCATCTAAGGCGAGTCCAGCTAGCCCCTTTGACCTTGAATTTTCATCATCTGAGGATGAATCTTCACTAGGACTTTCTTCATCAGTGATCCATTCTCCTATGTGAGCTTCTACTTTCCTTTTCTTTGCAAATTTCTTGGAGTAACCTTTCTTGAGAAACTTCTTCTTGGGTTTTTCATGAGTCTTCTCCTCATCCTCATCATCCTTGCTCTTGTACTTGCTTTTCTTCTTGATTTTGTTGGGGCACCGAGCAGCTATATGTCCCTTTTCATTGCATTCAAAGCATATAACATTAGCAAAAGGATTTTTCTTTGAGTAGTAAGAGTTTGACCTTTCTTTGTCTTTGAAATTAACTCTTCTCATAATTTTGTTAGCTCTTCTCATGAGTAGGGCTAATTTCTTCACATCTTCATCCTCATCCTCACTTGACTCATCATCATCTTCGTCAGATGAGTCTTGTACAACTTCCTTGGCTTTGAGTGCGATAGATTTCTTCTTTGGAGCATCTTCTTCGGCTAATGTGAGCTCATGAGCAGATATTTTACCTAGTAGCTCAGTTGGAGTAAGCCTCTTGAGATCACCACTATTGGACATATATGTGATCAAACTGTGACACATTCGAGGAAGCACTCTAATCATCTTCCTGCATACCTCAACATCAGAAATTTTAGTTCCTAGGCCTTTTAGTTCATTGACAATAAGATTTAGCCTAGAGAACATGTCATTAGCAATTTCTTGAGGAAGCATTTTGAATTGATCAAATTTTTCTCGAACAACATAATATTTTTCTTCTTTTATATCAGAAGTACCTTCATGAATTTCTTGTAAAGTTGTCCATATGTCATAGGCAGATGTAAGATTACTTACTCTATCAAAAAAATTCTAAGCTAAGACAGGAAAATATGGCATTTCTAGCTTGGGCATCATACTGCATATTTTGAATCTCACCAGGAGTGGGTTCACCATACACAGATTGCCCTTCAGGCATGACACGAGGAGGCAGAGGCTTCTCTGTAACCCTCCACACATCATACCCAACAGCTTCTAAATAACATCTCATTCTAATTTTCTAATAAGCATAATTAGTGCCATCAAAAACTGGTACTCTACCAATACTAACAGTTGCGGATCCATTTCCCTCAGCCATTTTCCAAAGCTATTAAGCTAATAAAGGTAAACCAAGCTCTGATACCACTTGAAGGAACTAGTTGGCTTAGAGGGGAGGTGAATAGGCAACTTTAGCAAATTTTAACTTCTTAGGGACAATTCACTATTCTCTATATGAGACTAGCACAGAACAAAATATATGACAAAAGCAAAAAAAAAACAAATACAGATTACAGCGAAAGCAATAAAGCGAAATAAAACACAAATGAGACAGAGATTTATCCCGTGGTTCAGAGCCACACTCCTAATCCACGTTGAAGCAGTTCTTCCGAAGTATTGCTTCTCAAAAGCTAGTCGCAGTAGCTCTGGTGATCACTCAGGTAACTCTTTCACCGCTCCAGTGAGGTGAGTTCCAAACCTCTCACAATCACAGTGGCCTTCCACAATCACCTTTGGACAGGTCGCACTGTTCACTTCCTCCAAACTGTCTAGGATCACTAAGATCCAAAAGTAATAAACTTTGCACAAGTTCTGTCTCTTGGTTCACTCGCAAATCACACAGCTAGACTTCGGCTTGGAGCTAAAACACTTAGAGATGTTGAGGATTTTTGGTTTGAAAGTGAAGCACAGACTCCTTTTGAGAATGAGAGCTATTTTCGAAGCTAAAAGGTCAAGGAGTTCACTCTATATCTTGGTAGATGGCTCAGGAAATGCTTATATAGCCATTTGGAATGAATATAGCCGTTACACCTGCTACTGTAGCCGTTGGACGTGTCAGAATGTCAGAAATATCAAAATATACGTTTACAACGGACTAAGCAACAGAACTTAGTGATACTGGTCATGTGTATGACGGACCAATTTATGACATATACGACGGACCAAAAAATTTGGTCCGTTGTACATGGGATTTTCAGAGAGTTTGGTCCGGCAAAGGAATGAGTGAGTTACATGTACGCCGGACCAAAATTTTTTGTCCGTCATACATGGGAATTTCTAAGATCAGTAGCCAAGGAGCTTTTTCAACAAAAATAAGTTTATCCAACCGATTTGCTTTACCAACGGACTAAATTTTTAGACAAGAGGATTTGGTCCGTCAACAAAGGAAAAAAATCCTTCGAATAAGAAGGAATATCTATTTATGGATTTAATAAATAGAACTCCAAGGTTTGGTTCGGCAGAAAGGCTTATAATCTGAAAGAGTGCCGGACTAAAATATTTGGTCTGCTGTAGATGGAAATCTGAGAAGTTTTGGTCTGTCAAAGGAGAATGACTTTTACATATATGCCGGACCAAAAACTTTGGTCCGTCATACATTGACAATTACTTTGTTGCAAGATGTTTTCAAAGAATTTATACCAAGAACTAAAGAATATGAAAACAAGAGATTTGTTTGATGAGCAGATATTTTGATAGGAGTTTTGACACAGAAGATTTTTAATGCTAGACCAAAGAATCTTTTGACTTAAAAGGATTTGTTGTGTAATGCAACAGTCTGAATTTTAGTTCGCTGAAATTTGATTCAAAGAACAATGACTAAGTGTCTTTTACTCCGAGAAATCTAGTTTTTGCCTTTGCCTTATGATCCAAACCACTAGCTTGTGCAAAGTCCCCCTTTAGACAGCCAAACTGAACATAATCCTAGCTATTTGACTTGAATCATCTCCCAAGTCATAAACTAGTAACAGAACACCTTAATCTTGTTAGTCTAACTTGCTTCATCATTGATTTCAGCACATGTTCTTCAAGGCTTTAAGCATTATTAACTTAGTCATCAATACCAAAACTATAATAACACAGGATAATAATAATTGAGGGGGCCTAGATGCTATCACCACCGGCTAGAGTCAGATCCTTGAATTTTGAGATACGGGGATAACGCCCAATCACCTTCCAGAACACATCAGCATCCTCTCCTGTCAACACCGCCTCTGGGCAATCCTCATTCGAGTCATGCATACTACTTCTCGTATGGCTCTTCACCAACGAACCTCTTACCAAAGACCTGAGCATCCAACCCGTCGGAGGCTCGTGCCCCATCAAAACCATCCATCGATGAGGGTGTCATCGGCTCAGGACTCCCCTGTGCCAAAGGCTCTGGTGTGTTATCATGCACGATATCTACATACGGAAGGTTGTTACCATCATCATGCACAACATCCGATGAAAGATACCCCACCTTCATGTCGTCCTCATCACCTCAAGGAGATCGGTTCAGATCGATAATGATCTCACGTGGCTCACATTCCACAACCTTCACCGCCACTGCGTCAAGGGACTTGAGGTGGGATCTAGCAACCAACTCCAAGTATGTGTCCCAATCAAGGTCACAAGAAATTGGAAACATCAATAGCGACCGTGGCCCAACACCAATATCATACCTCCAACCGAACACCCATCCCATTTCTCGACCACCCTAACTTCTCTTTCACGTTTGCCACCAAATTGGCGGATGAGGGCCGCGGCGTACACCTACACGCTCAACGCGATGCCTGCAAACTCCACATCATTGTTGTTATACACCACCATACCACCATGATGCACACGCATAGCTTTATCCGTCTAAATGACCACAAGCAACACCTGAAAATAAAACAATCGTCAATCCTTTGCCAACACAAAAACAAAAAATGTAAATTAACCCAAATGTATGTATTAATTTGTAAACAATCGATCAATATACAAATCATTTAACATTCACTACCTCATGAACTCATCTATCCAACAACAAAATACAACATCATAATAAAAGAAATACTATACTACCATCATCACATCGTACAACAGTTTTACATCCAAACTGACCTCAACATATCCAACAAATCATGTTAGCCCATGGACACATATCATAACCTACACCACGAACTAGCCCGAGTTCATACGATTTGGACCAAGCAATAATGATTTCTCCCGGTTCATCCATATGTGTTCCATGGAAACCAATAAAAAATATACAACAAATACTCAAAATGTAGGCAACAATCGGACTAGCAACCATTGCTAACCTTCCTTCAATACCAAATCCAAGCCAAAATCAAGCTCTCATGCACTCCAAATTCAGATTTTGAGGGTCACCTCTAAGTTAGGGTTTTCTTAAATTTTGACCAAATTAAGCAAATCTAATTGGTAAAATCATGGGGGAATGAGGGGGTTACCTTCTTTCGATTCCTATGCAAAATTCCGCAAAAAATGAGGGATTTGAGTGGATTTGGAGGGGAAGAGGGAGGCAACGCGGGCGCCTATTGGGCTCAGCTTCGAGCTCTGGTGCAACTAAGGCTGCGAGTGGGAATGGAGCACTCGTAGCCTCAATTCGAGTCATAATATACCGGACCTACGCACCAATGACGTTGGCATGCGACAATGATACCTTTGTGCCATCAATGCTGGCACTTAGGACTTGCATCTTCGTGCCAAATCCACATCTGTAGGATCAAGGATAACCGACTAGAGGGGGTAAATAGGTGGTTTTTAAAATCTTTTAGCTCTAATTCAATAATTAAGTAGATATGATGTAATTATCAATTCTACAACAATCAAGTCCTAAATGATCTAGGTTTCACTACGAGCACCAACAAGCTAAGTTTAGACTGCTAAGACAATCTAAGAGAGGTGATCAATCACTAAGTACATTAGGAATGTAAATTTCACAAATTGATCACAAGAAAGCAAACCACAAGAAGATGAACACGATGATTTTTCCCGTGGTCTCGGAGACTTGCCGGTCTCCCCTAATCCACGTTGAGGAATCTTGAACCAATCAATCCGGCTCCTTGCGCAAATGAGCCTCCCTCGATCACTAGTGGTAGCTCTTCCCTGCTCTGGGTAGCTGAGCTCTGACCTTCACAATCGAACATGGGTCTCTTCACAATCTTCTTTGAAGAAATCACCGGTTCCACACCTCTAAGCCGTCTAGAAGGCAGCAACCTCCAAGAGAATGAACAATTGATGCTTGCTTGAAGATGATCAAGCGTTATAATGGCTCAAATCTAATGCTCACACTTGAATGCTCTCAACTACTCACAATTGTGAACTTTAATGCTCTAGAGTTATGAGAGTGTTGCAAGTGCTCAAGGCATATTCAATAAAGTCCCTAACATTGCTCTTGGTGCAGGTGAGGGGGTATTTATAGCCTCCACCAACAATTCTAGCCATTGAGGGTAAAAACCCACAAAATCTGCCAAATTCAGCACTACCGCCATGTATGGGCCGGTAGTGTCGGCCACAAGAGCTAACGGTCAAAATTGCATTTAATGCACTATGTAACAGTAGCCGTTGCTACAGTACCCCTGATAGTGCCGCTTTTTTAATACGGAAAATATCCCTTGATTTCTTCATTGTTAAAAAGTTGCCGCCAACATTGAGGTGGTACTAACGCCCGACCTAATGCTCCGGTAGTGTCGGCCAGCCGAGGGTTCGAAAAATGCCTTTCTCTGGAATAATGCTACTGCCGTATTAAGGGATTCAATATCTTGCAATTTGTCATCTATGTCTTTCAGTTCTTGTTTCATCTCATAAATCTTTTCAATTAACTCAGACTTGCCCTTCAGTTATTCGATCTCCACCTCAAGTTTTTGTTTAGCTTCTAACAGCTTTTCTATGTTGTCTATTTTACCAAAATCAGATTTCAATATTGTCAATTAATTTAGATCAAAAGCAAAATGATGTTCTCACATATCAGAATAATGGACTGATCAAAGTAGTGGCGATGAGAATTTCAATGTTTTGCATAAAATAAATTCACAAGCAATAACTACTGCAAATTAATGTTCACTAATTTTTGCCATGTCAAGTGCAGTAATCTATGCAGGCAAGCATAAGAGTGATCAATTTGACAATGTTGCATCAGTATTTAACACAAATGTATTCCTATATATCATTGACTATCTAATTCCTTGCATTTTTCTCAGAAAAAGGAAATGGTAACCTCGGTATGAACTGATTGACAAAAAATGTTCCAGGGAGATGATATGAGAAAGAATTGATCTAGTAATCAGACACTAAAACAATTGATCTATTTCTGAACCAAAATACAAAGTTGGGCATCGGCGTGCATGCCCTAGGTAGAGATAGAAAAATCATGTGATTTTCCATTCTGGTGTACTTCTTGATCACTGCCATACAAACTTGCACTAGCAACCGGAGAGGACGCTACCCTTTCCTCCTATAGAAGATGAAAGTTAAGCAAAACATCGACAATCAATAACTTCATGATACATAATAACAAAAGTTACTTTCTTTAGGAAACCATACCGACATCAACATTATTCAAACTCCAACGTATGCAAGTATGGCTGCATAAGAACCTTATCCTTTTTTCTGCAAGTTTTTGTGCACCATGTAGTCATGTTTGAGTACTGCCATCAAACTTATTGAGTATGCATGTAAAGACATATTGAGCATTGAGTATCCCGGCCACTATAGACATAACATATATATTGTATCCATTTATGGCAGTTTAATTCATCCATGCAACCATTGATCTATTAACACATGATGATGCTTCACAATCACAAGCATGTCCTAGGTAGAGATCGATCTTTTGTACTATTTTACCAATCATCCATAGAAATTACAGGATAAGGGCATAGGGGACTCACCGAATCAAATGGAGCATGGGCTCAAGGGGGGGGGGAGGTTGCCGAGGGGGAGGACACTGGCCGGGAGGAGGTCGCCAGGGAGGAGGTCGGCGAGAAGGAGGTAGCCGAGGAGAAGGTCACCGGAGAGGAGTTCGGCGGGGAGGAGGTCATTGAGGAGGAGGTCGGCGGGGAGGAGGTAGCTGAGGAGGAGGTCACCGGGGAGGAGTTCGACGGGGAGGAGGTAGCCGAAGAGGAGGTCACCGGAGAGGAGTTCGTCTAGGAGGAGGATGTTGGGGGGGCTAGGGTTTGGAGGAGGCGAAACGCATTGAGAGCCAAGGTCTGCGCGACGAACCTCTATTGGTATGCTTATATAGTGGTCTTAGTACATATCACAGATAGTTCGTAGTTAGAACCGTCTGTGATTGGTAGATATCACAGATGATTTTAGTTTAAAACCATATGTGATAGCTACAGGAGTCATCATTGACTATTTTATAATAAAACTGTCTGTGATATTGTTATATATCACTGACGGTTTCTGAAGAGTGTCGTATGTGATTATGTCACTAACGGTTTCACTATAGAACCATTTATGATGTTCCTCATCACAAACGGTTTTTCAAAACCATCTGTGATGAGGCGTCTAATATAAGTCTTTCTGTAGTGGTGGTATTTTCAAGCTACTAAACAATGGTCACACTTAATAGTACGACACATATTCTAGCAATCTGATCTTACCATCAAACACCAAGATCGGCAAATGCTATGAAAAGGTCCTTAATCACATTCATACCTTGGCCTTGAGCATGAATTATCTTAGGACAAGTTTGCTCATGGGTTTCACCTTTTTCATGTGCAATGACGAGGACCAACCTATTCTCATATACTCAAAGTAAATTGTTAGTCCTTTAACCTCAATTGTCATTAATTACCAAAACCAAATGAAATTTGGAGGCCTAGATGCTTTAGCATCCACTCCAGAGAGTTCGGCACCAACAGAGGACAAAAAATGCCTAAGTCTCGACTCGATACATCTGTGCCAACGTTGTTGGCACGGAGCTGCGACACGTCATCTTCGGCGTTGTCAGCAAGGACATGTTCTCAACACCATTATCACTGGCACAGAGTGGTTTAACCTCCGTGCCATTCGCGATGGTGCGGGCTGGTGTGGGCCTTTTCTGATATTATTATTTTTTGGGAGGGGGGGCATTTTTTAAATAGAATAAAAAAAAGTCAATTTAGGAGAAAAAAAAATCTCCCACTAGACCTTGGCAAGGCAATGAACTAATAAAAGGAAATGGGTATAGTACCATGGGCACATATATTAACCTCTCGTATCTGTTCTTTGCTGTCTCCTGACTCCTGGTATCTATCTTTACATGTCTTTAGGGGTTGGCATTTGGCAAGATTATCAAATACCCCTTGTGATCACCTGTGAGACAGTGATTGTGTGCTGTGACCACCTCTTATGGTGAGCAAGTTCTTGTCTTACTTTACTTTGGATGATTCAGGTTTTCGATGGAGTTGAGCATCTGATTTGGACTTTGGTATGGCATAGGGTAATGCATGGGACAGGGATGGCCTTGGGGATTGGGGTGGTGCTGCTACGAGACAAGGAGTGATCGCCTGCTTGTTTCACCTAAAGCCATTGTCCTCTTGTGGCTTGTCAGTCGAGATGAGCAAGCATATGATCATGGACCCGTTCTGACACTGTTGTTCTGTTCATCCCTTGAGGAGGGAAATCTATTATATTTCTCAAATCTTGTTTAAGCATGTAGCTAGGAGTATAATACAATTTAAGACATGAGCAGCTCATTAGCCTAATCGAATCACAAATTTCACAGCATTTACTTTGCCTTTAAGCGTTTCATCTACCGCGAAATGCGAGGTCTGGGTGTTGGGGATTGGAGAAGTGAGGGTGGCCTTACCGGGAAGCGGGTGCGGCGCCGGCGCATGCGATTGCGGCCGAGGTCGAAGCCGTCGCAGCCTCCGGCCACGGCAGAGAGTCTGCGGCGGCTCGGTGGACTGGAAGATCAGTGGAGGGCAAGCGGGAAGCGGCGGATCACACGGATTGCGGTCCTTACGGCGGCGGAGGTCGTACGGACGCCGGCGAGTGGATTACTTTTGTGTGAGAAGCGGACGAGCGGGTGTCGTGAATGGATGTTGGAATTACAATTTGTACAGGGGGTTTATGGCAAAGAGGTAATACAACGCGATCGGAATAATTGGGTGTCTGTCAGCCGTTCGATCGGAATTAGCGGCTCCAATTAAAGAATGTATAAGATGGCGTAGTAAAGTTTACAGTAGGACCCTCATGCTATATTTTGTTATGTTCATGGCCCGCATCGGGTTGGCACCAACGATGGATCGAACATGGGCGGTCTGGATGGACTAGGGAGAACCGGTACGTAGGAAATTTTCTAGGAACACCTTATCTTATACAACTTTCAAAAGAAACCCAGTTCGGATCCCGAATATTCAGCGCGACCAATCGTCCGATAGAATTTTGCACGGCCAAGATTGAGATGGGAGGGAACTGGGCAGCGGTACATACTTCTTTGCGTAGTGGTCTCGCGAGTTACTCGGTATTACCACTCATGTATGTATGTATACTATATATTACTAGTATAATGCCAGTGCTAACGCTACAACGATAATACATCCACTTATCAATTAAATGAGAAGATAAGTATGAATATAACACTTAATAGTAAATAATCTTGTGATCATATTGTACGTACTACATATTTAGAAGGAGAGCGAATCAAACAAGGAAATAAATATGGAAGATCCGCATGCAAGGAAACCAGAATTGAATTTTTTACTGTTCTGACCAAAACTGTATGTACTACATATTTAGAAGGAGAGCGAATCAAACCAGGAAATAAACAGGGAGGATCCACATGCAAGGAAACCAGACTTGAATTTTTTACTGTTCTTGACTCGTGATCGTATTTTTTCCGAATATAACCTTTTTCGAGATTTTTTTACGGATCTAGCCCCATATAGCCTAATTTCAAATGTATGAGGGCGCTGATTTTTTCATTTTTATCCACGGAACCATCGGTTTGTGAGTCTTTATTTAAATTTTTCAATTTTTCTCGTGGAACCCGATGGTACGAAATACTGTTTAATTTTATCTTTTTCCTGCGGATCCAATGGTCCGCATGATACGCTTTATTTTTTCATATTTTTCCAAAATTATTCAAATGGATCGGCACCGCTTGAATTTTTTCATTTTTCTCCCACACTTGAATTTTTCAAATACCACCAAGCATTTATTTTTTTGGTAAAATTATTAAGCTTGACGAACATCGCTTGATTGTTTTTTATTTTTAGGAATTTTTACCGCTTTGGCATTATCGTTATAATTTTTTTACGAATCACTCGCGACGATGAATTTACGATTGTAGCCTCGAGGAAAAATTCAATGAGATGGCGCCAGATTATTTACGGTATTCGGCTCGAACTTTTACTATATTAGTATCATCGTTATAATTTTTCTGAATCAGGCTCTCAGGCGATGAATTTGTGATTGTAGCCTTGAGACAGAAAAAATCAGCAGAGAGGTGCTATAATTTTTTTCCCGCGGTTTCCTTTTCCCAGCATGTAATATATGGTCATTTCCTTTTCCAGGACGTTTGTTTCTTTTTCCTTGATTTCAAGACGTTTGTTTCCCTTTCCTTATTGATGCTGGAGGTGAGAGAAAGTCTGTTGTGGGCCAGAGGGATGATTTCGAAAAAATATGGAAAAATAAACTGCGCTCGCTGACCGCTGGATCCGCAAGGAAAAAAAGATAAAAATTAAGCAAATGCTTTCACGGCCACCGATTCCGCGAGAAAAATTGAAAAAATTAAGCAAAGACTCATGCATGCTTGGTTCCTTAGATAAAAATAAAACAAAAATTCAACGCCTCCGTATACCAAATTAGGCTCTATGGGGCTAGATCTGTAAAAAGTCTCGAGAAGGGTCATATCAGGAAAAAATACGATCACAATGCCAGACAATAAAAATCCAAGTCTTGTTTCCTTGCATGTGGATCCTCCTGCTTATTTCTTTGTTTGATTCACCCTCCTTCCAAATATGTAGTACGCATAATTTTGGCTAGTAAAAATTCAAGTCCGATTTTCTTGCATGCGATCCTCCTTATTTATTTCCTTGTTTGATTCGCTCTCCTTCCAAATATGTAGTGAGTGAGGAGGTCTTGTGGGCCACAGGATGATTAGACACACTAAATAATGGCCATCGGATGTGGGTGAGTAAAGCGAGGAAAGATCCGAGACGCTCATTTTGATGAATGCAAGTTTCTGGGGACGTTTTGCTGGGTGCACGAACATTGGGTCATCTCTAATGAGGTGCATTATTTAGAGTGGACGTAAAAAAATTTGCTTAGGTGCATTATAAGGGGTATAGATGGACTAGGGAGAACCGGTCGGTTTAAAAAAAAATCTGAAAAACTGAAATTATGTTTAGATCTCTCCGCGGTTTACATTCAGATCCTCCCGATAGTTCTTAGCAGAATCGGCAAAAAAAGAAATTACGTTTAGGTCCCTCTGTGGTTTACGCTCAGCTCCTCTCGGCGGTTTTTTGCAGAACGGACCCGAAAAACAAAAATACGTCCGCGGTTTTCTAAAAAAACACTGATTCGCCGAAAGTTTGTAGCAGTCCACAGATTCGCCGACAGGTCTTATCGACACATTTTAAAAAAAACGAAAACCAAAATTACGCAAAAAAAAAGACGTTTAAATCCCTCCGCGGTTTTCTCAACAAAAAAAAACACTGATTTGCCGAAGGTTTATAGCAGTCCACAGATTCGCCGACGTGTCCTACCGACTCATTTTTTTAAAAAAAAATACGAAAACCGAAATTACACAAAAAAAACTAAATAACGCCGAAAAAATAAAAAAAATCGTCCACAATTTTCTCTAAAAATAAAAAACATTGATTCATCAAATGTTTATAGCAGTACACAGATTCGCCAACTGGTCCTACCGACTTATTTTTTTAAAAAAAAACACAAAAATCAAAATTACGCAAAAAAAACTAAATGACGTTTAAATCTCACCACAGTTTTCTAAAAAAACACTGATTTACCGAAGGTTTATCGCAGTCCAGAGATTCGCCAGCGGGTCCTACTGATCCATTTTTTTTTAAAAAAAAACACAAAAACCGAAATTACACCAAAAAAAACTAAATTACGTTTAAATCCCTCTGCGATTAAAACTAAATGACGTTTAAATCCTTCAGCGGTTTTTCTCAAAAACAATCCATAGATTCGTCGATGTCTCTAGTAGCCTATTTTTTTATAAAAAAATAGAAAAACCAAAGTTACGCGTTTTTTTCAGAAATATCCGTCAGACTGAATTTCGCACGGCGCAGCGTCGCATGACCGAATTTTTCACATTTCGCACGTCACAACATCACACGCTGAAATTTCGCATGACGCAACGTAGCGACTGACCCTGGCTAATATTCTTTACTACACATCAACCGCCGCCGCCGGCCTTCCCGCTTCCACGAGTAGAGGTGGGCACTCGGTAGGGCTCTTTGGGCCGGCAGAGGCACGACGTCATGGTTTCAAGACGAAGTCCGACACGCGACGGAAGTGGGCGTGCCGCCGGCAAGACGACACGCCGACATCGTAGCACGGCCATCGTAGCACGGGTCGTGTCGAGCTCGAGAATCGGGCACGATGGACGGCACAGCCCGGCACGACACTGTAGAATAGGCTGTACCGGGCCCGATGACCCAGGGTATGAAGAAGAAACCTAGCATGAAGGTCACCGACTCACAGAGCATGACCGCTATAGATGCACCCAGTAGCATGAACGCTACCCCTATCGCCGACACCTGAGAGAGACGGACAAAACAGAAGAGAGAGATTGAGAGACGGTGCAAGAAGCTGCTCTGTCTCGCTCGTCCCTCTCAATCTCTCAGCTCTCTCTCTCACCAGTCTCTCTCAATCTCTCTCGTCTGCCTCGCTCACTCTCTTTCTCGCCTATTGCCCCCTCTCTCGCCCGTGTTGAGCACATCCCCCTCGCTATATATAACCGTTCAAGAATAAATAAATTTTAGTTCTTTTTCTCATAATATTTGCATTCACTACCTCAATTCTATGCGACTTCGGCTCCTTTCCTCTCATTGCAATAGTGCAAATGGATCGGGTCTGGGCCGGCACGGCACGGCGGGCACGACGGGCCGTCGCGGCCCGGTACGGTTCAAGCACGAAGCACGATGGATCCGTGCCGGACCGGCCCACCTCTAGGCCACGGGCTGCAGCCGTCCGGAAGAGCGGTAAGTTTCCTGCCACGTCGGCAACTTCATCCACCGCGCTCTGCTGTTGCTGCGGTGCCTGCTTCATTCCGCGGTCCGGGTATGCTGCGGTGCCTACGCTAACCTGCCACATTCGCAATGAGAACATATTTCTAGTTTTGCTACAGCGAATCAAAATTGCGCCAAAGCGGTCATTTTCTCCGGAAATCACATGAAAGATCACTAGTGGAACGGAACGACATGGCGAGGCAGAGTGGCCCGGCAGCCAGAAGTACATCTCATGCTCATTTAGCGAGAACAAATGGTTAACTAGTATTGCATGTAGTGTTGCTAAAAGGAAATATAGTACAAGTAGGCATCAACCTCAAGTCTCCCGGGTCATATTGTAGACAAAACCGAAATATGCGCTTCGCAGCTAGTAAAAAGGACAAGTCATGGTCAGGTTATCAGGGACACATAACATTCATTGCCTCATTCAACTTTCCTCCGTTTCAGATGAGTGTTCATCTGATTATCGCTCATGTAAAACCAAGACGAAACTGTCCCCTGTTTCTTACTCTTTCCCGGCGAATGATATATACAATGGAATTAGTGAAGCAAAAGCAGCAGCACCTCTAGCGAGGGTGAGGCTCACAAAGTAAACCATACAAGCGTCATGGAAAACATGATACATTAACTACAAAAAATACGACTGCACTACACGCGTGATTACATCCCATATTTACCCAGGTACACATTCTTTGCTCCCACATTGTTTCCCTACCCTTTCCCTATCCCTATTTGTACAATTTCCCACCTTCTTACCCGGTTGTACTTTTTTGAAGCCATGGTTGTACACTTGTACTTGGCCACCGGTGTTAGAAAGAATGGAAAAGTAACATAAAACGCCTAAAAAAAGAATGAAGTTAGCTTCACCGTTAGCTCTTCACAGCAGTTAGAAGTTGGCACTGGAGCCCTGCTGGCCGGAGGGAAAAAATAGTCGGCCATTGCCAGTGCAGTGAGACCTGCTAATAAGAAATTAGTCAGCAAGCTAGACGAAACATAGTACAATACATTGTTTTAGAGGCAGAGATCTGTTGTGTGCAATACCGTAGAGGGAGACCTGTACATTTGCTTCGATGCAACCATGCTATTACCGCTGATGACTGCATCAGTTCGCACAACGTTTCTTGCCCTCAAAAACACTGCATAAAACTTCGATCTCTCCAATAAATCGAGCAGGGCATATATTTGCCCCACAGGTAGATCAGAAGCACAACACCGTTGGTCATCTAATATCATCCAATATCTTTTCCTCGTCTACTTGTAGCCCTTGTTTTCTCTAACGTTTGTTTTGCTTGTCGGCTTGGATTTGATGGTTTAGAGTCCTATGATCAGATTAAAAAAACATAAATATATGCAACTCACGAGGTTGACCAAAGCTGTAAAAAATATAAGATCAAGGATCAAATACATTTTTACTAGCCAACTGTGTGTTTTTAGACTTCTCTGCTTCTGCCTCTTTTTCAGCCTTTTTCTTATCAAGCTCAGCTTGCTTGAGATTCTCGTCGTGTGCTTTTCGAAACATTGTTACAAATGTTAAGAGGGTAGACATAACTGCAAGATGATCCCATAGAGTAAAGGTAAGGTATGACAACAAGCAAACACACAGAACATGTTAATCATTCAAAATGCATGGACCAGGTATGCTTCAACCAGCTGCATCGTACAGAAAGTAAGTCATATCCTACGATGTCTTGGGCATGTCCAAGAACTATATGATGAGTTTAAACATTCCATAAGAGATCTATCTTGACAGGTATTTGAAGAAATATAATGAACGCACAGTAGTACTTGCTCATCAAAATTAATCAATAAAACTGATATGCTTACCTTGTTCAAAAGGGCAACGAACAGGGTCCTCACCAAAATATTTAATCAGTGCATCAGCCTTTTTTCCCTGGCAAAAGAATACAACAAAAATTCAGAGAAAGAAGTGTTGGAAATGTGCCCTGTAGGCCAATCATAAAGATGATTCCCTTGTATATTTATGCTTATGTTGTTCCTTTAATAATATCATGTTACAGATCATCAATTATATGAGTTGATCGTGAAACTCTGTAATTTGATTATGACATTATTATAAATTGTCCCTTGTATATTTATTGGTCGGGACACCAATAAACTTTATTCAAAACAAGCACATGAATTGAATGATAATCACGTTTCACGGATTATGGGTATGTGATACCATTCAATTATGTGAATACATATAAATGTACATGCTATTGGACTAGCCTGCTTATGAAACACCTTTTGAGGATTTGATTAGTGCCATAAGTTGTTTCATACAATGATAATGATTAATCCTTAGACCTGAGATTGACATAGTTTCCCACATGAGAATAGTATCCTCTGATGTTGTCTAACGTTGTTCGTAACTGGATAATAATAAAGACAACACTCAAGTATATTTTAAATCATGCAGAGGGAAGTGTATGATCAAGATGGAATTTGTCCTCATACTAAGGGAAAGATATCGATCGAACACTCGATGAAATAGACTAAAGAATGTGTATGCCCATGCCGGAACGATTAAAGATGTTAATCAATCGTTCTTATTAGTCTACTTCAAAGAATCGAGAAAATCGGTTTAACAGTGCAAGAATAACACACCTCAACCTTGAGTTAAACTATGATATCAAAATGACAAAAGGACCGACACGTATTCATTGAAGGTTTGTCAGATAAATGACATTAATGCAATTTGGGTAGTCATTATGTTCTGTTAAGAGTCACTTGCGACTTATGAATCGAAAAAGAAGTTTTTCGATTTATTGTCAACATAGCATGAACCTAAAGGGTCACACACAAGCTTAAAACAGATTTATAAAATCTTCTCTCGTAACATACGTGTCAATGCGATTGAACATGATATCTGGTTGTTTACAAAAAGAGTTGCGAACTCGCGTGCAAAAATATGTTTTTTGTGCCGAAATCACTGTAGCAGCGCTGAAAACATTGTAGCAACCTGCTTGCTACAGTGTTTATCTATGAATTCGGGTTCCAAGTTCAGAAAATTAATGAAAAATTGAGAGGAAATGAAAAGGGAGGTGAAAAAGTTTCACCTAAAACAGATAAAAGGTCACAAGAATCGTATTGCGCGGTACTAGTATACCGGCATACGGTGTCGTCCGCTTGTTCGTGTGGATATCTAAAGGTCGTGGCTGCTACTGCCACGAAGATCCGACGTATCCATTTCCGCTGCTACGTCCAGGTGTTGAAGCTGCGAGCTTCGCCGAGAGCTTCTGCAAAAGCTTTGTATTTGTGCTTCCAGGACCATGGTACGCATTTATTGCTTTTGGTATTTTATAAATCTTAGTTCTAATGCATGCGATCGATCCAAGAAAGGGATAATTTTTTTAAATTTACTAGGTCTTTCCCACACCGATTTCCCAACAGTGGTATCAGAGCTAACCGTATTGCATTAGTTATGGATTTGAAATCAACATCTTTCCAATAACGTAAAATCTTTTGTTAGCTTGATCTGATCATGCTAATTTGTTGATTTAATCGTTTTGGCATGTTACATGTTTACTTTTGTTCATGTTTTTATGATGTTCATTTGAGAATTGCCATGATTGCTGTATTGATAGCATTTGCTTTGGTTAGTAACGTACTAATTATATTGGTCCCAAATTAAAACTGAGTTATGATAATGTCTTACCAATTATGTCCACTGTCAAGATTTCGATCGTTAGTTGATGGGCTTGCTAAAGCAAGATATCACTATCTATCTTAATAAGACAAATGTAAGTGTTAAGACACTTACGGGCTTGGGAGTTAGTTTAACTCAGCAGGACTATCAAAATGGTTTTGGGCCCTGGGCATCAAGTTGATATATTTACCATGAGAAGTTTTCTATCAACCAAGAGTTGCATGAGATGTAATTAGCAAAGTGTTGTTGCATGAGATGTAATTAGCAAAGTGTTTGCTTACCTAAATAGTCTTGTTCCTAGCAGTGATGCCAAATCTCACTCAAGCATTGTGAAATATGGATCTTGGACATGCTATACGCTTTTGGGACACTCTTTTGAAATGTATAGCAGATTTTGCTTTTATATGATAAATGTTATAAGTATAAATATGTTTCTTACATACTTTTGCATATTTTATCTATTGTAGATAATGGTGAATAGTTCGTCATCCAATTTCACATTGTGATCTGTCCTTGAGAAGGAAAAATTGAACAGAACCAATTTTCTTGATTGGATCCGCAATTTGAGAATTGTTCTCAAAATGGAAAGAAAGGAATATGTTCTAGAGAATCATGTTCCTCCTGTACCAGCTCACAGTTCTTCTCGTGCTGAAAAGGACGCTTACAAGAAGCATGCTGACGATGCACTTGATGCCACATGTCTCATGTTAGCCACTATGAACTCAACTTCAGAAGGAATTTCAGAACATGGGGCATACGACATGGTCATGCAACTGAAAAACTTGTTTCAAGTCGCGTGTTGAAAGGTATGAGACAACAAAAGCATTGCATGAATGCAAATTGACTGAGGGGACCTCGGTTAGTACTTATGTGATCAATATGATTGGTTACATTGAGAATTTGAAAAGGTTAGGAGTTCCATTGAACGAAGACTTAGCCATGGATATAATTCTCCAGTCTTTGCTATCATGTTATGGTCAGTTCATGATGAACTACAACATGAATGGTTTGGAGAAGTTGCTCATTGAATTACATGGGATGATAAAAACAACTGAGCAAAATATCCAGAAAAAGACATCAGATGTCTTCATCGTACAAAAAGGAAGGGAAAGAGAAAGGCTAAAGGCAATGGTATTACTAAAACTGAGAGTTCGAGTAATAATCATAAGCCTAAGATGTTCAAACCTAGTCCTCCTTCTGAAGCAGCCTGCTTCCATTGTCAAGAGGTTGGTCATTGAAAGAGAAATTGCAAGAAATACCTAGAAGATCTGAATAAGAAGAACGGAAGTTCGACTTCCGCTTCAGGTATTTATGTTATAGAAGTTAACATGGCCATTTCTCCTCCAAATGCATTGGTATTAGATACTGGTGCAAAAGCTCATATTTGTTCAAATATGTAGGCGCTCTAAAAGAGTAGAAAGTTGGCAAAAGATGAAGTTCAACTTCACGTCGACAATAGAGCAAGAGTTGCTGCTATAGCCGAATGAACTTATATGTTAACTTTGCCTTCTGGTTTGGTTCTAGAATTAAGTAATTCTTACTTTGTACATGCCACAAATAAGAATATTATTTCAATTTCATGTTTGGACATAGAAAACTATGAGTTCAGAATAAAGGACAAGTGTTATTTATTTTATTTGAACAATGTATTTTATGGCAGAGCTTCATTATTGAATGGGTTGTACTATCTAGATCATCAAATACCGATTATCGATCTATAACATACCTACCAAGAAAATAAGAGTTAATGATTTGAATCCTACCTTTATTTGGCATTGTCGCTTAGGTCACATAAATGAGAAACGCATTTTGAAGCTCCATAAAGATGGAGCTATTGATTCATTTGATTTTGAATCATATGATACATGCAACTCTTGTTTATTGGAAAAATGACCAAAGCGCCTTTTACCGGTCAAGGTGAAAGAGCAAATGACTTATTGGCGCTTGTGCATACGGATGTATGTGGACCAATGAGTGCAGTGACTAGAGGTGGTTTTCAGAACTTTGTTACATTTACTGATGACTTAGTAGATATGGCTATGTCTATTTGATAAGACATAAGGCTGAAACCTTTGAAAAGCTCAAAGAATTTCAGAACGAAGTACAAAATCAACTTGGCAAAAAGATTAAAACTTTGCTATCAGATCGTAGAGGAGAATATCTAAGCCATGAGTTTGGTAATCATCTCAAAGATTGTGGAATCATTCCACAAATGACTCCGCCGAGAACGCCACAAAATAATGGTGTTTCTGAACGAAGAAATCGAACTCTATTGGACATGGTTCGATCAATGATGAGTCAAGCGGATCTTCCCATAAATTTCTGAGGATATGCTCTAGAAACAGTTATGTTTACCTTAAACAGGGCACCATCAAACTCATCTAAGAAGACACTATGAGATATGGACTTGGAAGCGTCCTAGTTTCTTTTCTCAAAATATGGGGTTGTGAGGCTTATGTAAAACGTTTGACGTCAGATAAGCTTGCTCCAAAATTTGATAAGTGCTTCTTGGGTTACCCTAAGGAAACTAAAGGGTATTACTTCCATAATAGGGCTGAAAACAAAGTGTTAGTTGCCCGTAATGGTGTTTTCTTAGAGAAAGAGTTTCTTTCCAAAAGAGTTAGTGGGAGCTCGATAGATTATACCTCAAACTTCCCCTACCTCTAAGGAGCTACAGGAAGATCTACAAACTATTGTAGAACCTGTAGAAGAGACACCAGCCCCACGAAGATCAAATAGGATACGTCACATACCTGATAGGTATATGTTCCTTATGAACAAACAAAGTGACACACCATTGTTAAACAATGATGATCTTTCTACTTATCAGGAAGTGATGGTAGGTCCGGACTCCGATAAATGGCATGAAGCCATGGAATCCGAATTGCAATCCATGAGTGATAATCAAGTTTGGAACTTGTTGACCTGCCCGATGGTGTAAAAACCATAGGGTGTAAATGGGTGTTCAAAAGGAAAGTTGACATGGATGGAAGAGTTCACATTCATAAAGCACGATTGGTGGCAAAAGGGTTTAGACAAGTTCATGGTATTGACTATGATGAAACCTTTTCACCCGTTGCTATGATTAAGTCAATTTGGATTATCCTGGCAATAGCAGCATAGTTCGACTATGAAATATGGCAAATGGGCGTCAAACAGCTTTCCATAATGGAAACCTCAGTGAGAATGTGAACATGACACAATCTGAGGGTTCTGTTGATTCAAACAATGCTAGGAAGGTATGCAAACACTGGACAGCAATTAAAAACATCCTCAAGTACATGAGAAGAACTAAGAGTGTGTTCCTTGTTTATGGTGGTGAAGAAGAACTCGTTGTAACTAGTTACACCGATGCAAGCTTCCAAACCGACAAGGATAATTCAAGGTCGCAATCTGGATTTATCTTCTGCCTCAATGGAGGGGCAGTTTGGTGGAAGAGTTCCAATCAATCAACCATTGCTAATTCCATAACAGAAGCTGAGTATATTGCTGCTTCTGAAGCAACAAAAGCGGCTGTTTGGATAAATCCAAACACATATTGCGGCATTATCATCTTATTCGAGAAATCTTGAATAGAGGTGACGTTAAAATATACAAAGTGGCATTAGATACCAATGTGGTAGATTCATTGGCAAAGCCTCTCCCGCAAGCAAAGCATGAGGCACATACTAGAGCGATGGGTAATAGATACATGAATGATTGGCTCTAGTGCAAGTGGGAGATTGTTGGACATGTGCCCTAGAAGCCAATTATGAATATGGTTGCCTTGTACATTTACGCTTATGTTGTTCCTTTAATAATGTCATGTTACATATCATCAAGTATGTGACTTGATCGTGAAACTCTGTAATTTGATTATAACATTATTATAAATTATCGCTTGTATATTTATTGGTTGGGACACCAATAAATTTTATTCAAAACAAGCACATGAATTGATTGATAATCACGTTTCACGGATTATGGGTATGTGATACCATTCAATCATGTGAATGCATGTGTCATAAGTTGTTTCATACAATGATAATGATTGATCCTTAGAACTGAGATCGACATAGTTTCCTACATGAGAATAGTATGCTTTGATGTTGTTTAATGTTGTCCGTAACTGGATAATCATAAAGACAAAACTCTGGTATACTTTAAATCATGCAGAGGGAAGTGTATGATCACGATGGAATCTATCCTCATACTGAGGGGAAGATATCGATCGACCACTTGATGAAATAGACTAAAGAATGTGCATGGCTATGACCAAACGATTAAAGGTGTTAATCGATTGTTCTTATTAGTCTACTTCAGAGAATCGAGAAAATCGGTTTAACAGTGCAAGGATGATATACCTTAACCTTGAGTTAAACCATGATATCAAAGTGATAAAGGGACCGACATGTATTTCATTGAATGTTTGTCGAATAAATGACATTAATGCAATTTGGGTAATCGTTATGTTCTGCTAGGAGTCGCTTGCGACTTATGAATCGAAAAAGGAGTTTTTCGATTTATTGCCAACATATCATAAACCTAAAGGGTCACACGCAAGAATAGACATAAAGACAGATTTATGAAATCTTCTCTCGTGACATACGTGTCAATGCGATTGAACATGATATCAGGTTATTTACAAAAAGGGCTGCAAACCCGCATACAAAAATACGATATTTTGTGCTTAAAACCACTGTAGCAACGCTGAAAACACTACAGCATGTCATCAGGTACTGTACTACCCACCTTGCTACAGTGTTTTGGCTATAAATTTAGGTTCTAAGTTCAGAATATTGATGAAAAATTGAGAAAGAAAAAGGAAAGTGAAAAAGTTTCACCTGAATCAGATAAAAGGTCACAAGAATCGTATTATACGGTACTAGCATACCGGCATACGGTGTCGTCCGCCTGTTCGTGTGGATATCTAAAGGTCGTGGCTGCTACTGCCACGAAGATGAGCTTCGCTGAGAGCTTCTTCAAAAGCTTTGTATTTGCGCTTCTAGGACTACCGTACGCATTTATTGTTTTTTGTATTTTCTAAATCTTAGTTCTAATGCATGCGATTGATCCGGGAAGGGGATAAATTTTTGAAATTTAATGAGACTTTCCCGTCCCGATTTCCCAACAAGAAGGAATGTAGGACAAATAACATATATGCCTTTATAGAACAGAACAACAGAAGCATACCACTTCAGAAAACAATGAAGACAATGACTGCACATCCGCTCCAGCATTGTCAGTGAACTCTTTCAGTTTCTACACAATGCATGTAATACAAGCTTTAGAACAAATGAGAATCACACACGGACACACCCTTCACCACTTTACATGAACGAAAAGTAACTTTCTGGTATTTAAATCAGATAATAACAAATTCATCATATAAGATGCATTTAACGATCAGTATATCAGCAATGGAAATGCATGCACACAGACGGTTCGTGAATATAGTTAATATTTAGAGGACCTTCAGGATAACTGGGTATCAACACCCTGTTAATATATGAGGTGTGCACGTATGACTAGATAATTTATCTAGAATACAGAAACAGAAGTATTTGCAAAGCAAGTCACCAACAGAAGAGCCTGTACAATTGCATGCTTATCTTTTTCATTCTGATTTGGACTTATCCTGTTAAAATAAATGCAAGGCTATCTGACTGTTTGAGCAGTCCATCCAGAGGGCAGGCCTCAAACAAGCAGATGGAACAAAAAAGATAAAGTTTTTTTTTTATCATATTTTATCCAGAGCTATAAACTAGGCCTGGGTTGCATTCTCGTAGAATATTCTCCAAAAGATGGTTCTCAATTTAGTCCAAAAATGCCAGGTTGTATGTAACACTAAAACTTACTAGCTAAATTATATGTGAACAATTCAAAAATCAATTGAAACTGAAATGAAACAGTGTTTTGACCTGACGAAAAATTTGTGATACTGGACCATCACTTTCTGAAGCTTTATACTCGAGCTGAACCTTTTCCAGCCCTTTACTAACTGCTTGCATTTCTTCTGCCAACATTTTTAGTTGTATCTGTTGAAAAGAAGGAATGAGAAGAAAGCATGTACATCTCGGGTGTACAAAATACTACATATGCTACATAATTGACAGAATATCACCAGAAAACCCAAACCTTTGATGTAGCTTCTAAGCTAACAAGATCCACATAGAAGTTCAAAAGCTGTGGTGATTTTGCAGCAAGTACCTGGTTTTAAGAATTTGTGGTTAGCATGTATATATGGGATGGACACTAATATGGCAATGTGCAAATCATTTAACTCAGGTTATAGTTAATTAGACTCAGGACTGTAAAGTGAGTATGGTCAAATACTCAAATTGTAGGCTGTTTTAGAACACAGAAATAACATACCGTGCATATTTAATTAAGTTGGTGTTTAGTATCATGTATAGTTGATTAAAATCAGTAATAAATGCATTCAGAAACCTGAAGGCGTCTAGAGGCAACTATAATCTGTTACTGATTTAGTATTCCAAGGCAGACCGCAGCAGTCAAAGTGGTTTAATTTCTGAAATTTTTCAGCTAATAGATTAACCTAAACTGATTACCGACAAAATTACACAATTTTTGTGTAGTACAATTTTTTATTAGAAAGCGGAGCTTATTATTGAGTTTTCCATATTTAGCTTTGCTTATATCTAGGATTCTGACCACCAAGAAATCTTATTTCTCCAATCTGCATATCCAGTGTAAAGCAAAGATGTCGCAGAAATTCAGAAACTACTAAGAATGTGTGCTGGTTGCTAGAGGCACCTGCCATGTGTTATTTTGTTGGGTACAACACAATATGCAAACCTTAGATTCCACCACCAAATCAAATTTGACACTTCATGATCCTGATTGAATAATCCGATGCAGACCGTGGATTGTAGTTTACAATTACACAAGTAACCTATTGGCGAAAGGGTACTAACAGATATGAGAACTCAATACTACAAGAATGGTGAAAGGCATACCTTGCAGAGGTAGTGCATTAATGTCATCTTATTATTTGTTGCCCGGGTATCTGTAAGTTTTAGAAGACTGTCCAACCGGAAGCCAACTGCAGCACCTGAAAGCAAATTATAGAGATGTGAACTTGCCCAACAACACTATATTATCACTACATATCCCTAGAAAATTGAAAGTATGCTCTGCTCTGGTGTCAAATACAGCTAAAAGAATTAACAACAGAAACTACCAAACTATTTGAACTTTAACCAAATGGAAAACTATCATTAGTAGCAGAGCTAGGCAACCTGAAATGTTACGTAGCTAACACAGGATTAATAGAATACCCAATTTTACCATCCACAAGCAAGAATGAAGAGTCTATCAGTGGTTCTTCCTAGGATGTAGGAACTATTTGCTCCCTATACATGCTAGCACTACATGACTGTTTCTCAAGGGTGATCCTCTGATTCTAGAAATGGAGATAAATCACAGGAAAACTTCAATCAGACATGTTATGTCAATCTTTTCATTTCTACCTAACAAGAACTCACTATATCCTAGACTGTAGAAATAAATGCGTACCGCACTTCACAGTTCATACTACACTGAATACAACTTGATGGGTCTACTATGATCTAGGGCATACTCGCTCAATCTTATCATCCATTTTCATGCTTACATGTAAATTCGTCATGATTTGCTAAGACTAGAGGAAGACTTAACACATTCCATTAAGCTTGTAGTGGAATGATGTCCACTAGTGAAATGCCATCTGATTATAGAACCTCTGTCAATCTTTGTACAAAAGGCAGACCATGTTGTACTGATACAATCTGCTCCATATTCATGCTTGCATTAAATATTTGTCCAAACACTTAATGAAATTCACTAGTGAAATACAATGTGCTTAATGAATCTCTGATCTTTGTGCAAAAGACAGATCTGCCGAACATGAGCCAGTACCAGTAGTGACACAAGAAAGGCAATCATGACCATGCCGGTATACTAAAGGCAGCATGTCTAGTGCAGACCATCCATAGGTGCTACCATTCTAACCTTTTTTATTTGGACATCAAATCAAGTAAAAAAATTGTTAAAGTACTAGGTAGTTCTAAATAATATGTCAGCTTATAAAATTTCATGGCAAAACTCAATTCATGATGAGAGAATTAAAAAAGGTGAAATATCTTACAAAACATATATAAAAGGAACTACTCACAGCAAATTCTTACAATTTTTTTTAGCATTACTGAGTTTGGTTCACACTAAAGGCAATCTTCATGAAATTGATTCGCTCCCCTAATTAAAAGAGTTGACATCATAGCACCTAGTAAATGATGTAGCATGTAGTATGAAAGCTTATACTCCATCTTTTGATAAATGGTGTTTTAGAATCTGTGCAGTCAAACATTTTGAATTTTGACCACCAAAATATGTAAAAGTATCTAGATCGGGCACATGAAAACTATATCATTGGATTTGTCGCTGAATACAATTGCGTAATATTATAAATTTACTTATTTATGCTAACATATAGTTATAGAAATTAACGGTCAAAGTGTTGTCTTGGAGATCACAAAAAGTCAACAACGTCACTTATGATTTATGAAAGAACGAAGGGATTATTATATTAATATTCATTGGAAGTTTGGAGCACAGGACTGTCAAATAGTAATGCACCAGATACTGGGATCTGCATATGTTTTTTGGTGCACTGCTAGATAGAGAGAGGGGAGACGCGGGGGGGGGGTGTAACAGTATTGTTACTCTGTTCGTCACCAGCACATCACAGCAAAGTTGGGGATAGCCCAAATTTGCAATTAACTTCTCACTTCAGGAAAAATCAGTACCGCGGTCTTTTTTAACAATAAAATAGGCCTGCTCAAGTTTGCTTTGAATTTCTCACTTTTGGTGAAAGCAGTACTATAGCAATTTCTATCCAAAAACCTCGGAGGATGCTTTTCCTCCATCACATGTATTTCGATCTCCTATGCATGACTTCAGTAATCGGCAGCAAGGCCTTCATGAAACGGATCACTGCAATTCATTTCACAGGTCCCACATAGTTTTCTGTCTAATCCATTTCCAATCTAAACTGCCCATTTTTTAGTAAGTCAACGTAATAGAACAACCGCGATATAGAAAAAAAACTTCATGGTTTGGCCTTGCTCTTACTAGCTTCCATGGTTATCACGGTGTCGCCTAGGCGTCCAGGCGGTCGGTCGGGGGCGTCATGGGCTGGCGACTCGCCTGAAGACGGCTAGGAATGACGTTCGAGCGACCGACTCTAGAGACTGGGCTTTAAGTATTTGAGGGCTGCGTCTGTGACTGAGTCTGCACTGGACAAAATCGAGAGGAGGCAAAGGAAAGAGGACTCACGGGTGGAGAAACCCTAGCAAGCGCCGCCGCCAGTAATCCCCCTTAGCCTCCCCCTCCTCCGCGTCCCCCTCCTCCGCCTCTGCCTCCCAGGCCCCTAGCTTCCCCCTCTGCCTCCGCCTCCATCTTCGGCTCTTCCCCGTCCGGCTACCGCCACTCTATGCGTTTGCCGCTAAGCCCCAGCTGACGCTCTGCGCATCCGCCGCTCTGAGCCGTGGAGGTCCTGGAGCCTGGAGGAATGGCTCTGCGGTGTGTCTGCACCTCTGCTGGAGGAAGTGCCGAAGATGAGCCTCGAAGCATAGTATTAACTGAGCTCAGCTGAGTGTTGAGTAATGAGTAGAGTACTGAGTAGTATTAACTGAGTGTTAACTGAGTACTGAGTAATGACACTGAGTATTGAGTAGTATTGAGGAAGAGCATAAGATGACTGAGTATTTAGTATTATTAGCTCATAGCTGTCAATCTGTCATGTACTCATTTGTTTGATGTTGGTTGATGCTGTTGCGGTAGTCATATACTCCTTGATAATAAATCTAATGATGCTACTGGTTGATGAGTTGATGACAGATTGACAGCTAATGTATTGTATTTGTATTGTATGGTAAGGATTAGTCATTACTCTAATGTTGACTTGTGACTGCCGCAATTGTTTTGTACCGAACTTATACATACATGGCTGACCAAACAATAAGTACCCTTTGATCTTAGAAGAATTCCAATGGGACAATGAATGGGTTGAAATGAGTACCGAAGAAGTCCACCACGGAGAAAATCTTTCATGGGCTCATGTTGATGAAGCCACCGGTGCATCACTAATGCTTCAGGGTCGTAATCTGCCTAGGATGACCAGGACGTACTCTCGACGTGGTGTAAATTTGAGCTCAACAATTGAAGGAGAAGAGCAAGGCTCAGACGAGGATGAAGTCTATGAACCTTTGATGGCCAATGATCTAAACATCGACGATGATTATGGCCAAACGCCACCTACTTCTCATGAGTGGACTAGGTGATGAGAATCGTCAAGATGATTTAGACTTAGACATTGATGTTTGAATGTCCTTGTCCTTGGAACATTATATTTATATTTTAATGTCATTGTCGAACATTATATCTATGTTTGAAACTTTCAATGTCTTTGTCCTTGGAACATTCTCAATTCTGTTTTCAAGATATTTTTGTAGTTTATGTGAACTCCATGTATCCAACAACCTAGTGTTTCATCTTGCTAACATCAAGTAAATCTCCTACTTCTACTAGGGAAAATCAAGGCAAGCTGTTGTATGGATTGAGTTATTTCAGACTCTATATCAATGTTTGGACAACAATGATTTGGATCATATGGAAGGTGCTATGGATGCTATATACAAGGTACTACACATCACTCCTCACTCCTGCAATTTTTGAGCTTGAATTATGATTTTGTACATAGGAAACTTGAGCTATAATTGAGCTTCAAATCTAAACTAGTTGGTCGCCAAACTGTCACCTAGGCGGGAGCCTAGGCATCCAGGCGCCCCGGAGGCGTCTCGCGACTCTCGCCTCGCCGGGGCGCCGTGATAACCATGCTAGCTTCCATACAATTTTTTTTCCACGGTGCAACTCTCTTTGCACCATCTTTGCGCTACATCCTGCACTAAAATATGCTAATTTGTACGCCAAAGTAAGTTAAAAAAAAGAGTATAAGTTAAATAGGATAGAATGTTATCGAACAAGCTATATAAAACAGCCTTCTAAAAATCTTATATCCATCCATACAGAGGAAGGACAGTTCTTGTTACCTCTAGCAGTCCCCTGGTTCAGTGTATTTCCAAGGAGGAGGATTTTCTTCATTACTTCTTTCAACTTGAGAGAACTTCGGATCTGATAAAGTAAATTTTGACTTTGTAGACAACAAGCAAAGATCAATTGCAAATTACTATGCCCAATTCTCAACATACCTCATTACAAGATGAGTCTATGGTTTTCAAACTTTTTCTAAGATCTGCAACTTGTGAACCAAACTGGATCTTGAAGGAGAACACTCGCAGTTTTGACTCCATTCGTGGCACTTTCATCAATTCTAGGAAGAACTGCACCAGGAAAACAATTGTTTAACTGTAAGTCTTTAATGCATACTGCTCTACTCAAATAGGCAGGCATAAATGTCGTGTATAACTCCCAAGACCATTTTGTGCAAAATTGGGTCTAATGTTCACATCTAAAAGGCTCACATACATATCGAACCTGGCTATTTTAATGATCCGATATGATGGTAATCAAACAAATGAATGGATAGGTTGTCTTGTGGGTGTCTGATCTTTGACTCCTGTTGTAGTGCTTTGATGTACAAATTATCACAATCACCAATTAAGACAAAAAAAAATACGCTGTTGTTGTGTTTTCACTTTTCAAGAAGTCTAGAGCGATTAAAATTTATAAAATACAATATAAATAAACATTATCATACTGGTATTCTAGTACTACAAAAAAAATAGAGAGAGAATCATAGACCGTAGTTGATCATTACCTGTTCACATTTTCCGAGATTTTCCTTGTCTCCGGTGTAATTCTGACCCAAAAAAACAGATGGCAACACTTTTAAAATGAGATCACAAAGGAGGCAAAGCAAAATTGTGCACATGTGCACCTTAAGAAGTTCCATTTCTTCTTTTGTAGGACAGAACTTTATGAGATTCTCAACTTGATCAACATCCAAAGTAGATTGATCCAGTGCCAGAGCCGCACTCTGGAGAAAAATTCAGTTATTAAGACCATATAAAAAATCATATCATGGCATATATACCATTATCTTTGTTTGTATTGCTCAAATTCTTACCACCAGTTCTGACAGTGGCATCTTCACTTTTGTCAGCATGATCTCTGTGTTGTTTGCCCTCCTCAACTCAATCTATTCACATAAATTATCAGATTAGATGAAACATGGCCATCTACAAAGAGATCAAAGAAAGATGGGGGAAAACTAGTACTTTCTCAAAATTCTGCACTATAATATCTGATTATTCTTAAAGGGTTAAAATTACAACATACCTAACCAACGGGTAGCAATCATATGAGATCAAAGAAAGACAAAAGGGGAACAGCTAGTACTTTATTGAAACTTTGCACTGAAATATCTAGTTACTTTAAAGAGTTAAAATTGCAATTTACAAGGCATCTAATTCAATGGCAGCAATAATATTGCATCTTCATTTTGTCTAGTAATATTAACAAGCAAATATTGTAACTCAAGTCAGCATTCCAAATCAAAGTAGACGGCTCACATGGTTTATGCTACAAGAAATTAAATTTTATGCCACAAGGCTGTTCACATAGTTTTGTGTGATGGCAAAGTTCACTCACGGGATGATGGAAAGGTGTTTGCCAATTTGTCATACTTTTAATATCCTTCAAAAGTTGTGACTGACCTCAGTCACTGATACAAATTAAAAAGGAAAAATAATGTCAGCATTTACTTACTAGGTGAACTTTTTCCGGCTTCGAACCAAGAGATTTTCTACGATCAGATTTGGAGCTGTCATCTGACTTTGGAATGGCTGCTGGAAAAAGGCTCTCCAGTTCGGACAAATCAAACTCCGCAACACTGCAGAACCAGAAAACAGATTCACAGCATTAAGAAGGCTAAAATAATTTAAAAGCATCACTAATATTTAGGTTGTCATCATGGTGTAGTGCTGTACAGATTTTTAACAATTGCTCTGTTCAAAATTTGATGCAACAGTCATGACCTCAACATTATTAAATATACAAATCCTGGATTCAACATTACAACAATCATGTCATTGAAAATGTCACACATACATCAATAAGCATACCTTGCAGAGTCATCATTTCGCTGCAATTCTTCCCAGAGACTACCTTGTAGAGCCCTTGTCACTTTGACCCAATGCAACGGCTTTAATGTTGATTTGCGTGCGGCTGCAGCCCCAAAACCAGATCCTGGATAACGTACAGCCCCACGCCCTCTACCTAAGGAGTTCGATAATAAACTGCTAGGATTGCCTCCTGGTGGTGGTGGCGCGCCTGGTGCTCTAGGAGCTGGTGCACGTCCACCTGGAGGAGGAGGTGGAGGAGGGCCACCAAGCCTTCCTCCAGGGGCAGGTGGTGGTGGTGGTGCTCTCCCACCAACTCCAGATGGAGGTGGGGGAGGTGGCGCTCCTGGACATGCACCTGGAGGAGGTGGGGGAGGAGGTGCTCCTGAACGTGGACCTGCAGGAGGTCGGGGAGGTGGAGCACCTGGAGGAGGCGGGGGAGGTGGGGGACCTGGACGTGCACCTGGAGGGGGTGGAGGAGGTGGAGGGCTAGGACGTACACCAGGGGGAGGAGGTGGGGGCGTAGGTGCTCCTAGACGTGCACCTGGAGGAGGGGGTGGGGGAGGTGGTGCTCCTGAACGCATCGTTGGTCGTGGCAGCAGTGGAGGAGGAGCACTAGAACATGTTGGAGGTGGAGAACCAAAACGTGCCGTTGGAAGCGGCGGTGGTGGTGGAGCAGTAGAACGTGGCATTGGTGGTGGAGGTGGAGGTGGGGAAGCACTTGAACGTGTTATGGAATATGGGGCTGGAGGAGGTGGGGGTGGGGGTGGAGCACTTGAACTTGGTTTCGGAGGTGGAGAGATGGCGCTACCATTTAACCTTGGAGGAGGTGGTGGTGGGGCGTTTCCACCAACACCTAACCTTGGGGGTGGAGGTGGGGGAGGAGGGGGAGGGGCAAATGTCCGTGTTTGTGCTCCAAAAGACATAGGTGGAGGGGGAGGTTGAGGTATGTTTGACAAGCCTGTTGAAGCTGGAGGAGGAGGAGGTGGTGGTGGTGGAGGAGTTGATGGGTGCTTGGTTGCTGATCCCCTGTGCATAGAGAGGGAACTTGAAGAACAATAGGATGGAGGTGGCGGTGGTGGAGGTGGCGGTGGAGCTGGAATAGGAGCTGTAGCTTGTATTCTTGATGCAGCTTGTGCACCTGACAACAAGGGTTGTCGTGGAGGGGACAGTGGAGGCGTTGCTTCTTGTGGTAAGTGACTGCCATACACTACTCTGGGTGGTACTAGAGATGCATCTTTCACAACATTGACTTTGTTGTCTGTAGACATGGAACGAATAGCTAGTGCAGCTGGAGAACTGTCATATCTGGATGGAGGATGAGATGGCCTATGCACAGAGGAAATTTCAGATTCCTTCTTGGGTGAGATCCATCTTCGTATTGTTTTTGATCTGGCTGGCTTTGATTGTTCTTCCAGTTGTTCATTATGCTCAAGCTTTGTTTCCAGTAAGACTGGCTCAGGTGCATTGCCTACTGGTATCTTCTTTGATACTGAGGACGCAACTTTATCAGGTGTTTGCCTTCGGACATCGCTTGTCCTTGGGCTCTTAGCCCTAGCTTCTATTTTACTTTGAGGGAGAGCTATGCCAAAATCCCGTCTGCCACCAGGCTCTTCTCTCTTGGTTTTCATTTCTGATGCTATTTCAGTGGCTGGTAACACAACAATACTGCCCTGCAGACTAGTTTTCTCTGTAGGTATGGTATCTCCAACGCCAGGCTTCAATTTACCTTGCTCCAATCTCCTGTCAGCTGTATCAGAAGGCCTGACCATTTCAATCTTGTCATTATTGTTACCTTGTGAGTTCATATTCTCTATAGCAGTTCTATCTATTTTAGAAATAACGCTCCCTTCATTGACAACATTTTTTACTTCCTGCATTAGGTTGCCATTATCAACTATAGTTTTCTCTTCATAGATCACTATCTCATCGTGCATGGTTACTGTGTTTTCACTAATAATCTTGATGTCACCATTTTGCAGTTCCTCATTCGGCATAGTTCTCAAGTCGGCATCCTCATCCCTACTAGACAATGTTCGAGGAGCACTGAAAGCAGTGTAGTCCAAATCACTGTATTTCGATATTTTTGTGGATTCTGGCTGGCACTGAACTTCATCACTGCAACTCAGATCTATTGTGGTAACCAACGTTTGTGCAATTACACCTTTCATGTCCTCCTCCTGACAGATGGATCCAGACTTGTGCCCCTCTGAATCTACAGAAGAAGCAACCACCTGTATGTCCTGCACAGCATTGCTCTCTTGGTCACTTCTGTTGCTTAATTTAGACTTCTCAAGAACCTTCAATGCCTGTTGCAAACCTCCTGGATTTTCCATAGTTGGGGCAGGCACATTTGACCCTTTCTCATTCATGCTACCTGAACCCTGAGAGATAACAATCTTCACATCCTCATCAACCCGATGCTTCTCTAGGCTGCTCTTTTCTTCACTTACCACCCCACCAACCAATTCTGCATTTCCATCATATAATGAAATTCTACCGTCAATTGACTGAGTTTCTGAATCTCTTCTAGCATCATGCCAATCCTCCTCTGCTTCATAAAACTCCTCTCCGGTATCTACAGAAGCAACGTCAGTTTCATCTCCATCATCACCTACCACTTCTACTGCAGCAGCAGGCTTGAAAGAATCAGGGTCCGAAAAGAGTACCTGGTTCAGAAATGTGGCTCTATTTTAGAATTCACTGTGCACAGGAGACAGGCAGAAAAAAAAAGGTAGAAGAATGGCATAGTGGCAGGTGAATTTACTACCTCCGCTCGGAAGTCCCTCGGGAACTGATTATTCACATTCCACGCAGAATCAATATCATCACGATTCAGTCCAAGGATGTTTGATTGAACGAATGCAGTGTTGAACATAACCCGGAACATTGTTTCCTCATGCTCTAAGTTGTCACCGATATGGATGCACTCAAGAACCACATCTCCCTGAACACGGCAAAAGGCACTAATTTTTACCGGAACTTCTGCCTGCAATGTAACCATTGGTCAGAGCAGAATTTGGATAATGATAAATATCTCCGCAACTTAGGAGTAATCATTACCTGCCCATAACGCTGGAGATGTTTCTTGGTCTTTGGCATCTCGAAAAGGACCTTTGCACTCTTGTTACCAGGACTTGAGTCCTGCCCATGTACACGCAAACATGGCCTACAACCCCCTGTGGAATCAAACCTAGGAAGAATATGGAGAACTAATGAATCCAAGATGAGGGGTCGGCTAATAGGAGGCCATTCTGAACCACTTCCTTGTCTTGTTATATAGTGCAAATATCTCATATGTGAAGGCTGAGGATTCAACGGAAAGAATTGCTGTATAAAGTCTCTGCGAGCCTGCTTGTAGACCATCTCTATTGTCTTCTGCTCACCTGTGTACGTTTTCCTATATAGAAGCAGTCCAGCCAACATGAATGCAAGCGCTGGCCAACCCCCTCTTTCACAGTGCATCAAAAGCATGTTGTGCTGCCCTTCCACTGATAGCCAATTTTCACATGATTTCAAGAAATGATGGATCATCTCAAGCTGAAGCAGCGGGCATCCTTCATATTGCTGTGGGTAATCCATGACTGTCATGTCATACTCAGACAATATATCTGAAATCCGGCTCCTCTTGTCCCCAGACCAGAAATTGGAGACCATGAATGACGCATCCGGAAAGTAGTCCTGCAGCTGCGCAACAATGCCACTCAAGTAATCCCTGTACTCATCCTCGCCCATGGCATCGGTCGAGAAGCAGCAGTCGAACACTGAAAATGCATGTTCATAGAAATTAGCCAAAACTCAAAACACTTCCCATCGTTCATCTAGTACAAAAAAAGACGGAGAACGCATCTAGTGCTAGCAGGGTAGCAGCATCCTAATTCCCACACAGCAAATGTACTAAATTCGTATTCCAGATCGATTTAACTATTTGGTTCACGTGATTTCAATAGATAAGTACGCCATCATAACTAACTAAACTAGAAGGAAGCAACAACTGACGCTGAGAGCATAATGCAGGCAGGAAATGAGAGTTGCCGATTTAAGCCAAATGCAGTTAAATCCGAAGCTTCCTAAAGAGCAAACCTCCGATGACAACACCAAATTCAAGGAGGGAAACAAATAAAGCCGAATTTAAGTCAAATGCAGCTAAATCTAAGGATTCTTACACACATCCAAACCCAGAACCACACCAAATGCATGACCCAAAATCCAACTCAAAATTTACTAAATCTAGCTGCTTAAGCTTCCAAATGCGCTGAGTTCCACTTCAAATCAACCCCCAGGAAGAAGCACTTTCCCAAAATGCGAACCCCAAACCGCCCCAAAGCAAAAAAAATCCCCCTCGGCCCAACAGACTCCACCGCAAATCTCGCATCCCACCAGGCGAACTCCACCTAGAGACGAGGGCATTATACCGTAGACGCGTTCGGAGATCTCGAGCAGCCGATCCGGAGTCTTCTTCAGGAAGAACTTGCGGAAGAGCGCCATCCTTCTCCTCCTCCGCCGCCGCGGCCTCCTCCGACTGTCCGGCGCTCGCCGCGGCCGGCAAGCTGCTCTGTCGCCTCACGCGGCCACCGATCGGCTCCGATCGGGGCGCCAAAGGCATGGGGGGCGCCCGCCGCCGCCGGCGAGCTGGGGAGGGGGCGCCGCCGCGCGCCCCGGGGATCTCGGGATCGACGCCGCCTAGGGTTCCTGGGCTCGCGCGCGCGGCAGCGAGGCGCGGTGGTGGGCGTGGGGGGTGGGAGGCGGTCGAGGCACCGTGGGATTGGGACTTCTCTTCTTCTACCTCTTCTCCTCGCGTTGTTTAAACAATTAAACTCTTCTTTAATTTTTCTTTCCTGCTGCTTTTCTTTTCTCTTTCGCTACTGCTTCCCGAGTTTTACTGCTACGAGCCTACGACTTGGTTTTTTTTTCTAGTCCTTTTTCCGCTTTGTTTAATTCACGTGTTCTTTTTTAGCACTAGTATTTTGGCTGCTGCGGTGAATGTTTCCGGGGAGCCGTGAGGGCCACCTGCTCGGCGACGCTGGTGCCTTCTGCTTCGTAACACTTCCCTTGGGGCCTACCATATGTGGGGTCCGGATGTCAGCGATATTAGGTGGAATGGTTGGGAAAGGGTTGGCGTGCGGGGCGAGGAGAAGATTAGGCCTCGGAGGCTGTGTCAGTACGGGCGTCACCGGATTTTCCTTTTTCTTTTCTTTTCTTTTTTACTTGCGGGCGACGGGATCTCATCTGAGTTTAGGTGATTCTTTACAGCGACTCCCCTAAGTTCGCGTGACATGAGCAAAAGAGAGAATAAGGGTGTGGTGACTGGTGAGAACCTGGACTTGGTTACTATTTTTGGGAGGATCATGTGATGTTGGTCAATTTTTTTACTACTGCCATTCGTTTTTTGCGATTATAGTACTGCCATTTGTACTGTGATGGGATTTAAGCTCAGTGCAGGTTGGTCCATGGCTGTAAATCTGTAATGAGGTCAGAGGAATTTGTTACTCTATACTTGGACGAAGTCACGTGCAGAAACGATTAAATAGTCTCTTTCATTAGCTTTATTGCTCTTAATATAATAACAAATAACATCGAGAATAATGAATAATATAGTTATACAAAAAATAGTTAAAAGTTATCTTGAAATTGTAGAAAAATATATGTTTAGAACAAAATTTAAAAACTATAATAGCGTATATTTAGGAACGAATGGAGCAGGGTGTCAACGGTCATATTTTCATAGAAGGGAAAATGATGGTAACAGCTGTCTCCGGGGCCAATTTAGATTTGGTCCTTTCTGCTCTTAATTATTATGCATTTATAGAAGAACTGGAGTACAATTTTGTTACGTAATGACATTTTTCATATTTTTTTGCGAGGATAAAATGACATTTATTTTCAGAGAAGGAATGGCTTTCGCCTTGGGCTATTTCAAGATTTCTATGAAATTTTATAAGCTACCTAATAGAAAAACAAAATTCATAAATAGGAAGTGTTGAAGGTTAAAAAATCGACAATAAATTTATACCTTAGGGTACCTTCGGGTTAACAGAGTCAAGCACAAAATCGGAGGGACACGATTTAGACAGGTTCGAACCTTCTGGCGGAGTAATACCCTACTCCTGTATGGATGATGTATGAAGTTGATGAACAAAGTACAGAGCAATGTGTCTAGCCCTAGTTACAATGTGGATTGCACTTAAGCTAAGGCTATGCTATGACTAAAGGATGATGAAACAGGCTTCGTCGGTTCCTGAGCTCTATGCGCAAAAGGCTACTTGCTTAAAAGCTCTAAATAGCTAATTTTCTGAGAAATGCTATGCCTCTCTCCTCCTCCTGAGGGTCCCTACCTCAGCCTTTATATAGTCGTGATGATCTTGCCTTTAGTTGAATCGTAGTTGGTTTGGGGTACTAGATCGTAGCCGATGAGAAGTCTATCATCGCGTAATCTGCATGGCATATCCAAATTGTCATCTATACCAGGCGTACTCGAGTTGGTTTCCTCGCAAAAAATCTCTGCATGTCGTTAGGACATATCCTCCACGTATCCTCTGTGGACACATACCCTATGTTTAAATATTCGACAGGAAGAAGAGACGAAACATGCTCCTCACAAAAAACAAATAGAGAAGAGTCTAAACATAAATAATAACTAGATAAAACTAGGCACTGAGGTGCATTTTCATTAACAAAATTAAAAATTATGATGTTTGTAAAGGCATTGCTATAACACTGCTGTGATTATGATGCGACCACCAACAGCCAGCAATATTAACACAAGAACCAGTGACTAGGGGTGCAATCGGCTCATAGTTGGTCGGATATCGTTTTTTTCATATCCTAAACCATTTTTTTTGTCGGATTCGGAGTCGGATACGGATAGTGTCGAATACGAATACAGCGCGGATAATATCAGTTACGGATTCAAAACAAATACAAAGCAAAATCGATACGGTATCGGATACTTTTTGACGAATATCACATGAAAATAAATACCGCATAAAGTACACATATAGTATTGTTTAACCAACTATATGAGTTTGAATGCAATAGGCGATGTAAGCACACCGATAACTTGACTTCACTGGGCAATGCAAATACATATGCAGGCAAATTGACAAACGATAGCAAAACGCTGAGACGGCTTACCAATTTTCCCATTTCATCTACTGTCATTGGGTTTTCGACGACAACAGTTACATTCTGTGATTGAACGGTTGGCTGCCAAAGACGAGAAAAAGAAATTAGAAGAGATATGAGCATACAGCAGAAGTTGATGGGTCACTATATGAAGTTCCATTTGGTAAGTATTCATCTGGGATTAAGAAAGCAAATAGTTTAAAATCGGGAGTGTCAGTGAGCACTTCGAGCATTTGCAGCAAAAAGGGTCCAAAAGAAGAGATTAACGTACTTCAATATTCGTAATAAAATTGCAAATAGCACATTTGATAGAAGGTAGAGAACATATTGTAACCTGACCTGCTTATTCACTCAGCAAAGGAGAGAACATATTAAAGAGTTAGCAGATTACTTTGAGAAGTACTGCTCCGTTCATAAAAATGAAGCCAGCAATGGCTCATGCATAATGGGGAACAGCAACACATGTCAAGTTATCTCCAAGAACTCTAGGAACATATATAGCCGAATCCACAAAAGCACATGAAGAAACAAGGCATTACACTTTCAACTATAAAATCAAATTGTCCTCAGAGAAACGGTAGCTTGAGCACCATGGGTGCTGTTTTGACTGTTTTGAGTATTGACCTTTAGATCTGACCTCAAATCACTAATCAAGAAGTCAATAATGTATGGTTTTAGAGATTAAAAATTCAATCAACCAACAACTATCTAAAATCAGAAACATGACAGGAAGGTGACCAATTAATTGAGAAGCTAAACAGGATTGACACAATCAAGCATGGTAGAATTGTGCATTCGGCAAAGTGAATAAGCAGGTCAGGTTACAATAGAAGATTAATGTGAAACCTCACTATTGCCGTCGGCCAACCTCCAGGCGCAGCCCTCCCCCCTCACTCACCGTCGGTGGGCCGATGCCTCTAGTCGCAACCTTGCTTGCCTCTAGTCGCTCGCGAGGATGGGCGGCGATAAGGGCAAGAGGGCGGCGGTAAGGGCGGAGGGCGGCGGTGGGAGGGGCGGAGAGAGCGGACGGCAGCGCTGAGGGACAGGTGGATGGCGGCGGCGGGAGAGCCTTGCGGCGCGTGATGCGGTCGGGGGCGTCAGGGGGAGTAGGGGGCTGCAGAGGGCGGCGACGGCGGCGACGGCGTGTAGGGGTCAATCGGGGGAGGACCGAACGGAACGGGGGACGGGGGACTCGGGACTTCAGGTAAACCGAGCGTATCCGCGTACGGGCCGACCGGCCGACCATATTATTATTTTCGAATATCCGAATAATTTGGTCTGGATATATCCGAGAATACAATCGAAAAATCCCGATCTGACGTATAGTATTCTCCCGAATCTGAATCAAAATATCTGAATCCGACAACTATCCTCAACGAGCCGAATCCGATCCGAAAGTATCCGGTCGGTCGGTTGGCAAATATCCGATCATCTCCCGATTATCTTTTTTTTTTCTAGTTCGCACTGCTCTTTCTCTCTAAATTGCATCAAAGAAAATAGAGAGAGAGAGCAGATGGATCCTATCCCCTATAACGAACACTCATTCCTATCTATTGATAGAAAAGAAAGATCTTCGTCATGGCGTCTACAACTAAAGATAGTTCCCCGCGAACAAGAACTATTGCTATTGCTTATCCTCCACTATTGACAGAGAGTGGCGCCAACCCCTATACTATAATTATTTGAATCTACTTCTTCTCGAAACAGTTAAAGAATAGTGAAAACTGAGGTGTTACCTAATCCGCTCATAGAAAACAGTAACATGCGTATTACTACTACTAGCGCCTTACCTTAAGGAGTAATATAGGGAGTACATTGGACAGGAGGTTATGTAGTGAAAATGGTAAAATTGCGATAAACTTGCACGACTGCTCAAAATGTTGTAACCTGTTAGTATATCCACCCCAGTACGAATTACACAAATGAAGATGTAAGTATGCACTATCTATTCTTGATTCATGCTTTAATATTTATGAAATTTTTTAAAAAAAATAATGCATAGAGGCAACTCTCTTAAGACAAATGGTTCAGCTCCCCAAGTTGCATTTGCAAATCTACTTTTATTTACACTTCCCAAGCAAAATGCGTCTACAGACAAGATTACCAACAATTGAAGGTGCTTTCGGGAGAACTTCACACAAAAGCAAGGACGAGCACGCAAAGATCTTCCAACCAAAAATAAACGGCCTGGATCACCCACAACGCCAAAACGGACGGCTCTCCTCTCGTTCCCGCATAGAGGAGGCCATGCGGAGCGCAAAGGGGAGGGCCGTTAGGACACGTGGAGACGACGGGAAAGGGGCCGCACGCCGGACGTGGGGAAAAAAAGCGGACGGGACGGGGAGGTCAAAACGGAAAAAGTGCGCGGTTAATTTCGTCGCACGGCGGCCGTCACCTCACCGTGCGGGGACGGGGTAGGGTAGGCGGGCAGAAGACGGCGACGGCTAAGCTTGGACCGGAGCTTGGGAGACGGCAATGGCTGATCCAAACGTCTTGGACTCGTCGGGGATGGGGACGCGTTTGTAGATAGTGTCTGTGTTTTTGAAACGGAGTTGTGGATAGCGAGCAGTGTGTAGAGCGGGGTGCGAATGGGATATGTGAGATATTTCTCTCCTTTTGCGTTTCCCAAATGCTGGGAAAACGAAATGTGTGACCGCAAAGATGAACATGAGTTATCCTTGAAAAAAAATGAAAGGGTTTTAGGGGTTGTTTTCAACTCCTGGATTATGAAAAGTAGCTTTGGTAGAATCAGTTTTGGTTCGGTATTATATAGGAAAGGTAGCTTCCTAAATGCTGGGAAAGAAATTTGTGAGTACAAGAATGAATTTGAGTTGTCCTAAAAAAGATTGGGATTTTTGTGTTAAAGGCCATTTCTTTCGAATTGGTGGATTGAGAAGGTCAAGATTATCTAATTACCAATTTTAGTATATTTTTATGTGTCATTGTTAGTTCTTTTAGTATTAGCAAGTCATGAGAAACAGTTCAGTGCCTTTAATATCATGGAAACTAGAGGGTACATGTACTATTTAGAGTGATGAATGACTTTTATATTAAATTTAGTAGTGGATATGGACACACCATATAAGGTCTATAAACCTAACTGAAATGAAATACATGGTAGCTTGGACCATCCAAATTTGGTAATAGACAAATATATTGCCTATAATTAAGGAGAATATCACCAAGAGAAAATTATAATTAATTAATAGAAAGAGACATTCACAGAAAAGGAAAATGAAGTAACATACATTATTCGCTGTGAACATGTGTAGATACTTTGTACTTCAGTTAAGAGCTAATTAAGACTATAACTGGAAAATATTAATATTATAATATAGATAAATGGACACCTCTTCTAATTCATATATTACTAGTTCAGTGCTCGTGCATTGCTACGGAAAACAAAATTGATAACGAAACATAAAGGTCAAGCAACGAAATTATCAAATCGTGGTATGATACACTACTACTTTCCTTTTCTATTGTTCAAATTTTACGTAATCTTATACAGAGATATCAATTTCCAATCAATTATCAAATCGTGGTATGATACACTACTACTTTCCTTTTGTACTGTCCAAATTTTACGTAATCTTCTACAGAGATATCAATTTCCAATCAATTATCAAAATGCGGGCCCGAAGGCTATGAGGGGAGTGATGGAAGAACGGACCACCGCCACCAACTGGTAATTAGAAGTAGTAGAGATAAGCCAAAGTAACCATCCATGGACTAACCATAAACAGTGGCGGAGCCAGGCCTCGGGCCATCCGGGCCTGGGCCCGAGGCCTAGCCCAAAATTTCCAAAACTGCTATACATACTTTTCAAAGATACTCAATACTCGTTTTTGGGCCAGCACAGGCCGGCCCGAGGCTTAGGCCTGGGCTGGCTCCGCCCCTGACCGTAAAGCTAACATCAATGTGAAGATATTACATAATAGCCATTGGGCTTTAGATCAAAGCTAGGGAGCGGATTAGCAACTAAAGCAAATTAGGAACACATAAATTGTATCCAAGGGACAGGGTAATTTATGATGATGTGGGTACATATTAATAGCCATTGGGCTTAGATCAAAGCTGGGGCGGATTAGCAATTAAAGCAAATTAGGAACACATAAGTTGCATCCAAGGGACGGGGTAAGTTTTGATGATGTAGTTGATTTCTAGAGGAGTTGATTAGCATTAGCTGCAGTTAGTGAGGATTACTTATTTAACATTATAGATTTGTCATGTCATAAATGAAGACTATAATCTAACTTCACACACATGAGTACCACTCAGTGTGAACTGAGAACTGCAGGCGGAAGCTACGAACGCCCAAAAAGTATGAGCGCAGCGATGTGTGCAGTACTTCTATTTTTTTAGAATGCAAACGGAGCGTCAGCACATATGCTGAGAGCAGTAACTACTTTAACCTGACACCCAGGATCTCCACGTGGCAGCCCATCATGCTGACTCACCAGTCACCACTGCGATGTCATTAGTGCTGGCTATCGAACTTAACGAGCTATTTATCGAGTTTTGTTTGAAATTGACATAATTCAATCTGAAATCATTTTATTTATTATTTAAGTGATTATTTCAAATTCAGGCTAACAAGCCACTATCGAGCTGAGTTTCATTAACTTTTTTCTCTCGAATTAGACTCATTTTAATTTTAAACCTATTAAAAACTGCAATCCAAATTTTTTTGATTCAAACCCTATGTCGTTGGCTCGCTGCTCACGTCTCGATGGCACAAGCATGGAAACATCTGCACGCCCGGCCCATCTCATCACATAATCACATCCCATCCCCTCGCATCGCATGGCATCCCAAAAAAGCGGCGACATGCACGTCATTGTGCAATGAATCCAGCGCCCATAATCAACCGCGAATTAACCACCAGAAGACGAAATTAATCTGCATGCGTTCGTTCATATTAAGCACACCACTTCGCGAGACTTTCTGCCCCGAGTTAAATGAGTTTAGTCTCTCTACGCTTTAAATAATCCCAACATAACTTAGGTTTGTACGGGCATTCATATAAAAAAAATCTGTTTATAATGCCTTCCAAGTCACTTACAAAATAATATTTGATATAACTCCTTCGGTACATTGTATTTAGCAATGGACCCAAACAATAAATGATAATCTTCTCGTGTATTCTCTCTCTCTCCTCCTCCATTCTCGCTCTCTCCCGTATTCTTCTTATTACCGGCACCGACGCGACGACGCCTCCCATGTTCTCTCCCTCTCCACTGTCCCTTAGAGATTTCATCGCCCTGCCATCCCGTCCACCCTTACTAGCATGGCCACCTACTTCTTCCCCATCTTCCTCGCACGGTCGCCTCTATCCCCTCTCATTTGCCCCCCTTCTCCTAGATCCAGTCGAAGTGGCCATGGGGCAACATGGCAGGGTGGGGTGACCTTTGTGATGATGGGCGATGGCATGTGCAAGGGGTTGCACGGGGATGCGGCATGGCAGCAACGGTCTGGCATGATGCTCGGGTAGCAACAACGATAGCCTAGCGAAGCGGGGTCGATGACAACGACTTGAGTGGCACAATGGTGGCACCGCTTGCCTCTTCCCAGAGTCAGTTGGATCTGAGACATCTATAGGTAAGGTGATGCCGAGCGATGACCATGTGGTGACCAGAATGACAGGTGGTGGCGGCGGATTTCAGTGGCCATGACGAGCTAAGAATAGTGGACAACAACAAGCCAATGTGACCTTGGCTTGGTCGACATGGTGGCAACCGGTGCATGGTGGCGGGTCTACGCGATAGGCACGGGCATGGTTGCACATTAATATGGTGGGTCCTACAAATAGTGTGTCAATATTCAAGACCCATGGTCTTTAGACCGAGCTTATGAAAAGATAATTGGGGGTTTCCAGTGTAACAAGATAGTGAAGTAAAGTACGAGGATTGCTTTTTTATTAGCCAAGCAGCTTAACAGAGTACAAGAACTACATAATTTTTGTCTGAGAGTCTAGAGTTCGAATGCATGATTGCTAACTTTCTCCTATTATTGATATTGCCTTGAAAATACGAATGAGCTCCCTAGTTATATCGGATGAAGAGGCGACAGTTGTTTTTCAAAAAATGTCGTGTAGCCGAAAGGTGTCTTCCCGCCAAACGTTGTCTTCCCGCCAAACAGCGTCTTTTTCAAGATAACTTCTGTGTAGTTTTGTGTACCTGTCAAATTCCTATCCGCACGGAGACATGTGCAGGAATAACCGCTCGTCCCGACCAGATTCACTGGTTGGGGACGACAAGTGTGAAGCAATGTATATGTTATATTAGTTAAACTGGTCGGAGGCATAACTGTTTAACTAAGCGTGGACCTCGTTCTAGATTATGGGCTTTTCTTTCGAGAGTTTTCAGACCCAAAAAAAATGTATGGTTTCTAACTGTTGATAGCCCAGATAATAAATAGGCTTTTAATCCTCGTCACAGTGTAATTAGATACAACCATCTTCTCCCAATGCAATTTTTGTTGTATCTTAGTTGTTGGTCCACGAGCCCAAGCTATGTCTTGTATGGGATTTTACTCCTTCCAGCCATAAATAGTTATCGTTTTGGATATGGGTACAATCAAAATTTTGAAACTTTGATTGTCAATATCTTTTTAAATAATTCAATTGGATACATGAAAATCATATGTGTAGATTTGTCTCGAAAAGTATTTTTCATAATATTATAATTTTATTGTGTTTTATAAATATATTATAATCGAACATAGCGGTAAAAGCTGTGTTTTGTAGACCGTATCGATGACCAAAACGATAACTATTTGTAACTAGAGGGAGTATATCTCTTCCCTCTGTGTTCTTTAATCCTCCCCTACCTCAGTCTCAAACCTAGATGACATGGTAGCGCTGGGACTGGGAGTGCCCTACCAATACCGCTCGACCTGCCATGTTTCAACGGTGCGGTTAACTGTGGCGAGAAAGGGTTAATTATTGGCTCATTAGCACCTGGGGCGTGCAATAATTATGCCGTTATCAGACACAATTAGTACCCTCATTAATTGCTCGCGACTTGTGAGAAAGGTAAGCAGTGAGCATGTATAATTTAATGCATGGCCCCCAAACCCATTTTTTTTTAATCTGTCCAGCGAGGGTCTTTGAGTTGTTCATCATGTGTGTGTACCCTGTTTAGCCATGAATGAGTCGCAATGAAGCGAAGTACCACTGCTATATCCGTGTGAGATAACACAATCAATCGAACACGTGGTCAGGACACCTCTCGGGCCAGGCAGGCAGGCAGAAGGTTAAGGGTCTGTTTGGGAGCCGTTGTGACTAAAAACATTTTTGGTTTGTTAAGTCAGAAAAGCATTATGATGACTACGCGTGCTTTTCTTGTTATGCTATTTGACAAACTGCCTGCTGCAGCTGTAGCTTTTGAGGCTAACCGAAATAGAAGGTAGCAACATAGTGAAGTACAACGGCATCCGAGTGGAGAGGTGATGTGGAGGCGGCGAGGCGTGGTGCAAAGGTTGGGAAGGCGGAGCGAACGAGTTAGGAGGAGTTCAAGCGAATCCATAGCTGAAAAGCTCTTCTTCAGCAGCTGCAGTTTTTAAAGGTACTTATGTTATGGTTTAACTTTACAGCTGCTTTACAGTCATGTTTTTTAAGGAGCTTTTACCTCAAAACTGAAACAAGTACCCTAAGGTTAGCGGGCGTCGGCTTGTAGCATACCATACTCTACTCCGGAGTCCGGACCGATACGACCGTACGTTGACACATCAGTCTGACGGAGTAGTACCGCATGTGGACGCTTGTGAGACGATCATTAACATATGTATAGTTTGGTGGCTTGGTGCACAAACTACCGCGACAGCCTGCCTACGAAACAGGGTACCGATTGACAGTGGAGCCCCACACTGCCCTTTCTAGAGCGTCGGAGACAGCGATTATTGTTGTTGGACCCACCTGCTAGTCACTGCTCATATACTCCTAGCTGCTGTCCGCATACAGCTCGCCTTTCCTGCCAAGAAATGGATAGATTACGGCCATTTCATCTCAGAGATTAGAGAAGCAAGGAAGCAGAAATGCTAACTTGCGATCAAATAAATCGAGGAAGTGACCTTAACTAAGTTAAGGACTTCGTTTAGTTTCAAGGCTGGACGGAGCAGCAGGCAGTGGCCTGCAGAAAGTAAGTTGCGTCGCACGCGTTTCGAGGCCATCACGTCCACACGACCTCCGTACGCGGATTTTTTTTTAAAAAAAATAATTTTTTTAATTAATATCACATAAATAAATACTTAAATAAAAAAACAGAAATATACAATTTTCGCTGTTCGGAATCGCGACTATATCTGTCGCCAGTTGAAATGGTATCACCGAACGAATGGACAATAGAGTGCTACGTCGGTCCCGTACTCTGTGTCGTTATTTCAAACGACGATAAAGACAACAAATCACCACTTGAAGGCAAACCATTTAAACACGTAAAAAATTGATAGAAACTCAGATCTAATTAGAAAAATATAAAGAGGGGGAAGAGAAAAGAGGAGCATGAGAAGATGAGAAGAGAGTAGACGAGAGAGGAACATGAAGAGAAGAGAGTGGGATAAGGAGTGGATCTCGTCATTCTAAATGTGAGTGTTCTGTTTTTTTATAGATTTTAATTTAAAACTATGGTAGGTTAGCGAATAAAATAATCAGATCTGTAAATATAATGGATAGGGCATAAATGTGCAAATAGTGTGGTTATATATGTGCAGTTCTTTAGAGTAGTTCTATTAGTACATAGTTACACCAGTTTGTGTATGATCTATTATTATCTATATGTGCTATGTACGTAAAGCATCCTTTGTAATTTTGATTTGTAGAAAACATGTACGATTTTTTGTCATTATTTATGGTGTTTCACATTAGAGAAATCCCCTCCTATGCAAGTTTAAATACGAATAGCATATTTGTTATTTGGTCTATTTCACGTTATGTAATCGAATGAGTAGCTATCATTAACTTCAGATTATTTGTTGAAATTATCGACAAGTATGACTGAGCGAGTAGCTTTCAAAATACAGGATGGAGAAGGGCTCCACAGTTTGGTGCAGAAGGGATTGATTTGCATGATTTTTCATTTGTGGTGACCAATCCGTCACGTACAGAGCAATGTCCATGGGACAATATTATGAGATGGTTTTATTAACTCACGTACTACGAGTTAGTGGAATTGAATGTGCCAAATTCGTGGAGCTCATACATGAGATTAGCGAAGAAGCGAGGATGACCACTAGTATTTTTGACCCAAATTCGTGGAGCTCATACATGAGAAAGTCGCTCTGACCCATGTGATATGGAAAGATACCATCGATGGTGATGCCGAAGAAGTTAGGTTGTCAAGACACAGTAAGCCATACTTTGTAAGCCAAAAAAGAGGGGGTGGTATTAACTTAGTTGAAGCTAAACTATAGATCTTCCAATGCAGAGGCATAGGAATCTGTGGCATTGTAGATGAAGATGAGAAGATCGTAGCCTTGGTGGAACAGATAAAACTTGATGCCTGTGACTATGAGGCGTTGTTAGATAATGAAGATTATGATAACGAGCAAGGTGGGGTGCATACCAATTCAACAAATTACTAGTGACTAAAGGTGAGTGGGTGGCCTGGGAGTACCAGCAGAATGAGGTTAGGCAAAAAGCACTACACAAAAGTAAGAGAGAGGTATAGAAAGTAGCCAAGTTTTGGGCAATGTCATTGGGAAGGACATTCAAGGTAGCGAAGTCTAGCCTGCGTGTGTATGACATGAAGTGCGAGATACAGGGATTCCCTTGGCAAGTCTATACATAACAACCTAAGTGGGATGTGCATTGGAAGTGATCCATGGTTGTTCCACACACATACGTGGTGACAGAGTATATGCAATCCCACAAAAATCTATCTTCGCAATTTGTTCCAAATGTTATGTACAGGGAGATTATGGACAACCTGGATTTCGAGTCGTGTTCCATTATTTTTGCAATAGAGAAGAGGTTTCAGTATACAATATGCTATGCTAAGGCTTGGATGACGAAACAGAAGGCATGGGAAGCAAGCTCCAGTACGTTTGAAGACTTTTACCACAACCTGTCTGGTTTGCTCCTAGTGAAATAATAAAAGAATCATGGGATTTACGTTGATGTTCTAGAAAATACCTCGGAGTGGTTCTTTGGGAAGATGGTTCTTAAGCGATCATTCTTTACTTTGGGTGTGTACATCAATATATTCAAACAGTACCGTCTGTTGCTTTGCATAGATGGCACCTTCCTAACTATGAAGTACAAGGCTAGATATTGACTACAATCCTAGTGGATGGCAACAACTAGGTTATTCCTATTACCCTTGCATCTATGTAGAGGAAAAACACTGACAGTTGGTTGTGGTTTCTGAGGAATGTGGAAGCTGATGTTGTGGACGACCGGTCTCAGGCTTACATCATTCATGATCGACATGCCAGCTTATTAAAGACGATTATGCAGCTACAACAAGGGGAAGACGAGCCCTATTTATGGACTAATTTTTATAGTAGGTGGTGCAAGATGCACATGAGTGCTAATTTCTAAGAGCAATTCAGGAACAATGGCTGACGAATACTAATAACAGGGGTACCCCAACGGCCCGAAGCGACGAGCCAGCGGCCTCAAGCACATCTCCAGCCCGACAGGCCGCGCCCGGCCCGCCACCGACCGAATCGCCTGCGAGACCACACAAGACATCCGCTCCCGACCGGCCAGGAAGCGACGACCGACGGACGGCGCCCCGACCCCCTTGGCGGGGCGGGATCTCCCTAATCCGACCGAACCAAGGTGACGGACGCCGAGGGCCGCGTGTTGGGGCCCTCATCAGCCTACCGCCACGCACTTACCGAACGAGGTCAATCGAGTGACTATACAAGGGTAGGTGGCTCCTTCCCAAGAAGGTTTGGTGATCTGCAAGTCAAAGCTTCCGCCCCATCAACCGGGCCGCAGTCAAGATTTAACGACGCGCTCCTCCCGAGGCACCCCAACGCCACGCGCGCCGCGTCGGCGATTCGTAAGGATCACAGAGGGCAAGTACGCTATTTCCCGGGGAATACCTAACCTCCCTGACCACCAAGGCTACCGACCCAGCATGGGCAAGACGTGTGGCGACCAGTCCACAGGACGAAGGACCGGAGCTCCTAGCATAGGTCGCCTCGCCTTCCCCGACTTCGATGTAACCTCGCCCTTCCTTCAGTATAAAAGGAGGCGGGACTAACGATTCTACAGCACGAACACATGAGAACACGAGGAGACTAAGTCATTTAGCGCCCTCATCTGTAAAACATTACGCAAAGCAATATAATACCGCCATCCGAACTGGAGTAGGGACTTTCAGCCCGAACCAGTATACATCTTGGACTCTCGAGTCTAACCATTCAGGGAGTGGAACGCGCGGCCCCTTAGACTTACAAATTTACTTGCCGGCGCTCGAAACGCCGACAGTTGGCGCGCCAGGTAGGGGCCTTCGCGCGTCTTCGTCACCATCTCCGGATTCCGTTTGTCTCCCTGATGGCATCCACCCACTGCGACGGCATGACTGCGCCGGGGAGCCGGATCCGCTTCGGCTCCCTCGACTTCGCCGTCACCCCGGCAGGAGGGCTCACGCTCGTCCCCGCCGCCTCCGGAGAAAGCGCCCCACGAGAGCACAGGCGTCCTCTCCGCGATTCGCTAAGCTCGGCAGGCGCGCCAGCAGCCCGGCCGAACCCGAGGAATGCTCCGCCACGCCCGGCGAAAACTCCGTGGGCCCGGCAGTGACCATGTCACCCCGTAGGCTCGCAACTTGTGGCGATGGTCGCTACATGCCGGCCATCCACGAGCCTTTGGAAGACTCTTCCACCATGACTCCGGCCGACACGAGTACCCGCTCGCAGCGGCACTCGCGAATGCAACATGGCGGGCACGGCCGATTTGATCGTGGCCCTCGCGGCCACGGACCTCCTATCCGCGCACTAAGGCGCAGGAGGAGGAGTACCAGTGGCGTCTTTGAACGCGCAGCGCTCCGGGCCGCCGAGCTCCAACAACACAAGAAAGAGTTGGAGGAACGAAGAGTCGAGCTCGACCACCTGCACCAACCTGGAGCAGGAGGAGCCCGAGACTCGATGTGCTGGCGCGCGCAGCAGACGCAGCGTCAGCACACCCCCAAAGAGCGGAAGAGTCCGACGGTCCTCGCTTCTTCCCCATGCAAGCCAAACGCGTGGCGCGGCCGCAATGCCGCCGAGGCCTCCCGAGCCGACCGACCCGGAGGCCAAGGCCACTTATCAAAACCTCCGGGTGGTAGAGTCGCGCGCCGCAAAGACATGCACGCCCCGGCTCTATCGCCCGAGCCACTCTCGTTACTGGCCCGCTGCGCAAGGAGCCGGTTGGGTCCGGCACAGGCGGCGCCGCACCGCGAGCCACACCAGGGAGTCATCACCGTGGTGCCTACGACATTCGCGCTACCCTTGAGGCGCGAAGAAAGATGGCGAGGAGGCCGCCCACTCACGAATTGCGGGCGGCGGACACCACCGCGGCAGCCGAGCCCCGACGGCCCGGATCGGGCGTTTCGCCAGGATCCGCCAGCGACTTCCCGCCGATTTCGGCGCTACCAACATCGCTAAATACACCGGGGCCACAAACCTGTGTTCGCTCAAGATTACCGGCCGCATGCGGGCGGGAGGAGCAACGGATGACCTCTTCATCATCCAAGACCTTCCCATCTACCTCGCGGACTCGGCCGAGCCCGGCTCGAGTACTTGCCCGCCAAAACCATCAGAACTGGACCGACTTGAAGACCCTCTTCGTCGGAACTTCGTGGCACTTACAAGCGCCCTGGAAACTCCTGGGACCTGAAGGGCTGCAAACAGCAGCCAGGGGAAACCCTCCGGGACTACATCCGGTGGTTTTCCCGCCAGTGCAACGAGCTCCCCGACATCTCCGACGCCGATGTCGTGGGAGCATTCATCTACGCACCTCCGCAAGGCCTTGGTACACAAACTAGGTTGCCTCAAGCCCGTAACTACCAAGGAGCTCCTCGATATCGCCACTCAACCACGCCTCGCGAGGAGGTGGGGGCCATCTTTGAGGAGGAAAGGCCCGGCTAGAATCCGGCGTCCACATCGGGTCCCTTCCGACCGCTCCGACAAACTAAGCGGACGGAAGCAGATCCGCGAGACCCAAGTGGTCGCCACCGCCGACCGCCTCGCCAGCGAAAGCGGACCGACCGTCGCGCCGACCACTTCGAGAAGTTGATGGACGGCCCGTGCCCAAACCACGGGTTCTCCGTCAAGCACAAGTATTGGGACTGCGAGGTCCTGAGGCGTTACCTCTCCAGCGTCCCCACAACGCCGCGTGGCAAGGGAAGAACTTCTGCGCGCCATGCGGTCGCGAGAGAAAAGGCGCACGACGAGTTCTCTCAACCCGACGGCACGCCTCATGATCTTTGGAGGACCGGCCTGCTATGCCGACAAGCGTCGGCTCAAGCTCGCTTATCGCGAGGTCCACACCGTCGCGCCATGCGTCCCCCAATACCTCCGGTGGTCAGAGCTCCCGATCACCTTTGATCGGACCGATCACCCCGACCACGTTCCACAGCCGGGGAGATACCCCCTGGTGGTCAGCCCCGTCGTGGGGAAGAAGCGCCTCTCAAAGGTGCTGATGGACGGAGGCAGCGGCCTCAACATCCTCTACGTCGAGACGCTCGACGCTATGGGGGTCCCGCGCTCAACCCTCCGACCCAGCAAGGCGCCTTTCCATGGCGTCATTCCCGCCGCGAGCCCATCCACTCGGCGATCGACCGCCTGCTACCTTTGGGGAGCCGGAAACTTCGCACCGAGACCCTCACTTTTGAGGTCGTGGATTTCCCCGGTTCTTACCATGCCATCCTGGGAAGGCCGTGTTACGCCAAGTTCATGGCGGTCCCCAGTTATGCCTACCTCAAGCTGAAGATGCCCGGACCCCAGGGAGTCATCACCGTGGCATCGACCTTCCAGCTTGCCTACAACTGCGAGCGTAGCAGTTGTGAGCTCGCCTCGGCAGTCATCGCATCTGCCGAGCTCGACAAACTCCGGAGGGAAGCCTCTGAGTCCATCCCTGAATCCAGCAAGTCAGGGGCGGGCTCCTTCAAATCCGCCGAGGACACGAAGGAGGTCGCGGTCGATCCCTGTGATCCGACCAAGACCGTGCGGATCGGAGCCACGCTCCCCGCCAAATAGGAAAGCGCGCTCGTCGACTCCCTCCGCACCAACAAAGACGTCTTCGCCTGGAGGTCCTCCGACATGCCGAGCATTCCAAAGGAAGTCGCCGAGCACTCCTTAAGCATCCGACCAGGCTCAAAACCGGTCGCCCAGCGCCTGCGCCGCTTTGACGAGGAAAGGCGCAGGATCATAGGGGAGGAGATCGCCAAACTTCTGGCTGTAGGGTTTGTAAAAGAGGTACACCACCCCGAGTGGCTAGCCAACCCTGTACTTGTAAAAAAGAAAAATGGGCAATGGAGGATGTGCGTTGACTATACGAGTCTCAACAAAGCGTGTCCCAAGGACCCGTTCCCTTTGCCCCGCATCGACCAAGTCATCGACTCCACCGCAGGGTGCGAGTCCCTCTCTTTTCTGGATGCCTACTCGGGCTACCACCAGATTGCGCTAAAGGAGTCCGACCACCGCGACTTCCTTCATTACTCCGCTCGGCTCATTTCGCTACGTTATAATGCCGTTCGCCTAAAGAACGCGGGCGCTACATACCAGCGATGTATGCAAACGTGCTTCAATGACCAGATCGGCCGTAACGTTGAGGCGTACGTCGACGATATTGTCGTAAAGACCAAGAAGGCCGACGACCTTATCCCCGACCTGGAAGAGACCTTCGCGAACCTTCGACGGTTCCGCATAAAGCTCAATCCCGAGAAATGCGTCTTGGGGTCCCCAAAGGAAGCTCCTTGGCTTCATTGTCTCGGCGAGGCATCGAGGCCAACCAGAGAAGATATCGGCGATCGCAAGGATGGGCCCAATCAAGAACCTCAAAGGGGTCCAGAGGTCGGCCGGATGCTGGCGCCTTTGAGCGTTCGTGTCTCGCCTCGGCGAGCGCGGAATGCCACTCTACAGGCTACTCAAGAGATCCGACCGCTTCAGCTGGACCCCGGAGGCTCAGGAGGCCCTCACCCGCTTGAAGGCCTTCCTGTCCTCGCTTCGATCTGGTTGCCCGGCACGGGTGAACCGCTGTTTCTCTACATCGCCGCCACTACCCAAGTCGTCAGCGCGGCCCTCGTGGTGGAGCGAGCGGAATAAGGCCGCGAACTTAAGGTACAACGGCCAGTTTACTTCATTAGCGAGGTTCTTTTCGAGTCCAAGGCTCGGTACCCACAGGTGCAGAAGCTACTCACGCGGTGCTCATTGCGAAGAGAAAGCTCGCCCACTACTTCGACAAGACACCATCACCGTGGTGACCACGCCCCGCTTCGGCGAGATCGTCCGCAACCGCGACGCCTCGGGAAGGATAGCCAAGTGGGCGCTCGAGCTCACGCCACGGCATCACATACGCCCTGACGGCGATCAAGTCGCAGCCCTAACCGACTTCGCCCGAGTGGACCAAGCCCAGCACCACCGGTGATCAAGACCCCGAAACCGGACAATGTACTTCGATGGGTCTTACAACAAGAATGGCGCGGCGCGGAGTCGCCATCATCTCCCCGCCGAACAGCTTCAAGACGCCATCAGCCGCTGACGCCACCAACAACGTCGCCGAGTACGAGGCCCTCGTCAACGGTCTCCGGATCGCTGCCGACCTCGGTGCTCGCCGACTCTACGTCCACGGGGACTCCAAGCTTGTCGTCGACCAGGTCATGAAGGCCGCGGAGCCCGAGGGCGCCCGTATGGCCGCAGATCGTCGAGAAGTCGCGCGGGCTCAAGAGCGGTTCAAGGGCTTCGAAGCCACCATAGCTACCGACGCTACAATAGCGACGCCGACTACCTAGCCAATCTGGCCTCTAGCAGAGAGCCGGTCCCGCCCGGGATCTTCGTCTGCGACCTCCTGCGGCCTTCCATCCAGCTGGGCCCGGTGGTCGAGCGGTCCCCCGACCTACCTAGCACGGTCGCCCCGACCGCCTCGCGGTCGGGCGTAGACTTGGCCGGGTCGAGCCGCAGCGTGCTAGCGACCGAGTCCGACTGGAGAAAGCCCTTCATAGATCGTTTGACGGACGGGTCACTTCCCCCCGACCCGACCGAGGCCCGGCGCCTCGCCCGGCGGGCAAAGTCTTTCGTCCTGGTCAGCCCAGACCTTTACAAAAGGAGCCCCTCTGGGGTCCTCCAAAAGTGCATCCTGGCCGACCAAGGGAAACAACTGCTGGACGACATACACAGCGGAATTTGCGGTCACCACGCTGCGCCCCGATCTCTTGTGGGAAAGGCCTTTCGGCAAGGTTTCTATTGGCCGACCGCCATATCCGACGCCGAGCACATCGTACGCACCTGCGAAGGATGCCAATTCTTTGCCGTAGAGACACATCCGCCTCCAGCCTTGCGACGATCCCCATCACGTGGCCTTTGCGTTTGGGGACTCGATCCGTCGGACCTTTCAAGAAAGCGCGGGGCTTTACTCATTTACTCGTCGCGGTGGACAAGTTCACCAAATGGATAGAGGCTGCGGCCGTGAGCGCCACGTCGGCACAAGCGGCCATCTTCTTCCGCGACATAGTCTTTGGTTCGAGTCCCAAACTCCATCATCACCGACAACGAACGCAGTTCACGGGAAGGAGTTCCTCGAGTTCTGCGATGACTTCAACATCCGCGTCGATTGGCGACCATGGCCCATCCGCGACCAACGGCCGTGTCGAGCGCAAGCGGCATGATCCTTCAAGGGCTCAAGCCGCGGATCTTGATCCACCAAGCACTTCGCGGGCGCTGGGTGACCGAGCTACCCTCCGTCCTCTCGAGTCTGCGGACCACGCCGACCCGGACGACCGGGTTCACACCGTTCTTCATGGTATACGGTGCTGAAGCCGTCTTACCGACAGACCTGGAGTATGGCGCCCCAAGATTACAAGCCTTCGAGGAGGCTCGGGGGCTCGCCGCACAACAAGACGCCGTCGACCACTCGACGAGGCGCATGACGTGGCCGCCCCGCGATCGGCGGTATCAACAAGCTCGCGACGTTATCACACCGTCGAGTTCGAGGGCGGTCGTTGATCTTGGCGACACGGTCTCGCTACGGGTCCAAACCAAAGAAGGATAAGCACAAGTCGTCGCCCCTGGGAAGGCCCTTCACCGTCGTGGAGATCCTCCGACCGCACCTTTCGACTCAAGGACGCTGACGGCCGCATCCTTCCGAATGCTTGGAATATAGAAAAGTTAAGGCGATTCTACCCCTAAGCTCTTTTCCTCTTCCTGGCATGATCTTTACTTTTTACCCTTCCGAGCACCTGGTCGCCATGCGACGACTCTGGGCTGCCCTTGGCGCCCTGCTCAGTCGCTCCCTGGTCGGCGCTATGCTGGTTGATGACCCAACCGACCACAAGGTCCTTCCCGAGCGGTAACCCCTTCGACCCAAGTGCTACGACCTCGCCCCAAGCTATGGTTGCTAAGTAACACTTCGCGGAAGAAGGAAGTGCCCGAGCGAAGTGACCTTTGGGTCGGCAGGGAACACTCCTCCCCCGCACGAACTCAGCTATCCCACGCGCTTATGAGGGTACGTGACCCGACTGGTCATGAGGTCCATCCCGAGCGGTAACCCTCTCAACCCAAGTGTTACGGCCTACGCCCCAGCGGCTATGGTTGCTAAGTAGCACTTCGTGGAAGAAGGAAGTGCCCAAGTGGAAAGATTCTTGGCCGGTCTAGGACACTCCTATCCCTCACAAGTGCGCGTAACCGCTGCGTAGCCAAGTCTCTAATCCACCTCGCCCCTCCCAAAACGACCCAACCTACGCATAAGTGACCCCTGCGGTCCTTAAGGCTATGGTCGGTCAAACACTCACCCTAAATACGAAAGAGGACGAGAGGCGTTTTTGGAACTTGATAAATTCAAGATTGTTTACATAGCAGTCTTTACAATCTAAAAAAGGATAAAACTAACTATTTTTATTCTTCCTGGTGGGCGACCGATGGCGAGACGGAGAGTTGGTTGTCTCTGGCTTCCTGGAGGGCAACCTGCGGCGGGATGTGGCTGGCGATCTCCCGTGCGTGCGACTCGACCAGGAGCTCAAACCTGTCGATCTCCTCGTCGGTCCGGTTCCGCCACGCCACGCCACCACCGCGAGGTCGATGCCGTCGTAGTGCGAGACTGTGTTGACCAACGCCGACGAAGCTCCAAGCGCAGCACCGACGACCACCGCCTCCTCTACAAAGTCCGCACTCGGGCAAGACGGGCAAGGGCACTTGGGCTCGCCGGCTCAAGGATGCGATCGCGAGACTTCCCGACCGGCCTTGCGAAGGGCCTCGATTCGGCGCCCATCTCGCCCGACCGTCCTCCGCAACCTTCAACGCCGCTGGGCCTCGCCCCGCCACGATCGCCACGTCGCGAGCATCTGCTGCCGTTCTCTGCGCCTCCACGGCGACGCCAGATTCTTCTCGCCTCTGCAGGTGCGGCGTTTTGGATAAGTTCGCCCTGTGGGTCGCACCCCCAGACTTAATTAAAGAATTGAGACACTTACCGGCCGCAAAGTTGGTCAGATTGCCAGCCTCCTCCTTGAGCGCCTCATATGAAGTCCTCAGCTCAGCCAGTCCTTCGGCGATCGCCGCTTCGAACGAACTGGTCGGCATCCTCTCGAGCTGGTTTCGCTCGGTCCGCAGGCGGGTTACTGCGCTGCGCTGTCCTCCGCGACAATGGCGGCGTCCTTGGCCTCGTTGGCCTCCGCCAGGAGGACTCGAGCCCGCCACCTTCACCTCGTGGATTTGGCCCCTGGCGCTCATCGAAGAGGGTCTTCGTGGCCTCTTCAAGCCTCGGCGGATCTCCACCGCCTCCAACCGCCGATGTCCGGGCCTCTTGGACTAGGCGCACTCAAGCGCTTGACCGCACTCTCTCTACGGCCGCGCGCCGACCGTATCGCGCTGCTGCAGAGCTCAACCTGGCGCACGAAGCGAGCCCGCAAATGCTGCAAAACGTGGACACTCCGTTGGTCCCACGGCAAAACTATCAAAAATATGCAACAAGTCAGAGTTTTCGGTTAACTTACCTGGCTGACCGGCCGGACTCTCCCGACCATCGTCTCCAGCGCCCTGCTGGAAGACTCCAAAGCGAGAGTCAGACCTCTGTGGACCTGCCCTATCTCGCCGGCCCGGGCGCCTTTGGAAGGCGGCCCACTCACTCTCCTCCGACCGCCCATGGCGCCCGGGCCGGGACTACGCCGGCGCCAGCTCCTCGTTCGCCGCTCGGGAACGCCCCCGCCCGAGCACCATGGGCAAGGGCGATGAGGTCAACCCCTCAGAAACCCCCTCGGCGACCTGCGCCTGTGGGGCATCGGTCGGCACCTCCCACGGGCAAGGGTGGGCACCTCTGTCTGGCTGTCGCCTCGGCCGGCGCGATCGCCCGGGCGCCGTTGTCTCCTCCTCCGAGAGGACGATCACGTCGTCCGGTGGGGCCCCCGCCTGAGGCGGCGGGAGCTCTTCTTCGGCCTCGACCTCCGGGTGAGGCCCGTCCCCTCGGAGGCAGCCGCCCCCTCGGCCGCCAGCACCACGACCGCCGCCGACCCAATCGGTGTCGCCGGAATCACCGGCGCTGCTACTTGCGGAGTCGCTGCGGCACGCCCCACAGTCACACCCGTGTAGGCGCTGCACGTTACAAAGATTCGTGAGTCGCCGGCGGCTTTGCCGCAAAATGCTCCAATAAGAAGAAAGGAACACTTACAAAGCCGAAGCGGTACGCGGCAAGCGCGCCTTTTCGCGGGCCCCACCAAGGGGCAAGTCGGTGGTCGCTTCCGGCCGCCTCCGGTCGAGGCGCGACGACGGCCATGAGCGCAAGATCACCTTCCGCTGGGATCTGCGGCCACGGGCTCTTGGTCGCCTCGGTAGGTCCACGCTAGGCGCCGCCAGTCGGCGGGTCAGAGAAGAACCCACCATATGGATGGTCGGGGGTGCTCCCGCCGCTGTCGGTAGAAGTTGTCCCCACAGCGGTGGACTCCGACACGTCCTCGCCACGCGCGCGCTTCGCCGCGCGCTCCTTCTGCTTCTTTTTCCTCCTCTCCTCCTTCCGCTTCTTGCGGAGGAGTCGACCCTGCAGTCTTCGCCCGGGAGGCCGCTCGCGCCTCCTTATCCCCCGGGAGTGGTGCCCGGGAGGACATGCCCGCGAGCCCCTAAGAGGATGCAGAAACGCCGATCGGACCAAGTGCCAAGGAAAAAGAAAAGAGAGGCAGGAAAAAATACGACCGACTTACCAAATTTGGTGGGTGAGCGCGAGAATGGCTCGGGTGGCCACCGTAGCCAGCGTGGCACTTCCTCCCGTGATACCGCCACCGGGCCTCCACCTCGACGCGCCAACTCGGGCTCTGCCATCTCTCGCTGGTCGGACGGCCCTCATACGGAACAAGGAGCGCGGCTCAGGCGCGAGGGGTTGCACGCGCATCCCCATAAAGCGCGCACAACAACGCCCCCGGTGAGCCCGCCTCCTTTGGGCCCCGACCGCTCCACGATCGGGGCGGCTTTATTCTTCTCCCTTTTTGGCGCCCAGTTCCACCGCTCCTCCGCCACGGAAGCTCACCAGAAACGAGGGCGCTATATCGACGCTCAACGTCTGACCATTGTAACGCCACCCTTGTTGGACGAGGCGTTTCACCTCCAAGTACTCGTGCTCGGCCAGCCGAAGCCGAGGGCGAGCCACCCAGAGGCGCCATGGTCCGACGCACTTTGTCTTTCGAGCTCGGCACGGAAGAAGTGCCTCCACAACACCCAATGTGGCTCAATCCCCAGGAAGGCCTCGCACAGCGTGATGAAGATGGCGATGTGGAGGACCCCGTTGGGGTTGAGATGGTGCACCTCCACCTTGTAGTGAAAAAGCGGCCCCGGACGACGGGTGCGTGCAAGCAGCCAAAGCGCTCCAAGAACGAAGCGGACACCACGACCTCGTCGTTCGCGGGCGAGGGTGACGGCCCGGTCGGCACCCTCCACCGAGAGGTCTCACGGCGGAGAAGCCCTTCTTCACGCGGCCGAGCGCATGGCCGTCTCCTGCGGAGCACTCCGCCACGACATCTTCACGAAGAGGCGATGGGAAGGTGAGAAAGAGGGTCAAGTTTCTTTTCCTTGGCTCGTGCTTTTTCTTGTTTTAGAGGCGGGAGACGAAGAGGGCAAGAAGGCGTGGCTATCAAAGTGTCCCACCAACGTATATATAGAGGACGGCAGCGCCGATCGAGCGGCGCGCCGAAACGAAGCATCGCGTCGCCTCGTTCATCGCGCCACCTGGTAACTCCGGTTGCCAATTCCACTTTGCATTTAATCTGTCATGTCAGCGACAAGAGTCATAAAGACGTCGCCTCGAGCAAGATGTCCGTAACCTCTTGGTCTCCGCCTTTAGCGGGGCGGTTGCTCGGGCGCGCGAGGCCCATTGGGCGCTGCGGCCCGAAGCGGCAAAAGCTTCACCTTGCGCGGGGCCCAGTGAAAGTCAGGTTCAAAAGGCCTACCCCACCAGATGGGCATAAGGCCGCCCCAGCAAAACCTGAGCAAGGGGCAGGTATGAGGTGAGCCCCACGGAGGGCCCTCGGTTAGGTCGGCTGACGGCCTAATCACCTCTACTCGCGTTCGAGACCATACTTCACACTCTCCCGGGAGCTCATCAATGGGCGACAGCCAGCTGTGCCCTGGGTCGGCGGACGACCCAGGGTCCATAAGGGATTGAGTAAAGAAAGGTTTCTCATGGGTCGCCCCACAGCAGGGCCAGGACACCCTACTCTGGGACCGTCCGCTCGGAAGGGTCCCCCTTGGGCGGGACCTCCCAGGAACTACTCGAACTACCCGTTATTAGCTCCACGAGCACGACGTTCGAACCAACGCGGGTAAACGTGCGTCGCTCACCCCCTCCAGGTCCCACACCTGCGGACGGGGTATACACGCGGGATAGACGGCAGCCACTCCTCTCGCAGCTACCCTCGCAAGACGAGGACTCGGGACGGACGCCCCACGTCCAGCTACGACGGTAAACGAGCACTCACGTCCGGCTACGACGGCAGAACGAACTCACGCCCGGCTACGACGGTAAACAAGCACTCGGACACCGAACCTCGGAGGCATTGGGTCGTCCCTCGCCGACCAAGGCACCGTCTAGCTACGACGTTAAGCGAGCACTCGGACACCGAACCTCTCGAGGCATCCGGCCGTCCCTCGCCGACCAAGGCACCGTCTAGCTACGACGTTAAGCGAGCACTTGGACACCGAACCTCTCAGAGGCATCCGGTCGTCCCTCGCCAGACCAAGGCCTTCGTCTAGCTACGACGTTAAGCGAGCACTCGGACACGAACCTCACAGAGGCATCCGGCCGTCCTCGCCGACCAAGGCACCGTCTAGCTACGACGTTAAGCGAGCACTCGGACACCGAACCTCACAGAGGCATCCGGCCGTCCCTCGCCGACCAAGGCACCGTCTAGCTACGACGTTAAGCGAGCACTCGGACACCGAACCTCACAGAGGCATCCGGTCATCCCTGCCGACCAAGGCAGCGTCTAGCTACGACGTTAAGCGAGCACTCGGACACCGAACCTCACAGAGGCATCCGGCCGTCCTCGCCACCAAGGCTTTGTCTAACTACGACGTTAAGCGAGCACTCGGACACCGAACCTCTCGGAGGCATCCGATCGTCCCGCCGACCAAGGCACTTCGGACACCGAGAACCTCACAGAGGCATCCGGTCGTCCCGCCGACCAAGGCACTTTCGGACACCGTAACCTCACGAGGCATCCGGCCGCCCCGCCACCAAGGCACTCGGACACCGTAACCTCACAGAGGCATCCGGTCGTCCACCGACCAAGGCACTCGGACACCGTAACCTCACAGAGGCATCCGGTCGTCCTGCCGACCAAGGCACTCGAACCTCACATAGGCATTGGGTCGTCCTTGCCGACCAAGGCGCCGTCTAGCTACGATGTTAAACGAGCACTCTCGCGGTTGTTCCTGCCGATCAAGGCCCGGTCTATCCACGACGATTAAAATCAAAGCAAACTCATCGCGAAGACATTTCATAAAAGAAGATTTCATTATAGGCCAACAGGCTCAGACTTTACATGACTTTACACACAGTACCCGACAGACACAAGAGTGGCCACGCTACACCGCGGCATGACTTTACCCACGCCTAAAACCTATCAAACATCCGTGCGGCGTCGGTGGCACCGACGGCATGCTGGTAGGCCCTTGCCTGGTCGACGGGATAGCCGCCGCGGCCGCGAAGTGACACGCCGATGCCTCTGCTGCCGTTCAGCGACATCGACACGGCCGCACCAACCACAGTCGGCGCCCTCGCGCCATCGCCTCCAGAAGGGCCCCCCTTACCACCTCGAGCCTCGGAACGGCCTCGAGCAGCGCGTCAACAGAAGCAGCATCACGGGCTGCAGCTTCCTCCTCCCTAAGCACGGCCATCGCCTGGTCGGACTCAGCCCAAAGCTCGGCCAAAGGATCTTCTTCTTCTCCCACGATATCATGGCCAAAGCTAAAGACTAGAGGGTGACTCGAAGCCATTTAAAGGAGCAGAAGAAAGAACTCTCATCTAAAGGGTTATCCTTCAAACAAGCTACAGCGCCCATATACATACCCGGACGAAGGGAGGTTGAGCGTCTCCAGAGTAAATGCGGGCGCCGGAAAACGAAGCGTCCTTCACCGAACCCGGCGATCAAGAAGACGAGCGGCGGGCGCGCTAAACTATACTCGGCATGCGCAACGAGGCGATTAAAGCCTCCGCGGTTCAAACGCCCGGCCAAGCTCGAGGCGCCGTCGGATCCGTCGGGTACACGACAAATCGCTTAACTCGATCGGCTCGACCGACCAGGCCGTGCCCGGTCACCTCTCATCCAAGTTCAACCCCAACCGAATCGCCGAAATCGCTCGGAGTTCGGGGCTACCGACGAATACTAATAACGAGGGTACCCCAATGGCCCGGCGACGAGCCGGCCTCAAGCACATCTCGGCCCGACAGGCGCGCCGCCCGCCACCGACCGAATCGCTGCGAGACCACACAAGACATCCGCTCCGACCGGCAGGGAAGCGACTCGACCGGACAGCGCTCCCGACCCCCTTGGCAGGGCGGGATCTCCCGACTCCGACCGAACCAAGGTGACGGACGCCGAGGGTCGCGTGTTGGGGCCCTCATCAGCCTACCGCCACGCACCCCACGAACGAGGTCAATCGGAGTGACTATACAAGGGCAGGTGACTCCTTCCCAAGAAGGTTTGGTGACTGCTGAAGTCAAAGCTTCCAAACCCCAACAACCGATCGCGTCTGATTTAACGCCACGCTCCTCCCGGCGGCGCCAACGCCACGCACCGCAACGCGGCGATTCGTAAGGATCACAGAGGGCAAGTACGCTATTTCGGGAATACCTAACCTCCACGACCACCAAGGCTACCGACTCAAGATGGGCAAGGCGTGTGGCGACGATCCACGGGACGAAGGACCGAGCTCCTAGCATAGGTCGCCTCGCCCTTCCCCCGACTCTCGATGTAACCTGCCCCTTCCTTCTGTATAAAAGGAGGCAGGACTAACGATTCTACACAGACGAACACATGAGAACACGAGGAGACTAAGTCATTTAGCGCCCTCATCTGTAAAACATTACGCAAAGCAATATAATACCGCCATCCGAACTGGAGTAGGGACTTTCAGCCCGAACCAGTATACATCTTGGACTCTCGAGTCTAACCATTCAGGGAGTGGAACGCGCGGCCCCTTAGACTTACAAATTTACTTGCCGGCACTCGAAACGCCGACAATGGCCTGATGAAGCTTTTCAAGAGGCTTTATGATAAGAACCAGTAGAAGAAGTTTGATACACTATGGTAGAAGCTGGACGAACTCAAGATGAAGACATGAGAGAGGCAGCGAAGAAGTCCACCACATGCATGAAACATCTCGCCGTTGCGCTCAAAAAGGTACCCACATATCCCCATCAGAGTTCAAAATATAGTCGATAATCGCTCAAATATCACGATTATCGATCGTATCGAGCCATCTCGGTATTAGAAACCGTTCGGTAAACCGGTCCAATTAAAATAAATTCAAAAAATAATCAGTGAAAATCGCTCCGTTTTCGATGAAAATGAGCGAAAATCGTTAAAAAAATTGGCTCTAAGAAACATTCAATTGGTCGGTTGATTTAGTTTTTTTCCAATTTTTTTTGATTTCTTAACCCTTCAATTTATGGCGATTTTGAGCTATTTTCAATCGATTTTTGCTGATTATCAAAAATAAAAAATCATTCGAAAATCAAAATTTTAATACTTTGAACCCTGTCCCCCATAGTAATTGAGCAAGAGCCTAAGGAGAAGTGGACATTGCATTTCGATGTCGATGATGAAAGGTACGGAGTGAGAACCACTAACTTAGCCAAGGTGTACTACTGAATCATTAGGGGCTTGAGGCCTCTTCCTTTGGTAGCTATTATGGAGGAAGTACTACAAGGTAATACTAAATACTTTATTGATCGAAATGTTTTAATGTTGCTATTCATGAGTGATCCACAACTAAAGTATTCGACTATGATCACTAAGTACATAGAAGAGGGAGATGCATAGATCATTAAAAATGGGTTATAGGGAGCTTCATTTCAAGATACTGTTTAGGGACGAAGGTCATCATGAGATGAATCGTTAGAAGTTCACAAGTGCACACTTGAGAGGCGCAATTGTTCCTACACATGCAACAAGACCTATGTTTTACATAGGCCATGTGCACATATGATGGTTGCTCGTTCAACAGTTGCACAGGAGTCCGACAAATTCTTGTCGAAATATTTTATGAAGAATTTGAAGGGGAAAACTGTATGGTTTCGGCGTGGATTGATCATTCACTAGCCTTCTTAGTTGAGAGTAGAAGAAGTGGGTCCCTCACATTGACAGGTTCAAGGGAGTTGGTCGTCGACAAACCCGACGTATTACAAATGGTATGGACGAATCAGAAGCGAAACGTCATTTGAAAAAATGCTTCATTTTCAAGGAGACTCGGACAAACCTTATTACCCTCGCCGGAGGGGCCAGCAGGAAGGAGGAGGAGAAGGTCATACGGACAGGGTGGCTGGGACCTCCATTGATGGTGGTTGCCATGGGCTGCTGCCACTATTAGAACTATGTGGCGGTGGAGGCTCACCTTTTAACTTATTTTATGATGTCCAAAATGTTGTTTTGTAAGAACTATATCAGATTGGTGTTGTTTCCTATAGTTAGTTGTAGCATCGGTTATGTACAAACTAAATGATACTTGTAGGGTAGTCATTATGTTCAAAGTTATTTGATAGTCTATGCCTTATGCCTAACTTAAGTATGAACTACGTTTATTTGTTTGTGTGTATACCTTGTGTTTTGTTACTTGTAGATTTACATTGTATTATGTTCTTTACTTGTATGTATTATGCTACTTTACTTGTATGTTTACTTTGTAATATGTTACTTTCTATCGTACTAACATCCTATAATTTCTTGACAACAGAGGTATATTTCTGTAATTTTGTTTTCTAAGCGGTAAAATGTATCCCCTTTTGTCACAAATAGTTGTTATTTTGAACAGTGATATGGTCTCCAAAACACAACTTTGACGACTAATTTCTATTATAATATATTTATAAAATCCAATAAAATTATAAATATTATAAAAGTACTTTTCGAGACAAATCTACATATATTATTTTTATGTATCCACTTTAAATATGTAAAGATATTAACAGTTAAAATTTCAAAAATTTGACTACACTTATACCTAAAATGATAATTATTTATGACTAGAGGAGTATTATCTTTTAAAAAAAAATCTCCATATTCGTGTGCACGCCATGCCCCGATGGCTGCTGCGTGGATGCAATGATAGAGGGGGAGGGGAGGGCATCGTCAGCGTCCAGCTTTTCCGAGCTGCTGCTGCTGCTGCTGGTCGAGCTAGGAGGACGCACGCACGCAGACGCGGCAGTAGGAATGTAGGACCAGACGTCGCGAGCCGGGCACATGACGGTGTCCTGCCCTTTCCGCGCTGCTAGGCGACAAGTGGAATATTAGCCCACTGTGGTGCCCTCGCTCCGGATCGTGCCGCTGGACCAGCCGGGAAGGGAACATGCATGTACTCGCTCAGGATCAAGCACCAAGATGCTAACGCCACTGGGCGCCCCAATTATTTTCCCCTCACTAGTCAGTGTAGTCACTACGACGCAGGACGATTTTCTTTTGTACAACTTGGGGAGGTGATACCGAATCGGCCTCCTTTACTAGTACTACCCTTGATTGATTGGCTTACTAGTAAAGCATCGGTTTTGTTAGGTTTGTGATCGGGAGGAGCCCGTTTCATCCGAGTCTTGTTGCGAGGACAGCAAGTTCCCAGGCAGTAGTTCCGGTCCCTCCCACCTAAAAGCGCCATCCATCCATTTCTGTTTCTCTACGGCGGGCGGTAGGAATGCATCGCCCATCCGTCCGCCCCTCGAGTCGTACGCCAGAGAGCCACGGCCGGCATTCCCGGCTCGCCTCCTTGCCTTCACGGCTTCACTAACCACCGGTTCACCACCCAGCCAACCCCCCGCCCCACTCCACCCCACACACCCACACACCAAGCCGAGTGCGTGCGGCAGGGCCTTTGGAAGTTGGAACCAAGGTTCAAATTTTCGGTAAAATCTCGAATTTCGGTCAGGGATGAGATTCAAAATCCCGGTAGAATTGAAAAAAAATTTAAAAATTAGGATTGCTATAGCGATTTCGGTAAATTTTGACGAAATCTCAGTGATTTCAGCTGAAATTTTTCGGCATTTTGGACTGGTTCGCATGGTTTTTGGACCTGATTTCGCACCAAATTTTTGGGAGAGAATTGTAAAGTCTTTTATAAGGAATACATGTAAAAAGTTTGCAAAAAAAACATATACAAATTATGACACAAAATAAAAAAGAGCTTATGGTCATCTCATCTATTATTGAGATCAAATCTCAGAAAAAAAGATGATGTAGTAATTAGAGTTTTATGGGACCTTTTAAAAGTTCAACTCCAAACTCAGACTACATTATAAGAAACATAAAACATATGTTTGCTATGGATAGTAATTTTTATCTTCTTTTCGTTTTCCTTTTAATTGATCATTCAAAATAATTTTTTTCCACTTTTTGTACTCTTAACATAGCATGCATATGAACTTAACTCTACATGAAGGTAAGATAATTGATAATCACATCAACCTGTTTCCATTTTTTTTATGTCAATTTGATGTCCGTGTTTTGCATGAATACATGAAGCTATTGGTTTGCATTACATATATCCCTATTATTTGTTAGTTTGCAAAAGGACCTTCATAATGGACCAGCCCTCCATATCACCATGATTGCCCCTTAGGCCTTAATCATGATTGTTACTTGAATTTCGGCTTTAAATTGTATTGCAGTCTAAACTCTAAACCCTAATTTGGATTTCGGCTTTAAATTATATTTTGACCTAAATCCTAAACCCTAACTTGAGAATTTTATGTGCAAATACTTAGTATTTTGCATTCAAATAGATAGAAAATGTAGATAAATACTTGCATATTTTTTCTTCATATTTTCCCAATTTTTCTAGCATTGGGAGACCATTTCACATGAGGTTGAAAATCACCGAAATTTCGGTTTTCTCGGTTTCAAATTTACGTTTTGAATTTCGTCCAGATTTCAATTGAAACTCTGAATTCTTACCGAAATTTTGAATTTCGGCCGTCCCTGAGATATGATTCGAAAATAAAATTTCAAACCTTGGTAGAAACCTGCCAATGCAATATGGGCCTTGTGGGGTACCGGCCATTCATCCGTCGACCGTCGTCCGCGCGGGCCGATCGCACTCCCGCCCAGGCCGCGCCATCAGCTGACTTGAGCGGACGACTACAAACTTGGAATTCAATTTCGGCCTAGGCGCCGCTGATCCAGGCCAACCCACCTAGTGTTGCTCTGCTTATCTTTCAGAAGATGAGGACACGATCGCGGAGCCGGAGCCTTGCCGATCCGTTGGGCTGCTGCGCCGAATCTGTCCCCCGAGGAAGCGAGCGTGGCGGGGCCATGGCCCCCCATCCGCTGCACCCCTGTACCAACGCACGTCTCTCCCACGGGGCGCCGTGGAGACTTGCCCGTCCGTTGCGCCCATGTGCCGACGCGGGCTTCTCCGGCCATACGGAAGCAACCGAATGGTGAGCCCGGCGCTCTCCTTGCTCTTGGTTTTTCTTCCCCTGGTGGCCCGGCTCATAAAGGTGATCCTTTTGGCAGGAGGGACTGGGCCAACCTGACGACCGAGCTCGCCGAGGACATCGCCGGCCGGCTGCTCTCCTTCGTCCGGGCCGCGTGCAAGCCCTAGCACAACGAATCGGACGCTTCCACCCACTGCGCGTCCGCGTCGCGCCGTTGCCTCGTCAACGTCTCCACCGGCGCCCACGGCGAAGTCGACCTCCTGGAGCTCTCCACCCACCACCACTTCGGCTCGGCCGACGGCCTCCTTGTCCTGTGGCACAAGGACACCGGCTCGAGACGTGCGGGCCTTGGCGCCCCCGCCCAACGCGAACCTCCAAACCATCACGGCCTTCTACAACTCGGAACCGGATACCCGCGTCGCCATAGACGTCTTGAAGATCCACGTCCCCCGACCCCTCCGCGATCAACGGCGCCGGCATCGACGACTCGACCTCCCCACCTGCCCTCCTGCTCTGCCTGAGAAAGGGGTTGCGGCACATCGTCTGCGCCAAGCCCGGCAACCAGCATTGGGTGTCCGTGCATTTCGGCAAGCAGAGGGTTGCCTCATACAGCTGATATGGCAAGATCTTGTTACACTCCATGCTATCCTTCGGAGTGCGCGCGCTGCTACGTAACGACACCGCGGGGCGACATAATGGCGGTGGATCTACGCCCGAAGACTGGACAGTTTTGCCGGAGGCCTCGGATAGTCTACCTATTCAAGGAGGCGGTGCTCAGTGCCAAAACAAACGCCTTCTCCTACCTCGTCCGATCCCAAGACCGGATGCTCAAGGTGCGCTATTTATTCCAGCTGGACCTCACACTATAATCCAACAGAAATATTCACATCGCGCGGTGCTCCCTCCCGGATGGAGGTGTTCGAGGTGGACCTCGCGGGGAGGCGGCTGATCCCGCTGGGTGTCATCGGCAACCGCGCGGCGTTCGTCGGTGTGACTTACACTGTCATGGTCTCAGCCGAGAAGTGACCCAAGATTGCCGCCAATGCGGTGTACCTCAACTACTTGCTCCAGCGATGGCGTCGTTTAGGCATCTACTGTTTCAAGGATAGGAGGACTACACCGCCAAGAGAGCTCCACCCAGATGCAGATGGGAGGTTCTTCCCCTGTGCCTGCCATTGGGAGCTTGATGATTATCTAATCTGCGACGTCCATCAGGGTCACAATCTCGAAAATTGCCTTAATTTGTGAGTACACGTCCAACGTCGCTTCTAGTTTCTTTTCTTGATTTTGCTGTGAGTTGGAGTCGTAGAGTTTGCGCTAGACAGTATTGTCATGTTTGAGATTACGCGAAACAGCTAGCACATGTCAAATTGCTCGCTTCAAAGTAAGCTGCTTCATGTCCTGCACACTGCTTTAGCTGTGGTTTGTCCTGGAAAATGAATGGCACATCAAAGTAAGCAGGTTCAGTGTCCGCAAAAAAGTAAGCTTGTTCACGATGGCTGAAAATTTTGTGCTGTAAACTGACACAGGAAGCTAGCCCTGACGTCAAGAATGTATTAGACGACCAGTCACCATGTATAAGTGATACTATTAGATAAGAGAATAATAAGTCGATTTTATATTTTTACAAAGGCTAGCTTTACAAGAATTATCGCACCATGGTACGGTGGTTATTAGTTCAACTACACAAATGGCTGCTTGGTCCAACTCAACGATTACTCGAATTATCCACACTTGTCAGATGTTATTCCTAGGCACAATAAGGGTGGAGATCAAGAACGGATAACATATGAGTGTCATCTTCGGAAATCTACAACACACGCCCAAGTTATGATCAATCTAGTAGAAGCACAGTTTCTTGTTTTTGCTGTGAGCTGGGAATCATAATGTTTCCAGTAGGTTCTTCAAATCAACAATGTTATCGTCAAAAGCACTCGAGGCCAACGTGTCAATTACCGATTCTGACAGTAGACTTGTCAGAAACTGCCACATCCCTTTCGCTATGTTACCTATGTACCTTGCGTGTCGCTTCTCCAAAGAGAAAACAATGGTCAAGCTTTTCCTCACTTGTCTTGCTTTCTTCCTGTTACCATATAATCAGGCAACTATCATATGTAATTCATACAAGATTATCAAAGCAAGAAACAGAAGCAATGGAATATCTTAGTTATTCATCCTATAACTAGTACCTTTCCTCCGATTTATGCATCTAACTATAATGTTGGGAGTTTACATAATACAACTACAAATACTGGTCATATGAATATAAAAACATATACAGAACTTCACATGCATTCCTGTTGTCATCAAATTCTCAAAAATATTTCCCCACATTTACATAGCTAGGGTATTCCATACGAACCAACTAGTGATTTGAATGCCAGCAAGAATAATAACACCTGAGGTATCTGTTATGATAGCCATTCTGATATTCGTTGCTATCTTGCGTACATAAATAACTTTGTATTTGAATAGAGTAGACTCCTATTAGTTGTTACGATAATTTATTGACATTCCAATAAATGCCAAATCCACACAGACTAGATGTCCACAAAGAGCATGAAAAAAGAGGAAATAAATGAATGAAAATGTAGCATATTTTTTCAGGTTTGCCGAAATCATGCATCAATGCGAAAAAAAAGTATCTATTGGATTCTGAAACAAAATTACCTCTCCTGAACCACGATTTTCGAACTACTTGACGGATGTGGCGCTCATGCTTATCTAACATTTCATCAACCTTGTGTGACTGAGACAATAAGGGGCCTGAATATTCAACCCTCTCTCCTTGATTATGGTCATCCTGAAGTTTCAAATAGCACATTATTTACAACTTTGTTAAAAAAATATGAAAGAAGCAGAAACTATCAAATAAATGAATGCCTCACCTTGGTGCTATTTTTTGATGAGAGAGTATCACCAAGGTATATTGCATTCGAAAAATTCTGAGAGTGGTAAGTGTCACAAGAATCAAATGAATCTGGACGCTCTAACTGTGACCACTTCTTCAGAACTGCACACTTTGCTACATCATGAGGCTCTCGGACTTTGGAGTTGACATGTGCTATGTGTACATCTCTGTTAGGTTGTTCCTTCAAGCCAATGTTCTCTTTAGCTTGCAACTTATTGTCCTGATCAACCTCAGCAGTAAATTGGCCTCTTGAACTAGATCTGTTCCGTGATCTAGCAAGTGTGTGATCCTCTTGTTTTTTAGCCCATGCAAAGCCACTAGATGAAGAAACAATCAAGGGCCCAGAGAAAGGGATTTCCTCCCGTGAATCATTCTTAACATGCTGAGCCCTTTCTTTAACTTGGGCCACTGACACAGGTTGTATGTCTACAAAGAGCCTAGCATCATCATTTACTTTTGTATGATCATGTATTACGCCATCCTTGGTTCCATTTGGTTTAGTTTTGGACCCCTGAAGCAAGAAAGGAAGCAGAATTGATTTTTTATGAAATAATATTATATTATTATCATCAACTTAAAAATCTTCAAACTGCTTGCCAAATTGGTCTGCTGTTAGCATTTAGTGAAGGCATCCAGTCATAGAAAAAATGAATACCTCCGTGTTATCAGTTTGCTTACGGACTACACTTTGTTCTCTTGTTGCTCTGCTGAGCCTTGATGACTTCCTTGATGCTTCTGGCCCATGCTCTCTGCTATTAGCCTTTCTTCTGGAAAAGAAATAAACAGAAAAATAAGGCTGTTATTGACTGTGGCACTGTTAAAACAAAACCACACTTCCTGTTATCATTTCGTACTGACAACAACTTAAAACATAGTAGTGTTCGGAGCTCCTCTCCAAATATGGTGATTTTTCAACTTGTGAAACATATACCCCTTTAAAAGCAATAACAAATAGCACTTGAATTAAGATATAGTTTTCTAACTTATTTTTCTGTAAAAAAATGATTCCAAATTTAACAGAGCCCACCTGTGTGAATCTTCTCGTAACTTTGCATCCATCTCCTTGTTGGGTGGATATTTAGGCAAGCTTGAAGGTTCACATGCATAAGGTTTTGTCTTGAAAAACTGTTCCAGTACAAAAAAACAGAAATAAATCAGGCATTTCTGTAGCAGTTTGTTTCAACATGCTACTCTTATAAAATTTTGAAATAGGGACAAATAAGATTAATTTTGCAACAGGGATGCTAGAAATGACTATTCTTCATGAGAAGTTATCTGTAGCCAAGTCACACTGACAATAATAGTCAGCATTGTATCATGCCTAGTTGTCAAACGCCTAGGCGACACCTAGTTGTCGTGGCGGCCGGAAATGGACGCCAGGGCAGCTCGCCTCGACTGGATAGGAGGCGGCGGCCGGTGAGGGGCCGGTGGCGACATAGGAAGTGAGGGGCGGGCGGCGCTTGACGACGGAGTAGGCCCCTTGGGGCTTGGGCGGCAACGAAGGAGGCGAGGGCGCGACGGAGCAGGGGTGGGCGGCGACAGAGGAGGCGAGGGGGCGACGGAGCAGGGGCGGGTGGCGAAGGAGGCAAGGGGGCGACGGCGATGGAGTGCCTTTGCAGAGCAGCGACGGAGGCACCTCCCTCTCAGCCTTGCTGTACTAGGACAACAAAGGGGAGGAAGTACTTCTTACATGGGCTATAGGGCTTGAGTGGGATAATGGGCTATGTGGTCATGACCCATACCTCTTCTCCTTTTCTTTTCTCTGATATATATGGATAGATCACGGCTCTTAACTTTATCTATTCATATGAGGTATTACTTATTATTTTCATCGTCTAATCATCGCCTAGGCGTCCAGGCGGTCCGGGCTCGCCGTGCCTAGACGGATCGCCGTGACAACTATGGTATCATGAAGATTTGGCATCTAAGATTACTATTAGATTGACCTAGTAATACTGTAATAGCTTGGAAATCTGTCATACACTTATGCTACTATTTCCTAACTATATGAGTGAAACGATTATATTCCATGCTGATGCATAGCAAAAGAAAAATGCAGGATAGAATTCTAGTAGTAAATTTCAATGAACCAACAGCTGCAATTCTAAATTCCATATATACTAGTTTTTTTTTCAATCCTTCATCATCTAACACACAATAGGAACACATGATATTACATGATGCAATCTTACCTCAGATGTAAGAGCACCTGATGCTGTACCACGCTTGTAGGGTTCCATCGACAGAAGAGTTTCTAGTAAACTCAATGCATTTTCTGGCACCTCTTTAAAAACATCTCGAAGGGCACTTGGATAAGGACAATGCGGTTTGAATATTGTCGCATGAGGCAACTTTGATTTCTTCCAATACTCATCAGCAGGGGAGCCACATAGCTTAAAAATCTTATGCAATTGTTCCACCTGAAAAATGAAAGAGATGTTACACCATATTGACATACAGCATGTAATTCCTTAAGAATTCAGAATTCTCGGTAAAGCCAAAATGGGAAAGTTGTAACACATAATATGTGTGAATAACTAGGTTATAGAGAATTGCATAATGAAACCATAAAACTAGGCGTGCTAACAGTGAAAGCTCATTAACATAACAACCACAGTTCTTCAGAATTCCCCCATTTATTTTATAGCATTTAGTACTGTCAGCATTCTGACAACATCCATATCAGTTTCCTCGTATCCTCCCACCATCATTTTGACCAAAATTAGTCAAAAGGAGTCCAGTACACGATACTATGTTGGTATCTCAATATTTACCATTTAGTACATGGCATAACCTGATGCTCAAATAAGGCTTCATCGCTTCGACAAAGCTCCAAAAGCCAGATCCTGGTAAACTGGTCAATTCAAACATAAAAGTCTAGGAGAAAATGGAGCCTCAAATTTCAATCTATCCTTGCAACATAATATATTTCTTTAGACTTTCTAAAAACTCTGGACTGTATGTCTTTTCAAGTTATATACTATGGAAGATATAATAAACTCTAATAGTTAGCGCACTCAATTAATTACCTCAGTTCTTCCCTGAAGGATAGGTTTCCCACAGAACATCTCAGCAAATACACACCCAACACTCCACAAGTCAACAGCTGCATCATAGTGAGTTGAACCTAGTAGCAGTTCAGGTGGTCGGTACCACAGTGTAACAACACGGCTGGTCAGAGGATGGTTTTTGCTTGGATCAAAGTAATTAGCAAGACCAAAATCAGCTATTTTTAGAACCCCTTCATTATTCACAAGGAGATTAGCGCCCTTGATGTCACGATGAACAACACGGTGTGAATGGCAATGCTCTAGTCCTGACAGTAACTGGTTCATGTAGCACTTGACCTGCAATATGTGAAAATCAGAGAAAAAGTCAGGTCAACTCAACGTATTGCCAAAGTTGTACTGAAGGAAATAAATACACTTTAATTGACACGAACATACCTGTGCTTCACTGAACTTGATGTCAGGGGAGGAAGAAAGTCCAGCAAGATCATGCTCCATGTATTCAAATACTAGATAAAGGCTGCATGATAACCGAGAAGTAATCAAGCCTTCCAGTTTCACGACATTTGGATGATCGAGCCTTCTTAATATTTGTATCTCCCTTGCCATGAACCTAACACTCTCTGGCTCAAAATTGTCGAATCGCACCTTCTTCAGTGCGACAATCTTTCCCGTATCAAGATCCCGTGCCCTAAATACACTGCTATATGTGCCTTGCCCAACCTACACATACAGTGCAACAACGAAACACGTTCAGACCCTCAGAGGCATACAGCAAACAGACATGTAAAGCAACTGCAAGTGTATAACTGGAGAAAAAAGTGCGGGTTCACAAAAGTGCGAATCACACAAGGCACAGCTGAAAATTTGAACATGTATTCCACAGGTTCAATGCCCTTGTTGCAGACATAAAACTAGCCTAACAGTTATCTCCACGATGATGATCACATATAAGAAATGGCAGAAAAAAAAGCCAAATTTCCAACCAGCAAAGCATATCAACAATAGAGACAACTAAAACATGTGATGCCTCATAGAAGGTGACACTAAATCTCCCAGGCTTAATTCCTTTTCCTTTATTCTCATAACAATTGTCTACAACTAGTTTATTCTTCATGTCATAATCATCACCCAACAAAGTACTAATAACTAACACATAGCATAAGATCCTAGAAAGATACCTACCAATTCAGACAAATAACAGTTCCAACAACCATCTTCCTACCAAAGATCCACATGCATGCAAAATTTGGCAATGGAAATTGACCCTCGACCGCGAGCTATTGAATTCAATCACCCAGGAAACCTCGAGCGAAAGCTCCACAGTACCTTCTCCAGCTTCTCAAAGGAGTCGGCCTTGAGCGGGATCCACCCATGGATGGCCTCCCCGGCGACGGCGCTGAGCCACAGCGGCCACCCGGCAGCCACCTGCTCCCCCTCCAGGCTCCTCCGTAGGCTCCGCAGCCGGAAGCTCCGGGATGCGGCCGCCACGGCGACGACGGCAGCCTTCCCCGGCTCCTCCGTCTCGTCCTTCTTCTCCAACCCCCTCGCCGCCGCCGACGAGCAGCGCAGGGAGGAGACGGAGACCGCCGAGGCCGCCGCCGGTGCAGGCTCCGGGGCGCGCGGCTGGCTCGTGTCCCGGAGCGCGCCGGACGAGTCAACTGCCGGCGTCACCAAGACGGCGTTCTTGGACGCGACGCAGCCCATTGCGGCGGTGCACTGCACTAGAACCAAGCACCACCGACCATACGCCGAGCTCTCAGGCGGTTCAAGAACGCCGCCGACCGCGCCAACGCGTGAATCTTTTGCGCGCTTCCTCAAACTCCTCACTCCCGCATTGGACTGAATCGCGGGCGGCGCAGAGAATCAATAGAAATTTGACCCTCCCCCTTTGCCGAAAGGCGTCGTCACGGGCCAAAAACGGCACAGGTCAAGCAAGAGGAAGTCGAGATTGACCCGGAGACTAAGAAATGGTGCAATTTAGACGCGAGCCATCAGAAACGAAAAAAGAGGAGATCTTGACGCCGCCGCCACCACTATCGACAGATAAAGACAGGGATATTTCCCGCCGCGCGCGCCCGCGGCCGCGGAAACCATGATCGATCGATCGCGAAAACCGTTACAGCAAGGGAAAAGAAGAAAACCAGGGCTTTTTCGCGAAAACTCAGCAAGCGACGGACAAAAAAAACCCCCCCTCCAGAATCAGGCGTCTAAACCCGAAATTGGAGCAAGAGACAGAACAAAAGCCAGAAACCGCGTCTCGCCGGAGCAGATCAAGAAAAGCCACCGAATTTGGCCGGGGAAACGGCAAGAGCACCGCACCAGGGCAGGCGCAGGTGGGGAGCGAGCTCGATCAGGTCAGGGGCGCGGACGCGGAGGGGTGGGGCGGATTCGCAGGTGGGAACCGGGCTTTAAATGGTCCACGGCTCCACGCGATGTAGTGGCAGTGATGAGATTTTCGCGCACGCTTCTCTCTCTTCTTTTGCCTTCGCTCTGCCCCGCGGCGCGGCTCCCTGCTCTTCTTGTAGCGAGATTAGCGGGGGGAGCAGGGCGGCCCCAGGGACAGCAGCTTTTACTTCCGCGCGGTTTTGCAATCTAAACCTCGGGTTTACGACGTTATTCGTTCGGTTCACACGGCGGCCGTACGCGCCGTCGTAATGCCGTGTGTTGCGGTTGGTGAAGGCGCGGGACTGACTGACCCCTGGTCGCGCTGCACGTACGCTAGCTTGGGTACTGATGATGTTCTTCAGCTCCTGAAAACGCTGATGGATTCTAGTAATTTTATCAGGTAGCCATTCGATGTACTCTCCCGCGCAATATGTCTAGGGATAAAAACGGGTCGAATTTTATCTGTTTGATTCGGAACTGGATCCGGTTAGGAACGAATTCATGACGGAATCTAGATATCTGGTCAGATCTGAGACCGGATTCGGGTAATTGAATCCGGATATCGGATCGAATTCGAAGCATTTAGTATCCGAGAAATATGAGTCATGAACTGGATACGTGGATACTGACCATTCGGATATCCGAACCTGGGATCCGGTCCGTCTGCTGGTCACCCCTCACCCGGCCAGCTGGCCCAGCTCATCTCACGGTCTCACGGCCTAGTGAAAGAGAGCGCCTCACCCAGTCGCCCCCTGTGACCCCGTCCGTCCCCCACCCCTCCTGACTCTGAGAGATGGAGAGATCGAGACACTTCACCCAACCCCAGATCTGATCTGCTGTCTTCTGCAAGTGCCGACGGTGTCTTCCCCCAGCCCCTGGTTACTCCCCACCTCCTGATGCTGGCGGCGTCTCCCCCCCCCGCCCCCGTCGCTCCCACCCCTCGGTGCCGCCGGCGTCTTCCCCAACCCCCGCGCCCGGTAGCTCCATACCACTCGGTGCCGGCGACATCTTCCCCCACCCCCGTTCTCTCCCCAACCCCCGGTCGCTCCCCACCCCCGGCTGTTGGCGACGTCTTCCTCGGGCCCCTGCTGCATCAGCTTCTTGCCGTCTACTTCTTCACCGACCGCCCGAGCTCGGGATGGCTCCTGCATCCGCCTCTAGCCTCAGACTTCGGCCGGCTCTCTTAGGCATGATTTTTATGCTCCATGGGAAATATGCAACAGAGACCAAGAACTGTGATTGTCCAATTTTATACTCATCTGAACTTTAGATACTCTGTGAATCTGTGATGATATGTTGTTCATGATTTTTATACTCATCTGTCGTTCATGATTTTTATACTCATGTGGTCATGATTTAACTGAAACTTTGGGGGATGAATGGATGGTTTAGAGACCGTGTGGATGAGCCCATATTTCTCATCTGGTCATGAAATTGTATTGGGTAGTAGGTAGATTGTATTGCTGGATTGGGCAGAAATATGTCGTTCATGTTTTTTATACTCATCTGGTCATGATTTAGCTAAAACTTTGGGGGATAATTTAGCTGAAACTAAGCTCACAAACTCATGTGGTCATGGAAGGCTCGGAACATAAGCATAAAAAATCTTGCAACATGGATAACCTAATGCTTATTTTAGTAAGAATTTGCTTGATTACTCTAATTTGATTCATGTTACTTAACTAGTGCTAGTTCGGTAGTTCCTTCTTATCAAGCATGTCTATCTATGAATGAATATTGAATGAATATTAGTTGCTACAACGGTTGTGATTGTAAGAACAAATGTGATGTGCTGAGCAATTAGTTTGGTGGTGCATTTTGAGCTTCTAAAAGTATTAATGCGTATGAGGAGATAGTTTCACGTTTTTTTGTTTAAAATCAGATCTTCTCCTATTAGTATCATCAATCCATATCCGTATATGCGTCCATTATCATATATTACTCCATGTATACTTGCATTATCTGTATAACTTTATCCGTTCTCGATCCGAATTCGTCGCATGTCCGTCCCATATTCGTATCCTGAATAACACGGATTCGTATCCGTATCCGGCTAGCCCGTATCCGAAAAAAGGTTAGGATATGGGAAGAGCAATATCCGTCTGTATTCGACCCGTTTTCACCTCTAAACATTTTTTTCAGCACATGCTACATTATTGTCTCAAAGAAAATAGGGGGGAGAGGGTCTAGTTTCATGTCAAAATTTATTTGAATATTAAAAAAATCCCATTTGTATATATAGATATACTTGATAAACTAGCACGAAAGTTTTTATGACAATAATGAAAGATGTTATAACCTATGCAACATTATGAAAATATGTGTGCAATAATTTAAGGGGAACATGCAACAAAATGAACTGAAGAAGACACATCATATCTAATGGAGGGTGCAATGAAAACTATTGATTTACAACAAAAAAATATAGTTGTTGCAACAATTACCGGTGATTGTTGCACGCATGCAATCAAAATATTGGGACAAAAATCAATAACCGAGAAACATATCCACACCAAATTTAGGAAGGCCGCAACAAACTGGAATATATCCCGCAACAAATGCCAGATCTAGCCATCTTCAGTCGTGGTGGCGATAGATCTGCCAGCTTCAACCATGGCAACGGCGGATACAACGTGCTCAAGCCACCCGTGGGTAGCCGATTGAGTGGTAGATGACCATCACTAGTGTCGAGAGCTCCGGGTGGCCCTTCACCCGATGCTGTAGCTCTGCTGAAAGCATCTCTAGCAGTTGCTGCAACTCCTCTCGACCCCTCTGGTCATGCTGTCTCGGCTTATGTGGCATGTGGGGGAACACGGAAGCAATGGGCATGACAGAGGGTGAGGAAGACGTGGTGGATGGAAAGCTAGAGGCGAGTGTCGAGAGGTGAGATAGGTAGAGATGGTTCGAGGGAGATGCAGAGACAGAGGTGGAGCGGTGGCATGGGTGCGGCCAGTCAAAGATGATTGTTTTGTGTCAAGGGACTAGGTGTGGTTGATAGAAAGGAATATTTAAGTGGCTTAAAGAGTAGGTAAAGCGTTCGATGTTCCGATTTTATTATACCAGGGACCGGTCTTAGGCCATCTCCAGCAGCGTTCCCTAAATCTGGATCCCTATATCCACATATACAGAATTCCCTAAAAAGATTCCTTCCCTATATCTCTTCCCTCTCCAACAACATTCCCTATATCTCACTCTCTGTTTTCTCTCTCCTATATTATAATGATATTTCATAACCGCCATATGAGCCATGTTTTTTTCTGAAATAATTTGATCGGCTATTTTTAATTGCGGGAATTTAAAATTTGAAATTTATTCTAACGGTCAACGTAACGGCTATATTGCAATGGTTATACTATAACGGCTATATTGTAACGGCTATATTTTTAGGCTATATATACATAGCCATTTGCACTTTCAAACCTTGCCCATTTCGAATGTTCACTTTGTCTAGCATATCTCAATGAGTCCTCGAACTTATTAGTTCAAGATTTCTCTCTCGAAGACTCATCGTCGGATGGCGACGATGAATCTCTTATTACTGATAGCATACCTAGCACAGAGCAAGATGAGAGTGTGAATGCTCAACGCCATGGAGGTTCTATTTTTGGCCATCAATACGTACATCGCAATAGAGAGGAAGGGCATGCTAGGTCAGACGGAGACTATTTCACGATCCTCAGGTCTCACGGCCCAACCTTCTTTCGCCGCGAGTTTATGATGAGAAATATTTTAATTCCTTGCATTTTTGGTTGATCATCTTGTCTATGACTCATTCTTATTTTCGACGAGTTTAGAATGAGTCGTTTTCTATTTCTTCGCATATTGCATGCTATAGAAGCCCATGATGATTATTTTGTTCAAAAAGGAATTGTCTTTGGAATTCTCGGGTTATCTTCTTTCTGAATGTAAGCGCAGATTCGGATGATAGCTTATGGAGTACCGGAGATGCTATTGATGATTGTCTACGGATTGGAGAAATAACGCCATAGAGAGTCTTAAAGGTTTGTGCGAGCTATCATTGTCCTTTTTGAGACGAGTATTTGAGATCTCCAAATGAGAATGATATCTTGCTAGATTACTTGCAATCGGTGAGGAAAGAGGTTTTCTGGAATGCTTGGAAGCATAGATTGCATGCACTTTGGAGGTGGAAAAATTGCCCTCTGACATGGCAAGGATTGTATCTTGGGCATGCACACAAGCCAACAATAATTCTAGAAGCCGTTGCTTCACAAGATCTATGGATTTGGCATGCCTTTTTGGTTTACCAGGATCTCACAATGATATTAATGTTCTTCACGTTCCTCTCTTCGCAAAGCTAGCGAAGGACAAGCGTAGGAAGTGAGTTATACTATCAATGGTCACAATTACACAATGGGGTACTATCTTGCGGATGGGATATATCCTGCATGGGCAACATTTGTGAAGACAATACCAGCTCCCCAAGGAATAAGAAGAAATATTTTGCCCAAGCTCAAGAGGCGCTAGGAAGGATGTGGAGCGAGCCTTTGGAGTTCGCAATCGCGTTTTGCAATTGTTCGAGGTCCAAGACGTTTTCGGGATCAACAAACACTAAGAGATATCATGGCAAGATGTGTCATCATGCATAACATGATAGTTGAAGATGAGCGGGACGGAGGACCACTTGACTACAATTACGAAGGAATGGGAGAAAGCGATTTGATGTCACATGAACATACACTGAACTCTCGAGTTTATTCAAACTCATCGTTCCATTCGAATAGGAAACTCACCACCACTTCAAGGCGATCTAGTGGAGCACTTATGGCAAAGTTATGGAGGGTGTAATTGGTAGTGTTTTAATTATGTACTAACTTATATGTTATATATGTTGTAATAGGAATCTTTAAATGAAGAAGTTTATGACTCGTGACCTACTAATCTTATTGTATATGGAAATCTTATTGTATATTGAAATCTTATTCATATGACCTACATTGATCCTACTTGTGTTTTGAAAAGGTTTTATCAAAATATCACATTTAGGAGTCAAGTTTGCTACATGTGCAAATTTCGTCCTGTTTCTTCTATATGTTTTCTTGAAAAGGTTCATCGAAAATGTCTTATAACCAGTTAGAATTAAATTTCTCATAATTCTCACGGACCACTTGAATTCTTTGTCCGTAAGTTTTTACTTCTCTGCAGGACCTCTTGGACTAGTCTGCGTGGACAAGACTTGAATCCTATGTGTGCGGCGGACCACCTTGAATTGGTCCCGCGAACTAGGTTTAATCGCTAAGTAGTCCCGCGCAAACTAGGTTGAATTGCTAGGTAGTCCGCGCAAAGGACAAAACCTCGGTCCGCATGACACTTCTTTGAACCATTCTTTTTCTTTCTGTCAAAATCTAAACCTTAGTTTTGGGCAACTCTGTTTTTGCTTACATTGGAATTTCTTCTTGTTCGAGTTTTCTTTTTACAGTCTGCATTTTTCTCTTGATGTAAAACAACTTGTTTGAGTAGAAATGCAAACCAAGCTGGCCGCTGAAAGCTCATTGGAACCAAGTGCTCAGTGCTCACTAAATTGAATACCAACTAATAGCTCGGTAAAATACTTAGTGGTTTTCAAAGTTCATAATAATTGTATGATGAAAGATACTCATCCATCGACATCGTTTTTCATGACAGGAATAGTGCCTTAAGAACTTGATTTAATCCTAAGTGTGGCGCAAAGCTCGATTCACACGGACCACTTCAAGTAGTCGGCGCAAAAGCTCGATTCACGCCGGACTAGTTAGCGATACTAGTCGATTCACGCGGACAGATAAAGATCTATGAATGACATCTCTACATTTCCAGAGCGAATTTTTCTTGGTTCAACAACTCCGATTGAAATCTACGTGTAATGTATGAGTCGTATTTGAAGCAGATCGCAAGCATTAAGTCGATTTCCTCTGCATGAAGTCATGAACTCTTCGCTTCTCTTCAAAAGAACAAAGATCATGTCCAAACAGAGCAGCCAAAATCTTTGAATGAGTAATTTAGGTATCGAAACTAAACACAATTATAAGATCAATTAGTCACCTACAAGAGTAACAAGGATGTAGTCATGTATTTTCTCCAATAATTGTAGTTTATACATCACAAAAGATGTAGCAGAGATAGTCATGAAAATATCACAAACTCACGACCGAGGGACAAATGAATGACTTCAAGCAAAAGAAACCACATTGGTTCAACGACCTATTACATCTTCTAGCTATTATGTCGCTCTGCAAGCTCATGTAATCTTGCTTTTGTGATTCGGTCACGTTGACTTAGATCAATGCTCATAATTCTCTCCTCCTCGACCATTTTCTTGAATTCAAGTTCATTTTTTTTGAATTCAAGCCTCTCTTTCTCTTGCTCAATCTTCACTTTTTCTTGTGCAATCCTCTCTTGTTCTTGTGCATACAGTTCGTTCATATCGCTCATCTTTTTCCTTTCTTTCATAATCTCAAGTTCTCTCTTTTCCTTTCTAAAATTTTCTAATGCTTCCATGTAAAGATTGACTGTTGGAGCAACTTCTTTACCTCGGCGTAATCGTTCTTTCATTTGCTTTATGCCCAATTGGTCTATTTAAGTGATCATTTTACTGCACTAGGATGGTCCTCATCAAGATGAATTGCATTGGAGCTAACAGATTGGAAGACCCGGACTTCCACTACTTGATGTCTTTTCGTCTTACGAGATAACCGAGCACACCACTTAGGATGGTGTTGCAAAACATTCCAACAATGCAAGAACACAAATGATCGCCCTTCTTCCTCCTGGTACAAAGTTTTAGCTTGCATAATCTGTACCAACACACAAACAACAATATAAGCAAACTATCTATAAATAGGAAATGTGTATAGATTATGGACCAACCTTGTCCCGCTTCGGTTAACCCACTTTGATTTCGACGCTCAATCCGATCATGACACCCACAAAACTTGTTCATCGCTTCTTGAATAACGGACCATCGATGTGTAAGCGAAGTCGTGAACGATCCGAGTGAAAGTCTTATTCTCATGGAAGTAGTCATGTATTCTTCTCCAATAAGTGGCACGGGATTGTTGGTTCCCAGTATTGCATCGATACTAACGTTAAGCCATGCGGAGACCAACAAAGTGTCTTCCTTCTCGGAGAAATTTTTGATCTTCTATTGTTTGGTCTTATTTGGGGACTATCCGTATGCATCGGAGATGGTTGCGAACCAATTGGGCTTTCTGTGGAGACGGTTCGAACCATCCCAATTGAATGCATCCTCCTCACTCAACAAGTTAATATAGAAGCCATCCATAATTTCTCTTACGCCAACAACAAAATTTCTCAAGTTAACAAAAATAATACAATATCTTAACAAGTCTTACCTAGTATTAACAACATCCATCAAGACATTACAATATCCGAACAAGTCTTAACTAGACAAGTCTTAACAACATCCATCAAATTTACAATATTTGAACAAGTCTTAACATTACTACAGATTAGAACACTCCCGAATCATCACTATCAATATCGATACCCTCATCTTCGCACATCTTGGTTGTCCTCACGTTTACCCTCATCATCGCTTTGGTAGTCGAAAGGAAGACACAACTCGGGGTCTACATCCTCTGCAGGTCTACATCCTCTGCGGGCTCTACTTCATCTCTTTCCATCAGTTCATGTGATTGATGGCAACTGCTCTAAGCTACGAGCTATAGCTTCGATGTCAACGACGAAGCTATTGAGTTCATTGCCACATTCACATGTGTTAGGAGTAAAATTGTCTTTTGCAATTTTGTTGGTCGGATGCGATGCACTCTATTTGTTCTCTTGTCCATGCCAAGCCTTTCTTGAGTTTCTCCGATCCTTGTCCATCTACATGTATTGCAAGTGTGTAATGATTAGAGAAAGGACTTTTCTACCGCACATAATAGCAGAACACTTAATGAGTATTGACACATAATATCTTGGTATAAGTTTGGGCATTACGACTAGGCTAGCTAAAAGGAAAACTAAACATAGCTTACATATATGATCGACTTGCCATTCATGTAAGCAAATTTTAGTTTGTCTTTCTTTATTTTTATACAAGTAGTGTTAATATTTAATGCAAGTATGCAACAAACTTCACAAAAGCTTCGTTGAAAAATAAAATTATACAGAATCGATCGCTTTGTATGCTACAAGATTGGCTTGTTTTTGGCAATAAAGTTGATTCGAACTTAAGGTACAAGTATTATTGTGATGCAACATGTTGATCTTGAGATGCTCAAAGAGATAGATCTATGGAATGAAGCACTTAAGACCGATGTGATCAAATTTTGTCGGAGAACAATTTTCATTGGATTCTTGATGGGCCGAGAACAACATGGTAGCGGATGCAGGGAACCCATTTATCCCAAGACAAAAAGTACTTGTAAATTTCCATTTGGGAACAACTGTTTTTACAATACTAGAACATAGCATCTTGGTTCATCCAATTTAAAGGCTACCACACAAAACAAAAATCCACTTAATCACGTCATCGCCTCTTAAACCCCATCCAATGATTCAATTTTACACATCAAACAACAATGCTGCGACTAAAAGGCTAAAACATCTTGATTGCCACAAAGAACCCTCACGGCATGCGGTACTTGCGCGGGTGGCCTCGTCGGCGTGCGAGACCGGGTCGACGACGACGGGATTACGGCGATGCAAACCGAGTCGAAGCGGTTGCGTGGCCTCTTCGCAAGACGGGATGGAGCGGCGCGTGATGGAATGGTGGACCGATTGCTCGCCTCCTCCGTGGCGCTCGCCTCCTCGGCTCAAGCGGCGCGCGAGGGACCGCCGTTAACCGCTCGCGATGGGGAATGGAATGAGGAAGGAGAGAGAATCACGAGATTTCGGATTCTCTCCTAACCCTAAAAATGAGGAATGTGTTGAGGCATCTGTTGGAACTCGTTTTTTCGATACTGTGCTTCGCGGTTGCTCATATTTTCCAATAGGGAACGGGATAGAGATACTCTTGGAGATGGCCTTATGGCTTGGTAAATTTTCTATCCAGCGATGTGAGGTTACAATTCTCTCGAAGTCTCGATACGGTGGTACTAGTGTATTTCACTGACCAGAAAGCCCTACTTCTCTCAGTGTACTACTACTGGGCTACTGGCTTACATTACCATTTCTACTTTGCCCCTCCACACTTTCCAGTTTCCCCTTTTCTATCCTCTGTTCCTATCATCTTTTTCACTGCGACGCGGGACGAGAAGACGAGACATCACTGGAGAGTAACACGGTATCCCCTCCTCGGTCGGATGTGCCAGATCGGATGCGATCGGCGAGCCAGCTACTCCTCGTGCCAGATCGGATCCATGTAAACGACAGTCAATCAGTCAAACTCGGTGTACTTGCACGAACGAGTTTTGACGATTCGGTCCACGGATAATTATTTCGGCAGCGAAATTCTGCGCCGTGTATTTTGTCCGCATGCGTATGCTGTACTCTACGTTGACTCTAGATTCTGCATTTTTTTAAAAAAAATTCTACAACCTAAATCTAGGTTAAGTAGCATGTATTGCTCCATTCGGTCGCAAATACATATTATTTTAGACATAGGTGCTATTAAATTTTCGAAATTTTGATTGTACCCCAGATGGATGGGAAGCTCAAACTAAAGCTTAATTGAAGGGTTTCTTTGGTGGTACCTAATCTACTTAAATTTATTCCCACAATGATTGCTGATGTTGAAAATCTCTCCTAGGGTGGAACCCTGTAACAAAAATCCATGCTGCTATGAAAATATCTATCTAAATATTAAAATTAGATATATAAAAATTATATGTTGATTTGTCTCAAAAAAATCATTTTTATAATATTATAATTTTATTGAATTTTATAAATATATTGCAATAGAAATCGGTGGTCTTGAAGACCGTATTAATATCCAAAATGATATGAAAGATAGTATCGCTCCTTTTTTTTCTCTGAAAGGATAGGTTGCTCTTGGTCACCCAAGTGTCGCCGGCGTCGTCACACGTCTAGGCCCTGTCTGGAAGGAAGAGATTGTTTTGTTTTGCTTCCAAAATTCTTGCAATCCAAACATACATTCCCATGAGTTTGTTAGTCCAGGCTCAACTGTTATCCGCATCCCTTGAAAAAAAAGAAAAGAAAAGAAAATAAAAAGGCTCAATATCCTATCAGGTCTAACTCGTAACATCCTGGCCGTGCTGGCGTGTTTAAGGAAGAACAACCAACTTGGTGCAAGAATACACGGGTTTTAGGGGCCTTATTTTGTATTATTGCTTCAGTATTATATCCGTGATTCCTTCCAGCGAAGAGTTTTTGCTCAATCAGGAAGTTGTCTTACCTGTGTTTGGCCTTAATCACGAAGATCCTGCCATTCACTACGCTGATCTTTCATCCTCTTCCCGTGACCATGCACTGTAGACTGAGGTAAACACGAGTGGAAGTCTTCTCTTCTGGCCAGTTATTTCTGCACAAATTAATACTGCGCCACTAGCTAACATCTAGCAGAATATGTCATTTTAACCTAGTATTGTGGGTTCCCAACTGCCCCATCCAAACAATGAATAAATCTGGCATGGCATTGCATTTGGAACTGCCCCATTGATATCTCTGGATGTATATATTTGGTCAACACAGGAAGATTTGGGAAACAGGTTGATTGGAGTAAGGCTTTGCCAACAAATGAAGATTAGGTCGGAGACTCCCACTACTTGACACCCTTAAAAGGCCAAAAACCCTAGTTGCTCTTAATCAATAGTAAATGCTAGGTTGTGACTTTCCCGCTTCTATTAATTATACAAGGATATATAGCTCTCGGGTATTTTCTCGAATAAAAACATGTGTTTGGCGCTCTCTCTCCAGGACGCACATCAAGTTAGAGCAAGTATAATAGCAAAGCCAACTACTAGCTAATAGTAAGTTAAAAGTCAGTTTGTACAATAATTGTCTCTAGATATTGTGCAATAACTATCTTTTCTCTCTTGTACATAAATAATCTACCTATACTCCCGTGCAAAGCTGGCTACTAAATAAGAAACAGCTCTCTTCTCTCTCCTCTTTTCTCACTCCTCCACATAGACCAAAGCTGATGTGTACATGCTAAGAGTCAGCTGACGTGGCCTTATTGTACATGCCCTTAGAACACCCATTTCTATGCGAGAACGCAAACTTAGAAACCTTAGTTTTTTCTGGCCTTCTCGTAATTTTTTTTGCAAATCTAATCTCCTTTCTAATAAATTTATAAAAATAGTCATCTTCTCGATTGCAGAAGGGGTGTGGCAGGTGATATAGGGGAGCTCGGTAGCGTTCCGTGCCTACGGCAGCGGTACCGGGGCCACCTCGCTGCCGCGCTCCTCGGCTCAGAAAGAGTCCACATGCTCGACAGTCCTCCTACTGAGCTCTCCGTTCTCGGTAGCAGCCCTACCGAGGTCCATGTGCTCAGCAGCTGTCCGGAGAGCTATCGAGCTCCCCGAGTGAGGTGCGCCTCCCGCAGTTAGGGAAGAGGTCATTTTTGCAAATATATCCGAAATAGTTATATTTGCAAAAAATATTTGTGAGAGGGCTAGAAAAGCCAAGGACTTGCAAACTTACAACCGTATATAGCCATTTTAGCCATTACAAATAATGAGCAATTAAGAAATGCGAGCATTATTTTCTGGTGTGACAAAAGTTCGTCATGCTTTTGGCAGTATTAATTTTCTGTGCTCTTTAGATTTATTCTAATAGGAGAATTAAGGGCCTGTTTTGTATGATTCTCGTCGGGAGCCGAAGGAGCTACACCAAACGGTTTTTTCTCATCCAAACCTACAGCATAATTTATGAGAATCTGGAGCAAAAAATGAACTAGGATGTAAGGATAAAAACGGATCGGATACAGGTGGATATTGCTCTTCTCGTATTCTAACCTATATTTTTCTTGGATTTGGAACTATATACGGATACGATCTGGTTGATTATGATATGAATACGGGACGGATACATAACGGATTCAGGTTGGAATAAATAAAGATATATGGATAATGGACGTATATATAGAGTAATATATGTTGAATCAAACCATATGAGTACATGGCCACAATAGCAAGTTAGGAGTACATATCAGTCAAACCCAATAGATATCATAGAAAGAATATGCTACTTGAGGATCAATAGAACCAAATAATTGTCAAGTTAAATAAGCTGTCATAGAAAATATGTAATAAATGGGCTAGGCCTTGTTGGATATCCGAATTGGGAAAAACAATCCGATATCCGAATTGAAAAAAATCTGATATCCGAATCATGTCCCGTATGTACAGGATATTGACTACTCCGAATCCGAGTTTGAATCTGGATTTAAGTATTCGGATCCCGTCTCGGATCTGGCGAGATAGTCAAATCCCTTTTTGAATCTGGCCCTGACCGGATCTGGATCAGGCTGGAAATATCCGATCCGTTTTCACCTCTACTAGGATGTGGAGCGACCCAAAGGTGGATTCTGGTGGAGAGCCACACCACCCAAAATGGCAGTGCCCTCGAAAGTTTGACAAAATTACCCATATTTTGCCACCCATACACCCTTGTACTCCCCGCACCTCTCCCGTACTCCATTGCTCATTCTCTCGCGTTGGGTGCTGGGAAAGCTCGAGCGTGAGTGGCGCACAGACGGAACGTGGTTGGTGACCGCAATGACGAAGCAAACTCTGACGACCACATCGACATCCCTGGCCTTCTGTCCTCCATGTCAGCAACTGCCGCCGCTCTTAACCCTAACCTCCTCCGCCACCTTTAAGTCTAACCTCGCTTGTCTTTCCCCCTTCTCACAGCCCCTACTCGGCAACCCGATGCCAGTCTTCCTTCTCTCCCTCAACTTGGTGTGACTTCATTGTAGGAGCCGAAGGTATGGAACCCAAATCCTCCTCTCTACCTTCAATTTTGTGGCAATGTAGTTCAATTGATGTTTGTAGTTGGTAGATCTGATTATCAGATGTATTTTTTGGTCAAAATTGATAGATCTAGAAGGAAATCCCTTTTATTGTGCTTCTTGTTCCTTTTAGTGTGATGGCGCTTGATGACCTCATGGGTCATGGCCTATCGATATATATTGATGATGAGGTTTACATGCAGCCGTACATGCAGCCATGCAGTCGTGACAGAGAGAATTAAGGAGGAGGCGCAGCTCCAAGGAAATAAGAATCCCCTTCCATCTATAGACAATCTTTTCTATGTTTAACATCCCCCCTCAATCTGGACGGTGTGAAACTAAGTTCAGAGTGCGACGAAAAAGATTGAACGCCGTGATCGCCAATGGCTTGGTCATGATGTCCGCCACTTGATCTTTGGAGGAAATGATCCGAACATCGAGTTGCCGGCCTGCAACACGTTCCCGAACAAAATGATAATCAACCTCAACATGTTTAGTCCGGCGATGAAAGATGGGATTGGCGGTTAGGTAGATGGCACCAATGTTGTCACACCACAAGCTGGGTGGCCGTGGCTGGGGAATCCCGAGTTCTCGTAACAAGACTTGAATCCATATCAATTCTGCAGTAGCATCAGCAACTGCTTTATATTCAGCCTCTGTACTAGAGCGAGAGACCGTCGGCTATTTTCGAGAACTCCATGAAACAAGATTGCCACCAAAAAAGATAGCATAACCTCCTGTGCTGCGACGATCATCTGGATTTCCAGCTCAATCAGCATCCGAGAAGGCACTCAGTAAAGAGGAGCCGGACTTAGTGATGGACAAGCCTAAAGTAGATGTCTCATATAGATAGCGCAAAATACGCTTCACAGCCACCCAGTGTATAGTCGTCGGAGCAGAAAGGAATTGACAAACCCGATTAACACAAAATGAGATATTAGGCCGTGTCATCGACAAGTATTGAAGAGCACCAACTACACTCCGGTACCTCGTAGTATCTTCATCTGATAGAGGTTCACCACCATGCAGGGACAATTTGTCAGTGGGAAGCATAGGAGTAGAGACACCCTTGGAAGTGCCCATATTGGTGTGGGTCAGGAGGTCTCGAATATACTTGTGTTGTGTTAAAATAAGCCCAGCAGGAGTATGATGCACTTCAATGCCAAGAAAATAACCAAGATTGCTAAGATCCTTTACCGCAAAATCAGCTTGCAAGTGATGAAGAAGACGATCTGTCGCTGATGATGAAGAGCTAATAATAATAATGTCATCAACATATATAAGCATATAAATCTGAATGCCGTCCTTGTTGAAGAAGAACAGTGAAACATCAGCTTTAGACGCCTGGAACCCCAACCGCAAGACTGTACCACTTAGGCGAGAAAACCAAGCTCTCGGGGCCTGTTTAAGACCATAGAGAGATTTATCCAACTTGCAGAGATGATTGGGATGATGTGAGTCAACAAAGCCTGGTGGTTGTTTCATATAAACATCCTCATGAAGAACACCATGTAAAAAGGCATTCTGAGTATCAATTTGCCGGAAGGACCAACCACGAGATACTGCAAGTGACAATAAGAAACGAACAGTAGTAGGCTTGACCACCGGGCTGAAAGTGTCATCATAGTCAATGCCATATTGTTGCTTGAACCCCTTGGCAACCAATCGCGCCTTGTATCGATCAATAGAACCATCTGATTTGTGCTTGAGTTTAAAAACCCACTTGCAGTTAATGACATTGAGGCCAGTACGAGGAGGAACAAGATGCCATGTCTTGTTTTTGAGAAGAGCCTGAAATTCATCATTCATGGCACTATACCAAAGAGGATCCTTCATAGCAATAATATGAGAGGACGGTCCAATATTAGAAGCCTGGACAACAGAATATGTTACCGTTCCATCAGTGCGAATTTTTGGTTGCCTAATATTGTGGCGAAGACGCGTCCCATACGGATGAACAGAATCCACCGGTGCACCAGCTTCTGATTCATCAGCAGCATCTGCATGCACAGGGGCAGCCGTTGTAGAATTGATGGGCGCAGATGGCGCGGTATCCGGCGAAGATCCCGAGGGACTAGCAGTACCGGGGCAGGAAAGCCCGGAATCATTGGCCAAATCAGGCGGCCGTGTGAGATATCCGGCAGAGATCCTATGGCACTTGCATGCGCTGGGCGGGAGAGTCCGTCATTTCCGGACGCAGGTGGACCCGAGCCGCCATCAGTCGATGGGCGAGAATCAGGAACTGGCTCAGTCCGCACAGGGACAGGCGGAAATCCCGAGGTCACCTGATTGATTGGCGGAGACGAGAAACTTGCGGCAGGAGGCACTGACGCCGGATGTTCTGCATCAAGATTTTCTATAGCCACATCATTAGCAGGAAACAAATCACGCATATGGTTAGTGTTCATATTAAAACTGTCACTGCCCGGAATTGTGGGTGACGGGATAGGTTGAGTACCAACGTTGGAGGAAGGATTAGTGGAGAAAGGAAATTTTGATTCATCGAAAACGACATCACGAGAGACATAGATGTGACCGGAGTCCATATCAAGACATTTGTACCCCTTATGGAGAGAGCTATATCCAATAAAAACACAAACTTTGGAGCGAAAAGATAATTTGTGTTTGTTATAGGGTCGAAGGTGCGGCCAACAGGCATAACAAAAAATTTTAAGCATAGAATAATTTGGTGGAAATTTGAAGAGACGCTCTAAAGGGGACAAATTATCAATGACTCTGGTGGGGAGTCTGTTAATGAGATAGGTGGCCGTCAGAAACGCTTCATCCCAGAATTTGATGGGTATGGAAGCATGAGCTAAAAGAGCAAGACCCGTCAACTATGTGGCGATGCTTCCGTTCGGCCGAACCATTTTGTTGATGGGTATGGGGACAAGAAACATGGTGAGCTATACCAAGTGACCGAAAAAATTGACTATGAAGTTTCTGATATTCCCCACCCCAATCCGATTGAACACATTTTATTTTTGTATCAAGGAGTCGTTCTACATGAGCCTGAAATTGCAAGAATATGCGTTGAGCATCAGTTCTATCATGCATCAAATAAACCCACGTGAACTTGCTAAAATCATCAATGAAGCTGATGTAGTATTTATAACCACCAACAGAAATAGGAGCAGGGCCCCAGACATCAGAAAAAACAAGTTCGAGGGGAGTAGTAGAACGATGAATTGAATTATTGTAGGGTAATTGATGACTTTTGGCTAACTGACATGCATTATAAACTGAAGAATTGGACTCCTTGAGACATGGAAGACTATGAAGATTCAGAATAGACTTGACAACTTGAGTAGAGGGGTGGCCGAACCGAGCATGCCACTGATCCGGGCACGCAGCAATGACACTGATAAGGGCTTGTTTTATAGTCTCGATATCAGACGTCGTGATGGGATAAAGACCGGACTCACACCTTCCCTCCAGGAGCTGTTTCCTTGTGGTACGATCCTTGATAAGAAAATAATAAGGATGATATTCAAAGAAGACGTTATTATCACAGGCAAGCTTATGAACAGAAAGAAGATGTTTAGATATTTCTGGAACACGAAGAACATTATTTAGAGCAAGAGGGCGAGTAGCAGTATTAATAGAACAAGAACCAAGATGCATAATTTTGCAAACCTGCCCCATTGCCGACTTGAACTGTTTCACCACCGTGATATCGTTCGCGGAGAGCAAGACGATCGAGATCACTCGTGATGTGATCCGTAGCGCCCGTGTCAGTATACCAGTTCAGATCCACTTGGTAGGAAGAGGTGGCGTCCACGGCAGCATAGAGTTGTTCATCCTGATATGACTCATCCATGCGGTACCAGCATTTGAGAGCCATGTGCCCCTCACGGCCACAGATCTGGCAAGGGCCACCGTGGCCAGAGGGACCACAAGACTGGCCGGACGACGGACCACCACGTTCGCGAGAGTGCCCGCGACCACGACCACGACCACGAGGTCCACCGCGCCCTACAAAATTGGCCGAGGCGCCAACATTACGGCGCAACTCAGCCTGATGTTGAAGCTAGCGAGCCTCAAAGGCCAGCAGATGCGCATACACGTCGTCGAGGGTGGGAGCCTCGCTCTTGGTGGTCATGGACGTGACGAACGGATCGTAATCCGAACCAAGACCAGCCAAGAGATAAGCAATGACTTCGTCATCCCGAAGAGGTGCATCAGCCGCTGCCAGCTCAGAAGCAAGGCTCTTGATCTTGCGGAAATAGTCGGAGGCAGAGAGATCCCGCTTCTTGGTGGTGGCGAGATCGACTTTGATCTGGACATTGCGCGCGCTCGTGGTGGAGGAGAACATCATCTTGAGGATGTCCCATGCCTCTTTAGAGGTCGTAGCAGACACCACATCCTCAAGAACGGCCTCGGTCATCGAGGAGAGGAGACCACTAAGGACCTGCTGGTCTTGATCATACCACCGGTCGTATGCCGGATTGGGCATGAGCTCGGCTCCAGCATCGGTCGACAATGCAACCTGCTTTGGCGGTGCCGGCGTGGATCCATCTACATAGCCCATAAGCTTCGTACTCCGCAGATATGGGAGGAGTTGGGCGCGCCATAGAAGAAAATTTGTTTTGCTGAGGCGAATGGTAACGGCGTGGTGGATTAGAATAGCAGCAAAGGTGGAAGAAGCAACGGAGATGGTGGTGGAGGTGGTGGAGGAGGAAGAAGATGGCGTGTTCGACATCTTCAAAGAAAATTTCTTGGCTCTGATACCATGTTAGTGTGATGGCGCTTGATGACCTCATGGGTCATGGCCTATCGATATATATTGATGATGAAGTTTACATGCAGCCGTACATGCAGCCATGCAGCCGTGACAGAGAGAATTAAAGAGGAGGCGCAGCTCCAAGGAAATAAGAATCCCCTTCCATCTATAGACAATCTTTTCTATGTTTAACAGTTCCTACCATTGAAGTTGTGCTCATTCTAGGAGATAGGCGCATGGACTTATGTTTTTGTAGATATTTATAAGATCTATAGAAAATTCGATAGTAATATTCAGTGTGATTAGTAGGACCGCAACAAATTTGTATATATTTTGTTTTTGCCCGGCTGTGATTGAGATTTGGTTTTTTTCCCCTGAATGAATGATGTCATACTACTTGCTATTACAGTAGAAAACAAAACTACTTGCTATTACTTCTGCTAGCTATTACCTGTTCACCAACAAGTTTGTTACTGCTATTACATCAGGTTTGGTAGAGGATGGAAAGGGGTGTTTAGCAGCTGAAACATTTTTGTTTAGCGACTGAAGACCTTCGTCTCCTATTCTTCTCCTATAATTTCTGTTCGATCGTAGAACTCAGGAGCACTTTCCAACTGAAATGGATTGCTATTCATGTGTTCATATACCACGTGTCTGTGATTATTAGGATGGAGGATTTAGTGCTTGAATTCCCATAATGATATCTTTTGCCAATACTTTAGAAAAACTGAAATGGTACCTTTTTCATGTAATGTGCTCCCAGAATCATGCTTGATTTTGAAATGGTACATTGTTCTGTTGCAGCAAATAAAGTTAAGCTCATAGCTAGTTAACTCTTTCAGAGGATTTTTTCCAATGAATTTCATTGCAAGATCACTGAATTGCTTATCATGTTACTGTCATAAGCTCATAGCTAGTTAACTCTTTGGTTCAAGCTGTAAGGGAATTGAGAAGAATGTTTGGAAATGTTAGTGATTTGTGTTGCATTTTTGTGTTCTAGGCACAGTCAAGCTGCAAGGAAATCGAGAAGAAAATTGTGGGAGATGTGCTAGATTATGTTTGTGCAAGAAAGGTACTAATTTGACGATATCTTGAGCTTGCCAATTATGTGATATTGGTTGAAGGCAATGATGTACTAATTGAAACTGTATTGGCTCATGTACTAATCGAACTTGTAATTGATCTAGATAGACAAGCTGTCGGTTTTTGTTGCCATGATATGAATGTCTCATTTATACATTCATATGGTTTTGAGAAATTTGCAAAATAAACAAGAGAAATTTGTGTACAAATAGAAATGAGTAAGACGAAGATACAATAAAAGTGTTGCAACCAGGCGTAGCATGTCTTTTTGCCGTTAATCCTCTCTTTTAGGGTTTTTGAGCTAACCTGATATCCAAACGCTTTGCGGAAATAGCGCTAGATTCTCCAAGGAGTGAATTATTGGAGAAGCAGGAGCAGGGGCTAAGAAATTAGGATCCGAAGCTGTACCAAACAATGCCCTGAGACAAATTAGGTCACATAGGCAGGCATTTTGCATTCTCTCTTTTTTTTTCTCCCATTATGTGTAGGTTTAGGGGTTTATTTATTGATAATGTAGCTGCGTACAATATCTACAGACCAAGTATACATTAGGATGAGCAACCTCGCAAAAATTTTCAAAGTTAGTGGCTGTTTTGGCCGGTCTAATAGTCTATCTAATTAAGTAGGAAGCGTGGGCATGTGATGGGCCGACACAACGTTGATTCCGTGTTGACACCGAATAGTTTGGCAGCTAAATCTATTGGGTACATGATAAATCAAAGCAAAGGAATAATCTAGTGTAAAGGTTATAGTTTGGAAATCTTGTCTATCATTAGACATGCCAAAAGGATGGCAGGAACAATATGGTTTGATTAAAATTTGGTGGAATCAGCCGGGATCTAGAACACCGCTCCTAATAATGCTCGTTAACAATGGTCCCTTTTTAAATACTCGTAGTTGATATTAGTACTAATGAAATGAGTCTAGGACAAATCCCTCCCACTAATTCAACATGGAAATGTGATTTCACTATTTGAAAGTAGTATAAATATTCAAGTATAAATAAAGAGTGGGTAGTGATTATTTATCCATTCGCTTGGTTCAAAATTTATACAATTTATGCTAGGAAGGTGGTATAGAAGCGCTGCGCTTCAACATGAACTAAAGAAAAGCAATTTACCGATAACTGAACAAGTGAGTCGTGCATGCCTCCTAGCACACCACCTCGGCCGTCCCCCCCCCCCTAACTACGCATCATTTTAGGTCAGCATTTTAACAGAGTAGAAGAAGATAGAACTCCCTTCATTAGCGAATGCTTGTTACTTCTGAATTCTGATCATGACAAGATTTCCAACAATCACCTTCTTGGGGAATGTTAGTTTTCAAAAGGGAAATCTGGGGCGATGTGGGGCGCCCAATATTGTATTCTGGTTTTTAGACTTTGAGGAGAGAAGAGACGAGAAAGACGCAGTAAAGGGTGGCACTGCAGGTCAGAAACGGATGTCACGCAGTACTGCGAACGAAGCAGGGCCGTGTTTTCTACGGGGGGCTGACTCCGTGCACATACACGCTTGGGCACGAGCCGCACAGGGAGAATAATATATATATATATATATATAGGAAGCTTTTTCTGTACTCCTAGGAGTACATACTCCTACCTCTAATATACCATTTAAATGAACACTTTATACACATTTATCACGTTCGGTATACTCCAATAATAATTCTAATATACTCCAATGCGACATGGTTGAAAAAATTTCATCAGAGTATTTTATTTTTTTGCTACATACCCTTTTCCATATGTAAAACGAATATATAAACAAATTATGCTATAAATGGTGGATTTTAATGAAATTTTTCATAGAATTCACTTTGGAGTGTCTTATAATCAGTATTAGATTATACTCAAAAGGATAAAGAGGTATAACAACATTATTTAAACGGTATACTAGAGGTGGGAGTACGTACACCCAGGAGTATGGAATCATTTTCCTATATATATATATATATATATAGTATAATTACCTGGGACACCATGGTGTCCGGGCTCCATAATCCAAAACGGGTATTTTCCCTGTGTATTTTCATGCGATACCTTTTGAAATTTCTATGATGCTGAGTTTAACCAATTTACTAACTAGTTCAAACAAGTTTGAACTGAAATTCAAACTAGAGTTTCCCCTTTTGATGATAGTTTGGTTGTAGGTACGTGCTGATTTCATATATAAATCAGCAAAGCATGTGATCAAAACTTGTTCAAAATCTTTGAATTCGAGTATGCTTTTTCAAAGGTATGTGTTTCATTTGAATTGTTATAGATGGGTATATGCTCTAAAACTGAAATTTTTGAAAAATATACTCGAATATGGCTTGAATTCACGCATTTGAAATCATGGTGCCCGGGCACTATGGTGCCCCATTTCGGCTTCATATATGCATATGTATACATACATATATATGAAGCCGAATTGGGACTCTATGGAGCTCAGACACCATTCCTCTCGACCACAGGATTGTATTAAGATGCGTGTGTTTCCACTGGGTATGATAATTAACGGGTAAACCCGCTAACTATCGTTGATATGGAAAGCTAATGAAACTTTGAATTTATTGACCAGCATATTAAGGTAATGATATGGAAAGACATAATTTATTGGCTAACCCTTGATTGTTGCAAGTGCATGGTGAATTAGGTATGTGCATTAATGTCAACCGTTTCCTTTTTGATGGAAAGAATAATATAAATAACCTTCCATTCATATAGTTTGTACGTATGGTATGCGTGCATACAATTCTTGTAGTTTCATTAGCTTATTTGTAATAGATAAAAAAAGTAAAATATAAACTTGCATGTCAATCAAAAAATAAGGTAGAGTGACTAAAATATAGCGGTTTTCTTGCACGATGTATTTTGGTTTTGATCTCTATTGGAATAAATATTATCAATAACTTTTCAAAAAAAATTGCACGAATAGTTCTCTGTATGAAAATATTAGCAATATTAAAATATAAGCGTGAATGTACAATGTCTGTACCTTTATTCGAAATTTTTTCAAATTTTTAGAATGTTGAGTTTAACCAGTTTATTAACTAGTAAACTAGAGTTTCCTTTTTTGATGATAGTTTGATTGTAGGTATGTGCTGGTTTTATATATAAATCAGCAAATCATATGATCTAAATTCATTCAAAACTTTGAATTTGAGTATATTTTTTCAAAGGTATGTGATTCATTTGAATTGTTATAGATGGGTATATAAACTAAAAGTTTTAGAAAATATACTCGAATTTGGCTTGAATTCATGCATTTAAAATTATGGTGCCCAGGTCCCATGATGCCCCATTTCACCGTCCTAAAAATTTAATGATAATTTGGTGATACCTCATGGTATCGATATTGAAAAATTCGCGATTGGGTAATATGGAAAGAATGACATTGGGGTCAAAACATTTTGAAAACAAATCAGGATCTCTTAATCGGAAAGATGTACTTGCAAGTTGCAAAGTATGGGAATATTTGTATGTCTATAATATGGAAAGAACAATCATGCATGCGAATGATTTGATTTGATCAGGATGCAAATAGCATTACGGGTCAGATCTGGTCTCTAATTGATGAAATACCCGTTTAATTTTCACGACTTCTAAAGCAATCCGACGACTGTTGGTTTCGGTGCTCAGGCACTATGGAGCCCTTGATATTTATACTATATATATATATATATATATATATATATCCCTTCCCCACCGCAGAATGATGGGGACACAAAATAAATAGCCCCCTCATCCATCGTAGAAGGCACGTTAGACGACACGTGTAGGGGTTGAGGAGGTGGCCAAATTTACAATTACGCGTGTGAGGGAGCTAGATTTGGGAAAAATAAGGTTTATAGAGTTAGATAAATGATGAATTCGCACAGGGAAGCTAACCCACTGTCCCACTTGTCCTCCTGATAGGCGAATTGCCCTGTTTGATCTCTCTTCGGTTCTGTTCAAACAAGAGCATATTATCATCTAGTACTGGTAGTAGCAGAAAGTTCCAAAAAAAAAATCTGGTAGTCGAAGGAGCTGGAGCTAAAACAGGATATTCCCTCCGGTCAAAAAAAATGTGATGTTGGACATTAACATGGTCCTCAAAACGCCACTTTGAGCACTAATTTTTACTGTAACATATTTGTAAAATCCAATAAAGTTATAATATTATGAAATTACTTTTTGAGAAAAATCTACACATATGATTTTTATGTATCTAATATAAATATTGTTAAAAATATTGATAGACAGTTTCAAAAGTTTAAGTAGGGAGCATACAACAAGATAATGGGAACTGTAATCTCAACCACCTGATCTACATCGAACGGTATGGATCAAGGTCTTTGTTCTCGTTTGGTTACCATCTCCATACTACCATTAATCCTAAAGATACAATATGGCAATATTAATTGCACGGATAGTTTAGTACATTATTTGGTTCTAGAACCATTTGAGTCGTAAACCAAGAGCCAAGAAGCGAGCTATGTGTTCTTGCCAATTTTCGGGTTGGGTACGTACAATCCTCCTGTCTGGTTACGACGGTGGTACGGTAGGTTAACCTGTTTGTACCATAATTAATTTTCGCTGTTAAAGCAACTAACATGCCATAATTGACAGGTTCCGTATAAACCAAATGCAGAGCAGCAAGCTGGCTTAGGTAGCTAGCCAGTAACGCCACATAGCAAGAAGTCTGCAGAGCCAATGCAATTCACACAAATGGTCTGCAACTCAACATAGAACACAGGAGGTACTAAAATTTACATTAAAATAATAACAAAAGGTACTAAAATTTTAAAAGATGGAGGTACATCTTTTAGGGACTCTTGATATTAACTTAGAGTAAATTTTGGTAACTTCCGAGATGGTAAAAAGTATGGTTCAAGTGGAGTCAAATTATGTGAAGCCGTGTTCCATGTAGCGCCCGACCGTAGTAATACGTAACTATGTGAGGATTTACTTAAAGAAATTCTACATCTAGCTAGGAGCTGAACTGGTTAACTTTAAACTTTGGTCTGTACGAGAATTTGATGGCGATAGGACCAGAGGTTGGTGGCGATGGGGCCGAGCAGGAAGAGGCTTTTGAGGAGGCATGCAGCTTGAGTGGAGTCTCAGTAAACTCACTGCCTCACTGGCGCCTTGCATGCAATGCTTAATGCTTTAGTTCCAGCTCGATCGCTTGGTCCTGATCATCTACTGATTAATCGTTTCATGGTGTAGATTAGTTGTAATGTCACTGACTGCACGCACTTGGTGTAATATGGGAGAGAATTACACCACTACAAAAGATGTTATATTAGACACGTCATTACTGACTGTTTTTTACGAAAATCGTTTGTGATGTGTTTCGGGCACATCCTAGACAGTTTGTGGATAAAACTGTCTGCTATATTGGATCATTACAAACGGTTTCAACTACAAACCGTCTGTGATGAAAGCAATAACTTCACAGACGGTTTGTGGATGAAACCGTCTGTGATTATCACCATATCATAGACGTTTTTATCCACAAACCGTCTGTGAATCGTTCAGAGCAAACATTGAAAACATCATGTTATATATATAAGCATAAGCATAAATAGAGTGCTATGTACAAAAGTTTCCCACCAAAATACTACTGCGAAATACTACTTAGTCGCTACATCTAGTCCTCGTCGTCGTCGGTGTCGTCGTCGGATTCGGAGTCGTCGCTGCGACTGTCGGGGTCCTCGCTCGACCCGGCTCTGTCTGGGTGATCCTCCAGCTCCCAACCATCACGATAGCTCTCCGACGAGTCGTAGCTGTCGTCGTCGTCGTCGGAGGAGATCACTATTGCCGACGCCGGACGCTTCTTTTCGACGGTTGAGGTGGACGGAGCGATGCCCGAGGTGGCCGGCGGAGGGGACCATCCATGATAAGCTGCGGCCGGTGGATTCGAGGATATGGCACCGCAGTTGCGCCGCAACCATTCCCGCAGAGGCTGCAGAGGACGAGGAGGCGAAGTCGACGGTGGCGGTGGCGGCGAAGGGGAAGTCGACGGTGGCGGTAAAGACGGAGCGGAAGTTGACGACGGCGATGAAGGCAGAGGCGGGGGGTGTCGGAGTTGTTTGATGAGGTGCTTATAGTGGCGATGATCTCTGCGGAATGCGATTGATGATCGAGTACTTATACGTACATTAGACTCCAACGCTACGGGAAGACGCGGTCTTCAAAGTGGAATTTGATCAGATGGTTTAATGATCTTTGGAAGACGAAGCATCAACTCGAAACACTGCGCGCCTGTCTTGGAACGGATGGTTAATTTAATTCTTCGGAAGACGAGCCGATCAACTCGAAACACTGCGCGGCTGTCTTGGAAGGCGAAACGATATGAACTCCTTGGGAAGATGAAACTGTCTTGGGAAGGAACATCACAGACGGTTTGTTGATAAAACCGTCTGCGGTGACGTAATCACAGACAATTTTATCCAAAAACCGTCTGCGAAACGCAGACGGTTTGTGGATAAAACCGTCTGCAATGACGTAATCGCAGACGATTTTATCCACAAACCGTCTGTGATGTACTACATTATATATACGAATTAATAGAGAGCCGACCTCCTCTGTTTTTTAGGGTATCCTGGATATTTTCGACGTGGCTGGGATTGAGAGTCGTTCTGGTCAAAGAGACCCTAGATTTGGAGGTGTAATTGTAAATCATTGTGCTCTACGTCATCTAAGGTTAGTAATTGCTTCATAATTGCATTATATTAGATCTACCTTGGTAAAGGGGAAAATAAAGCTGGTTACTTTGTAGATCTAGCTTGGTGTAGATATATCTGTTCTCTGTGATGTAAAGTAGAAATTGGTTCAAATTTGTGTTATATTTAAGATGTAGCTTGGTAAAGAGGGAAATGAAGCTGATTAATTTGTAGATCTAGCTTGGTGTAACAGATGTAAAGTAGAAATTGGTTCAAATTTGCGTTATATTTAAGATGTAGCTTGGTAAAGAGGGAAATGAAGCTAGTTAATTTGTAGATCTAGCTTGTTGTAGATACATTTGTTCTCTGTGATGTGAAGTACATACATTTGCTATAGCTTTGTGTAGATCCATTTCTTCTTTTTAATCTAAATTAGTAATTTGTTCTAATTGAATTACACTGAAGATGTAGCTTACATGCATATGTTTACATATCCATTCGTTCTTTCAGATGGACCGAAGTTGGATGTACACTGAGAACCGTGCGAGCGCCGAGTACATTAATGGTGTCTCCGCTTTTAGAAGAACTGCAGAGGAAGATATGTTGAACAAGGGGGTGGAATTTATGCCTTGTCTATGCATTGACTGCGAGAATCTGAGGATGTTTCAAAACCCAGCGCAGATCGAAGCACACTTGATTCTGAGGGACTTCAAAAACGGGTATACATGTTGGACCAGTCACGGTGAAGAGCAGATTACGCAGGGACCAAGTAGTACTATCATCGTCGATGAAGGCAACGATACTCTGGATATTGTCAACGACGTCAACGATACTCCGAATGATATCGACTGTGCTTTGGATGAGGATAGGTTTCATGATGACAATCTAGATCAGATGCTACGGGATGCAGAAGGGAGCTGTGATGAGCGAGAGTACGTAAAATTCTAAGGCTTGATGGACGACTCGGAGAAACCTTTGTTCTCGGGTTGCAAGTCAAAATACACAGGGTTGTCATCCGCGCTGGAGCTGCTGAAATTAAAGGCAAGCAACGGTTGGTCCGACAGGAGTTTCACGGCACTGTTAGGTCTGTTAGCGGATATGCTTCTGAAGGGAAACGTGTTGCCGACAACCACCTACAAAGCCAAAAAGGTTCTCTGTCCCTTGGGAATAGAAGTAGAAAGAATACATGCCTGTTCGAATGATTGTATCCTCTATCGCAAAGAGTACGCAAGCTTGCATGTATATCCGGTGTGCAACGTATCACGGTACAAGCATAAAGGTAGATCGGATGACGATGACGAGGGCATGGAGTTGAAGAAAGGATCTCCTGCTAAGGTGGCGTGGTATCTGCCTATAATTCCTCGGTTGAAGCGTTTGTTTGTGAACCCAAAAGAGGTAAAATTGCTTCGGTGGCACTCGGAGGAGCGTAAGAATGATGGAATGATTAGGCACCCTACTGATTCCACACAGTGGAGAAACATCGATAGGAGGTTTGAAGAATTGGCAGCGGATCCGAGAAACATCAGGTTGGGATTGAGCACGGATGGAATGAATCCTTTCGGCAACATGAGCAGCCATCATAGCATTTGGCCAGTGAATCTTTGTGTGTACAACCTTCCTCCTTAGTTGTGTATGAAACGGAAGTACATATTGATGTCTATACTCATCCAAGGCCCGAAGCAACCTGAAAACGATATTGATGTGTACCTAACACCATTGGTGGAAGATCTGATGATGTTGTGGGCTCCTAGGGTGCAGGTATGGGATGCTCACAAACAAGAGTATTTCACTTTGCGCTGCCTGTTGTTCTACACCATAAATGATTATCCTGCCCTTGCTAACCTATCGGGGCAAAGTACAAAAGGAGCCAAAGCATGTACTCACTGCTTGGATGATATTGAGAGTGTGTGACTTAATCACTCGCGCAAAACCGTGTACATGCGTCACCATTGGTTCCTTCAGAGGAATCACCCATACCGCAAGATGAAGAAACAATTCGACGGTACGACCGAAGATGGTTTAGCTCCAACGCCTTTAAACGGGACATACATTCATGATATGGTTAAGAACTTTGATGTTGCGTTTGAAAAGGGAAGTAAATTAAGGACCTGTGTTAAGACCATGTGGAAGAAGAGATCAATATTTTGGGACCTACCTTATTGGGAGCACCTGGAAGTTCGGCACTGCATAGACGTGATGCACGTAGAGAAGCATGTCTGTGATAGCTTGATTGGTCTCTTACTGAATATTAAGGGCAAAACAAAGGACGGTATCAACGCACGGCTTGACTTGGTCCATATGGGCATCAGACCTGAGTTAGCACCGAAGGAGATCGATAAAGGGGGAACATACTGTGAACCTGCTTGTTACACTCTGTCCAAGGTCGAGAGAACCGAACTGTGCCATTGCTTGCATGGTGTAAAAGTTCCATCTGGTTACTCGTCCAACCTGAAGAGACTTGTTTCGATGCAAGATTTGAGTTTAACTGTCATGAAGTCCTATGATTGCCATGTGCTTATGACACATATGCTCCATGTGGCAATTAGAAGTATTTTACCGACCAAGGTCCGGGAGACAATCACAAGGCTGTGTTATTTCTTTACACAATTGCTCAAAAGGTCATCAATCCCGAAGGACTCGATGCTCTACACGGCGAGGTGGTAATGACTCTATGTAATCTTGAGATGTATTTTCCTACATCGTTTTTCGATATCATGTTCCATCTCATTGTTCACCTTGTGAGGGAGATAAAGATGTGCGGGCCTATGTTCCTACGTAGCATGTACCCGTTCGAGAGGTATATGGGAGTTCTCAAGTCGTACATACGGAATCGATCTCGATCGGAGGGTAGCATTATCGAAGTTTATGCAACCGAAGAGGTCGTCGAATTCCGCATGAGCTACATGGCTCAGGTCGAACCGATAGGTGTGCCTCGGTCCTGCCATGAGGGGAGGCTCCAGGGCCTCGGGACCATAGGAAGGAAAGCAATCACGCCTGATCCAATTGCGTGCGCTCAAGCCCATTTTACAGTTTTGCAACACATGGCTGTTGTGGCCTCGTAACAAGAACTGGCTACGGCAAGAGAATCCGACGCGGCCAGAGTACTGGATCATCAGACAGCATAACCTTCAGTTCAACAGATGGTTCAAGGAGCAACAACTCATCACTGCAAGCTCATCAGGTCATACGTTGACATAGTTGGCAAAAGGGCCAGCATTTACGATCGTAACATGGAAAGGATACGACTTAAATAGGTACACATTTTACACGAGAGATTAGGACATAAAGAGCACAAACCAGAATAGCGGTGTTCGCATTGATGCGCTGAATACCATTGGATCAACGAGGAGCTCGTACTATGGGTTCATTGAAGAAGTTTGGGAGCTCGACTACATACTTTTTAAGATCCCCTTATTTCGGTGCCGTTGGGTTAACCTGCAGCACGTGAAGGTTGACAAGTACGGAGTCACAACTGTGGACCTTGAACGTGTTGGATACCAAGACGAACCATTTGTTCTCGCTAACCAAGTTGTTCAAGTCTTCCACATAACCGACCCATCCAACAAGCAGCGCCACGTTGTTCTTCAGGGAAAAAGGAGGATTATCGGGGTCGACAATGTGGTAGATGAAGAAGAATACAATCAGTTTGACGAGTTGCCTCCTATTGGTACCGGCGTCACAACCCAGGAAAACCAACCTGAGGAAGCCAGCTACAGACGTGTTGATCATCGCGAAGGGCTAATTTTTGCATAAAAAGAATAAGCAAATGGAGTTATCATGAGATGTGCAATAATTGTAATTAATCAGCTGTATGTATTATAATAAATGAGATGCATGTATTATAATTATATTAAGGAAAAAGTAGCTCATCCCAGATGGTTCTAGGATTGAACCGTCTGGGAAGTGTCTCATCCCAGACGGTTGTGGATTGAACCGTCTGAGATAAATTCGTCCCAGCCGTTTCCAGGCCAGAACCATCTGGGATGAGCCACTTTTCCTGGACGATTAGAGGCTAGAACCGTCTGGGATAGCCCTGCCTAGCCCTTGCCGCGCGCGCTATATGCCTCTTGTCGCGCTAAGTCCTAAATTAACTCAGTTTGCAAACCTAGCTAGCTAGCTCTCCTCCCTTGGCGGCGCCCTCCTTGATAGCATCTAGGCACCCCTCAATTTTATTTTTATATTGTTATGGTTTTGGTATTGATGACTAAGTTAGTAATATTCAAAGCCTAAAGAAAGTGAGCTGGAACTTATGATGAGATAAGCTGGGACAACAAGATTAAGGCTTTTGATTTATAATTTATGACTTGGAAAGTGTTCTAAGTCAAATAGCGTAGGTGTTTTGTTTTTGTATAGTTTGTCCAAAGAGGACTTTGCACAAGGAAATAGTTTGTTAGGCAAAGGCAAAACTGGACCACTTGGAGCAAAAGACACTAAATCTTTACCCTCTTGAAAATATACCTTCAGTTCAATGGACCAAAATTTCCTATCTATATTCTTGATCTGTTGCAAACCTTGAATCTATTCTTTGTCAAAACTTCCTTTATACATCTGTTTTTGATTAAAATATACTCGCTTTCATATCCTCATATTCCCGACAAACATTCCTGAAAATCATCTTAGTCGAAGCTTTGCCTATGTATGACGGACTAAAATTTTGGTCAAGCATACATGCATTTTTCACTCCTCGATGTCGGACCAAAGATGTCCTAGGTTTTCTGTTCTCGTGAGACCAAAAGATTTGGTCCGCATTCCTTTTCTGTACAAGTGTTGGTCGGACTAAATCTCGATGTTCTTTTAAATCGAAACCAAAAAAAAGAAAGAGGGTATTCTCTATCTTCAAAAGAAGTTTCTACTCTGGAAACGGACAAAATATTTGTGCTTAATTTCTTTAAAACCGTTGCTAGATTGAAAAGCCAGGATAATTTATATCTATAATAGAAAAAGGTTCTTGGCACAAATCTTCTGTGAAGTCCATGCAACACGGACCAAAAGATTTGGTCCGAAGTACACGTGTCTTCTCGCCAGTACCTATCTTCTCTAAAGTCCATGTATCACGGACCAAATTTTTGGTCCAAAATACATGTGTCTCTATCCCTGGCAAATTTGTTTCTTAGTCCATATATGACGGACCAAAATTTTGGTCCGCGTACATAGATCTCTATGTCTAAGCAAAATCTTTTGAAAGTCATGTGTAACGGACCAAGTCACTTAGTCGATACTCATATATATCTCGATTGTATGCGGACCATCTTCTTGATCAACCCATGTCTTTGCGGACCAAAATATTTGGTCCGTCGTGAACTCAAAATTTGGTCCGTCATACACATACCCGATATCGCTAAGCAACGATACATAGTCCATTTGTCAGACGTGTGTTTTTCTCGTTGTTTCGACATCGACACGTCCAACGCATTGAAAGCAGTGTAACAACTATATTCACTCAAAATGGCTATATAAGCATTTCCTAAGCCATCTACCTGTAAGATACATGAACTCCTTACATTTTGGCATTGACATATAGCTCTCATTCTCAAAAAGGAGTGCATGCTTCATTTTCACACAAAATCTTCATACTTCCCTAAGTGTGTAAGCTCCAAGCAAGTGTCTAGTTTTGTGATTTGCATAGTGAACCAAGAGACAGAACTTGTGCGAGGTTTATTACTCTTGGATCTTGGTGATCCTAGGCGACTTGGAGGAAGTAAAGCAGTGTGACTGTCCAAAGGTGTTTGTGGAAGGCAAGCTGTGTTTGTGAGAGGTTTGGAACTCACCTCTTTGGAGAAGTGAAAGAGTTGCGAGTGAACACGAGCTCTGCGACTAGCTTTGGAGAAGCTGAACTTGGAAGAAGTGCTTCAACGTGGATTAGGAGTGCGGCTCTGAACCACGGGATAAATTCTTTGTCTCTCCAGTATCTTCTCTTTTATTGCTTTCGCTGTATTTGTTTGTTGCTTGATATCTGCTTTACTCTTGCTATAAGTTTCTCTCGTTAAAATAAGTTAGTAAATTAAAATTGCAAGAATTTGTGAAATTGCCTATTCACCCCCCCTCTAGGCCATATCGATCCTACACTCCTCCCCTCCCCCGTGCCCTCTCCCTTGGCGGCGCCCTCTCCCTCCCCGTGCCCTCCCCCTCGGTAGCGCCCTCCTCCCTCCCCGTGCCCTCCCCCTCGGGCGCGCGCTCCCCCCTCGGTGGTACCCTCCTCCCCTCCCCCGTGCCCTCCCCCTCGGCGGAGCCCTCCTCTCCTCCCCTGTGGTGCCCTCTACACTCCCCCGTGTCCTCTCCTCCCCGTGCCCTCCCCCTCGGCGGTGCCCTCCTCCCGTGCCCTCCCCCTCGGTAGCGCCCTCCCCCCTCGGCAGTGCCCTCCTCCCCTCCCCCATGCCCTCCCCCTCGGCGGCGCCCTCCTCCCCTCCCCTGTGGTGCCCTTTACACTCCCCCATGCCCTCCTTCCTCCCCCGTGCTGTTCCGATTGTGAGTATAGTTCACTTTGCTGGCTGTGGGTTTGAGATTGCTCTATGATGATACTAGGGTATATAATGATATTGACAATTTATTACGTGAATAAGGCCTTCAACCGATAGACTTACATGCTTTACAAGTCTTGATGCATGCCTTTATCTGAAAGTCGAATATTTATTGATTCGATTTGCTTATTTGTGATTATTGTCTATAATCTACCCATCATTTGCTTGTTCGGTTAGCTGGCTGATTGGTCAGTTGTATCATTTGCTTGTTCGGATGTGTTTTAATCTTATTGGTAAAAGTTATCAATTGCTAGTGCTTAATCTGTCTATTGGTGCAATTGCTTGTACTGTTGGCTGATTACTGCTAGTGATTCGGTTCGTATGTCATTTGTATACTAATCTAGATATATGCTATTCTGAATTTAATTTGTCATTTAGGACTTTAATAACAGTCAATCTTGTTGTCTATTCTTATTGTGCATCATGTTAAGGTGGTAAGGGTTCAAGGCCTTATTCACTCAACAAATTGTTTTGCCCATTCGTGATTGAGGTTGAAGATTTGTAATCTTCAAACGGACCCTAAAATCTGAGAGCAACATAATACGAATTGCCTTCATATTGTTGTGGGAGACATGATTCTGTGTATGAATGACATAACATTCATAATATGCTTTATGCTTTATCTTATGATTATTTTGTTATACAAAATTAGCATAACATTCTTAAAATTCATTTGAACTTACCTACTGGTCCACATTTGCTTAATTGATAGTTTAGCTTCTCGTAACTTACCTACTCTTAATTGAAATTTGCTTCTCTTAACTTACCTACTCTTAACATTGTGTTGACGTCAAAAACGTGAAGTAGGGTTTCGACAACAAAGACACCGCATTTAACACAGTTCGAGCGTGCGGTCGATTTGACTCAGAATCGACAAGGTAAAATATAAAATTCACCCAAAGCCGATCGTAGAGATCAATCGGCTTAGACTTAATCGACTTGAAGCCGATCAAGATCGAGGTAACAAGGTAAGCCTAACTAGCCGATTAATGAAGATCAATCGGCTTAGATTCAATCAGCTCAAAGCCGACTAAATCGAGAAAAGGGTAAATCTAACTAGCCGATTAGGGCTAATCGAAGCAGAGGATAAAGGCGGATCGATTACGAAGAAGGCGATGCGCAACAAGATCGAATAAATCAAACACAGGTGTAATGGCGAGGATGATCAACAATCGGCGATGCGCAACTTTATTGATCGGCGAGTTACAAGAATTTAAATTACGAAACTACTCTAGTCGACGGAAAAGTAGATGAAAAGTAGACGCGAATTGGTTGATTGGCTCTGGCGGCTTTTACGATCACCTCTAGACCTCTTTTATAGCCATTGGCGATAGAGTCTGGCACAACACGTTAGGAATAGAATCCGTATCGGCCTCTATTTGGAGGGTACTTTCCTTAACAACCGGTTTTGTTTCCAAATATCTTGATCCGTTATCCAATCGTATCTTGTTGATCTTAGGCGCCGATTTTGACCCTATCGCCAAATTTTGGTGCAAACATATGCCCCATTTTGGGAGATAACATGTTATCTTCCAAAAATTTTCATCATCGACTTGAACATATATTTTCTTACCATAGCCAAATTTTTAACTGCATCGAGTTAATTTGGCTTTCAGGTCGGTAATCGGCCAACTCGTATATTCGTATTTGAGTTTTAGCCAATCAATACCTAACTAGTACCTTGGACAAACCGACGCACACTACACGATCTCACGTTGATCCCTTACCAAATCGGCTATCACGAGCTGACGCGTGGTATGATTTTCGGACTAGATCGGCCGTCGAACAAAAATCATTGGCGAATCCGATTTTTCTTCCACTCTTTTCTCGCAATCTTAATCGGATGAAGCTCATTAAAAGTTTTATCCTTCGTTTTTCTTGTTCAACTTCCTCATCTCTTGGGTCCTTAGCGCTCGGGTCTTCTTCTTTGTGATCGGCTTAAACACGGAGGACACCATCTCGGCTTTAATTCGATCGACTTACATATTTTTCCTAGCAGATCCATACTAGCCGCAGATGTTAGACCCTTCATCTTGGTCTTGTTTACGACTTATGGTCGGCTTAGAAATTCTATCTTTAGCCGACCATCGCCGCTATCACCTTGACATGGGTAATACCGCATCGGACATGTGTTTGGTGATGGCAAAGCTAATCTCCTCTCCCAACAAAATTGCCAAAAAGGGCACCGTTGGTGAGCTCTTTCAGGGCCGCTTGGCCGATATTCATTAACCGGCCGATGTGGAGGACTTCGTCGTGGCCTTTCATTCCTTCTTTTATATTTTGCTAGTAGTTGGGAAAAAGTGGGCCCGACTTACGTATCGGCTACGTAGTGGCAATGCTCTCTCACTGATAACTCTTTGGTGTGATTGTTTTAGAAAATTTCCTTCACGGTCGGCTTTTATTTGTATAGAGCCAACAGTAATCATGAGTGTCTTATTGCCATCAGAATTTGATTGTACATCGGCTTGACGTGTCATTTTTATAGCCGATGATATATGAATTTGATCCTTAGGCTCTGCATCTTGTGTCGGCTTTTCCTTCTTTTTAGAGCAATGAACCATGTTAATTGGAAAAGGATTAGCGTCCAGGTCCATCGTCGGCTCTTCTGCAAATTTTAGTTGGTCATCCTCTATAGCCGATTGTATCTTGTCTTTGTTATTCTTCAATTCATCTTTGAAGTCGTTATCATCGGAGAAACAACTTTCTTGAGCTGATACTCGCTGTAGGAGATGACTTAAATTGGTGAATTCCTGCCCGCCGAATTTTTCTCTTAATGGGGGTATCAACCCCTGGAAAGCTAAATCGGTCAACTGATTATCAGGCAGGGTAACACTAAAACACCTATTTCTCACTTCACTGAATCTCTTAACATAATCATTTACCGATTCCGGTCTTCATTGGATGTAACTTAGATCCAAATCCGAGCTCGAGGTATCGGAGAAAAAGTACTCATGGAATCGGCTTTCCAAATCGTTCCAAAAATGAACCGAATTTGGAGGTAGACTAGCAAACCAAGTGAAAGCAACTCCCGATAAAGACAAGGGGAATAATCTAATTTTCAGCCCGTCGGATCGAGTACGCCTCGCCACACCGAGCGATAAAGCGTCCGACGTGCTCTAAGGTCTTGACCGAATCATTCCCAGAAAATTTGGCAAAATCAGGAACTTTAAAATTACGTGGATATTGCATGCGATCTATATAATCCGGACACGGCTTTCTATAGCCGATGACTCTACCCTTTGGTTGTGTCAATTGATCTCTCAACACGGGTAAACCGTCACCAATTAATGTTGTTAGCCGACAAGACCTCGGGTTACGCCAATGACTAGTATTACGCCCCGAGTGCAAACTCGGGCCGTTGAATAGACCGAGCCGACGGGTTTTGTTGGTTTTGCTCATACCCGTCGTACCTCCTAGCCGATGGTTCTCGTGACAGGACAAAGGGCTCTGCGTAGGTTATCACCTTATGAGGACCGATTCAGGCGAATCGGCTCTTGGTATTGTACGTGCCTAATTTGTTCAATCGGTTGTGAGACCGATTGTGGGAAAATATTAAACGGAGTTGTGGCGGTAAAGTAGCCGACACGTTTAGTTTAGCGGCATCGATTATACGCTGATAATGTGCTACCCCACTCGCCGAGGATCTCGTGGTAGCATGACGGTAGGTTGAGTCGGCATCATAGTGGGAGTGGAGTTGTAGCCGATGGTTTAGGATCGGCCGACGTACTCGCGTATTTTGCGCTATTGAAAAGCAGGATAACTTGGTAGAGCTTGCATCGGGTCAAGCGGACTCGGATGATGCCAATTCTTGAGCGATTGTCTTCACACTATTCGCAATCATCGGCTTGCGTTGTAACAAGAGCCGATGATTGGTTTACCAAGCGTGATGTATAGATTGATTAATCATAGCCGATAATTCGGCTTGAGCGAGTAGGTATGATGAACTTACTGGACCATCTGTGATGCCTGCATTGCAAAGGGCATTGACCGCTTCAAGCAGCGATCTTTTGAGTGACGCCACATCTAGTCTTCGATAGCAATTGGCATCATCTCTTCTAGAGCGACTTTTGATCTTCAATTTCTTTGCGTTGCTCGAGTTAAATCATCCATCGTTGGGACGATTATAGCCTTGCGCGAGATCGGATGGTGGAATTGATTTGCTTGATCTGCCATCCGTCCCACCGGCGTGCTAAGAGTGTGTTGACGTCAAAAGCGTGAAGTAGGGTTTCGACAACAAGACACGAGACGAACACGGTTCGAGCGTGCGGTCGATTTGACTCAGAATCGACAAGGTAAAAATATAAAATTCACCCAAAGCCGATCGTAGAGATCAATCGGCTTAGACTTAATCGACTTGAAGCCGATCAAGATCGAGGTAACAAGGTAAGCCTAACTAGCCGATTAATGAAGATCAATCGCTTAGATTCAATCAGCTCAAAGCCGACTAAATCGAGAAAAGGGTAAATCTAACTAGCCGATTAGGGCTAATCGAGCAGAGGATAAAGCGGATCGATTCGAAGAAGGCGATGCGCAACAAGATCGAATAAATCAAACACGGGGTAATCGCGAGGATGATCAACAATCGGCGATGCGCAACTTTATTGATCGGCGAGTTACAAGAATTTAAATTACGAAACTACTCTAGTCGATGGAAAAGTAGATGAAAAGTAGACGCGAATTGGTTGATTGGCTCGGGCGCCTTTTACGATCACCTCTAGACCTCTTTTATAGCCATTGGCGATAGAGTCTGGCACAACACGTTAGGAATAGAATCCGTGATCGGCCTCTATTTGGAGGGTACTTTCCTTAACAACCGGTTTTGTTTCCAAATATCTTGATCCGTTATCCAATCGTATCTTGTTGATCTTAGACTGCCGATTTTGACCCTATCTGCCAAATTTTGGTGCAAACACATTGCATCGTACTAGATGGCATCCCCTCAATCCTCGCCGCCAAATGGATCTGATGACGCGCCCAACGTGGAAGGAAAGAGACGCGGTCCAAGAGGGCTTAGTAAAAGGCCTCAGAGCCGATACACCATCACGACGGTCGATCCGTATGATGGGGCCCCTACTGCTCCTCCAAAGGCTGCGGCAGCTTTTCAAACCATGTGCGGGATCGTTTGGCGTGAAAGGGTCCCCATCACCTACCCATCATGGAAGACGTTGATAGAGCAGGAGCGCGATAACCTGGTGACTGAAATATTCGCGTCATTCAAGCTTCCACAAGACGCCATGGCTGCACTGCGACGATACGCGTTGCTAGTGGCGGGAAAGGCGTGGAAGAACTTCAAGAGCGTCCTCGTCATTAATTACGTGAATAAGGAAATGACTCTGTTCCAAAAGTACGGGTTCATCTCCGAAGACGTATGGGAACAATTTATTGAGTTGAAGACGACGGAATAGTTCGCACATGCAAGTGCGACGCACAAGACCTTCCAGTCAAAAAACACTCACCCACACAGACTCGGCTCAATAGGGTACGCGGGCAAGATCGAGCAATGGACGAGGGAGGACGACACAACAGTCCAGAAGGAGGTCGCACCGCCGTTTGCCTCGATTGTGGACCCGTGTGCCCGAAACTGGGTAAGAGCGAGGTCACGTCCCACGTCTTCGGGCGGCGTGTCCTTTGAAAACCCCGCTGATGAGGAAGTGTCCCAACGCTTAATATCGTTGAGCACGGAATCTTCCTAGGGTTCTTTCACTTCGAACAGAGAGAAAGATATACTCTCCACGGCCGTAGGAAACAAGGAGCACCCGGGTCACACCCGAGGACTAGGTGTTTTCGTTCCCTAGAATTCCCACATGACTTGGACACGTATCGGAGTAGGAAGAGAAGCAAAGCCGAGCGTGAGGAATGGCTCGTGGCCTTGATTGAGGAAAGGGTTGAGGAAAGGCTCAAATCACAGTTCGAAGATAAGCTACGAAGACTTGAGGAACGGATGGAGCAAAGTATGGCTGCGGAGAGGCAGGCACGGAACCAGCAAGCCCAAGAAGCATCGGTGCAGTTCAGCCCAACCAACCGTCCGAGCAGCTGCGCGTCTGCCCCTGAGACGGATGTGGATGAAGCCAGATTTCCTCCTGATGACACCCGGTAAGATGCCTGCAATACTCCTTACATAGATCTGTTGGACGTGTTAGCTAATTAATTGTGTACCCTTATGTTGGTGCCCACGCCGTGCAGTCTACAAGTGAGGCTTGCCAACGGCTCTGTTCCCATAGAAGCTGCTTGGGGACAAGCGTACTCATTCAGCGTAGGGGCGTTTATTCACGGTCGTTCTTTATAGCCGGGCTACACGAAAGTCCAAGTCGATGGTGTACATGAAATTTTCAAGACCATCATGTTGCAGATGCCCCCAAACGATGAGATCGTCACACTAGAGGATGCCATCGGCACATTCATCCAGTGGCCCAAGAAGGACATCTTCTTCGACGCCCAACTAGGAGCACCGATGCTACTAGCACTACCGGATCCACATGATGTGCCAGAGCTACTAGCACTACCGGAGCCATGTGATCAACGGAAGGAGCCTGCCAAATCAGCTACCGTGTCCTGTCAGGAGTAGACCGTTACTGCAGTTTGGGCCTAGTCGTCTCCTGTGAAGAATATATTTAGTAGAAGGGGAGGTGGAGACAAGGGCAAATCGAAAGGTACCAGATCAGCCCGTGACATTCCGTTTGCCTCGTTGATGCGGCAATTTGAGCTCGGGCAGCCGTTCGTAACGGATCAGCGCAAGAAGACACTTACGTTAGACTACGAACGATTGCAAGATTGGTGCATGCAACAAGCCGGTGGCACAACGAACATCGAGTATCTCGGTAAGTTTCAAGGAGGAGCATTTCTTACACCGGTATTTAGATGGCATCTTCGTGGTCGGCTTCTCCGACTTGTTCGATCTGTACAACATCAGAGCGCTCGACACCTCACTCATAAGATGCTGGACACTGTAAGTGTGTGCAATCACCGTCTAAATTTCTATCGCACTGATAAATATCATATATATATATATGTAATCCTTGATTTTGTATATGTAGATATATGATCTTACAAGAAAGAGTAAGGGAAGAACCGGTAGGTTTCGCCGACCCACACATGGTGTCCAAGCAAACTATGGACGAAAATAATCAAGTCATCCACGAATACGTGAAAAAACTAATACTGGCTCTCTCTGACAAAAAATTCATACTTTTACCCCACAACCCGGGGTAAGTGCTTCGTCCAGATGCTATACTTGTTTATTTGTCTATATATCGCACTTCTGACCATGACGACATACCGATGTAGGTATCATTGGATTCTACTCGTACTTATACCAAGACAGAATCGGGTAATTTACCTTGATTCCAAAAAGGGCGGCAGCCACGATTTGAAGCCTATCATACATTTACTCGAAACGTCGTTCGGTGTTTACAAATACCGCGGAGGGCCACACAAGAAGAACCCAGCCACTCTAAAGCATACTTTTGACTATCCGGTATCTGATAGTACGCATTAATCCTTCACACTCCATAATAATACCTTCGGAACTAATTAACCTATTATGTTTTGGCAGTGCCATCAGCAGCCAAAGACCACTGACCAATGTGGATTCTACGTTTGCCACAACATGGCACTCCTCCTTGGTTCAGAGAAGACCAATGACATACAGGTTTGTCGATCTTGTAACAATTGTCTCTACTTATGAATTTATATACACGCAAGACTTAACTCTTCTCATCGTCAGGCTTGGCAATGCGCTAAATCTGCGTTGGAATAGGCTGACCTCCTAAGTATTCGAGGAAACCTCTGTTCCTTCTTCATGAGTGAGGTGTTGGATCCAAAGGGCAGATGCTACTCAGGGCTGAACTGATGAGTTGTGAATTTGTTAACCATGCATTCATATTAATTTGTCAGTCTTGTGCTGTGAATTTGTCATTTATACTTCTGAATCCCATTGGTTAGTATATATGTCAGTTCATTTCTGAAATGGATGGGTTGTACTTACGTTGTAATGTGCGATCTGAGTTCATTTATGAAATGGATGCGTTGTAGGTTGTGTAATTAATATGTGATTGGAGATCAATATTTTTTAAATGTATTTCATTAATTATAATATGCTCGTGATGCTGTGTACTGTCTTTTGTTTCAGAGGGCATGACTAACATTTCCTAAGGCTAGCCAATAAATAGAAACTTAGTAAAAAAATACAAAATCAACATCACATACGGTTCTTATTTAGAATCGTCTGCGATGACATATCATCGCAGACTGTTCCTACTTGGAACTGTCTGTGATGTATCACCATCATAGACGGTGCTAAGTTAGAACCGTCTGTGATGAGCTTTTTCATAGACGGTTGAAAAACCGTATGTGATGACTCTTTCTTATCACTGACACTTTGGTACAGACGGTTCGAAAAACCATTTGTGGTGACGGTTCCGAATCGTCTGTGATAAGGGATTGTCTAGTAGTGTTAAATGCCCACACCTTTTATTTTAGGAAGCCAAGAGCTTTCAACAATCAATTCTGCCGGAGGTACCAACACCTCCGATAGTCTAGCAATTTCCCGATCACAAATAGTTGTCGTTTTAGACATCACACGGTCTCCAAAATATAGCTTGACTACTAATTTTTATTATACTATATTTATAAAATCCAATAAAAATATAATATTATGAAAGTACTTTTCGAGACAAATAAATATATACATATATACATATACATATATATATATATATAAATATATATATATATATATAATTTTCATGTATCTAATTTAAATATTTAAAAAGATACTGATAGTCAAAGTTTTAAAAGTTTTATTGCACTTTTGTCTAAAACGACAACTATTTGTGATCGGAGGGGAGTACATAAGTAGTGGAAAAATTACTAGTTAATATAAAAAATGCAACTTTGCAAGAAGAAAACGCTTCTTCTCGACGTATGACTGTATAAATATATTTCCTCACCTTTCTTCAGAACTTAAGCTTTGAGCTCCTTTACTGTACACTCAATTCAATGTGTCGAGTGTTCATTTTTTAGTCAATGGTTCAGTTGTCTAAGATTTAGTTATACTACACCTTGTAGTATGAGCAATAGAATCCCGAGGAGGGTAGAATTGCAATTGCCCATGTCTGGATTGCATGACAAAAGAGTAATATTTTAACTATAGTTGGCTTAGTAATAGGAATTATCTCAGGTTGGGTAATTACAAAGAAAAGTATATTATGGTTTTAACAGATCAATAGCTGGATTTGATTTCTACTACCACCCCTTACTAGTAGTAGAATATATCGTGAAATTTCTTGTTTTTTGGAGGAACTAATTGGTGCATCCAACTCAATGTATACTTCTACGCTTGATGGTAGAAATTAAGCTACTCTGTCATATTTAAGAGCTCCTAATTATACTCTCTCCCTTTAGAAATACAATGTCTATTTTAACTTGCACAAGGATTAAAGTTACGGTGAAATTGAGAAATGTACGAGAGAAAATAACATAGACAACCTACTTAATTGTCTTAGAATATGGCAGATAATACTTTGTGTGAGTGGTAATGAACAAATATATATGGTTGTGAGAGAATAAATAGAGATATAATAGAAAAAGCCTTATTAAATCTATATGCAAGTCTTATATTTTTAAACAAAACTATTAAATTATAGATCTTATATTTATGAAGGAAGAGATTACTCTCTGAATACCGGATGGAGTGCCGAATACCGTGAAAGTTCACCCTACTGAAAATCTCTTAGCATTCACCATTCCTGAAAGAAACTGTTAGGTCCTGAGAGGAAATTCTGCTCACAGTACGTACTTCAAAACGGACCAGTCTACTACACTGGCAATGATGTCCTCCATCTAGTGTAGCTCACCGCACTCATCGCTCATCATTGTATGTCGTTACAGCTTCACTCGTGACAGCAGCAACCGTATCCTGGTCGTCACCGGTTGATCCTCACTGCAGATTCAGATTGCTCCTTGCATGCATGTGCTGATGTGCATGCATGCTACTACGTATAGACGGACATTCCAATCCTATCAGAGGCCTGCAGCGATGTAACGAGATGAAACAATGCTTCAATCCATTATATATTAAAAACTCATGACATGTCTTTTAGAATTGCTAAGAAAAAAAAAGAGAAATAGACTAAAAATTCTCATAAGAAAGCAAAACATGTGGCTCTTAATATGGTGGACCCTAACTAACCTAAACTATTGTAGCCATTGGATATTATTATTTAAAAAACATTTAGTCGTCTATCTGACGGACCCGAGTTATAATGGCTTAGATTAAAACAAAGAGTCATGCCAAGTACAATAAAAAATAACAAAACTTCAGAATAAAAAAAAGAAAGAAATTAGCTATTTGATTTTCACACGAACTCCAAATTAAAATCCGTATATAGCTAAAATTCAGAATAAAAATTACTAAAAAATAGCAATTAGATTTGTATATGAATTCTAACATAAAAATAATATTCAAAATTAAAAAATAATAATAAAATTAATGGCTTTGATTAGAAGAAAGAATAAATACCAAGTACAATAAAAAATAACACAAATTCGACATAAAAAAATAAAATCATCCGTTTAACTTTCATATGAACTCCAAATTAAGACACACATATACATATATATGAAAATAAATAGAAAAATAACAATGAAATTAACATAAATTCGGAATAACAAACAAATGTAGATTAGCCATTTCATTTTCACACGAACTCTGAATTAAAACACATGCATAGCTAAAATTCAGAATAAAAATTAGATAAAAATTAATAGTTTGATTTGTGTATAAATTGTAACCTAAAATTAAAATTCAAAATTAAATAAAAAATAACAACAACAAAAGAAGAACAAAAATAAATGAAATTAGGGATTGTTTTTTATTTCCACACTAAGTGAAAAATATAAATTTTAGTTTTATTCAGAATTAAAATTCCAGAAATATGCTAATTTGAGAAAAAAAAATAAGGCAAGGAATTTGATTCACGCGCGTGTGTATATATATAATAAAAGTCGATGAAGGGTTTTTAACAATCACTAAGAAAATATATAATATATATGCTAAAAATTTATCAAAAAAGAAAACATTCTTTATTTGTTAGACCTCCACGGAATGGAGGGATTAAGAGTGTGATACATCGTTCATTCGGTTATAACGGTATAAGCAATGTGATGTGTATTAAAAGATGTACCGAAAGAAAGAGAAACACATTGCAATAATAAAATTAAGATATGATGATATAAATAGAAAATTTTATGTTATGCTACGTTACTGTTTTGCTATGGAAGTATTTGGGAAAGAAAGTTTCGGTTACATGTGACAAGTATTTGGAAACGGAGTGAGTATATTCTCTCATATAATATATAATATTAAAATATCAATGGAGTTCTGTCATGATCTATTTTTCAAAAAGCAAAATCATATATATATTACCAAGTCATTTAAACATGTTTTAAGGATGATGCATACGCAAGTACGATGCTACCTTGCTAGTTAACACTAAGTACCCTTATGAAAAAATCAAGATAATTAAGAAGCTATGTGATATATAACTCCCTCAAATGTTTACTGATGACACAGGGCATGTGTCCTTATGTCCTAGGTCCTTAACTGATAGAGTTCAGTGGCACAAAAAAAGCTTCTCCGATCGAGCAGAAACAAAGCATGGAAATCATCAATTTTTTAGTCTTATGACAAACTTTTTTTTTTATAAATCTGGCCTCCTTCCAAACACAATTGTAAACATAGTTCCATCCTGTTGGCGCTGAAAAATGTGATGACGGATTTGTCGGCCCAAACACACGACAACACCGGGTTCAAGTTAGTTCTGGCGTGCCATCCGATTTAATCCTGCATTTGGCAAGAGAGATTGAAAAATATACGCTCGGGACCGATATAATGATAAAAGGTAGATTTTTTTGAAAAAGGCGATGCACAACAAGATCGGAGAAAATCAAACTTGGCATAATCGATGAAGACCAACAATTGGCGATGCGTAACTTTATTGATCAAAATCGGATTACAAGAGGGATTCTAAATTACAAAGCTACTCCTAGTTGACAGGAAAGTAAATAAAAAATAGATGCGAGTTGTTTGATTAATTGTGTTGTTGCCTTTGCTCGACCTTGGCCATCTTTTATAGTGCATTAGCCGATTGTATCCCTCTCCAATATGTTTTGTCGACCACGATCCGTATCGTCCTTTGTATAGATAAATCCCATCTTCAAATCAATATCGGTCATAATTCTATCTTTCAACTTAACTTTTTCCTTTCTTACCCAATATTGGCCAAAAATATCCTTTTTATCCTCAGCCTGACAAATTGGCTATGCCTTGCCAAATTCTGCTGCAAACATATGCCCCCCATTTTTGGGCGATAATATGTTATCTTCCAAAAATCTTCTTCGTCAGTTTCCTTATCATCGGCTTATCACAATAGCGTTGTTGGTAACCACCCCATTTATAACGCTGTAAAATTTTGAGACGCGATCTTCATCATTAATCGCACGCGAACTGCCGAAAACTCCTCCCGCCTTTTCACCTTTTTTTTACCCCCTATAAATATGAGGTCTATTTACCTATCATCACACGGTCAAGCTCTCGAACCCTCTGCCATCGGCTTAATCTTCAACTTCTCACACTTCAAATCTTGCACAGCAACCTTCATCGGCCAGCACATCTTTTCATCAAGTCGGCTCAATGGATCCCAGTTAGGTACTTATCTCCATTCCCGATAGCAATAACCAATATTACCTAGGACCGCTAGGCAATCCTGACCCATTGGTCGTCATAGAGCAAGAATTACCTCATATCCCTCTGTCGGCCCCCCAAATATAACATAGAAGGATGGAGTAAGAGTTTAAGGGCGTGGCCGACATCATTAAAAGATGGAGAAACTGGTATAATGGAATAACAGCCCAGAAAATGGTAGAATAGGAGAGAATGGGTATAGCCGAGTGTCTTCCCTTATCTCTAGTTGACCCAGAAGCCAACGAGCCCTTAGTGGCCACGGCCTGTTATTTCTGATCGAACACTCTTAATGCATTTATGTTTAGAATTGGTCCAATCAGCCCAACACTCCTGGATGTGGTATAACTATGCTGTCTGAGACCTGATGGGGAGCAAGTATCGGCCTTTAGCGCCAAGCCCCAACACAAGCTCATCCACACCAAAGGAGAAGGATGGAGCAAGTATATTGAGAACAACAGAGGCACCGGCCCAATATCGGTCAAAGAACATATTTCTTTCCTTAACCTCTGGCTAGACTGATTTATATTCTATGGAGCTTCTCTCAGACCGACCCAAGTTTACCAAGTGCTAGCTGAAAAGTTGGTAGAAGGTCATCGGCTAGCATTAGGTAAAGTGTTTCTTGAAGCCGTATATCAGATGATAAACATCATTCGCAGTCGGTTGTTCATAGAAATGGGGTTACACAGAGTCGGCAATGTAGGCGACCCTCTTTGGTTTATTCAGACTTGGCTTTACTACCTCTTTAGCCGATCTTTCAAGATCGATTCTTCTAAAATGACTCCCTTCCCCTTAGAAGAAATCCTAGAAGGCCAAGACGAAGAGTACAGGAATAGCCGATCCTTTGGAGAGAGATTCATCCTTTGTTCTGGCAATGAGACAAAGATAACCCCAATCGGCTCAAGAAAGTATCTTGGCTTTTTCCTCCAATTGGACAGTGAAGACTTTAGCCAACGTGACTTCTTTAGTTACATTCGATAGGGTCTGCATTGGATCGAGCAGGCTTCCGGCTGATGCCAACTCTTGAGCTATTGTCGTTACGCTATTAGCTATCATCGGCTTAAGAGTTGTAACTAGAGCCGATGATTGATTAATCAAAGTATGGTGCACAGATTGATTAATCACAGCAGATAATTCAGCTTGTGCAGGCATGTATTGACTCATCGAGGTGTTAGTAATCCCTGCATCACCGAGGGCATTGACCATTGGCAATGCAGCCTCCTGCATAACACCGCGTCGAGTTTTTTGATAACAGCTTAGTATCATCTCTTCAAGCGCAGCTTTTCGATCTTCAATCTGTTGACGTTGTTCTGGTGTTAAATCATCGAGTGTAGGGACAATTATAGCATCGAAGTTGAGATTGGATGGTGGAATCGATTTCCCTGAAGATGACATCGCGTCCCACCAGACGTGCCAAAAGTGTGTTGGCGCCGAAAAATGTGACAACGGATTTGTTGGCCCAAACACACGAGAACACCGGGTTCAAGTTGGTTCGTGGCGTGCCAGCCGATTTGATTATGCAATCGGCAAGATAGATTGAAAAATATATGCTCGGAGCCGATATAATGTGACAATCGGCAAAGATTTAAACAACTATCAATAGCCGATCAAATCAAGGGTAACGATAAGTCTAAAAAGCTGATTAGGGCTGATTAGATGATAAAAGGTAGTTTTTTGTGAAAAAAGCGATGCGCAACAAGATTGTAGAAAATCAAACCTGGCGTAATCGATGAAGACCAACAATTGACGATGCATAACTTTATTGATCAAAATCGGATTACAAGAGGGATTCTAAATTACAAAGCTACTTCTAGTTGACAAGAAAGTAAATAAAAAGTAGATACAAGTTGTTTGATTGATTGTGTTGTTGTCTTTGCTCGCCCTTGGCCATCTTTTATAGTTCATTGGCAGATCGTATCCCTCTCCAATGCGCTTTGTCGACCACGATCCGTATCGGCCTTTGTACAGATAAATCCCATGTTCGAACCAATATCGGTCATAATTCTATCTTTCAACTTAACTTTCCCCTTCTTACCTAATATCGGCCAAAATATCCTTTTTGTCCTCGACCTGACAAATTGGCCATACCTTATCAAATTCTGGTGCAAACAATCCCTGACCGCGAAAGCGCTGCAAGTGACACCCGACCGTGGTAGCTTCAGTGGCTTACCGAGCTCTAGGAGTGACGTAGGGGCGGAAGGTTCCGGCGCTTCCGTGGTAGCCGATGGAGCTATTTTTGCAATTATGTTTAGAAGATGACCAGATTTTAAAAAAATATTACACATGGGACTAGATAGTGATGATTTCCAAAGCATGCGTTCCTTCAGCTCGTAGTTTTCTGCAGTGTTCAGAACCAATTAAACTCGATGCTACATGTCTCCAAAAGCACAAGCAGCTGCTGTGCAATTTATGTTCTCTCAGTTGTGGAAAAGAGAGCAGAAGAAATAAGGAAGTGGGGGAGAGAGGCAAGTGATGCAGAGATCAGTCCATCTGCAAAAACATTCAGTCATCACATGATGATTAACTTAAAAATCAGGTAAAGTGAAGATGATAGCAAATATGCTACATAGGAACTAAGCCTAGCTCAATTGGTGGGTGGTGTGGATGAACACTTCCACCATCCGAATTCAAGTCCCCTTTCATGCGAATTTAGGTGTTTATTTTCTTCTTTAAAAAAAGATACGTAGTTCCTCCTAGGTATACTATTTTTTTCTTTTCTTTCCTGATATCAATATGTTATACTTGGCTTTGAAGATAAGAAAAAAAACATGGTTTCGTGAAGGATTAGTGGTATGAATGAAGATCATTAGGTTACAACTATGATAAGTTGGTTATGAACATGGTTATGAACGTGGGACCTGTTTGGAACGCTGGGATTCTGCAGGATACGGTACGAATCCACTAAAATCTCTTGCGAATCATCCAACGATGTAACTGCTAGGACTGAAGGAATGGCGATGACAGCCAGAGTACAGGTTAAGATCAATGAGCTGCAGATGACAGGACTTCTCATGGACAAAAAGATGTTGACAGGGCAAGATGGCAAGATGCACCTAGGAGCACGCGCACGGCATCTGTCAGTCAGTACGAGTGGAACATCACTCTTGGTACTGACTGAAACCCCAAGTGAAGACGAGCAGTTCTTGTCGGGTCAGACGAGGCGAGGAGGGCCATCAGCTCAGGTTGACAACGTTGTCAACCAGTTTTGCATGCCGGTCATCTACCGCAACAAAGCGAGTTACGACAGAAAACAGCAACAAGATAGATGGCGATAGCCTGTTAACTAACATCTGAAATTAAGTACTCTTACAGTTTTTAATTTTGATAAGCATTGGCAGTGACAGTTATGTGTGGACAAGCCATGATTACTTTCTGCTCTGTGATGGAAACAATGATGTCAGTTTATCAGGTACGACATGTGCGCACCTAAAGGTTATCATGTTGGTACTCAGAACAGCATCACCTATTGGAAAGTTTAGCTAACAATGAACCATCATCATGTTCAGCAATTACAACTTCTGCTGCAATTTATATTGGAATAGCACTGCAGCAAATAATAAGAGTAACAATTGGGTGTTTCTAAAAAATAAGAGTTCAATTGGAGCATATACACGCGCGGCAAATAGAATGCAACACATCACGTTGCCTAAAATTACCTCCTTGGGGACTAGAACTGATGACATATACAGTTTCAGAAGTACTACATTTGAGCAACAATGGGGCACAACAGTGCATGCAGCGGTCTTGGAGGATGCAGAGCATGATAACTGGATATACTGACCGAAAACGGCAGCAGAACTGAGGAACCAATAAAATTGCATTTGCTTCATTTGCTAACCACCAGTGCAGTAAGCGAAGCAGGCGAGGACAGGTTAGTCTAGAAAGCAAAATGATTTAGAATGATACACGTTCAAATTTTAAGTTTCTGCATTTTCTTGTTTTAGATCTAGTGCAGAAGCTAGCAGGTGATCGTTCTGTCTGTCTGTCCTGCGCTGTAGGGTTGACGATTCGACATTGTGCTCTGCAACGGAGAGGTATTGGCTGTAGCATGCCTTCCGTTCCTAGTAGCAGGCACGTCATGGATATGCTTTCCTTCGTATGTAGTTATCACAGCATTTGGTTCTTCAGAAGATCTCTCAATATGCTTCTTTACATTGCAACCTTGGTAAGTGCATTTGTAATAACTCCTACATGGCGAAAACAGAGTACATAACTCTGGTTCATAAAATTTTCAATTCTCAAACACGCTAAATTTCAATTTGAAGTAAATGTTCATAGCAGTAGCAGATTTATGAAAAATAAGAAGATACCTCGCCAAACGTACAATTGATAAGCATGCAAATTACTCATGATCTCGTGATGGAAGTAACTATCTATTGCCTAAAGAACTACATGACAAATATTTCACTATTGTTCAACGAGATTAGTTAGACAAAATATAAACCAAGCTTTACCTCACCAGAAAACTTTCAGAATTACAGAAGGAACAAGAATATTCATATGGCTAACTATGTATGGTCAATCTCAAACTCATTCGAGCACATCAGAGCAGATATCTTTTCTTCTAAGATAATCTACCGGATGGCATTATTCATATCAACTGAATATTGTCAGATAAACTAGCCATGGATTGATTGGATTCTTTGGCAAATAGTTACTAAACGAATCCACTTACGTAGGACAGATATTGGCTGAATCGTTAAGAAGCAATATCAGTCTATCATGCCTGTTAAGATTTTTAGGTACATGTTTCTCTTGAATGAAAGGCAAAACCATTTTTTTGGGTATTACTGCAAGACGAATATCCCACGTATGTGCAAGTGAGCTATGTGGAGTTGTGGTTGTGGACGACAAGATCAAGCTGATGCCAAAGAACTAAACTAGCTCTGACATTAACTAATTAGTAGTTTAAGGCGCTTTGTGGTTGTGGACGACAACATCAAGTCGATGCCAAATGACTAAACTAGCTCCGGAATCAACTAATTAGTAGTTTAAGGCATTTTGTGGTTGTGGACAACAACATCAAGTTAATGCCAAAGAACTAAACTAGCTCCGACATTAACGAATTAGTAGTTTAAGGCACTTCTTATATCTAGAATTGTGCATATGATATGTTCTTCTAAGACAAAATGCTTATGGGGTGGTAAATGATTATTGGGGTACCTTGGGTGAGGATTTCCTTTCACCACTTTCTGTCCATACTTGCGCCACCTATAGCCATCGTCCAACAGATCAACCTCACTGGTTGTACTCACAATAATCTTTTGACCTGGAGATGGTGCATTCCTGTATGATAGAAAATAACGACAGTAAATTAGAATCGTGCTAATAAGGAAGTCTACAAGAACTTACAAAGTTCGAAATAAGGAAGTTCTCATCATCTAAAAAAAGAAATAATGAAGTTTTGTTTGGTTGCAGGAACTACCTTTCGTTTGCATTGGCATCACCAGGAGCTCCATCATCAGTTCTTACTTCATCATCACCCTCTTCCTGGCTATCACATGAACCATACAATTGCTCATCTCCCTCTTCCCTCCTTACCATTAAACAACCCGCCATGCTGCCACTTGATGTTACAGGTTTTCCATAGCAATCTAGAAAACCTGATTGTGATCTTGTTGAAGCATCCTCTTTGTCATTGAAATAATCAAACTCATTCGATGAATCACCATGATCTCTAAACCTCCTTTTTGAGGGATGTTCATGACTGTGCTGACCTCTATAAACTATCTGAATAATTCGTCCATCTGCAGAGTGCTCAACATTTTTCCTGACCAGACAGTTCCCATGGGTGCATTTGTAGTAGCTCCTTGGGTACTCCCCACCCTTCACTGCCTTCTGTCCATACTTGCGCCAATTGTAGCCATCATCAGCAGGTCTGTCCAGAGTGATGGATGAACTCTGGAGTACTTGTAAAACCCCAGTTGATTCAGTGTTAATATTATCTGTATGTGATTGCAAAGTCGGCATTTCCTGCATTGATGCAACGATTACAGAAGAACTGACATGTTGGGATGTCAGCGCTGAAGTCGCCAAAGAGAAACAAGATGAGCTATCTGCCTGTTTGAGTACACAGTACTTCGAATGAGCTACTTGTGCCGTTAACTGTTCTAGGTCTTGTTCACAGAACGTTTCAAAGTTGTCCTGCAGAAAAAAAATATACTTTGAACTAAATACATATACACAGTAGCACAATCCTACGAGGCTACGACGAGGCCATGCAGACCTCCTCTACGATCTACAGTTCTACACAGCCTAAAGTAGCAAAGCGGAAAGGAGGTGGAAAAGGGCGGAAAAAAAACAACTTTTGCATATTCCTCAATTCAGAACCTACAGTATACCAAGTTTCCAAAGCAACAGCGAGCACAAAGCGCGCGTGGGGGTTGAGACCTGGGAGTACCCGAGGAGGGCGGTGGCGGAGAGCGGCGGCGGGGAGGGGAGCTGCATGGGCGAGCCGCCGAAGAAGCTCGGGACCGCCGGCGGCGGCGACGGATCGTCGGGGAGGAGGCTTTCCAGGGCGGGGCACGGGGGCGGGGTCCAGAGGCCACCGCCACCGCCGCCGGGCCCCTGCCTGGCCGCCATGGCGATGGGGAACAGGCACACGGCAGAGCTCCTGCGAGAGTGCGAATCCTCCCTCTCCCCTCTCGCGGGAGCCAGTAGCTATGCGCTTATGCGGCTCGGAGCGGGGGAGAGACGACAAAATCGCATGGACAGAGAAAGATTTGCCGCCATGCGAGCAACACGTCTCCCTCGCTCCCTCTCCAAGTGATCACTTTTCTATGCTCTTTCTTCTTTTTACAAATCTAGCTTCTTTATAAAAATATTTATAAATTTAGTCTCCTCTTCCATTATGAAAGATGTAGCATATGACATCTATCTCCTGTCGCTCTCAGGAGCGCGAAAGCTAGCAAATATGGGATCAGGTGGGCTGCCGCGGCCGACGAGGCGAGCGCGGGAGAAGCGTTACCGCGGTGCAAAGACTTTCTACAGCCCAGAAAATGATCCATATCACCTTTCAACGTTTTCACGATCAAAATCAAAAAGCTATATTTGCAATTTCGGAAGTGAGTCAAATTAAAAGAAACTAAGGAATAAAAAAACGGTCAATTCCACTCCCTCGGGGTATTTTTCTTTTAGACACTCACTCGTGCTCGCCTGCTGATTCGTTGTTATCATAGCCATTCGTCTCAAGAGGGAAGGGGGCGATTTGTCAGCATTAGAGCCATACACACCCTAATTATATCTTAAGTTGGAAGAATCGTACCATAAAAAAGTGAGTTCGTCCCTCGTAGGTTAAGCGGTCACTCGAGGTACAATCATACGATACGGCACTATCATCTTATCATGTCAACATGGAAACGATCTAGACTGGGGTGCTGACTCATATATTTCGACGCATTTGTGCATTTCTCACTCAAAATTAAATAGCAAGTTATTTTTATGTAGGCTTTTTCTGGCACAGGTCGGTCAACTCACATCTATCATCTATCCAAGGTTCACGTAACACAAGAAAGCTCACGGATGACCCACTCCTCAGTCCTAACGTTAGTATGTGAGAAATTGAATTATGGTATTTGGCCTCTCGAACCAAACCAAACCAGATGTCACATCGGTCGAACCAATCAAAGGTTGGCAAAACTTGTCCTTTTGCAAGACTAGAAAAAGTAATGCATAGATGCCAACCAAATGACACCATAGAAGTTAGGACAGTCATGACGCATTCAAATGGAAAAGGAGGTGAAAGGGGAGAAGTTAATCTGCCAAAAATTTGGCAGGTGGACTGGTAGTTAGCGTACGTGCGCCACTCAGCTTGGTGGCGTGACGGCGATGCCTGTGGCGGGCAAAACACGGCGGCCGCGGCCGATCTACGTCGCCTTCCCCCGTCTCCATCACGAAAGCGCGCGTACGAGATCTACCGCTCCGCTACCATTTTCACGGAACACGACCGACCCGACGCTCGGTGGATCGAGAGAAGAATAGTGCTCCCTTCGTTAAATTTAATATAAATTATTTATTCTTCTCGATTCGATGAATCAGATTAGTTAAAATTTATTTATACTTCTTTCAGTAGTAAAGTAATAGAAATACCTTTAATAAATCAACAACTAGATCTAATTTCTATTGTCCACTGTATGCTATCAGTATAATACACCTTAAAAAAATCGCCATGCTTTGCTCCCGAAGCATCGTGGGAAGTTTAATGGCCGATGGCAGTAGCACGTCGCAACACCGGTGGATTCTGAAGCACGAATTTGGCGCATTAATGGCGGCTTGTAAGGAAGCAAAGCTGCCCTCTGTTTAATTAGGCGCTATTTAGGGGCCAAAAGTCATCTTCAGTTTCCGAAAAGTCAGTAAGCCATCCAAACAGCTTAACTTTTAAGCTGTTTTTAGCATAAACTAGAAGACATATATAACTAGCAAAAGCTAAAACCTGCTTTTGCAGCTTATTACCAAGAGAAATTAGCTGTTTATCGAACAACTTCTTGGAAAATACTGCTGCAACTTTTCAGACTGAAAGCTAAAAAGTAGCTTTTCGGTAGAACATTGCCAAATGACAGGCTAAACAGCTTTAATGATCCTTGTACAAACACACACGTTCCCTCGGCTGCAAAATGCAGGGCATTTCAACAGAACATTGCCAAATGACTGCTGTAACCACACACAAAAAAAAGGTGGTGAGCCACGAGTGTGTGCTTTTGCGTATTTAGACATTAAAACTTTGAAGAAAGAGATTGGAAGCAAACAAGCAAGAACCAAAACAGACTCATAAATTTTGAGTGCACACCCTATACGATGCAACCAACGCTACGAAAAAATGCACTACATTTTGCAAACGGTGGAATTGAAACAAACCTTTGCACTTAGAAGCGCAGCAGCGTAAAATCCCCTGAAACAGAGGAAACATTGACACACACACAAAAAATAAAAAATAAGAGGAAACATCCAAGGGCATGAAATCCTCAATAATAATGCTCAGGCATGCCCTCCAATATACAGTTTCCAAATCAAATTTATTGATACCAAACAGAGAGGGCATAAAACCATAGAAAACACATGATCCCAAATGTCACCATAGGTAGTGGTAATCAGATCAGCTACACCTAGCAATCACTGCACTTGTGTTACTTCGGCAAAAGCCAGCTCAAGCTAGGTGAATATCTCGGAAGCATTCCTTCTCAATACATGTCTTCTTTTAGTTTTACTTTGATATATAATGGATCCCTCCATTTGGCGGCCTTCACTTGAGGAAGTTACTTGGGGCCAATGTCCTTGACTGCGCAGATCTGCTCCTCCCCCATGGCGGACATGACGGTCACCACAAGGTCCTTCCCTTCTGCAAATCCATCTTTGATCTGAAGTACCAAGCAGATGTTATCGAGTAAACAGTTTAGACAATCGCATCACACAGAAAGCAACGACTGGAGGCAGGAATGTGAAAAGACAAGCAGATCAATAATGCACAGATGATGGAGCAAAAGTAAACATGACAGCACAATGGGCGTGAAAAGAAAACTGCGCTAATATTTCCTATCAAGAAAATTTTTCATGTACCCATTTCAAAATTTGACATACCGATTGTCACAGGAATCGGAACTTACTCACTCCGTCCAAGTTATAGAACATATTTTCTAAATAGTCTTGTCTATAAATATATATCATATTTTATATTCTAATATAGATTAGTGTGATGTTCCCTTTATACCGCTAATAAAAATCCATATTTACTTGATATTCTCTACATGCATACAGGGTTTCGAATTTCGTTTTCGGTTCACATCTCGAAGGTGGGCGAAATCATAAATTTTGGCAAAATCTTGGAAGAAATCAGATCAAAATTTTAAAAAAATTGAAATCCGGAATTTTTGAACCAAAATTAGGTTGAAATTACAGAAATCTCGACGAAATTCAACCGAGCGAAAAATGGTGGAAACGATGTTTAAATTTTTTGAAATTTTTTGTAGATGGTCTTGACAAATCACTAATGTTCCCATCAAAATTTTAGATGAAGAAAGCCTGAAGAATTTTTAAAAATTCTGACAGTGCTATTGTCCTGATAAAAGGCTAACCGACATCATTTCAACCGAATTAAAAATGGTGCGGATCACGTTAGAACATTTTGAATTTTTTTGTGGATGGTCCTGACGCATCAATAATGTTCCCATAAAATTTTCAGATGATGCTCAAGCCTGAGCAATTTTAAAAAATTAGGACAATGCTACTGAAGGCTGATCGATAAATTTCAACCGAATGAAAAATGGTTCAAACAACATTAGAAATTTTTGTTGATGATTCTGAAGCATCACTAATGTTCCCATAAAATTTTGATATGACTATCAAGCTTGGGAAATTTTAAAAAATTGTGATAGTACTATTGTCCTGATAAAAACCTAATGATCAATAGATATATTTGATTGAGCAACCAAAAAGGGGTTAGAATTTTTGAAACTTTTCTATAAAGGTGATGAGGCAATTCTTAAGCCCTCATAAAAATTTTGGATCATGATCACACTCCAGTGAATTTATAAAATTCTTACAATGGTACCGTACCATTTGTGTTGCTTGTGTTTTTTATTTTTGAAAGATAATACATGAAGTTCAATGCATCTATAGATTTGATTGAGCAAACAAAAAAAAATTATTTTTTTTGAAAATTTTAGAGAAGAGTTCTTAGGCAATGCTTAATCTCTCATAAAAATTTTGGATCATGATCACACGCGAGCAAATTTATAGAATTCTGACAAGGTTATTGTCTCAGTTGTTTTTATTTTGTTTTTGATTTTTTCAAGATAACAAATTAAGTTCAATTCTTTTGAAAATTTTTCTGTACTATCCTACACTGCTAAATATAGTACCATAAATTTTTCAGAGCATAATCAAGCTTGTACAATTTTATAAAAATATAACAGTGTTTATACCAAAATTATAAAACGTCTCAAAAATTCGGCTTTTCAATAAATTTTCATGGAAGATGTCTTTCTTAAGGGTTATTGGGCCAAATCCGGTTAAACAACCCGAATTCCAAAATTACTATAGCAATTTGATTTTTAAAATTTTTTTAAATCCGATCAGGATTTTGTATCCTCTCCCCGTCCAAAATCCAAAATCTCGCAAAATTTCGCCAAGATTTCATTCCATACATGCATGCATTGAATACAGTGCTTAAAGATAATAATTATGAGTATTCTAATTATTTTTAATACCTCTTTAGTCTATATATTAAAAGAAAATAAATCCTATAAACTGTCAGAGGACTGGATAGCAATAGCAACCTTGGCCACTTGCAGCGCGTTGGAGGAGCCGTGGTTGGCTGCTGCACAAAAAGTGCAAGATTCATGAGGAGAGAGGGGAATGTATTTAGGTTGTGTTTGGTTGCTTGCATAGTGTCTAAATCGTATAAGTGGATACAGTTGTATTTGTTCACGTGTTTGGTTTTCTATTCATTCAAGACAGGTGGATGCAATTGTATTCAATTATGCAGGATAGAGGAAACATAGAAATTGGGCTTCTCTCTAATGCAGGCCCGTGAGATGTATAAACAAGCGACCAAATAACTCAACTTGCATCCACTCATGCAGACCAAAGCTAGCCTGAATGGCTCATACGGGACAGACTAGAATGATTCAGACAACCAAATACACCCTTAGTGTTTTCTTCTTGATTGATTCCAAAGCAAATGCACCCGATCTCTTAAAGTAGGTACAATAATAAAAGTCTACTACATACTTCATATCTCATCCATATCATCTAGAGTAAGTAATAAATCCAACTTGTACAATAACTGTATCTAAAGATTGTCTCTAGAGAAAAACTAAAGCATTTAATTTGGCCATTCAACACTAACTTTATCTTTGTGGTTATTGGCAAAACACTAACTTCAATACTAACAGTTACTCGCGCCGGCTCTAACATGTGCTTTTGTCTGGCTATATCACGTTGTTTCTTGTACATGCTAACTACTAAATAAGAGTCGGTTCTCTTCTCTCTCCTCTTTTTCTCATTCTTCTATATAGAAGAGCTGATGTGTTTGTGCTAATATACAGTGAGTAGATGACGTTATTGTACTTGCCCTTGTATAGAGATGGGCCCAGCAATTCTCGACTATCAAGCAAGCAATCTAATCTTATCAAATCCCTCTTTTAAAGTACCAATCCTGAATAAAAAAGGAAACAAGAGATACGCTGGCTTATCTCTAAGCCAAGGAAGTCGGTGCTAGTGCAGCGTCGCTGGTGTTGCGCCGGTGGACCACCTTTTACGGCGGTAGTAGTGGAGGCCCCACATGACACTGATAAGCATGCAACAAGAAACATATAAAATATTATGTTGTATTCCTTCGTCAAAGTTTATAAATCATTTTTTAAATAATTTTATCAATAAATATATAATATATTTTAATGTAAAATTAGTGTGATGTTTCCTCTGTATTCCTAATAAATATTCATCTTTACTTTATATTCTCTACATGCATATATTGAATATAATATTTAGTGAAAATAATTAGGAGTAATTTAGTTATTTTTAATTTCTTTTTAGGTCTAGTTTAGGATAGTTTCTGATTGTGCAGATTCTGGATTCTTCAAGAATTAGATGGGTGATAGTTTCTGATTTTGTGTACAAATCTGCTTATGATTGTGGGAAAATCAAAAGCTATCACCCACCTGATTCTTAAAGAATTCAGAATATGTACAATCAGAAACTGTTCTAAACTAGATCTTAGTCTATGTGACAAGAAAAAATAAACTTGTATAGAAGAAGTACAACACAAAGCTTACAAACTGGAGCACCTGGAATGCACACAAAAAAAAAGTAAAACAAAACATTGCGTGCGGCAACCATGTTTTTATGTACCTTTTTGGATCAGTGTGAAGAATGAATGTAATCCCAAGTTTGATGCTTCCCACAACCAAAAAAAAACACAATGATGGCAGCATATAGAACGCAAAAAAGGGGTAGGAAGAGTAAATATCTAGTCAACCTCTAGTTTTTGGACCAGTTTTTTCAGAAAGCATGCACAAGTTCTTAGTATCTATACAAGGGCCGGTTGTATTTGGAGAGCTATAGCTTTTCTGAAAAGCTATTTTTTGGATTTCTGGATTGAAAAGTAATTGTAGCTTTTTATAAGAGTGTTTGATAAATAACTAATTTTTATTAGCAATATGCTGCAAAAGTAGATCCAATCCAGCTTTTGACTTTTGCTATTTATATATGGCTTCTAACTTATACTAAAAGCCGATTAAAAGCCGAGTTATCTAAATCAATCATAAAATAGATAAACTGAAATATACGGGGCATTAAGGCAGCAACCATAAAGATGCCTTATTATCGTGTAGAAAAATAATGTACAAATAAAACAGATGATTACAATCACAAATATCACCACCAGTTGCCATACTTGAAGGCATTAAGAACCTTAAAGATTGTTAGGAATGCATCAATTCTCTGAATTTCAGAAGATAACTCGCAAGCATATACAAGCAAAAAAGAAACAAAGGTGCTTAAAGATTTGTCAAACAAACCTGGCTCAGGATGTTATCATCAGTTGGGAGTCTAAGATCATCCTTAGTGTTACCATTCTCAGTAAGAAGGCTCACCTAATAGAAATAACATCATAAATATCGAATTTAACATTTATTCACAAAATTAGACATTTTTTATGACAAAAACATACAAATCCATCCTCTGATATGTCAATCAGCTGGTACTCAGTACGATTCACATGTGGAACCTGAAAAAAATGAATTGGTGAGTTAATTACAAACAGAATCAGTGGAAGGTCCGTCTCAACTAAACAGTCAAGAAATCATAACTTACATCACAGTTATGGGATGAAGGGACAATATCCTCAAGCTTTTTACCATTGAATATATCTATGGCAACAAAGTGACACTTTGCATGACCATGCTTACCAGTCTTCGAGGTAGAAACCTCCACCACCTGTAGCATAAATTTATTCAGTTCAACCAGATCAGATAAAAAGAATGTGATAGACTTAGGGCGGAGAAACGCCACATAGCTGCTGACTTCAGCTTGATAATTGTATTACTGATACCACTCAAAGCCATCAGAGCTTTAAAAAAGCACAAGAACAGAAAAGGAAATGTATATATAAAGTGAACGCTACTGTCACCTTAAGATAGTGCGATTCCTCTCTCACATAGTGCACAAGAAGGTAATTAAACAGGGATTTATTTGTAAAATTATGGTTTTTGGGTCAGTTACCCGTTTGGCCATTTCAACTTCTTTAGCAAAACAGAACAAAATTTATAACTAAGGCTTTTCTTGAGAAACTTGGATTTCTTTCTTTGGCAACGGATTTGCCAAACAACTTTGTTTTGTCCATTCCTTTGGTTTATCTACGTACAGGAGATTAACATCCCCATCCTATTTAATCCAAATATGCCCACAGAGTCTCTGTACACTTAGATTACAATCTTGCATTTGCAACAAGGAATTGGCTAAACTCACCCCCTGTCCAAACAGAATTTACAGAACCTAACCAAGCTAATTTCTCATACCTCAGAAAATCCCTAGGAAAACATAACCAAGAGTTAGCAAAGGAATTTCTACCGCTATGCTCAGCTTGACTACAGAAATGACAGAGCTTAGCTGTACAGGGCAAGACATGTTTCTTATAACAGGTGTTATTTGCTTGGATCACAACAAAGCTGAATATTTCTTCCACAATAAAAATGTCTGGCTAAGCGGGAAAGTATCTATTCTGCTGTTAAGGGCACAACCTTCATAATAATAATACAGGGCATATTCCTGAAGGAGCCAACTGGTCCCTTGAACATGGTAAAATAGTCCCCCCCTCTCAAAAATAAAAAATCTACCCTTTTGCTCTGGATTCACCTACTTTGAGCAGGTTCACATGTGTCAAAGGCTAATCCACAGAAACACCGACATATCAAGCTTAACCATCCGAAACCGAAAACAAGACTTAATAGAACATAATTCCCGATGGCACATCTCACATTTGCATTACGTCTCTCATTACTCCCTCCACCTTCGTCCTCACAAATATGTCAGGAATTTATCACACAGATCCACAACAACCATCCCCAGACACCGGGCCAACCATTTATAGATACCAAATTAACAATAACAGTATCCGGTCAACCATTCACAGACAACAATTAACAGTACTCCATCATAGTGTTTGTGTGTATGACCAGAAACAACTTCACTCAAGCATACCGAAATTGCAAGTTGCACATCACCATCGAACCGAGATCGAGGTATACCTTGCAGGGACGGTTCTTGATGACGATGTAGCCGTTCTTGCGGATGGTGCCGGCCTGCTGCGGGTAGGTCTTGGACGCCCCCGCGTCGGCCTTCGACTCGAAGTGGTGCTCCTCCGAGTCCGACATGACGATCTTAGCTTCCCTAAACCAAACAAATCGAACCAACAAAATCAACAAATTGACCACCTGTTCCCCCAGATTTTAGCACCAGGACATTCCAAACCGAGCTACTAGAACAACTAAACTGCCAAAATTCGGAACTAAATCTGAGTGGAGTCCCCAAAATTTACCTGGTTTGGAAATTTCGCGAGGATAAGTGATAAGCTCGCGGTGAATCCTGGGGTTCGAGTACATTTATACTGACTGGCAACAACGTCTGCACCTGCCGCCTCTACCCCGAGGATGTTTCCTCCGATAATGACAGTGGGCCCAAGGCGTATCCGGGGCCACACGTCGGTGGGGGCGGATTTGGTAATCCGATTCAGGAGAATCGGAGCCGTCGCCTTGGTCGGGGATCGGGACACGTGTACGGCTGTGGAGGCAGGGCATCTTCCTCGCGTTCGAACCACGCCATGGGCAGCTCAAAAGGCATCTTTCTCCCCGCCCTTTTTCGTTGCCTTTTGTTTTCTTTTTAAAAAAAAACGGCGAAAGCTAAGGAAAGGAGAGAGGGATAGCAGGTACAAGATGTAGAGACTGCACCGAGGAAAAGAAAACAAAAGAGAGGAGAAAGGGAAAAACTAGACGGGACCTTTATAGCTGATTCTGGATGAGATTGCGCAGATACGAAGAACCTGCGGAAACCTAGATGTCAGCCTCATCCTTGATGAACTGAAGGATCTGATCGCGGGTCACCCAAGTCTAACGGAAGGTTCTATTGTTTCGCTTCTTCCACCATTGGCAGCATGTTAGGATGATAGCAACCTTTTGTTTTCCTTTTTACCTTCTTTTTTGCTGATCAGTGATGAGAAAACTAGTCAATTTCTGATTCTGATCGGATTGGGATTCTCGGCGTAGACCTCACAGGCGCACTGTTCTTGGAGGATTATCATGTTGGGTTGCATGTAGAAGACCAGGTAACTCCCTCGAAGAAGAAGAAGAAAAAAAGAAAGGAAGAAAAGAACATGTGTAACTTACATGTTGTAAGGTTTAAGGTGAAAATTTTCGACTAAAATTTGCCTTAAAGAATGAGTGTGTTGGTGAAGATGAACTATAAATTTGAATGTTTCGTTCCATCTAAAAAGGAAGCAAGGCTTCGCAAGTAAATAAAAAAAAGGCGTGTACAGAAATGAGCAAAATTGTCACACAAAACCTCACACAGGCACAATTACTGTTCTTAGTAGGATTATCATTTTGTGTTGCATGTAGCTAAAGGAACATGTAACTCACATGTTAAGGTTCATGGCGAAAACTTTCATCAAAATTTGCCTTAATGAATGACCGTCGATGAGCAAGACTTAGGGTCTCTAAATCGAGCTTATAAAATGAAATGGTTGCAGGCTTATGGAGAATCAAGATTACAAAACGTGAAAATGAGAGATTGCTTCTTATTAGCCAGCGGCTTAACAGAGTATAAGTGTTACAATGTCTAATATTCGATTGCTTGAATGAGATCAGATCCCCCTTAATGGCGCAAAGGCCTCCCTATTTATACATAATGAAGGGTGTCAGTTATGCTTCAAAGAACTGTCGTACGGTCGAAAGGTGTCTTCCCGTCAAATGGTATCTTCTCGTCGAGAGGTGTCTTTTCACCAAAGGGTACTTCTTCGGGATAACTTTCGAGTAATTATGTGTACCTGTCAGATAACTATTCGCATGGGGAATATGCAGGAATAACCGCTTGTACAGACCAGTTTTTCTGGTCGGGGACGACCAGTGTAAAGCAATGTACATGATTCTTAGTCAACTGGTCGGGGATGTAACCAATTGGCTGAACATGAGCTTTATTCTACTTTATGGTCTTTCTCCTTATGAGTTGTGGGCCAAAAAAATAGAATATGACTTTTAACCGTTAATAGCCCAAAATATTTTAATACTCGTCAGTTAGCTCCCAAGGCTTGAGTAAAAGAAGTTTTTTACTGAAGGCTTTTAATGTTCGTTATAAGATTTCGTGGTAATCATTGTATCGGTTAAATGCTCATCGAAAGGAGATCTTTGTATATTTCTCGGTAATCAAAATGGTTTTTTGATCCATACTGACGCAATAAAAGTTTATAAATAAGGGGGAGGCTTCCCTTACACACCCTACACCTTTTAAGCACGATACTTAGAATTCTCGAGCCCTCTTGTTTCCGAGTCTTTCTTCTTCCTCACAACTCATTGCCATGGATAAGTCTATTCTTATTGATGGCAGGAAACAAGAACTCGAGGAACAAGGTTTGATCCCCTCATGCAACCTAATGAGGTGGGATCCTAGCAGAGAGGATGCGAAACTGGTGCCCTAGGAGGGGCGCCTCATCCTTTTCACTTCCTTTGTTAGGTTAGGGTTTCATCTCCCAAAGAGTGAATCCTAGCCGACGCGCTTGATCACTATGACATTGAGCTTTATTATTTTCCCCCCAACTCCATTTTGATTCTAAGCGTTTTCTCGCATCTTTGCAAGGCATTCCTTTGCATTCCCCCACACATTTGTCTTTTCTATCATTTTTATCAATACACCAAAAATAGCAAAAGCCAAGATATCAGTGGGAGCGCTTATTTTAAGCTCCAAGATAAAATGGCCTCTCAGTATCTGTCGGCGTTTCGAGCGCCGGCAAGTAAATTTGTAAGTCTAAGGGGCTGCGCGTTCCCGCTCCCTGAATGGTTAGACCCTGGAGTCCAAGATGTATCTTGGTTCGGGCGAAGGTCCTACTCGGTTCGTGCGTTGGTATTGTATTCACTGGGGTGCGGATGACTGCACCGAGTTTTTTTTACAAGCGAGAGGTGGAGCCTCAACACTAGAATGATCTAAACTTAGCTCTCAGAAGGAGAAGAAAAAGAAGAAGAGGAAGAAGAGGAAAAAAGCTCTCTTGTAGCTCTTACTCCTGCCTGTTAGGAGGTTCACCGCCTCCTTTTATTGATCTCTGAAGGGCGGGTTACATCGAGAATTGGCGAAGTGCAGGCGAGCTACTTCTAGGGCTTCAGTCTTGCCCGCCGTCGCCAATCGTTCGCCGATCGGTCGCTTGCTCGCCGGAGTCGCCGCTGCTGAGCCTATCTTTGGGTCGGTGGTCTAGCTGGTCGAGTGGTTAGGTAATCCTCAGGGAAGTGGCGTGGCCGCTCTCGTGATCCATGTGGGTCTTGCCGACGTAGTCGCGTGTGGCGTTGGAGTTGCCTCGGGAGAGGCGTGTCCTTGCACTTTGTGGGTGGTGGTGATGGGACAGAGACGTGGCTTCAGCAGCTATCAAAGCTGTCTTGGGAAGGACCACCGCCTCGCTCGATCTACCGAATGACCGTTCGTGGGGGCGCGTGGCCTTAGGTTGACACGGGACTCGATGCGCGACGCGCCCTCGGCGGGATTATCATGGTTCGGTCGGGCCGGGATCCGTCCGCTGCGGGGTCGGGAACCTCTTGAAGTCGAGTCGGGGATCCGTCCATTGCGAGGTCGGGAACCGCTTTGAAGTCGGTCGGGGATCCGCCCCGCCGCGGTCGGGAACCCCTTTGAGTCGGAGTCGGGATCGGTCGGGAATGGTCTCCTGAATGGTCTCGTAGGCATTTGGGTAGCGGTAGGGACGGCTGTTTAGGCTGGGGCGTATTCGAGGCCGCCGCTTGCGCTGCTCTGGGCTTTGCTTGTTGCAATTGGGCCGTTGGTGCACCTGTTTTATGAGTATTCGTCAAGTAGCCCCGAACCTCCAATCGAGTTGGCGGACTCGGTTGGGGTTGAGCTTGGTGGATCCGTTCAACTAGGTGGGCCAACGGGGTCACCGATTTTTTGCGGGCGTGCTCCCAACGCATTCGGCGTCCGCCGGGATTACGTTCTCGAGGTATGCGAACCGCCAGAGCCTCTTAATTGCCGTTGTGCGCGCGCGCACGGCTAGGTGTGTTTTTGCTCGTTCGTCTTCTTGACCGCCGGGTTCGGTGGTGGCGCCGTTTTCTCTTGCGGCATTTATTCTGAGTCGTTTGATCTTCCTTGAATGGGTATATAAGGCGCCACGGGTTGCTCGGCGCGGACTCTTAGACGAGAATCTTTTCCTTCTTGAAATGTGTTCAAGACACCCTTTAGTCTTGATTTGGTGATGACATCGTGGTGGAAGAGGAAGACCCTTTGAGCGAGCTTTGGGTTGAGTATGATCGGTGATAGCCGAACTCCCAAAGAGAGAAGAAGTAGCTCGCGACGTTCTTTGCTTGACGCGCTTCTTCGAGTAGTCCCGAGGCTTGGAGTGGCAAGGGGGCCCTCCTAGAGCAATGGCGCGAGGGCGCCGATTGCGAGAGGCGCGGCCGCGTCGATGTCATTGAGCAGCGGCGCATGGCATGCCATTCATGGTGTGGCCGGCCTTGACGGCCGGGCAGGGCCTACCGGTGAGTCATCTCCAATGACCTCAGTCCACCGACCCATTTGTCCATCCCGTCGGCGAGCAAGGGCCTACCGTCGGCGTTGTCGTAGGGAGTTTTAGAGTGCAGGTGTAGATAGAGAGTCTTGCGTGTGCCTCATGTAAAATGGTGTAAAGTTTTTGAGCCTGCGGCTTTTTAATGAAATCCTTTTTTCTCTCTATGAATGACTTCATGAAGGAGTTAGCTTTGCTTGTTTCGCTTTGATCATTTCGGCGCTAGGAAGTTGGCGATTGGTTTCGAGTGGTCGGACGTGCGAACTCGCGGTTTGTTCCTCAAGAAATCTTCCTTTGCGCTCGTTTGCCGCCGTAGCTAATCGGCGCCTTGGTGCGTGAGATGAGCGGATGCCTTCGGAAGTTTTAGTGCCCGAGTGCCTTGGTCGGCAAGGACGGCCGGATGCCTCCGCGAGGTTCCGGTGTCCGAGTGCTCGCTTAACGTCGTGGTGGGCCTTTGTCTTAGTCGGCAAGGACGGCCGGATGCCTCCGCGAGTTCCGGTGTCCGAGTGCTCGTTAACGTCGTAGCCGGACGCCGCCTTAGTCGGCAGGCGACGGCCGGATGCCTCCGCGAGGTTCCGGTGTCCGAGTGCCTTGGTCGGCAGAGACGGACCGGATGCCTCCGCGAGGTTCCGGTGTCCGAGTGCTCATTAACGTCGTAGCTGGGACGACGCCTTGGTCGGCAAGGACGGCCGGATGCCTCCGCGAGGTTCCGGTGTCCGAGTGCCTTAATCGGCAAGGACGGCCGGATGCCTACGCGAGGTTCCGGTGTCCGAGTGCTCATTTAACGTCGTGGCCGGACGCGCCTTGGTCGGCAGGGCGGCCGGATGCCTCCGCGAGGTTCCGGTGTCCGAGTGCTCGTTAACGTCGTAGCCGGACGCGCCTTGGTCGGCAAGGACGGCCGGATGCCTCCGCGAGGTTCGGTGTCCGAGTGCCTTAATCGGCAAGGACGATCGGATGCCTCCGCGAGGTTCCGGTGTCCAAGTGCCTTGGTCGGCAAGGACGACCGGATGCCTCCACGAGGTTCCGGTGTCCGAGTGCTCGTTTAACGTCGTAGCTGGACGCTGCCTTAGTCGGCAGGGCGGCCGGATGCCTCCGCGAGGTTCCGGTGTCCGAGTGCTCGTTGCGTCGTGGTGAGCCGGACGCCTTGGTCGGCAAGGGCGGCCGGATGCCTCCGCGAGGTTCCGGTGTCCGAGTGCCTTGGTCGGCAGGGCGGCCGGATGCCTCCGCGAGGTTCCGGTCTCGAGTGCCTTGAGTCGGCAGGGCGACCGGATGCCTCGCGAGGTTCGGTGTCCGAGTGCTCGTTAACGTCGTAGCCGGACGCCGCCTTAGTCGGCAGGGCGACCGGATGCCTCCGCGAGGTTCCGGTGTCCGAGTGCTCGTTAACGTCGTAGTGGACGCCGCCTTGGTCGGCAGGACGGCCGGATGCCTCCGCGAGGTTCCGGTGTCCGAGTGCCTTGGTCGGCAGGACGACCGGATGCCTCCGTGAGGTTCCGGTGTCCGAGTGCTCGTTAACGTCGTGGCTGGACGCGGGTATCCATCCGAGTCCCGTCCCGAGGAAGCTGCGAGAGGAGTAGCTGCCGTCTATCCCACAAGTTTACCCCATCCGCAGGTGTGGGACCTGGAGGGGGTGAGCGACGCGCGTTTACCTGCGTTGGTTTGAACGCCGTGCTCTTGGAGCTAGTAACGGGTAGTCCGAGTGGGTCCTGGGAGGTCCCGCCCAAGGGGGACCCTTCCGAGCGGACGGTCCCAGAGTAGGGTGTCCTGGCCCTGCTGTGGGGCGACCCATAAGAAACCTTTCTTTACTCAATCCCGTATGGACCCTGGGTCGTCAGCCGACCCAGAGCACAGCTGGCTGTCGCTCATCGATGAGCTCCCGGGAGAGTGTGAAGTATGGTCTCGGACGCGAGTAGAGGTGACTGGGTCGTCAGCCGACCCAACCGGGGACCCACCGTGGGGCTCACCTCGTACTTGCCCCTCGCTCAAGTTTCGCTGGGGCGGCCCTACGCCCATCCGGTGGGTTAGGCCTTTTGAACCACACTTTAATTTGGGCCCTGGCGCAAGCCACAAAGCTTTGCCATCTTGGGACCGCAGCGGCCGGATGGGCCTCTCGCGCCGGAACAACCGCCCCGGCCAAAGGCGGAGACCAAGAGGTAACGGACGCGCTGTTGGGGCGGCGTCTTTATGGCTCGCAACTGACGCGAGCAGATTAAATGCGAGTGGAATTGGAAATCGGGAGTTACAGGCCGGCGTGGATGACGAGGGCGGGCCGCGACGATTCGTTCGAGGAGGCGTCCGTTCGGTCGGCGTCGTGGCCTCCTATAAGTACGTTGTTGGGGTGCCTCGGGTAGCCACGCTTTCGCCTTCTTCGTCTCCGTCCCTAAAGCAAGAAAAACGCCAGAGAGCAGAGAAGGAAACCTCGGCCCCTCTTCTTCTCACCTTCCGTCGCTTCCCGCGAAGATGTCGTGGACGGAGTGCTCGCGCGGGAGAGTCGCCTTCGGCCTAGTGAAGAAGGGCTTCCTCGGCCACGAGGCACCTCTGGTGGAGGGTGCCGACCGGGGCCGTTATCCGGCCGCATGAGCGACGAGGTTGTGGTCCCGCCTCGTTTTTGAGCGCGGCCCGGCCGCCGCTCCACCCTTTCGTCCGTGGGCTTCTTTTCCATTACAAGGTGGAGGTGCACCACCTCAACCCTAACGGGTCCTTCACATCGCCATTTTCATTACCCTGTGCGAGGCCTTCTTAGGGATTGAGCCGCATTGGGTATTGTGGGCGCACTTCTTCGGCGAGGCTTTGAAAGGCAGTGCCGTCGGACGCAGCGCGCCATGGCGGCTGGCCCTCCGACTTGAGCAGGCGAGCTCAAGTACTGGACCTCAAGCTGCCGTCCTCTAACAAGGGATGGCGCTCGAATGGATCTATGTCAGGAACGTTGAAAGCAGCGCCCAGGCTTTTACGGCGAGCTCCACTGTCGCAGATGGAGCAATGGACTGGGCGCCGTAGAAGAGGAAAAGAACAAGGTGGCCCCGATCGTGGAGAGATCGGGGCTCGAGGAAACGGGGCCAGGGGATGTTGTCGCACGCCTTCATGAGGATGCGCGCGCAGACCCCTCGCGCTCGAGCCGCACCCCATGTTCGATATGAGGGGCCATCCGACCGGGCAAGGATGGAGGTGGCAGAGTTGGCTGGCGTCAGGTGGAGAGGCGGGTGGCGGCGATTATCGGAGGAAGCGCCACGGTGGCGCGGCGCCACCGGGGGCCTTCTCGTCGGCTCATTCCCAATCTGGTGAGTTTGTGGGATTTTCTTTCGCTTCTTTCTTCTTCGCTCTTAGCGTCGACTGATCGGTCGTTTTGTATCCTCTAGGGGCTCGCGGGCATGTCCTCCGCACCGCGCCCGGAGAGAAAGAAGCGGCGGCCTCTCGGGCGAAGACCGCCGAGGCCGATTCATAAAAAGCGAAGGGGAGAGGAGGAAGAAGAAGCGAAAGGAGCGCGCAAGCAAGGCACGCTGGCGAGGCGTGTCGGAGTCCACCGCGGTGGGGCGACTTCTGCGATAGTGGGGAGCTTCCCGACTACGGCGCATTCCTTCCCGACCCTCCGGTGAGTGGTGGCTCGAGAGTTGGCCCGGCAAGCAGCCCGCGGCGCGATCCCTCAGCGAAGAAGCGTCTGCGGCGCAGATTGTCGACGCGCCGACCGGGTGGTAGCCGGAAGCGGCCACCGACCGCCCCTTGGTGGGGGGCGAAGAAGAGCGCGTCGCGTACCGCTCCGCTTCGATAAGTATCTCTTCCTTCTGTTTGGAACATTTTTGTAGCAAAGCCGCTCGGCGACTTTTAAATATCGTGGCGTCACGGCGCCTACAGGCGTGGCGGTGGGGCGTGCTGCACCACTTCTCAAGTGGCGGTCACGGCGGCTCTGAGTGGTACCGTCGGTCGGCGCCTATGGAGCCGCGGCGAGTGGGACGCGCCCTCCTTTGAGGAGGGAGAGATCGAGGCGGCGAAGAGCTCCCGCCGCCCCGCCCGGGATGCCGCCGGCCGACGCGAGGTCTTTCGAGGAGGGGACGGCGACGCTGGCCATTCGCGCCGATCGAAGTGGCCCGGCGGAAGAGGGGAGCGACCGCCGACTCCACCGCGGTGCCGGTCGAGATAATCTTCTCACGGAGGGTCGGCGGTAGTCTTGGCGGTCGCGCCGGTCGGGCGGCGCCGATGCGAGGCGTCAGACCCCGCCTGCAAGGGCTCCCAGAGGCCGACTTCATCGCCCAGCCATGGCGCTCGGTCGGCGCCGCTCCTCCGAGCAGACGGCGAAGGTCTGCTGCCGGATGTGGCTCGGGCGGGATCCATGGACCCGGCGAGGAGCGAGTGGTGCGCCCTTGGCAGGCGCCACGGTTCTATGAGGAGGAGATAGGGGTGATCCATAAGGGTCGACCCTAGCCTTAGAGTCTTCAGCAGGCGCATTTGGAGGTGATGGTCGGGGATTCAACGTAAGTTTGGTAAGTCGAGCGAAGGAGTCGACTTTGTAACTCTCGATATGTACGCGGTTGTGAAATGTCCGTGTTGTGCAACATTTGCGGGCCCGCCCGAAGCGCCGAGCCGGGCTCCTTCGTCGCTCGGATGCTCGTGGCGGCCGCGATGGAAGAAAGTGGTCGAGTGCGCTTGAGTTTCGTCTTGCCCAAGAGGCTTTGAACATTGGGCGGACGGAGGCGAAAAACTCCGCCTAGGGTGGAGGAGGCCTCAAAGGCCCTTTACGACGAGCGCCTTGGGGCCGAGGCCTTGAGGGCAAGGGTGGTGGAGCTTGAATCCTCCTGGCGGAGTCACCGAGGCCAAGGACGCCGTCGTCACGCCGAGGGTGGCACAAGCGAGCGACCCATCTGCGGTCGGGGCGGGATCGGGCCGGGAGGACGCCGAACAAGCTCGGTCCGGCAGAGGCTGACAAGGAGCTGGCTTCCTTGAGGGCGTCCTCGAGAGTCTCGGAGGGAAGTCGGCGGCTGATCGACTCTGCGGTAGTAAGTATCTCAACTCCTCCATTGATTTCTTTGGTTGGGGTAACCCGTGGGAGACTCATCCGAGACGCGAAAACTCGCAGAGGTGCGAGAAAACCCGAGCGCCGCCATGGAGGCTCTGAATCTGTGGCGGAGACCGCGACGTGGCGATCGCGGCGAGGACAAGGCTCTGGCGCCGAGGGTCTCCAGGATGGTAGGGCGAGATGGGCGCCGAATCGAAGCCCCGAGGCCGGCCAGAGGTCTGCGCCAAGTCTTGGGCATGGGCAGCCAGCGCACTTGCCCTGTGGCCGCCCGAGTGCCGGGCTTGTGGAGGCGGTGTGATTGCGCGCGTAGCCGGGAGCGTCGCACTGGTCAACACCGTCTCGCACTATGACGGTATCGACCTCGCGATGGTGAGAAGCGGCATCGCCGGAACCGGACCGACGACGAGGTCGGCTGTGTTCGAGCTCGTGTCGAGCCGCATGCTCGGAGATCGCCGACCACGCCCCGCTTTGAGGTCGCCTTCAAGATGCAGTCCTCCTCTCCGTGCGGTCGGCCACCGGAAGAAGAGGAAGAAAGAAGTTAGCCCCTTTTTTTTTTTTCTTTTCTTGCAAAGACTGTTGTGTAAACGATCGTAAGTAATTGTAAGCTCGGTTTGCCTCTTTGCTCTCCTTTGCGTTTGGGTTTGACCGACCATAGCCTCAAGGATCACGGGTCGCTTATGCGAGGTCGGTCAATTTGAGAGGGTCAAGAGGATAGGAGTCTTGTTTATCTCGGTGAGTTACGCGCACTCATGGGGTTTGAGTGTTCCCGATCGGCCAAGGGTTTTTCCACTCGGGCACTTCCTTCTTCGCAAAGTGCTACTTAGCAACCATAGCCACTGGGCGTGTAGGCCGTAGCGCTCGGGTCGAGAGGGTTACCGCTCGGGATAGACTCTGTGACTAGTCGGGTCACCGACCCACATGAGTACGTGAGTTAGCCGAGTTCGTGTGGGGGAAGATTGTTCCCAATCGACCAGAAGGTCATCCCACTCAGGTGCTTCCTTCTTCCGCGGAGTGCTCTTTGGGCAACCATAGCCGTTTGGCGTGGCCGTAGCACTCGGGTCGAGAGGGTTACCGCTCGGGATAGACCTCGTGGTCGGCTGGGTCACCGACCACGAGACACCATCCGAGCGGTTCGAACGGGCGCCACGCAGGCAACCCGAGTAAATCGCGTGGCGACAGTGCTCGGTTGGGAGAAAGGCAAAGACTTATACCAGGAAAAAAGAAAAGAGCTTAGGGATAGAATCGCCTTAACTTTTCAATGTTCCAGGCATTAGGGAGGATGCGACCATCGGCGTCCTTGAGTCGAAAGGTGCCAGGTCGGAGAACTTCCACGACGGTGAAAGGACCCTCCCAGGGGGGCGTCAGCTTGTGCTTATCTTTGGTTGTCTGGACCCGACGCAGAACCAAGTCGCCAGCGCTGAAGGATCGTCCTCGAACTTGGCGGCTGTGGTAGCGGCGCAGGGCTTGTTGATATCTGGCCGACCGCAGACGCCACGCGCGCGCTTCGCCGAGCCGGGTCGATGGCGTCTTGTTGCGAGGCGAGCCCCCGAGCCTCATCGAAGGCTTGTAATCTCGGGGAGCCGTATTCCAGGTCAGTGGGCAAAACGGCTTCAGCGCCGAACACCATAAAGAAGGGTGTGAACCCGGTCGCCCGGGTCGGCGTGGTCCGCAGACTCCAGAGGACGGAGGGCAGCTCGGCTACCCAGCGCCTGCGAAATGCTTGAGCCGACTGAAGATCCGCGGCTTGAGTCCTTGAAGGATCATGCCGTTAGTGCGCTCGACCGCCGTTAGTCCGCGGATGGGCTATTGCGCCAATCGACACGGATGTTGAAGTCGTCCGCGAACTCGAGAAATTCCTTCCCGTGAAGCGTGTTCCGTTGTCGGTGATGATGGAGTTTGGGACTCCAAACCTAAAAGCGATGTCGCGAAGAAGATGGCGCTTGTACCGGCGTGGCGCTCACGACCGGCTTGGCCTCTATCCACTTGGTGAACTTATCTACCGCGACGGCGGTGGGTGAAGCCCCAGGCGCTTTCTCGAAGGTTCGACCAAATCGAGTCCCCAGACGGCAAAAGGCCACGTGATGGGGATCGTCGTAAAGCTTGAAATTTGGCAGATCGTCTGCCGAGCAAAGAACTCGGCATCCTTCGCAGTCGTCACGATATGCTCGGCGTCGACACGGTGGTTGGCAGTGAAACCTTGTCGAAAGGCCTTTCCCACAAGAGATCGGGGTCTGCGTGGTGACCGCAGACTACCATTTGTGTATGTCGTCCGGTAATTTGTTTTCCTTGGTCGGTCAAGATACATTTTGGAGGACCGGAGGGACTCCTTTGTAGAGTGCAGGCCGATCGGGGCGAAGGATTTTGCCGCCGAGGCGAGGCGCCGCCTCGGTCGGGTCGGGAAGTGACCCGTCCGTCAAGCGGTCGATGTAGGGCCTCCTCGGTCGGACTCAAGTGCTAGCACACCGCGGGCGATCCGGCCAAGTCTCGATCCGCGGCGTCGGCCGGGCGACCGTCTTTGGATTGGTCGGGTGGCCGCCACCGCCGAGTCCACCGACGATGGGCCGCAGGAGGTCGAGACGAAGATCCGGGCGGGGACGGGCTCTCTGGAGGCAAGATTGGCGGTGATCGGCCTCGCCATTGTAGCGTCGGTAGCTATGGTGGCTTCGAAACCCTTGAACCGCTCCTCGAGCCGGCGTACTTCTCGACAAGATCTGCGGCCATGCGGCGTCTCGGGGCCCGCGGCCTTCATGACTTGGTCGACGACAAGCTTGGAGTCCCGTGGGCGTAGAGCCGGCGGCACGCGAGGTCGGCGGCGATCGGAGACCGTTGGCGAGCCTCGTGCTCGGCAATGTTGTTGGTCGCGTCGAAGAGCAACCTAATGGCGTATTGAAGCTGTTCCGGCGGGAGATGATGGCGACTCCGCGCCGCGCCATTCTTGGTGTAAGACCCGTCGAAGTACATTGTCGATGACGGGGTCTTGGCCCGGTGGTGCTCGGCTTGGTCCACTCGGCGACGGTCGGCCAGAGCTGCGACTTGATCGCCGTCCGAGGGGCGTATATTATGCCATGGCCGCTAAGCTCGGCGCCCATTTGGCTATCCTTCACGAGGCATCGCGATTGTGGATGATCTCGCCTAGTGGGACGTGGTCACCACGGTGATGGCGTCTTGATCGAGTAGTGAGCGAGTTTCCTCTTTGCGATGAGCACCGCGTGAGTAACCACTTTTTGTGGGTACCGAGTCTTGGACTCGGAAAGTACCTCACTGATGAAGTAGACCGCCGTTGTACCTTGAGCTCACGGCCTTCTTCCGCTCGCTCCACCACGAGGGCCGCTACGACGACTTGGGTAGTGGCGATGTAGAGAGAGCAGCCGGTTCACCCGTGCTAGGGGCGATCAGATCGAGGCGAGGACAGGAAGGCCTTCAAGCGGGTGAGGGCCTCCTGAGCCTCAGGTGTCCAACTGAAGCGGTCGGATTTCTTGAGCAGCCTGTAGAGCGGCATTCCGCGTTCGCCGAGGCGAGACACGAAACGGCTCAAAGCCGCCAGGCATCCGGTCAGCCTCTGGACCCCTTTGAGGTTGCTGACCGGGCCCATCCTTGCGATCGCCGAGATCTTCTCCTGATTGGCCTCGATGCCTCGCTCAGAGACGATGAAGCCTAAGAGCTTTCCTTTGGGGACCCCGAAGACGCACTTCTCTGGGTTGAGCTTTATGCGAAACCGTCGAAGGTTCGCGAAAGTCTCTTCTAGGTCGGCGATAAGGTCGTCAGCCTTCCTGGTCTTTACGACAATATCGTCGACATACGCCTCAACGTTGCGGCCGATCTGGTCATTGAAGCACGTTTGCATACATCGCTGGTATGTAGCGCCCGCGTTCTTCAGCCGAAGGGCATTGTGACATAGCGAGCGAGCCGAACGGAGTGATGAAGGAAGTCGCGGTGGTCGAACTCCTTTAGCGCAATCGGTGGTAGCCCGAGTAGGCATCGAGAAGGAAAGAGACTCGCACCCGTGGTGGAGTCGATGACTTGGTCGATGCGAGTAAGGGAATGGGTCCTTGGGACATGCTTTGTTGAGACTCGTATAGTCAACACACATTCTCCATTGCCCATTCTTCTTTTTACAAGTCTGAGGTTGGCTAGCCACTCGGGTGGCGCACCTCTTTCTGAACCACGCCGCCAAGAGTTTGGCGATCTCCTCCCTATAACCTGCGCCTTTCCTCGTCGGCGGCGCGGCGTTAAGCGGCCGGCTTTGAGCACAGTCGAGCGCTCAAGGAGTGCTCGGCGACCTCCTTTGGAATGCCCGGCATGTCGGAGGACCTCCATGCGAAGACATCTTTGTTAGTGCGGAGGAAGTCGACGAGCGCTTTCCTATTTGGCGGGGCGTGGCTCCGACCCCGACGGTCTTGGTCGGATCACGAGGATCGACCGTGACCTCCTTCGTGTCCTCGGCGGATTTGAAGGATCCCGCCGATTTCTTTGGATTCGGGGACGGACTCGTGGCTTCCTCTGAGCTTGTTGAGTTCCGTAGAGGCAACGATCGCCGAGGCGAGCTCGCACCGCCGCTGGCCTTTCAGATTGAAGGCAGCGGAAAGACGATGCCGCGATAATGACTCCATGCGGCCGGGCATCTTCGACTGAGGTAGGCGTGGCGAGGGATCGCCATGAACTTGGCGTAGCATGGCCTCCCAGATGGCGTGGTAGGCGCCGGGGAAATCCACGACCTCGAAGGTGAGGGTCTCGGTGCGGAAGTTTCCCGGCTCCCCGAAGGTGACGGGCAGGTCGACCTGCCCGAGCGGATGGGCTTGCTGGCCCGGGATGACGCCATGGAAAGGTGCCTTGCTTGGCCGGAGGCTTGAGCGCAGGACCCCCATAGCGTCGAACGTCTCAACGTAGAGGATGTTAAGGCCGCTGCCCCCGTCCATCAGCACCTTCGTGAGGCGCTTCGTTCCGACGACGGGGCTGACCACCAGCGGGTACCTCCCCGGCTGTGGGACGCGATCGGGGTGATCGGTCCGATCAAAGGTGATCGGGAACTCCGACCACCGAAGATATTGGGGGACGCCCGGCGCGACGGTGTGGACCTCATGAGAAGCGAGCTTGAGTCGACGCTTGTCGGCGTAGCAAGCCGGTCCTCCGAAGATCATGAGGCAGCCGTCGGGCTCGGGGAACTCGTCGTCTGCCTTCTTCTCCGCCGTTCGCGGGGCCGCGACGGGCTTCTTTCCTTTGCTTCGCGGCGTGGTGGGGACGCTAGAAAGATAGCGCCTCAGGACTTCGCGATCCGGTACTTGTGCTTGACGGAGAACCCATGGTTCGGCATGGGCCGTCCATCAATTTCGAAGTGGTCGGCGCGACGGTCGCCGCGCCGCTTATGGCGGCGGTCGGCCGTGGCGACCACTTGGGTCTCACGGATCTGCTTCCGTCGCCGCCCGTTTGTCGGCGGTCGGAAGGAGACCCGTTTGACGCCGGGCTCGCTGGGCCTTTCCTCCTTCGAAAATAGCCCCTACGGCCTCCTCGCGGGCGTGGTTGAGTGGCGATGTCGAGAGCTCCTTGGTGGTCTGGGCTTGAGGCGGCCCGGCTTGTGCACCAAGGCCTTGCAGAGGTGTAGATGAAGGCTCCCACGACATCGGCGTCGGAGATGTCGGGAGCTCGTTACTGCTGGCGGGAAAACCTCGGATGTAGTCCGGAGAGTCTCCCGCCGCTTGCTTGCAGCCTTCAGTCCCAGAGTTACGTGGCGCTTATAAGTGCCCCGAAGTTACCGACGAAGAGATTCTTCAAGTCGGCCCGATTCGAGCAGTTTTTGAGGCGGTACTCGAGCGAGCTCGAGCCGAGTCCGCGAGGTAGATGGGAAATCTTGGATGATGAAGAGATCATCTGTCGCTCCCCGACCCGACACGCGAGCCGGTAATCTTGAGCCGACACTGGGTTGGTGGCCGGTGTACTTGGCAATGTTGGTAGGCGCCCGAATCGGGCGGGAAATCCGCTGGCGGATCCCAGCAAAAAGCCCGTGGTCCGGGACCATCGGGGCTCGGCCGCGTAGTGGCGCCACCATCCGCAACACGTGAGTGGCGGCGTCCTCCGCCATCTTTCTTGGCGCCTCGAGGGTGGCGCGGATGTCGTAAACATTACCGAGGGCCGCGCACCGGGTGCGTGAGGCACGGGTGGTTCATGGTGGGGTGCGGTCTTGGCGCGCCAGTACCGGCTCGCATGTGATGACGGGCCCGGTGGCGGATGGTAGCCGGTGTGGTAGGAGCCGAGGCTCTGCATGTCTTTGACGGCCGCGCGCTCCACCACCGAAGGTTCGGTAAGTAGCTCGGCCTCCGGGTTTGCGGGCTCGGAAGGCCTCGGGCAAGATTGCGCCGCAGCCACGTTTTGGCTTGCGTGAGGGAAAAGCGGGGCGCCGGATTACGCCCCCAACTTGGTGGTCTTGGCGCGCGCGTCTGCGTCGCCAAAGACTTGCGCGGGCTCGGGCTCGTCTGCTCGGGTTGGCTGGGCCGGTCCGCTTCGACCTTCGCTCCTCGGCTCTCGCGTTGCCGTTGGAGCTCGGCGGCGAGCTCGCGCGTTCAGGCGCTTCCTGGTATTCCCCTCCTGTGCCTCGGTCGCTGGGCGGACGGGACCGTCAGAGCCGCGGTGGCTACGGCCAATCGGCGTGCTCGCCACGTTGCACTCGCGAGAGTGCCGCCTGGCGGGATACTCCGTGTCGGGCTGGAGCCGTGGTGGAAGAGTCTTCCAAAGAACTCGTGGACGGAGGTTGGCATGTAGCCACCATAGCTACAAGTCGTGAGCGGCGGGAGGAGACGGATCTCTGCGCAGGCCGGAGGGCTTCGCCAAAGGAGGTATAGCGCTCCTCGGGTTCGGCTTTGGGGCCGCGGGCGCTCAAGCCGGAGTGGGACGGCTGCCGGAGATGGTGTCCGTGCTCCCATAGCGCCGCCCTCCGGCGGCGTGAGGATGGCGTGAGCTCTCCTCCGAGGTGACGGTGAAGCCGAGGGAGCCGAAGCGGATCGCTCCGAACACGTCATGCGTCGTTGGAGAAGAATGCCATCAAGGAGACGAATGGGAATCGGAGATCTTTGCTGAAGACGCGCTTGAAGCCCCTACAGGGCATGCTAACCGGCGTTTCGAGCGCCGGCAAGTAAATTTGTAAGTCTAAGGGGCTGCGCGTTCCCGCTCCCTGAATGGTTAGACCACGAGTCCAAGATGTATCTTGGTTGGGCGAAGGTCCCTACTCGATTCGTGCGTTGGTATTGTATTCATCGGGTGCGGATGATCGCACCAGAGTTTTTACAAGCGAGAGGTGGAGCCTCAACACTAGAATGATCTAAACTTAGCTCTCAGAAGGAGAAGAAAAAGAAGAAGAGGAAGAAGAGGAAAAAGCTCTCTTGTAGCTCTTACTCCCTGCCCTGTTAGGAGGTTCCTGCCTCCTTTTATTCAGTACGAAGGGGCAGGTTACATCGAGAATTGGCGAAGTGCCAGGCGAGCTACTTCTAGGGGCTTCAGTCTTGCCCCGCCGTCTGGCCAATCGTTCACGACCGGTCGCTTGCTCGCCGATCGGTCGCCGCTTCTTGAGCCTATCTTTGGTCGGTGGTCTAGTGGTCGAGTGGTTAGGTAATCCTCCGAAGTGGCGTGGCGCTCTCGTGATCCATGTGGGTCTTGGCGTAGTCGCGTGTGGCGTTAGGTTGCCTCGGGAGAGCGTGTCCTGCACCTGGGTGGGTGGTGGTGATGGGACGGGAGGCGTGGCTTCAGCTATCAAACTGTCTTGGGAAGGGACCACCTGCCCTCGCTCAGTCACTTCGAATGACCGTTCGTGGGGCACGTGGCCTTAGGTTGACACGGGACTCCGATGCGCGGCACGCGGCCCTCGGCGGGGATTATCATGGTTCGGTCGGAGCCGGGGGATCCCGTCCTGCTGCGGGGGTCGGGAACCCGCCGAAGTCGGTCGGGGATCCCGTCCATTGCGGTCGGGAACCTCTTTGAGTCGGAGTCGGGGATCCGCCCCGCTGCGGGTCGGGAACCCGCCGAGTCGAGTCGGGATCGGTCGGGAATGGTCTCCTGAATGGTCTCGTAGGCATTTGGGTAGCGGTAGGGGACGGCCTGTTTAGGCTGGGGCCGTATTCGAGGCCGCCTGCTTGCTGCTCTGGGCTTTGCTTGTTGCAATTGGGCCGTTGGTGCACCCCTGTTTTATGAGTATTCGTCAGTATCCTCTACTCCCGACCAAAGATACATGGTGTGATTATCGTCGGGAGGAGTTCTACTCTGAGATTCCGGGGGGTAGGCGGCTCTGGTTTAATGGGAAAGCCGCCCCGATGTGGATGAAGGATAAAATAAAAAATGAAAAGGATTCATTGGTGCTGGTTGATGAAGAGTGAGACATCGTGAAGGTCATCGCCAAGCTTGTGTCAGGGGGCTTGTTGGGGTACAAGATCGTTTATGATTTTATGTATCATAAGTTGAGCCCCTTGAAGAGGTAGTTTAGACTCGCCTGGGGAATGAAGGTCAACCAAGACCCTACTAAGGTTGAACCTAGAGGTAAGAAATTCTGACTTTCCGACTTCTTTCTTCCATTTCCTTTATTTTCATTTTCTTTATTTAAGAAGGTTTTACTGACATTTTTGTGTTTCTTGTCAGTTCTGACCACCGAGGAGACCTGATCTAGGATCACATACGTGCTGTGTATCTCTTCTGAATCATGTACAAAAAATTTTGAGCATAAATTTCAATTCGGATTGCATTTTAAGCATTTCGTGGAAATTCAATTTCTTTTCATGCCTGCAAAGCATATTTCACCATATCTTTTGAAATAAAATTGCTTTTGAGGAAATTGTTTTTGGAAAACCTTCTAACTAGTCCAAAGTTCATTTCTGGAAATTTTTAAACCATTTGGACTTTATTTGAAAAGGTTTTGACTTTTCTTCTCTTTGAGTAAAATTCATGCATACAAAGCAAAATTTGAGATATCTTTTGATTGGAGACTCCTTTTTCGAAAATTCTTTTTGGAAAATATTTTTATGATCCCAAAGTTTGTTTCTACACGGTTTCAAATAATTTGAACTTCATTTGAAAAGTTATGGCCTTTTCTCTCTTTGATCAAATGCTGAAAATTTAAACTTTTGCATGGTTTTGAGATGATTTGTAATTTTTATATCTCTAAATCAGATCATAATTTGGGGGGACCACCTTTGTAAAAATTGATCCTCAATAGTTGGTCTATTATATCGAATTTTATCAGATTTTATGGACCTCATTTAAGCAGTTTTTCATCCATCTTTTGAATCCTAAATGAAATATCAAAATTTGAAAATCTGAAATTCTAGTTCTTTGAAATCTTTGTGGTTTTCATATCTTTAAATTGGCTTTAAGTTGGAAGAACCTCTCAAAACAAAACTTGAGCATGTTTAAATGTATTAGCACCATGATCTATCTTAGAATCCTTTTGGAGCTTGTTTATTCAAATTTTGTATATTTGGAAGATGCTCTCTTTTTTTGCTATGTCATGGTATCAAGTAGATCTTGAATTGACATATAGTGTTGATCTGTGAGAAAATGAGCTTGTTTAAAACAAATATCAATATCTCTTACAAATAGTATCATTTGAAAAATAATCTTTACTTGTGGTATCAATTGAAAAATGAGCATTACAAATGGTATCTCTTTAAAATTGATATTTACAACCTTTATATTTTCCTCAAGTGGTATTATGAGTGATGCTTCTTTAAAACTTTCTACAAGTGGTTTCATAAAAATTCGAAACTCATTTGGATGTTTTCCTCGTTTAAGCGCTATTAGGCTCTCAAAGACTCCTTTTTTTGAGTTTGTTTGCAAATTGAAAAGCCTAATAAAATGAGTTTATTTAAATGTGTTTTAAATATGTTTTTAATGCTTTACTCAAACTATGGCCTCTTTTCATATTGGTTTACTCTTTTGGGCTATATAAAGAAGAAGTTTGCGAAATTTTTGAATCTTATTGAAAATTCTTAATATTTACAAGTGGTATTTTTTAGAATTCTCGTGAACTTCAATTGGTCATATGCACTTATTTCAATCTTGTTATGACCTCATTTCAGAGAATTTCTTGCCAAGCTCTCTCTTCTTCAAAGTGGTATTTCCTTGTCAAACTTTTCACTCTAAAAAATCTACTTTTTGTATTCATTTTCCATTTTTGGTGTTTAATGCCAAAATGGGGAGAATTAGCTTGTTGCTTGATCATGTGTTGATCATCACAAAAGCTAAGATATGTTTATGTTTTGTGTTTGCAAAATATGATTTAATTGAATCTTATCTTGGAGCATGTGAATAGGGTTTGCAAATGTGTTTGCAAATTGGTTTGATCATGTGTTGATAATTACATGACTCAAAGATATGATCTTGATTGCTGTTATTTGCAAGATTTATATTTGTAAATGTGTTTTGCAAAATATTGGTGTTCATGCATTTGATATTGGAGCATGTGATTAGAATTTGTAAATGTGTTTTGCAAAATTGTTTGATCATGAGTTGATAATCACATGGCTAAATATTTGATCTTATTGACTCTTTCTAGCTTGTAGTCACTCTCTTGATCAAGTCTATGTGAGGGATTTCGATAAATCAAATTTTAGACTTGAATGACTACATTAGAGTCTTTATTTTTGTGATATTCAAAAATATCTATGGTTGCTTAAATCTTGAAAATGGGTGAAGATTGTAGCCCTCGTGATAAGCTTAGCATAGAGTCAAAGATCACCTAAATCGAAGTTTGGAGTAAAAAGTTATGGCTGTTTTAGTTGTTGAAACAGTAGTAGCACCGCCCGAGGTAGTACTACCGCCCCAGAGGCAGTGTAAAAATTCCAAAGATGTGTTTTTTAGTTGAAATGGCCGGTGCTATCGGTCCTAGATGGGCGGTAGCACCGGGGTACTGTAGCAACGACTAGTTTTTGGTGTTTTTAATGTACAAAAGTGACCGTTGGCCTAGAGGCCGGTGCTACCGGCCCTAGTAGGGCGGTAGCACCGGGTTTGCTATACTTTTTGCCCGTTTTGCCCCCCAACGACTAGTTTTCTTTGAAGAGGCTATAAAAGGAGCCTTGAGGGCTGTTATTTGGTTGTTGTTGGGCTTGTTATTTAGGTGGTGTTGTGCATGTATTGCACTCCTATATTTGGTTTTTAAGCTAAGAGTGAGCTCTATTTGCATATGTTGCATTTAAGAGAGGATTGAGAGCCTCTTGTGCATGTGTTGCACTTGAGGGAAGTCTTGTGCATGTGTTGCACTCGGTGATCACCCTTGTGCATGTGTTGCACTTGGTGAGGATCAAGCTATAGGGCTTGACTTGTTACTCTTGGTGTTTGCCGACACCTAGACGGCGTGTGGAGGCGTCGTGCGAGGTGACCTTCTCAAGGAGATTGTGAGAAGGCCCGTCAAAGTTGTGAAGGTCGGAGCTCGTCTACCCGGAGGGGGGAAAGAGCTACCACTAGTGGAATATAGGCGGGTGCTCAATTCGTAGAGCCGGTCCAAAGTGATTTGGGTTTGCCTCAACGTGGATTAGGGGAGACCGACAAGTCTTCGAACACCATAGTAAAAAGTATACTGTCTCCTTGTGTATGCTTGCAATTCCTTATTTATATTGTTGCAATTTACATTCTTCAAATTAAGTTGCATGCTTGTCTTTAGGATTATAATTTATTGTTAGAGACATAATTAGCTAGTGCACTTAGTGAGCCTAGTTGATTTAGTCTTTAATTTGTCAAAACCTTAGTTTATCGTTTCCGCATTGATTATTGTTTAGGTTTTAACATAGAGATCAATAGAGCATGTATTTAGTGAGAAGAATTTTTAAAGACGCCTATTCACCCCCTTCTAGTAGGCATCCTCGATCTTACAACCTTCTCGTCACCACCAGCGGTTTGGATGGCGGTGGTATAAACTTACATAAATTCTGATGGATTTTGAGTTCCATCAAAACTTTCCAGATGACTTGGCTTGAACTTTTCAGGCCAGGCAATATCTTGGAGTCCTAGGGAAAAAGATTTACATCCTATATAAATTCCCAAATGTGATTGCACATTAGGAACATTTTCCGTATATTCGGGAGAATGAGGTCGTCGCCGATTACGATTAGGGATTTCACTTGGGTTTAGGTGCTCGAAGATGCTTCTCCATTGTGGTTTGTTTCTTTGTTGGTAATTGGTGCCTCTCCGGCGCTGACCAGATGAAGAATGTTCTACAGGGAATCGGTCTGAGACCATGCAGATAATGACATGACCTGTACTTCTTCAGCATCTTATTGTAAATCAGCGAATAGGGATTTAATGATTGTTGCATTGAGCACATTATTCCCTTCCGTTGGTTGGTTTAGAATTGCATTATTTAAAATGTGAATTCTTTCTACAGGGGTAACTTCTTTTGAACTACTAGGAGCCAAATTTAGGTCCCTTACCGTCGCCCTTGGGGGTGGTGGCATGATCGTAAGCATATACTGAGGACGACTCCCTGACTCCTTGAGAGATCAGGTCTCCGTGAGGTCCCTGGTTGACTGTTGAAGTACAGGCGTCTTACCTCTTCTACGGTTTTTTGTTTTGCCACCATGAGTAGTTCATGTTGTTCTTGAGCAGCTTTTTCTGCCATTTCACGGGCTTCACATTCTTCGCATTTTGCTCGTTGTTCATCCGTCTCACTTGTGACCGCACAGGTGCGGAACCCAGAGTAGACAGAGGGTGTAATTGCCCCATCTTCATTGGAAGAAGGGGTGTAGTCGACCTCTCAGAGACAATCTTCCGAAGTTGGGCTCTCCAGAATGTTATCATCATTTTAGAGAGTGTGATCATCATCGACCTCCATGGGATATGCTTCATGGACATCGACCTCTGGAATTGGGATAGGAATGGGATCGTGCTCACTTTCTGATTTCTCAACCAGTGGCACTTTTGCTTCGACCTTATCCATACTGGCCTCGATTGCTAATAATTCTGCTTCAGTAACATATTCAGAATAGAATTCGCACTTACATTCTTCTTCCAAGAGATAGTTGCTGGTGTCGAGATCAGTGTAGTCGTTGAGGTCAAATGAGTTCTCTTTGTCCATCACTAAGAATAGCAGGGCATGCTTTTCACAATCTTGATTGCCAGAAGCCCTCCTTCTAGCATCAACTGTCGATGATCAAGACCTAGGGTCTCTAAACCGAACTTATAAAATGAAATGGTTGCAGACTTCTGGAGAATCAAGATTACAAAAAGTGGAAATGAGAGATTGCTTCTTATTAGCCCGGCGGCTTAACAGAGCACAAGTGTTACAATGTCTAATATTCGATTTCTCGAATGAGATCAAATCCCCTTAATGGTGCAAAGGCCTCCCTCTTTAAACATAATGAAGAGGTCGAAGTTATGCTTCAAAGAACTGTCGTATGGCCGAAAGGTGTTTTCCCGCCAAATGGTGTCTTCTCACCGAGAGGTGTCTTTTCACCAAAGGGTGCTTCTTCGGGATAACTTCCAAGTAATTATGTTTACCTGTCAGATAACTATCTGCATGGGGAATGTGCAGGAATAACCGCTTGTCTCGATCAGTTTTTCTGATCAAGGTGACTATTACACAGGTTGGGGACGACCGTGTGAAGCAATGTATATGATTCTTAATCAATTGGTCGGAGATGTAACCAATTGGCTGAATGTAGACTTTATTCTACTTTATGGGCTTTGTCCTTATAAGTTGTGGGCTTAAAAATAGAGTATAGCTTTTAACCGTTGATAGCCCAGAATATTTTAATCGTCAAGGTGAACAGTAAGATATTGTGTATGCTAAGACGTCCTTTGTGACGTGGGTTTAAAGTAAACGCAGCAGCACTGAGTACCCTGTCTAGTTTTTTCGTATGCACACCACCGCAGGAGATGATGCCCACGCACTGATGCTGGCCATCCCCAACTCGCCAAATAATGCCATCCCGCAGCACATCGATACCTTTGAGGAGAGGATACTGCGCCAAGCATAAGAACTCCCTTCCTTTGGGCTTGCTTGCGAAACAGACGAATCTGGATAATATCATGCCTTCAGAACTCTAGCACACAGGAAATTAGGATCCAGCAATAACCTCCAGGTCCTCCACCCTTGCTTAGCCAGCGTCGCAAGATTGAAAACCATACAGATCCCGAAAACCAAGACCTCCCTCCTCCTTTGGTTTCGACAGGTTCTCCCAAGATATCCGACGAATTCTTTTCTCCTCCTTCTGATTCCACCAGTATCTACAGTCTACACACCATTGTACTAATCTCGTCACCGAGGCCTTTCGTCAGGTCAAAACAAGACAGCATAAGTCGGGATCGCTTGTGCCACAGCTTTGATTAGAATCTCCTTGCCCGCTTTAGATAACTTCCACCCTTGTATTCGGCTCCAAATCCTCTCCTTTATATAGGGGAAAGCCTTTTGTTTTCGATCTCCCCACGAACACTAGCAAGCCCAAGTGCTATTCATCCCTCGCTTCTGAAGTAAGATGCAGAATTTGCATGACATCCTGCTTAGCCGGATGGGTGGAATTTTTACTAAACATGATCCGCCTAAGTGATATTAAAGCCCAATTTAATCATCGCTGCCTGGAGGAAGTCCCATTGAACCCTATCATAAGGCTTGCTCATGTCCAATTTCAGAGCCATGTAACCATCCTTGCCCTTCCTTTTATACATTGTCTGTGATTAAACGACCGGGACGAACGCACTCTGGTTTAACAAAATAATATCATTAAGGAAGACCTTTAGCTGATTGGCTAAAACCTTTGAGACGACCTTATACAGAACAATTACAATGACTACATGTCGAATCCGGGAGTGACACCCCAGATTTGTGTATTCTACACCAGTTTACAAAAAATGGTTAGGGGCACTGACATTCGTTATAAAAGAAATAACAACAGACAAGCTATATACACACACCTCCACACGCGCCTGCACTTGTCTCTGCGAGAAACGCCGGGTTCGAGACTCGAACCCGCATCAGCTGGACGCCCTCCTGCATCCCACGCCATTGAGCTATGCACCAGTTTAATATCAAGCTGATGAACATAGTTAAACAAAGATAAAATATAAAGCAAGAAGCACTTAATTAAATAAATTAACTAACAGGCCCTAAAGCTAAGGTTTACCTTGTGTGGCTCGTAAACCCAACCAAAATATAAGCAGCGAAAAAAAAACGGTGAAAACAGGTGTAGTAGGCCCAATAGATTTGCCCACACGCATTCAACTGGAAAGCAGCCTAGTCGTCGCACCGTTGGTGCTGCCTTCTTCCTCGGAACAACAATTTATAACAAGGTGAACTACTCCGCAATACACATAAAATACAATATTAATACAAAAACAATAAATAGGCATAATAGGGTTAGTTTAGTGTAAAGTGATATTTGACAATTTAAATATAGTACGTAATATTTTGAAAGTGTAGTTGATTTAATAATGTAAAACTGATTTTTTAAATAAGTTAAGCTAGTGCAGCCACCAGCCTAACGTCAATTAAACACAAATCTAACCCGGAGTTTCAACCCAAATTTTTTCACATAGATTCCATCCATCAATAAGTTATTTTTATTAAAATATTTTTTGAAAATCAAAGTCTAATCTACAGAAGACTTTGCTCGACATGCTCATGACCGAGGCTCGACAATTCGAATAGTTTTACACTCTATAGAAGTTGTAAAACTTTACCCACAACACTTGCTTTGAGGTGCGGCAAAGAAACCCTGACAAAGAATTTACAATGCGCCATCCCAAAGCAATCATACCCGCTAAGGTTTCACCGTCGAGGGTTAACCCACCCAATTGGAAGCCCAATCTTGGGGCATGTGAGAATAACTGTCTAATCGACATCTACATTCCACCGAATAGCACAACTAATACCGAGACATTGCAAATAAATTATCTAGTATGTATCATACCAGATTTGTGGAAGTACGAAAAGGCTTTACAATCAGCAACTCGTAGATTAGTCCATAGTGACTAGGCCAGACTTCTCAGAAACCAAGATCTCGTGCTCAATTCGCACCTACTTGGCAACCATTTGCCCACTTTAAAATATTTTTCATCAAGTTTTAAACAATAGAAGTTTTCATAAACTTCCATGCCACATCAATGCCAAGGGTAAATGTTTATAATCAAAATGATTTTCGGCTTGATAAATTCCCAAATAAACATAAATTTGGATCTAAGCATATATAAGCCATTTGCAACAAAAAGCATTAGTTAATAATATACTACTGTACCAACTAATGAGATTTTACTTGAGGCAGCAAGTGTTGATTTTGATGTCAAAGAAAAGATGCAACAATTAGGAATTTACTAAATATTTAAAACCAGGATTTAAATTACATTTGCATACAATTATTCTTGCAATAATTTAAAACAAAATAATTTATTTGAAATTTGGGATCAACATGATCAATGGTCCATTCACCGCACACTAGCAGAAAGCTTGGTGCCGACAGGTGGACCTACATCCTAAAACATCTATAACAAAAAAATAACAAATTAACTAGCTTAAACACAACAACGATATCCTCCTAATAAATTAACTTAACTACTTCCTAGAAAATCTCTAGCAGAAACAGAGCATGATGCAAGTCACAAAGAAGCTTGATCTAGTGTGGTTGCGGAGTTGAGGACATAGTGTAGACCGAGCAAAATGACAGGAGTGTAATACCTGAGCGGAGCTTGGCTAAACGTGGCTACGTAGCCGATGGCATAGAGTAGGCTAAGCTCGACAAGGACGACTTAATGTACTAGTGTAACATGTGAGTATTTTAAAATTCTATGTATGCTTGCGAATTGAACTCTAAGTCTGTACTGGAACAGATGGGACGGTGGTCTGGTGGGAGCGAGGGTGTTTGTTTTCACCTACTGGATTCGATTCCTAAGATTGATACGATGTGATGTATTCACTTAGAGTACACACGTGTGTGTTTAGTGGGAAAACGCGTGCCCGGAATCCATGAGGCTGTGTAGCCCCACAAAAATTCCTAGCATATGCAGTGGACACGCAAACATGTGTATACGTGTGTAACGTGAGTAGGTGTACGTCTTTCTTGTACTTTAATAAAAGTAAGGAGAATTATATAAAAGATTTCCCAACCGCCTAATTAGCGTGTGTAGTGACGCTCACGTATGTCTGTGTATATGTAGCATGAGTAGGTGCACGTGTAGTATGCGTCCTAGGGTGTAAGCCTGGTATGCATCCTCGTATATACTCTTTTATAATGCACGTAAACATTCTTTTCTATGTCCATCCTAAATAGTGCATCCCACTAGAGATGACCCAACATTCGTGCACCCAGCGAAACGTCCCCAGAAACTTGCCTCCATCAAAATTAACCTCTCAGATCTTTCCTCAGCTTTACTCACCCACATCCGATGGCTATTATTTAGTGTGTCTAATCATCCATGTGGCCCACAACAGACCTTCTCCACCTACATATTTGGAAGGAGAGCGGACCAAACAAGGAAATAAATAGGAAGGATCCGCATGTAAGGAAACCAGACTTGAATTTTTTAATTGTCAAAATTGTACGCACTACATATTTGGAAGGAGAGCGAATCAAACAAGGAAATAAACAGAGAGGATCCGCATGCAAGGAAACAAGACATGAAAACAGGGAGGATCCGCATGCAAGGAAACAAAATTTGAATTTTTTATTGTCCTGGCATTGTGATCGTATTTTTTCCGAATATGACCCTTCTCGAGACTTTTTTACGGATCTAGCCCCATAGAGCCTAATTTCAGCGCATGGAGAGCGCTGATTTTTTGTTTTCATTTTTTATCCACGGAACCAGCGGTCTATGAGTGCTGCTTAATTTTTTCAATTTTTTCTCGCGGAACCAACGGCCGGCGAGCGCTGTTTAATTTTTATCTTTTTTTCCTTGCGGATCCAGCGGTCGGCGAACGCATTTTATTTTTCCATATTTTTCCGAAATCATCCCTGTAGCCCACAACAGACCTTCCCCTACCTCTAGCATCAACAAGGAAAAGGAAACAAACTTCTTGGAATCAAGGAAAAGGAAACAAACGTCCTAGAAAATGAAATGACCATACATTACGTGCTGGGAAAAAGAAACCGGGAGATGGAGCAGCGTGGTCGGGAGATTGCACGCGGCAGGTGGGCGGCACGGGAGAACGCAGTGCGCAACGGCTCCACAGGCCGCCATCGGTGGCTTCTGCCGACACGGTGAGGTTCTTTGGTGGCGACCTCATGACCGCCGTGCCTCGGCAAATTTATAATTCAAATTTTTTTGAAAATAATTTTATTAAGTACAAAATAATCGAAAGTTTTTTTGAGAATTTTTCTAGAATTTTTTAACCTAATGTGCTATCTTTTCAAAAATCCTTTTATATTTAAAAAAAATGAAGTCAACCCTCCTGTAGCTTCTTCTAGCTGCAGCCCAGACCAGTGAAGCTTCTTCTCTTCTCTCCCTCCATTAAAGCAAGAAAGAAGCTCCAAAGCTCTATCAATCCCGCACCAAATCTCCTCTTTCTATCTATGGTGTTAATTCCCTAAATTTCGTACTCTATTGCCAAAATTTCCTCCCAATCTGATTTGACCCCAAATTATGGTTTCCATAAATATGCTTATTTCGGGGCTATAAAAGTCGGCGAGCTCTCCTCCACCCCATCGCATTGCGTAAATCCCCAAGTGCTCCCTCTTGTAAAGATCGCCGGATTTTGGAGGTAACCCAAGTCATCACCGTCATCTTTCCCGGTGAAATTCACCGCAACCGTGACTCCTCCCCCGCGGCGCCGATGTCGGCGATCTCGCCGCACCAGTGTCGACCCGCTGCAACCGGCCGGCCACCCCTGGTCTTCCCTCCCTCTTGCGCTGGCCAAGCCCAGAGAGCATAACTCTGTGCTCTCTGTGGAAGCTGCAAAAAAAATAATCCAAAATCAGAAAATTCTTTTTTCTTTCTCTTTCTTGATTTAAAATCTTTTGGGAGCCCATTTTCGCTCATTCGACCTCCATTTAGTGCCGTTTTTCTTTCTAAATTCATTTAAAATTCTAAATTTCTCTTTTATTATTAAGTGATGTATTCATACTTATCTTCGCATTTAATTGATAAGCGGGTGTAATGTCGTTGTAGCGTTAGCACGGGCACTATACTAGTTGTACTAAAAAAAGTAAGAAGAACTTGAGAAGGGATTTCGCAACTGAGTAACATAATCTATACCTCTTTATAATGCACCTAAGCATTCTTTTCTACGTTCACCCCAAATAATGCACCCCACTAGAGATGGCCGAACCTTCATGCACCCAGCGAAACGTCCTCAGAAACTTGCCTCCATCAAAATTAACCTCTCAGATCTTTCCTCAGCTTTACTCACCCACATCCGATGGCTATTATTTAATGTGTCTAACTCATCCCTGTGGCCCACAACAGATCTCTCCTCACCTCCAGCATCATCTCAAGGAAAAGGAAACAAATATCCTGGAATTAAGGAAAAGGAAACAAACGTTCTAGAAAAGGAAAAGACCATATATTACATGCTGGGAAAAGGAAACCGGAAGACAGAACACTGAACTAGTTATCTGAAAATTCGTCTGAAGATAATATATTTTAGAAATGTTTACTTTACATGGGAATATTAGCAAATCTTCCAAAAAAAATTGTGAGGTCCCACCTCTGCGGTCGTCTGCACTCTTGCTCCTCCTCCTCCACCACCGCGCAGATCAGTCCTCGGGGAGCGAAGCGAAGGAGCTATTATCACCTGCGACATTGCTCCGCCCAGACTACCCCCTCCTCGGGGGCGAATAGCGCATGCACCGCCCTCAGTGGTCCGCGGCTCCACGGTTCCTCCCTCCCCAGCTGCCCTCAATGGTACGTGCATTTAGTTGATTTCCGTCAACATTTACATATTTCTTTACCTGATTCCGATCTGATCGGTGTTGCCGGCCGCAGGAGGGAGTGGGCGAATCTTGCGGACGGGCCGGCGGGGCTGATCGCCGAGCGCGTCCTCACCAACGATGTGATGGACTACATCCGCTTCCGCGCTGTGTGCCGCTCTTGGCGGCTGTGTTCCGCAGACCCGCGCGCGCGCGCGGCGTCCTGGACTGCCGCTTCCACCCCCGGCGATGGATCATGCTCCGGGAAGACCTCGCTGCCCCCCACCGCCGCCGCTTCCTCAACGTCTCCACCAGCCAGTGCATCCAGATGGACCTCCCGGAGCTCCAAGGCCACTACGTCTACGGGCCCACTCCCGAGGGCCTCCTCGTCCTGATCGACCAGCGCACCTCCGTCGTCCGCCTACTGAACCCGCTTACCGGCCAACGCATTGAGCTCCCACCGCTGAACCCGCTGTTTTCCCCGGAGGAGCGCGAATTTCTTTACATTCAAGGTGTTTGGCGCCGGCCTCGCCGACGACTCTACGATTGCACTGTATCTCCGTACACCCACACCGCTAGTCATCGCAAAGCTGGGCGATGAGCGTTGGACGTTGCTCCACATGGATGATGATTGCTTCGTGTCAACCATGTCGTTTGCAGGCCGCCTCTACTGCGCAACGCGGAGCGCAGTCAGGGTAGTGGAGACTGGGGGAAACCAGCCACCGCAGCTGGTGATGGCTGCCAAGCTGACATTTTGCCTGATGAGGGTGGACACGATGCACTTCGTGGATAATGGTGGGAAGCTGACTTTAGTGCACCGCCTCCGTGTGGGCGCCCTACACAGCTATCACTCTTACAAGACGGGGTATGAGGTGTACCAGGTAGATTTGGATGCAGGGACGACTATACCATTCCGTGGCCTGGAAGGGCGCGCTGTGTTCCTTGGCAGGCACTGCACACTGTCTGTGTCACACGAGGTACTGTTCCCCGCCATCAGCCATGACACCATCTACTTGGGCTTAGACTTAGAATGCAGTGAGAGAGATAACCACGAGAAGATTGGTTCCTATAATATTCTGGATGGAAATATTGAGGTTCACCCGGGTGGTATTGCTGATTATCTATCCAGGCACATCTCACGCATTTGCGACGTCTCCCAGATTTACGTGTGGAAAAGGGCCAACCTGGCGGGCCATTGAGTTCGGGCTTGAGTTGCTGAAAAAGGGTGGTAATCAGCTGCATGGGCAATGGAGAATCCACTCATATCCGGCGTCATAGCTAGATCTCTCCGGAGCACTCGTTGAAGGTGATCTCTGCTCGTCAGAGATCTCGCTTCAAATTCGTTTTAGAACTACTTGGCCCGGTCTTCCATGAGTGGAAGGAAGAGATCCTCAGGCAAGTTTTTCTTCATGTGGATGTTGAAGAGTTTTTGAAAATTAAACTCCCTGGTCGAGTTACCGACGATGTTATGGCTTGGCACCACGAGAAATCTAGTGTGTCTTAGTCCTTTCAGTGTCTTAGTCCTCTTTTTTGTTTTGCCGAGTGTACTACAAGATAAACCTCAAAAACTCGGCGATATTTTTGTGCTGCTTTCTTCTTGAATACAAGACAGAGCTCACACCATTCCTTTTTTTAAAAAAAATAATTACTTGTGGATCCGATGAATCTTTTACTGTTTATCTCAACTTGTAAGTCTCAGTGCACTGCAGATGCGCTCAAATCTGTTTTCATATTTATCACTTGTACCAGGAATAATTTTTTTTTTGAGACTACCAGAAATAATCTGTGAACACCAAATTCTCTTCATCAGTTCATGTCGCATTGTTTCCCGGTGTTCCTTGGGTTAGGATAGTTTGTTTGACAGAATTGCAGATCTTTGTGGTCGACACTGTGTAACTTATAGACAAGTGAAGGGAAATAAAACTATCTTGGAGCAAATGAGCAGCTACCTTGGATGCCTGAATATTTCGATACTACGATACGCTATTTCTCTAAAAACATCGATACGGTGATATGTGTATGTATATATATGATAAAAATAAAATAATAAAAAAATATACATGAGATATGATATATCATACACAAAATAGATATAAAAGAGACAATAACAAAGAAAATAAAAAAAGCAAATGGGTTAGATCATCTCGAATGCCCATCAGCCCATAGCAAAGGGCTTAAAGCATCTAGTTTACTGCTGCTCCAAATGTCTCCACAATTGTACGCTTTTATTTCTGCTTGCCGTTGACACATATCTTGCCTCCTAGCTGCTACTGCTGCCATCACTAACTTCTAGCTGCTGCTAGCTGGCTGGGAGTATACTATACTACCATAGTCAAGAGAGAAGAAGAGTACTGGTGGGAGAACTCACCATACGTGAGAATTAGTGGCGCCGTTGCGCCAACAGGGAGAGGGGTGCCGCGTGCCACTGTCTACAGGAGAGAGGAATATTGGTGTTGGAGCCCAGGGGAAGAGAGGACCAGGGGTAGTGGTGTAGGGAGCGCGAGAAGGGACTGCAGGATGAGAATAAACTATTCCAGTGTCTTCTTCTGAGTTGGAGAGATATTTTGGTTGAGAGGTATTAAGGAAGTATCAAACAAGTATCAAAGAAGTATTGATAATTATTTTATTTATTTTTTAAAAAATAGGAAATTCATCAATACAGACAGGATACAGTTTCCGACCGTATCCGATACGGATAAGTATTCGATACGTATCCGATATATGCTAGTTTTTTTAAGTATCCGAGTAACATAGTCAGCTACTATCCCTATTATCCTTCCATGATACCCAGAATTACATTCTGTGTTTATCATTTGTACCAGAAATAATGTTTGTATCAGTTCGTTGAACTGTGTTGTTTGTTATGCTTAGTATGAATCATATTTATCATTTGCACCAGAAATAATATGTGGAGTGATAATCTAATCATTCCTCTCCTGCTTCTTTGTAATTGTTATGGTGCTTAATTAGCTTTCTCGAATTGGTTGTTCTTGCCGTGAGCACTGTGTGCGTAGTAAGCATTAGCCAGTATAGATGTCACGCTATGTTCCACGGTATTTTGATTATGACGGCGTGTTAGCTGCTAAAGATTTGGGGATCTCATGGTCGTCAACACGGTCGCTTGGCCGGACGATGCTAAGTTGAAGGACCCAAATTAAAGAAGTTTTTGCTGTATATACTAAGACAATAGTTTTGTGATTTTGCTTAGTTGATTGCAGTTGGTGTTCCTCTTTCATGCCGATGGGGAGGAAGAGTGGGTGAGCTTGGCGGCCATTTGCCACTGGAGTAGGCAAGACATTTGTTCAGTCGAGCAGGCCGATCATCCTCAGACTTCAGCGTGCTGTGTTTTGTGCGATGAGGCAAGTTATAGGAGCACAGGACTCATATTGGGTACTGTTTACACCAGGCTGATGATAAAATTGGATATTTCTGATCGATTCGGTTAAAAAGTAAAAAGTTAAGTTGAATATAGAATTGTAACCGATATTGATTCAATATGGAATTTTATCTGTACAAAGACCGATATGGATCACGGTTGGCAACGCATTGGAGAAGAATACGATCGGCCTATGCTCTTTAAAAAGAGGATCGAGGGTAAGCAGAAATCAATGAATCAATCAAACAACTCGCATATACTTGTTATCTATTTTTTCTGTCAATTAGGAGTAGTCTTGTAATTTAAATCTCTTGTAATTCGTCGTTGATCAATAAAGTTGTGCATCGCCGATTGTTGATCTTATTCGATTATGCCAGGTTTGAGTTTTCTCCGATCTTGTTGAGTATCGCCTTTTTGGGGAAATATACTTTTATCAACTATCCAATCAGTTCTAACAAGTTATTTAGACTTATCGTTATTTTCGATTTAATCAATTTTAAATAGTTGTTTAGATCTTTGGTGTCACATCCTGAAAATTTAATAAAGTAAGTAATCTAACTCAAAAGATTTTATTTTAATACTTTATGATTCTATGGTTTTTCCTAGATTGTTCCTTGATTTCCTTGGTTTTTCTTGATTATTCTTAAAAAGGAGAAATCCTTATTAATACTAATTGAAGTAAGAAATAATGAGTAAGAATAAAACCCTATGTCAATAAAATAAGTAAAATCTCTGAAAAATCTTGAGAACTATCCAGGACTCTGTATATAAACTTAAAATGTCATATGACATATTAAATGGTGAAAGGAAAGGCAATTAAATGAGAGTTGACAGTGAACAACAACCAATGTCAGATTTTAATAACAATAATAAAAATTTATTTCGACCTAGAAATTTTATAATATTTTCTGAGAGATCATATATATACACAGTAAAAATATCAGGAGTTAATAAATTATTTAAAAATATTTAAAAATTCTAAAATAGAAAGATTGAAAATCTGAAAATGAAAATGTCAGAATTTTTATAAATTAAATAAGAAATATATGAATCTTAAATTTTTACTAGAGATCAATATAGACATAAGTAACATTTTGAAAAAGTTTTAAATTTTTTTGATAATATATAAATCTCCATAAAAATTAAAAACAGAGAACACAAAATTGGGCACTGTACATTGTCAGAATTATTAAAAATTACGAATGTCTCATATCGGTCTAAAATTTAACAGTATGATCATACTTATTAAAACGTCTCATATGAAAATTTTCAGAATTTTTTGACATAAAATTTATGGCCCAATTAATGCCCTAAAACGTGTTGTCCGCGGAAGAGGGGGGGGTTGAATATCCGACTTCTGTGACTGCCAAGTGGGACCGAAGTACTGTTGGGTTCTGATTGCCAGGTGGAAGCAGGCGTTCGGTTGCGAGAGACTGTCAGTGGGACCTGAGACTATCGCGACCCCACTGTCAGCCTCGGCTACTGTCCTTCTTCCTCAGCTCGCGCTGGAGTCCCGGAACAGAGCCGCGCCTCTGTAGCCTTCGTCACTCTCTGCAAGTCCGCGACGGCCAAGGCCACGCCAGCGTCCTTCGCTTGCCGCGCTTCGGCCTCGCCTGCGAAATCTGCAGCCAGCCATTCCTACTCCTGTGCAAAGCTCCTGTGCGAGCCGTAGTCCTCACCGCCGAGACGCACTAGTTGGCTGACGAATCTACAGCAAATCGCTGACTATAAAAGCCGCTCCTGGGATCGCATGAGGTCTCACCCCATTTCCCCTCTCCTTCTCCTTCATTCTCTCTGGCCGAAGCTCCTCAATTTCATCCTCTAGCTGCCATTGTCAAGAACACCAAGGCTCGGGCTAAAAACAAAATTCCGACGAACCGTTCAATCAAACTCCAATTTCTTTGCACCATAGCACCACCAACACGCATAGGTAAAAATCCCTCACTAAATTTTAACAGCCACTGAATGAAACACGGCCACCACCGACCATCCTTCTTCTCTGGTACCGATCACCGGTGGCAGAATTGTCTGGCCGACTTTCGATCGAATGAGTTGACAAAATGGAATCTCTGAGGATCCATGAAGCTTAATATTTTACCCATTTAATCTCTAACCTCATCGCTTTTGCTCCCGGCCAGCTTCCTCTATTACCGCCGCAAGAGCTCGATGGCTCATCACTCTGGATCATCATCGGCTGTAGATGAGTTGTTCCCTGAGTTCCCAGCGGTGCTCTCCACCTTCCTGAACCGCCGGCTAACCTTATCCGGCCTTCTCTCGCCGCCGGCAAGGCCATGATCGAAGCACCCTGTTCTAAGTCACTGCCCAGCGAGCCCCTGCTATCAGCCAGACACACAGTAGTCTATTCAAACCAACGAATACGCCTCTCAGCTTTGAAAACGTATTATATCATTTTCTCTGAATCTATACCCCTTTATAATGCACCTAAGCATTCTTTTCTACGTCCTCCCCAAATAATGCACCCCACTAGAGATATCCTAACCTTCATGCACCCAGCGAAACGTCCCTAGAAACTTGCCTCCATCAAAATTAACCTCTCAGATCTTTCCTCAGCTTTACTCACCCACATCCGATGGCCATTGTTTAATGTGTCTAACTCATCCCTGTGGCCCACAACAGATCTCCCCTCACCTTCAGCATCATCTCAAGAAAAAGGAAACAAATATCCTGGAATTAAGGAAAAGGAAACAAACGTTCTAGAAATAGAAAAGACCATATATGACGTGCTGAGAAAAGGAAACCGGAAAACAGTACACTATACTAGTGTCTATAACCGAACCAACTTCATATGTGAATATCTTTTGAATTTTTAATAAAAATAAGATGAAAAAAAATTATAAATTCATAAAAAATCAATTAAATTCAGAATATGCAAAAATATTTTGAAAAAGAACACTGGGTGAATTTGAAATTCAAATTTTAAAAAAGGCCTAAATATATGCTATACACAAAAATTTTGCAGAAAAAACTCGGAATTGAATGAAACCAATTTTATTGAAATCCTTATGCTTCCAGAAACCCAATATATAAAAATATTTAAATTTCATTTATGTTTTAATCACTTTCTATTAGAGGTTACATTCAATACGCTAAAAACTCAAAAATGCATAAAAGGGATCTAAAATGAATAGATTAGATTTCTAAATGCTAACATATCAGTAGATTACCTGAGTATGCTATAATTCTTAAGAAATAATTTGGACTTGAATTGTTTCATGAATAAGAATGAGACCGTGAAAGAAATAGATATGTACATGCATGAATATTGAATAACTAGCAGTAAAATCTATATACATGTATATAAGCAGGGTGGATCATGAAACTAAGTTACTTGACACCAACGGCATGTTTAAGAAGTGAACTTGATTTGGAATAAGCCTTATAATTGAAATATGACCCAAATGTAAATATATGTGCGTATGAATGATAACTAATAGTAGTATGGATAGATGCATATATTCCAGAATGACCATGAATCTGGTTTATTAACTATTGGAATGTTTTGAATAACAGCAACAATAGTTTGTATATGCAAAAATATTTCATGCTTATTTAATTTTAGACTGTTAATCATAAGACATGGATGTTAGGCTCACATGGTAATATGGCCCAATAATTCTAATAGATGTTGGTACAGGAAAGACTAATTCCTAAATTGTATGATCAGACTGTTTGATACATCAAAAATCATGATAAAAGATCATAATTAGTATTGAACCTTTAGGTTAAAGTATGCTTCCATATGATATCAGTGAACTTAAGGATTTAAATATGCCTGTAAAATGTCATGAATTGAATATTGGAACCAGGTAGAGTTAGTCCCAAAATATCCATAAAGTAAAGTCATGTTAGTCGGCAAAAGAGCTAACTCGGAATAAAGACTGTAAAAGACTTTAATCTTCATATGCTGATAAATTATCATGATTAAAATCAAAATAATACAAAACCAATTTTAAAACACTTCTAGAATCATACCCTACTAATACCGGAAAAATGAGTGAATAATCATGTATGGTGTAGTCGCAAACCTAAAACGAAATCCAACTCTTTTTAACATCAACTTTGTGACCACTTAAGCCCTTTCGGTAGCCCGTAAAATATCTCGTCCAAATGCAAATTTTGTGAACATTAGCCTAGAAATGCTAACTAGGATGTGGACTACCATAATTTAGAAAAATATTCTTATTACAACTTGCTTTTCATCTGAATCCTGTTAGTGCAATAACCTTAAGTGTTAAGGTTGCCTAAATCATACTATGTGAATCGTTGGGCACAAGAAACTTTCAGTTAATATATTTGTGTCACAAGAATCATAGTGTAACCATAGCCAGTAGCCTTATTTTGTAGATTCCAACATGTATAAATCACCTTACATGCAAAACATATAAGGCCAAGGACACATTACTAATTTGAATTCTTATAACGAGAGCCATAATACCGTATAATCCATTTCAGCAATGAATAAAATGTCTCATCTAAATCCAAAAACTTATAAGATCAGCTTAGGAATGCTCCCCAACATAAAGTCTACCTAGTTCTGAAGAAATAATCTCATTTCATCATGCTCTGCATATAAATCTTGTTAGCAAAACACCCCTAAGTATTATGATCTCTGAAATCCGTAATACAAGTAAATGAACTTAATAACAATTAAGAAATCAGTAACTAAGATGTTTGCGTCACCAGAACCTCCTCAAAAACCATGAAAATAAAGTCCAGCATAAAGCTAATAGACCCAACTACTTCTCATGAGAAAGCATTTAAAGTAGAGTACTATTCATGCATAGCATACAACAAAGTGGCTAATGTCTTAACTTTATTAATCCAAATAATTTTAGCATCTAGAATTCGAAACTATAAATATGAAAATACATAATTTTAGCCTCTTGAATTCATGAGACAAGAATAGATAATCTATAGAAGAAACCGTGCATCACTCGACCTGAAAGCTGTTAACGATATGAACGTATATAAATATACACAATCAACTAAAACGTGAGAAAGTGAAATCATTCAACCCAAACCTAAAACACACCTATTTTCTATAGCAAGCCTTTATTTGATTTACTGTCTGTCTTCTTTTTGCCCTTATTAAAAGTTTGCTATTTGCTATATTTTCGTTGAAACGACGTGTAGAACACGATGTCATTAACTCCGTTGTCAACACCATCAACTATGACCACGACTTCGTCGTAAACAACATATAAGCAAGACAAGCACCCCTTTGATCATATTGATCCCAATATTAAATTTTCCCTTTGTTTTACTAAATCAATTTCATGCATGCGCTTATTTTATGTAAATCCGATATTTTATGGTACTGGTAGATATACCTGTTGTCTCATGGAACTTCCTTGATAAGTATGGACATGTGAACCTTGATAACCATAGAATAGGGGTAGACAATACATAATGTCAACATGGGTATATGCGATTACATATCATACATGCTTAGCCATGCTTAGCAGTAGAAGTCGGGACAATTGGATTAAACTGTCTGTCGAGAATTTAAAAATGTTGGTTATGACATGATGTCAGTTGTGGGTATTTTGACTAAAAACTCCAAAATAAAACTATGGTTTTGATGCGGACTATTATTGGCAATAGCCGGTTGTGCAGATGAATTTGCACGTAGTGTAGGGAGAAGTATCGCTCGTGTCGGATTAAGGACCAAGCTATGGGTTGTTTTCAAGCCAAGAAAACCGTACAACGACGAGTGCTGGAATGGGATAGCCTTAATCTATTAAGTTGCTTAGATCTGGCTTTGCACATTGGAAGGCGGGAGATAGTAGAAGCATTCTAGTTATGTTTGCTTGTGAGGGGCTTCCACACCTCGATGTGGGTAAATGCATGTCGGTACAACAGTGTACGCCTTGTTATGAGAAGAAATCATTATTGCAGGGATTTACTGCTCATGTTACTATTCTAATGACAGGGATTCACTACCATATTTCATTTACACATGTTTCTTCTACATAGCAAGGGTTATCGTCACCGGGCTAGTGCAAAATTAGGTCTATGTAATGTAACGATTATGTTATGATCTCTTTGCGGCACACCAAAGGAAGTGTGCTAATAGCTTGCACAAAGAGCTGATCATTTCTTGTGGGTAAAACTGTATACCTCTACAGAGTGTAAATCTAATCGATTGGCCGCGTCCACGGTCATGGACACTTGGTAATGTCATCACGTAGTTATATGTTTTATTATTTTCAAATGGGATGATTTTCACCTGATGTGCTTTGTTTTAGCAAAGATTGTGGTTATGCCACATGTTGGCACGAATTGGATGATTCGTTACTCGCGAAGGACTATGAGTATTATTTATGCTTTACTTATTTCTTATCAGTCAAACTTGCTTTTACAAATTCCGTTTCTAAATCACAACTTGTTTACAATTTCAATATCGCTTTATGCAAAGTTAACCGTAGAAGCCTCTTTTGACAATGGCTTACATTTATGCATTTGCAAATACCATCTTAAGTCTTACTGAGTACAAAAGTATTCAACCTTGCTTATTATGTTGTTTTAGGTGGATAATAAAACGAAGCTCCGAAGATTACTTTTCGTCGCAGGACGCGAGAATTCTAAAGATGCAATCTTTATAGGGATTATGCCTTGTCAGTTGCCTGAGGAATGGATGGGCACACTACAAGACTTTGCTTCTTCTGTGCTATATATATATATATATATGCTTTGAGTTGTAAGAATATATTGTACAAATAGCTTCCGCCTTAATAATATGATGTATGGTTGTGGTTCCAATTGTTGAATATGTGTGTGGTAGTCACTGATAATGGGACTAGTACTGTATGCACATTAGATTTTCATTTTTGCATTTATGCGAAAATGGGGGTCATTACACTTGCCGATTATCATATTAGATCGACTTTGAGCGTATTTTTCATCTATCTTGCCGATTGCAGGAAAAAATCGACTGGCACGCCTCGAACTAGAATTGAACCCGGTGTTCACGTGTGTTTGAGTCGATCAATCCATCGTTATATTTTTCGATACCAACAAGTACTATTGTGGCTACAAACCAAACAGTACAAGAAGAAAGGCATCTGTGTTTCCGCTAAGAGGGGTAACCTTGAGGTCCTTAGGTGTAAGGGGATTGGACAAGGTGAACATTGCAATTGGAGTCTTTTATTGAAAAATTTTCCTTACCCTTTGGTATATGAGCTTGAGGCTATTTATAGAGGCCCACACGCCCAACATGTTAACTTACAATAATACCCCTACAAAGACCCTAGGGTCGTAGGGGCTATGCGGTCTTTTCCTCCTTCCTAAGCTAGCCTTTGTACGCCATGATGTCATGACCCTTGTTATGCCCTCCGGGGGCCTTCGTTGCGCTTGCCAAAGCCCTCGATGTGTTTGCTAAAGCCTTCATTGCACTTGCCAAAACCCTCATTGCTCCCGAGCCCCTTCGGGCCTTGGATGAGGGGGGTACATCCAAGGTTCAAAATCTCATCGAAATTTCGCAAGATCTCCATTTCCAGACGTGGACAAGATTTGAAATGCCGACCAGATTGAAAATTCAAAAAAATTAAATTGTTACAGTAATCTCGAAAAATCTCGCCATTTTTTACCAGAATTTGATGTTTGACCGGAAATTGATCAATAACCGTTAAGAAAGTCATCTTCTATGAAAATTTGTTGAAAAACCGAATTTTTGAGACATTTTTTATAAACTTCAGAAACACTGTCAAATTTTTATAAAATTGTATGTGATTTTTTTTATCTAAAAAATTTTAGTACCATCCTAAGAAGTGTAGGATCATACAATTTTTTTTTCAAAATAATTGAACTTAATTTGTTATCTTTAGAAAATCAAAAATAGAATGAATATAATTGGGATAGTAACATTGTCAGAATTTTATAAATTTTCTCGCGTGTGATCATGATCCAAAATTTTTATAAGAGCTTAATAATTGACTCAGTACCATTATATAAAATTTTAAAAAATCAACTTTTTTCGTTTACTCAATCAAATCTATGTATGTATTGAACTTCATTTGTTATATTTCAAAAATCAAAAATAGAAAGAACATAAATGGTACACTGAATTTGTAAGAATTTTATAAATTCACTAGAGTGTGATCATGATTCAAAAATTTTAAGAGATATTTATAATTTCCTTATATCCCTTATGCAAAATTTTCAAAAAATTTAAACATTTTTTTGTTTCTAAAGCAAATCTATGTATTGATCATTAAGCTTTTACGAGGATGTAGAACTCTCAGAATTTTTGGAACTTCTTGAAGCTTGATCATCAGATGAAAATTTTATAAAAACATTGATGATAAATCAGGACTATCCAAAAAAAAAATTCAAAATTTTCTAACCAGGTTTGTACCATTTTTCATTTGGTTGAAGTTTGCCGGTAAAGCTTTTATCAGCACAGTAGCACTGTCCAAAATTTTAAAAATTCTTGAGGCTTTATCATCATCTGAAAATTTTATGGGAAAATTAGTGATATATGAAAACCATGCAAAAAAATTTAAAAATTTTATAACATGGTTTGTTTCATTTTTCATTCAGTTCAAACTTGCCGGTCATCGTTTTATCAGGACAGTAGCAATGTTTGAATTTTTAAAAATTCCTCAGATCTGATAATCATCTGAATTTTTTTTGGGAAGATAAATGATGTGTCATAAACCTACAAAAAAACATTTCAAAATTTTTCGACGTCGTCTGTTCTATTTTTCGCTCGGTGTAATTTTGCCGAGATCTTGGCAAAACCAATAGAAATTTCGGTTTTTTCGTTAAAAAAATCCGGATTTGAATTTTTGCTTCTGTATTTTGTCCTAGATTTATCCGAAATTTTTAAATCTCGCTGAGATTTCGTTCTCCGGCCATGAACAAGATTTGGAGCAAAAAGAGATTTTGAACCCTGGGTGCATCTTCCCTTCGCAGGACCTTCACTCGTTCGTAGGGGCGGTGGCCACTCCTACGACAGGTACCTAATCTACTTCGGGACAAGTGCTAGAATTACTTGGGTGCCATCCTAGTTTTGGGCATTAAGATCACAAGTTAGCACTTTAAGCTGAAGAATGTCTGCTTTGGATCGGAGGTCATATGCCAGGTCCCATGGATGACGAAATCATGAAATTGTATGATCCGAGGAGTCATGATCCAAAAATGCGATTCTAAAAGGGCTGGTGCTTAATTAATATTGTGTGTGTGTTTTTCACATGAATGCGCTTAGTTATCTGGGAATTTAAAATTAGACTTTTGAGGAAATTAGTAAGCATGCACGTGGAATCCACGTCGCTTAGAAGAAGAAACAGAGGAGGATATGTCTACTCAACATAGAATTATTGAAGGCAAGTTTACTCAAGAAAAAAAAAGAATTTGCATTCCATTAGATAACACAACAATATCACTGGTTGGCAGATCTTTTACAGTCTGGCGCACCTTCAGGAGATAACAGTGAAGCCCCAGACTCCATACAAGCACCAAGAATAGCAAGTTAATAAGCGGCTTTGAACTTTGATGACTCAAATTCAGAACGAAAGAGCAGATGATAATCTTCCATGCATTTTAATTTAGCTTCTTCAAAGTTCTCCTTCCTTATCTTTGCTGGCATTTCAATGTTTAACGAGACGCTTTGGTGAAGGAAAATATTGACTTGGATCTTCCATCGGCAGAAGATATCAATTTTCCACTTAAAAATGATGTTAGCAGTGCCTGAATTCAAGATGTATTCTTCTTGTAGCGAGAAATATGCAATAATTCCTTCCTAGTATTTTCGTGCTTACCTTCTGGCACCGATGACTTGTGTTGTAGGTTAATAGCTTGAAGGAGAGCAAAACAGAGCCAGCTAGAGCGGCAGCAGCTCCAGCTCCAAGTGTTGAGAAGACAGATGCTGTCTTACGCCGCTCGCCAAGGGTGTTCCTTGAGCAAACACTTGGACAATTGAGTGGACCTAGTGTTACAAGAAGTAGATCAATAATGGCAAGAGAAACAGCTGAACTGGCAAAGGTGGAACAATTTACAAGAGTTGAGAGTTCAGAAGATAATGAGAACACTAGGGCTAACCTTTCAGTTGACCAAGGTAATGGAATTCCAGCGCCTTTCAATATTTCAGTATATTTGCTGAGTGCTAAACTGCTAAAATTTCAAATCCATCAAAATACAATCCCACCTCCATTCATGTCTTACGGATCTCACCGCAGATCCAATGCTCTAAAATTTGGATGTTTTTTTGCTAAGAAAACATCCGGGTAACGTTTATCAAAACCCAAATTTCAATATTTGATCATCAGTAACTCCAGACAAGGAGAATGCAGATCTGGCGACAGTGGAAGAAACTGATAATTCTCCATTTCAAAATGATGGTGGTGCTAAGACACCTGCAGAAATTTCTCAGAAGTTTGTTATAAAGAAGTAGGAGTGTTTCAACGTTTTCCCTCTCAATACAAGTTGCATAAATCTTAAAGCAAGCAAATGGGTAAGTAATCACCATCTACTATTCATTCATACTTTAATATTTATGCAAATGTCAAAAAGAAAGGCATGGAAACACCTCTCGAGGAGTCCTGTGCATGTTGTGAGTTCTCTTGAATATTTTTATGCTTATTTTTTGCGACTGATGACGTCTTTTTGGCTAAGATCGTGAGGGAGGAGACAAGAGATCCACTTGTTTCTAAAGTCAAAGCCAAGATACCACACATCAAGGTGTTGATGAGAGTGGACCTGCGGCGGAGATCCCTAATACAGTTGTCATCATCTATGATAAGCGCATGGAATTACATAAGCATCGGTGAAGCATACTGAAAAGAAAGAGCGGATACAAGTAATACTGGAAAAACGTAGAAGTGATGATGATTTATCAGCAAGATGACATCGGTATTACTATTATCAATTCAGTTTAATGTAACTCAACATTCACTTATGTTTTTTTCTTCTTTTTTCTCACCGATCACAAATAATTGTTGTTTTAGACATAAGTATAGTCAAGCTTTTAAAATTTGACTATTAATATCTTTTGAAATATTTAAATGGGACACATGAAAATCATATGTGTAGATTGTCTCGAAAAGTACTTTCATATATTATAATTTTATCGTGTTTTATAAATATATTATAATGAAAATTAGTGATCAAATTTGTGTTTTGAAGATCTTGTCGATGTTTAAAACGATAACTATTTATAATCGGAGGGATGTATAAGTTATATCAGTCTGAGAAGGCAGAAATCTCTCACCTCTTGAGTGTCCACACTAACGAATATGTCCAATTGGTAAAATCATTTCCTTTCAAGGACAAGAGCAAGAAGTCAAAGATTGCTCGTCGTTTTAGAGAAGTTTACATGAGCGACCAACCATCGGAAGCAGCCTTTGTAGCAGCTACACGTGATAAAGGTACTCAAATCTGTTATGTGCATTATAGGTAGACATGGGAATTGGGCTATGCCCATATAGGACCGGCGTGGTAAGGAATCTAGCGGGTTGGACTGGCATGACATGGTATAGTGGACTATGCTGGGCCTGAAAATCAGATTCGATGGACGGCACAGCATGACATGATAGCTCGAGATACGTTTGAGTCGGTCCAGCATGAAAAAGCTCGTTGCATCTATAAGCCTATCCCATTAAACATAATAACCAGCCTTATACCATCATCCCATCATTACTCTCTAAGCCATGCACGTATACTTTCCTTCTTTTCTTTCTCCTCCCACTCCTCTTCAGCTCTCTCGCACCAGTGCCGCCGACCCCTCTTCCACGCCCATACCGCCATCTCCACGAACACCGTCCGTCACTATTGATGCCGCGTTCCTCTTCTGCGCCCACGCCGCCATCTCCACCTCTCCCATGCCCATGCTACCGTCTCTACCGATGATGCCACATCCCTCTTCCGTGCTTGCGCCACCATCTCCACCAATACTGTCTTCATCTCTCCCGCGCTTGCGCCGCTGTCTCCACCGACACCGTACGCAGTCGCCCATGACTTCCTCTTTGGCGTGTCATACTCATGTCAGCCCGACACTAAGGCGGCCTTGCGTGCCATTGGGCCTTACCTGGGCCTCACTGACAGCCGATCGTGTTGATAAGAGGGCCAGCACGGCCCAACCCCTAGCACTAATTATCAAGGATTTAAATCACGTTTCACGGTCCGTTGTGGTGAGAGATATGAAAAGCTATCGTGTCTATAGCAGGCTATCACGGAAGCTATGCTACACGTCGCAATTAACTATAATATACATATTTTTTTACTATTTCAAGTATGTGGTATTGGTAATTTATATATGATGAACTATATTTAGGGCATGTTTGTTTCAGCTTTGGATTCTCTAAAAGCTGATTCTGGATTGTGGTTTTTGAGAAGCTGATTCTCCAAAAGCTAGAATCCAAAAGCACATATGAAGTGGATTGTGGATTCTAGTGTATATGGGTGGGGTGGATTGTGAGAATCGGATTCTAGAATCAGGCTGTTTGTTTCTGACTCTGCTTTTGGGACCAGAATCCAGAATCAAAAGCTAAAACAAACAGGCCCTTAAATTTAGAGTACATGTTATGATTGTTATATATTAGTCGTACAACATGTAATAGAAAATAATCTATATAATTATGTAAATTTAGGAGATGGAATTAGATTTTAACTAATATTTATTATTTTCTAGTAGTCAAAATAATTTAATCTAAGTATAAAAATATAATAAAAGAAGAAGATCATGAACAAAACATAATTAATATTTTAAAATATAAAGAGAATTGATACATGCAGCATAGCAGAGCTATCGCGGCTACAAAAATAGTGGAAATAGCAGTTAATATAGTGGCTATAGCAGATGTAGCTGTGTTTGTGGAAATTTATTCAATCGCATAGCGTTTTATATCTAAACAAGCTATAGCAAAGCTATCGCTGGCTATTTAAATAACTACTAATTGTAGGTATTTTTATTACAGCCCCGTAGCACTTGCACAGCACTGTTCATATGAGCTCGCTGATGCGATGTTAGTTGATGTGAGCCCGTAACACTAATTGGTTTCCTTGTTAGTCAGGTTTATTTCCTTATAGTTTTATTCTGTGTATTAGAGATAAGCTGTCAAGTGGGCAAGGTTATTAAGGATCGTAATTCTAAGTAGGATCTTTTTTGGGTGAGCAGGATTGGACCGTGGAATCACGATCCGATGAGCTTTTCTAATACTAAGTATAATAAAATTTTCTCGTGTTGTGAAACACATGTTAGGCCTGCGATCTCGTAGCCAAAGATAAGCACAAATTTGCTTTTGCGATTGTGTGTCCACCTGTACATCATGCGAAGAGAGATGCAGCAGATGGATTTTGTTTTTTCAACAATGTTGCTATTGGCGCGAGATTTCTGCAAAAGGAACATGTAAGTTGATCATTTTCGAATATAAACAGCACAACGCCTACAGCTTAGAGGATGGTTCAACTAATACTTCTCCCAAATGTGCTATCGGAACCTAGAAACGGTTTTCCACCTCTTCGTACAATGTACCCAAGTTCAGAGTATGTGGTCCTCCATTGCGCAGTGGGTTAACATACCGTCTCTTCAACCGGACCGATGGAAGCCATCTGCAGACCTCGAGCAATGGAACCTTCACCAAATAGCTGGCAGATCCACCTCCCAGAAAGGCGTTAAATCCCTCATAATCCTTGCATGCTGGCAATGATGGAAAGAGCGCAACAACGGAGTCTTTCAGAGGAATTGAGCAACTCACGACCAGATCCTTCAATTGATCAAAGATGAGGCCGCCAACTGGTTTTCTGCAGGAGCAACACATCTCGAAAAATTCTATACCGACAACCTTAACAATCTTCTCTCACTTTCCATTCCCCCCCCCCCCCAACCCCCGTCTCTCTTCTCTCTTGGGTGCTGTCTCCGCACCTTTGTACTCTAAATTTTGTTTTTCTCTTCTAATATAATCACGGCTTGCCATTTCAAATTTGTTTTTATCATTTTACGTTTTCCAGCTAAGTTTAATATGCCCAGGCTTATTCTTTCTTAATGCAGGGGTTTAAGAAGGTATTGGTGGTCGATTTCGATGTCCACCTTGGGAATGGTACTCAAGAAATATTTTATGATGATAACTCAGTTTTGATGTTTTCCGTGCGCCGGTGTGTAATCATCTCGTTCAAGTAAATAATTCTGTTAGGCTGTTCTACTGTCGGATTGGAATGAATGCTGCTGAGTCTCACTTATTGTCGTAATTTTCTACTTTATTTTGCCATCTAATAAAAAATTTGGTATTTTTATAGGTCTCCCATTCTTTTCCCCTATGGATTTTCTAATCATGTGAATTATATTGGGAATGGTAAGGGAGAAGGCTATAACGTGAATGTCCCTTGGAAAGACTGGAGATGATGATTTGGTGGCAGTATTTTATCATATTCTACTTCCTTTGATTGATGAATTCTCGCCAGATATTATCATGATATCTGCTGGATTTGATGCAGGTAAGGTTATCTGTCTCTTATATATGTAGATTCCATTTCTATGTAGATTTCTTGACTTGGAAATCTGAGCATTTTGTTCTGAATGACGAATCTTTCTTTTCTTTGCAGCTTTGGGTGACACTCTTGGCGATTGTCGTGTCAGCCCCCGTGGTTATGCAACGATAACCCATATGGTATTATGGTCTTATGTCTATTGGCTATATTTAATAATCCATTAAATTATAATTTCTTGTTAATTTTCTCTTGTTATTTCAGCTTTTTAAATCTGCAAACAAATTAGTGTTTGCTCGAGGGTGGATATGACTTGGAAGCATTAGCTGATTCTGCAATTGCATGCTTAAGGGTATTATCTGGTGATGATAGTGCTGTTCTTACAAGATGTGATCCGCTTGATAGCACCTGTGAAATCATTTGCAAGGTAATATCACTGTAACACTGTTTTGTTTTAATATCATTGAGAAATAATATGTATTTATGTTCAGGTGCGTGACACCTTGAAGAAAATTAGGGCAAAGTTTGAGAGAAAAGTTAAGTAGGTGGTAATTGATGATTTGCTCCATGATGTCTCACTGACGTGTGGCCTAATTATGGGACAAATCATCAAGTTCACTGGAAAAACAAGCCAAATCATCAATTTTTCCTACAGAAGAAGATCCTGCAAGGAGGAAGCCTATAGATATAGAGAAAGGATGGTACTTCTAGAAAAACGTAAACTCATTTTTCACTCATGTTTTATGAACTACTTTTTTGCTTCCACTTGATGCGTGCATGAGAACAAAACAGCATTGAGATTGTTTCAGTAGATCAGATACTTTTGTTTACTATACGACCTAAGCATGAAGGAGATATGTATTTTATCATGAGGCAGCTTTTGTTCCTCTTTTTTGCAAATTAATGGTAATTCATTCAGATAGGAATGGAATTTACTTAAAGCCAGCTTTAAGTCTTTTGTTCTTTCCAAGGCATTTTGCATGAATAGGAAGGGAAAATGGATGTCAAAAACCTGATAAGAAAGTAAGTTTGTTTATACAGTTAGCTTTTTTATCTGACAGTGCTGACGTCTTTGCTGGGGAAAGATGAGGGTTGCTGGTCACTGGCGGTGGAGGTGTTTCAGAAAGCATACTGCGCATTTGGCAAGAAGTTTGTACTCATGCAGTTATCATTTTGTAATGGTTCTGTTTTTCCTGTTAGCTAGCTGAGTAGTCTGGTATGGGCCAGTTAACTTCTATGATTCCTTTCCTATCGGGTTTTTCTTTGTTCAGTTAAGCATGTTAGGTTCAGACGTTCGGAAGCTGGAAAACCTGTTATGTGCGTGGCTGTGGCAGCAAAACTGATTGTCTTCATTCTGCAAAGCCTGCTCCCTCCCTCTGGATCGAATGTTTTGCCAAACCCTTTTTGTTCAGCTGAATGGTGATTTATGCAAAGGTTAAGCAGCAGGTTGCACTCAGTAGCTGGTAGTTCTTTTAAATCCATAGACGCTGGACATATGTAAGGGACAAAATTAGGTACACAGGTAGAATAGAATCTCAGCACCACAAATAGAGAAGAACCCCATTTAGAACACCTGGGTAAGTAACCTAACACCAAAGCCACCATCAACCCCCCCCCACCCCACCACACCACACCAAAACAAACCACTGCTCCATATAACATGTTGAACCTTCGAAGTGGTTATCGGCTGTGCAAAGGATCCATTGCTCGAAGCTTGAGATAGAAGAATAAAAGCAAAGGCAAGGTAAAACATATATAGCTCCAGCATGGATGAAGACCTACGACCCTTGCAAGGGTTTAAAGTGTATCGATACCTATGGTGCTCACCGTAGTTCACCAACTTGAACTCACATCACACCATTGGACTGCTCCAGCATCAACAATAACGCACCACTAGAGGGCAACACCAACACGGGAAGACAAAGAAAAAGCACGAAGAACCACGTCAAGCACCACACAAAGGACAACCAACTACCAATCTTCAAAATGAGGTGGGTGAGGAGCGCCTCCTCTGCTCAACGATGGCGGTTGGCGGCGCACAAAAGAAGACAACAGCACCGACTCCTCTCTCTCCCCTCTTACGTGGTTCACCGATTGTAGCCCGCTTGCTATCGGACCCGGACCAGCTGCTATACACGGGGCCTTGACGACGATCGTCCTGTACCTCAGGATGACGACTCAAACGAGGGAATAACTAGCAATCGGACGTCGTCCGATCACTGTTAATTCCTTGAACGCGTTGGTGCAACATTTTTTTTCAATGTTTGTAATATTTTTTTTCGCGCGAACATTTCTACTGTTATCAGAGAAAAATGTTGCACGTGTAGGAAGATAATATTGCAGGAGCGGAAGAAAAATATTGCAAGCATCTGAACAAAAAAACGGGCTCAAACAATGATCACCCAAATCTTCGGGTCTTCAAATGACCGGCCCACTACTCCTCTAGACAACGGCCTACACAACACAAAGTGTCCCCAACAAAGCAGCTTAGCTAGTCCTCTCCACAAGCTAACTGTTTGGCGAATGAACAGCACTGGTGAAGGCAAGGTTTCAAATTTCGGTTTCGGAATCAATTTCGTCCCTGATCGGATAACGAAATTTCGGAAATATTTCAGACGAAATTTGAATTTTTCAAATCCGGTCCATTCCGGAAATAAAAATCCGAAATTCGGCGAAAAAATCCAAAATTTCCGAAATTTTGGGTTTTTTTGCACTGGCTGAAAAGTGATTTAAACGTTATCGAAAAATTTTGAGATTTTTTTGGAGGTCCTGACACATTTCTGATGTTCTCACAAAAATTTCAAATGATTATCACATCTGAGGAATTTTTAAAAATTCAGAGAGTGGTACTGTCATGATAAAACACTGACCGACAAGTTTGATCCGAATGGAAAATGGTACAAATCAAGTTATAAACTGTTAAAATTTTTTTTGTATGGTTATGATCCATAACTAATGTTCTCAAAACAAATTCAGCTGATTATCACATGTGAGGAATTTTTAAAAATTCGGAGAGTGGAACTATCCTGATAGAACACTGACCAACAAGTTTGATCCGAATGGAAAATAATGCAAATGAAGTTAGAAACTGTTGAAATTTTTTGTGAATGGTTATGATGTATCTATAATGCTCTAATAAAATTTTCAGATTATGATCAAACTGTATTAATTTTTAAAAATTCGAAAAGTACTACTACCCTGTTAAAAGGCTTATCGGCAAACTTGAACAAAATGAAAAATTATGTAAACCATAAAATTTTTTGAAAATTTTACAGAATGGTGATAAGAAAGTTCTTAATATCCCATAAAAATTTTGATTTATTATCACACTACAGTGAATTTATAAAATTCTTACAAGGCACATTACCATTTATGTTCTTTTCTTTTTTATTTTTGTAATATAATATAACAAACGAAGTTTAATGCTTACATAGATTTGATTGATCAAATGCTTACATAGATTTGATTAACCAAACAAAAAAAGTTTAAATTTTTTGAAAAATTTACATAATGGTACTGAGTCAATTATTAATCTCTGAAAAAAAATTTAGATCATAATCGCACTCAAGAAAATTTATAAAATTCTGACAATATAACTGTCCCAATTATGTTCATTCTATTTTTGATTTTTTAAAGATAAAAAATGAAGTTAAATTATTTTTAATTTTTTTATTTATGATCCTAATCTACTAAGGATAGTATCATAAAATTTTCAGATTATTATAAATCTTGTACAATTTTATAAAAATCTGATAGTGTTTCTGCCAAAATTCTAAAATATTTAAAAAATTCGGTTTTTCAAAAAAATTTCGTAGAAGATGACGTTCTTAAGGGTTATTGGACCAAATCCGGTCAAATCCGCCCCTAAAAATTTCAAAACCGGCAAAAAAACACGAAATTTCGGGTACTGTAGCAAATTCAAATTTTTTTAGTTTTTTTTCCGGCCGGTACTTTTAGAATTCGGAGTAGTCCGAAATTCGCCGAATTTTGAAACCCTGGGAAGGCGATGTTAGGATCACTCGACGCGAGCGCTGTAGGAAGATGAAGACGAGCTTTTTTTTTGTGACGCCTCAAGACTTGCGTCTGCTATCTGCTCCTTTTTCTTACTCAATGCAATGATTTAAATACAGAAAAGATGCATCACTTAACTTACATGGCCAAGTAAACCGCTTCCTACGCCATGAACTGACAACTTAAACACATGCACGTTCTAACTATCCCACTAGTTAACTAACATGCAAACACATGCGCATGTACCATGATAATGGCCAGCACCGTACACGCACACGACCTTACTAATTACATGCAAACATAAAGAAATAAACTTTTGACAAGATTAATCCCAACATTTTTCTCCTTAATCTTGTTTCATAGCAGCGCCGGTTCGTCGTTGGCATCCACCTCAACAAGATGCACCTCTGCTTTCTCCTTCTTGTTGGGCTTACGGCATTCTGAAGCAAAGTGTCTATAATCATTACAATTAAAACACCTTACTTTTGTTTTGTCAACTCTTCGGTACCGACGGCTGCTGCCGCCACTAGAGCCACCGAAGGAGCCCTCACCTTCACGCTTCGACGATCAGGCCTCCCACTCTGTGCGCTTCAGGAGCAAGTGCTCCTCGTCTCCGTTGCCGCTGCCATAGTGACGCTCTCCCTCTTCCTGTGTCTTCAAGCACCCGATTAGCTTCTCGATCGACATATTATTTTATGTCACCAAATTGCTCCGTTGTGGTGACGAAAGGAGAAAATTTCTTGGGAACTGCAAGAAGAAATTTCCGCACGATGTAGGCCTCTTCCATCTTGTCGCCTAGACCTCGTATGTTGTTGACGATTGACGTCAACCTCACCATGAAGTTATCGATCTCCTCGATGTCCCTCATACGCAAGTTTTCGAACTCGTTTTTAAGGTTTTGTACATGTGCCTTCTTGACGCGATAGGCACCGAGATGCATTGTCTTCAGGGTGTCCCAAACCTCCTTTGCAGTCTCCTCCGCTAGGAGCAGCAACATGTCTTCTGGTACCCGCAAGGAAGATTGCCGCGAGCGCCATTTGATCTTGCCTCTCGTTCACCTCCTCATCCATGATTGCCCTTACGTGCCGACGCCTTCGACACGCTCCCGTCGCCGATCTTCTGAACGCCCCTGTCGTCGGTGACACTTTTCAGCGAGCTAGAACATGACATAGATTAAGGTGTACATAACCACAAGCTCTGATACCAAGTGTTAGGATCACTCAACGCGAACACCATAGAGAGATGAAGCACGAGATTTTTTTTGTGACGCCTCAATACTTGCGTCTGTTTTCTACTCCCTCTGCTTACTCAATGCAATGACTGAAATACTGGAAGGATGCATCACTTAACTTACACGGCCAAGTAACAGCCTTGACCGCTTCCTATGCCATGAACTCACAACGTGAACACATGCACGTTCTAACTATCCCACTAGCTAACTAACATGCAAACGCATACGTATGTACCGTGATAATGGCCAGCATCATACACGCACACGCCCTTACTAAATTACATGCAAACACAAAGAAATAAACTTGTGACAAGATCAATCCCAACAGACGTAAGGCTGAAACCGGCGAATCATGTATCGGCGACGGAAACAGCAATGGATCTACAGATGGAGGCTCCTGGGATGGGAGGGTGCCACCTGCAGCATTTTCTCGACTGAAACGCGCTGGGCCTGCACCTTTACCCCCAGGGTTGGGTTTGCCGTGAGATAAATACTATCATTATATTGTACTTCTATAATATTTTTTATAAAATATATTAAAATATAATTAACGGTTACAGTTTAAAATTACAGACCGTGAAAAGTCAAATATGATAAGTATTTTGAAATAGATATATAACACCTTAGTTCCTAAATATATGGCATTTTTATGATTTTACACTTTTACCAAAGCACGTGTAACCAAATCGCTCTTCTTTATTAACTTACTTATTCTTTGGGCTTCCCTGTGAAATGAGGTATGAAATTGCTCTTAGATGATATGTGTTACTCTATTCCGCAATAATAAATAATATTGAGAATAATGAATGATAGGGTTATAAAAAAAACAATTAAAAGTTGTCTCGAAATTGTAGAATAACGTGCATTTAGAAGAAAATTTGAAAGCTAGAATGACGTGTACTCAGAAACTTAGGGAATAGTTAAGAAGCTAATAGCTTAGTACTACATGTTAAGTTAAAAAATTATGTTGCAAGTTTAAAACTCAATTTTCCGATGCCAATGTTTCACCTCTACAGAGTTCATTGTCGTAAAGAACATTCTCGATTCGTCACGAAGCTACACTCACAAATTAAACAGAAGCATGGTTCACGTTTTCTCCACTATTCCCGGCGCCAGCAGAAGCAGCAATAGCATTCTATTTCTCTCCCTCTTGATCCAGCAACAACCCACCTGCTAACCACCTATTAATATACCTTAAAACTAGCACCAACAACCAAACCTGACAACAAAGCCTAACACTCACCCGCAACAGGTCCAAGATTTATAATAAATGCTCAAAAAGAAACGAGCATCAGGGGGATAATAACGGTGTGATTTACACCCCTCCCCAATCCATCCACGTGACGACGTGACCGCGCCCGTCTCGCACGTCAAAAACGGCCGTGACGAGCAGCGGACGCCACCGCTTCGCAGCTCGGAGTCCAGAGTTCCAGACTCTCCCGAGAACCCAAGCCCCCCGCAGAGGCAAGGCGAGCGATCCCCCATGGCGGCGCCGTTGCCGGAGGTGTTCGACGTCGTCATCTTTGGGGCCTCGGGCTTCACCGGCAAGTACGTCATCCGCGAGGCCCTCAAGTTCCTTCCCCCCAACGCCTCCCGCTCCGCTCGCTCGCGCTCGCCGGCCGCAGCCGGGAGCGCCTGGCCGCCGCGCTCCGCTGGGCCGCCGCGCCCGGCCCGGCCCCCAACGTCCCCATCCTCGTCGCCGACTCCTCCGACCAGGCCTCCCTCGACGCGCTCGCGGCGCGGGCGCGCGTCGTGCTGTCCTGCGCGGGGCCCTTCCGCCTCCACGGCAGGCAGGTGGCGGCGGCCTGCGCCGCCGCGGGGGCCCACTGCCTCGACATCTCCGGCGAGCCCGAGTTCATGGAGCGCGTCGAGGCCGACCTCCACGAGGTCGCCGCCAAGAACGGGTCGCTGATCGTCTCCGCGTGCGGGTTTGACTCCGTCCCTGCGGAGCTCGGGTTCTTGTTCAACTCCAGGCAGTGGGCGCCGCCGTCCGCGCCGGTGAGCGTGGTTGCGAACCTCAGCCTGGAGTCCGATAAGAGGATCGCCGGGAACTTCGCCACATTTGAGTCGGCCGTGCTCGGCGTGGGCAACGCCGGCGAGCTGCAGGCGCTGCGCCGGTCGCGGCCGAGGCCACCGAAGCCCGATGTGAGTTACTATTAACTTCTTGCAGTTTCTGAATTGACTTGTATATCAAGTGCTAGCTCAATGCTGTGGTAGTGATTAATGGCGAGATTAATACTATTACTCTATTAGAACGACTTTTATATTAAATTAGAAGGATTGTTTATCTCTACTTTAACATGTTTTGACTTTCATGGTACATACACATACTGTAAACTGTAATATTGATGGTTGTTGGCTTTATTGGGCCAGATCCCTAACCCATGTCTCTGTACCTGTTAGGCTATTATGAAATTTCCTTTTGTTGTCAGAGTTATCCTAAATGCTTGTGTTTTCCTGTGAATTTCGTTTGGAATTTGGATCACATTGTTGGCGTGTGCTACTCTTCCTCAGAATGAAATTAGCTTAGCTTCGAGTTAGAATAGACCCGAAGTCCCAAGTGTGCCGTGTGTTAGTTGGCGCTATTAATTAATAAAAATTGGTGAAGAACAAATTTCTTGTTCTTATGATAAAATCCAGATAATCATCTATCTCTCAGATTATGTGTATTTTCTCGATTGATGTGAATTTTGCATCAAAAAGAAAGGTTTAGGGGATGTCTATTATAGGATGACTTGTGTTTTCCTAAGTCACATTTTTTTTAACCATCGGATTAAAATCATAATTAGACAGTAGTTACACACTAATCCAAAGGCCAGAAAAATCGACTTAAGAGTTAACAAAAAAAACAGATAATAAAAATCAACTTAGTGTTAGTCAGCGTTGTTAGTTAATAAAATTGGTGAACATCAACCTTCTAGTTCTATTATGAATTTCAGATAATTATCTCCCATGTTATGTGGGTTTTCTTGATTGATGTGAATTCGACACCAAACAGGAAAGATTTAGGGGATATCTATTTTTGAACCTTTTGAACTATGGGATTAAAAACAGAATCAAGACACTCACATCTCGAAACTAATCCAAAGGCCAGAAAATCGACTTGGAGTTAACAAAAAAAAATCATGCAACTTTAAATAACAAAGCTGAAATATTTATGTGATCTGGTATGGTGTACAAGCACCTTTTTTAAACTGAGAAACAAGGACCTGGGTTCTTCATATGTTAACTAAGAAGGCGGAAGGTTAAAATGTAGATACAGTCATACAGAGAAGAGGGAGTATTTAAATTTCATTGCTGTCATAGAGGACATACACCACTGTTGATGCCGAGGCAAACAAGGTGTACGGTTCGTGTCGACTAACTCGGTATAGTTATTTTCCCTTTTTATCTTTCTGCAAATAGTTTGCCTACACCTGACCATCACCAGACATCACGATTTGATGATATAATTCATTGGTACTGTTGCATATTGTGTGCCAACTGCCTACTCTAACCAGTCAACCACTGTTCAACCAAGTTGATGCATATTGTAAACCAACTGCTAACTACCAAATAATCATTCAGCTCCTTCAGAAAAGCCTTGGTACTGTCACATGTAAATGATGGCTAACATGCCTTCTGTGTGAATGTGGTGTTACTTCAATAAAAATGGGTTATCGTATTTCTCAATGAGCCCTATTGTCCTTTGGCCATACTTTTTGTGGTAGATGGATGTCCATATCTTGCCTTTGATGTACTTAATAATGATTCATGATCTCAAGCTGCTATAATTATGTCCTTTGGGCCTGTTACCCTTTTGAAGGAGATCGTCTTTGATGTACTTAAATAATGATTCATGCTCTCAAACTGCTACAATTATGCCCTTGGGGCCTGTTACCCTTTTGAAGGAGACCATGTCTCTTAATGTAAATATGCATGTTTGAGGAGTTGCTCGTTATCCTGCATACCTAAGGTTTTCTTTTTCATTTTTTCCTCGATCAAGATTCTAAAGTGCCACATTTCTTTTCACAGAGTAGTATAGTAGGATTCAGAAATCCCAATTAATTTCGAAAGCCTTCTTAAATGGTAAATTTATTGGTGAAAAGGATTAGTTGTTCCAGGTTACTGCAAATTGAACATGCTATAGGGTTGAGAAGGGCTCCCTATTTGAGCTATAGAACAACCTGTTATAAACTTAATTGTTCCTGATGCCAGTAATAACTATTCTATGTTGTCAGGTGCTACTATTCTAGTTGCATCCTTTCAATGTCTGAAACCTACTAAGATGTAGCCTCATGATCTTGGCACATTGTCTTCAACTGTATGACAATGTCCCATGCTGGTGTGTTCCATGATCCTATTGGCTGCAAGTGATGTTAAGCAAACCCCAACCTAAATATTGAAGGGAGTAAAGGATGTTGCTAAATCAACGCCATGATGATGTCACAAATGATTAAGTGTCAAGGTTACAAATGAGATGGATTCTGCATTGCCACAATCTGAATTCTGAATGAACCGGATTACTTGACAAACAGAAGGAAAGACAGGAAAGCTATGCCAATCACAATGTCTGCCACTTCCACTGCATATGCAACAAAACTCCTTGTCAGTTCTTTATAGAACTCAGCTAGATAGTAATATTGTATGCAGGCTATTTTAAGTACAAGATAAGTAACCCCATGATGAACTGAACTCCAAACAGAGTCCATAACAGAAACTAATAAACTGTCAGTTTTCAAATCATGAATTCAATGATCTATTGGGTGAATTATTATGACGGAAATCAAATTATTTTTTGGATAAAAATTACATTTGATGCTAAGGTTTCTTCCATTGTGCAGATTCCGGGCCCTCCACCTCCCAAAGAATGGATTGAGCATGACAAGACACTGGCATTGTGGGTTATAAAGTTGCCTTCTTCTGACACAGCGGTTGTGAAGAGAACCCTATCAACAATGACAAAGCATCCTGAGGGCCTTCCTGGGGTGGAAGAAACCTCAGATTATGCTGAGCATAGGAAGAATTTATGGTCTTCCGTTAAACCTGCGCATTTTGGCGTGAACATCGCCTCCCATTCCCTTCTTGGCATTTTGCAGCTCTTCTATACTGGAATATGCATCAGCGTGCTCGGAGCTTTCTCCCTTGGTAGAATCCTTTTGTTAAAATTCCCTGAATTCTTCTCTCTTGGATGGTTTAGAAAGGGTGGACCAACAGAGGAAGAGGTCAGCAGTGCTTCGTTCAAGATGTGGTTCGTTGGGCGTGGCTACAGCAATGCAGCCCAGCGTGGAAGCAAGCTTGACAAAGAGATCATCACAAGAGTTTCAGGACCAGAGATTGGGTATATCTCAACTCCGATCATCCTGGTGCAGTGCGCCCTCGTCTTGCTGAGCCAGCGGGCCAACCTGCCGAAAGGTGGGGTGTATACACCAGGTATGGTTTTCGGACCCACTGATCTCCAGAAGCGCCTCCAGGAGAATGGCTTGTCGTTCGATTTCGTCTCAGTAAGGACGCTTCCTTCAGATTAACGTGCTGTTCGTAGCCCTGTTCTCTGGTTTACCTAGACCAGTTATCTTCTGTTTTTTTTCGTCTATTGTTAAACCAGCTACCTGCTTCTTCTCGTCCATTTGTTACCGTGTGTGTAGCAGAGATGCAAGGCCTTATACTATCTTCTGAAAAACGTACTCTTATGTTACGTCTTTATGTGAAATAACAGTATACTGCAGGTGATAGAGAAAAAAGATGTACTCGTAGTGTGAATCTTATGGGTTCCGTAAGTGTGTAATGCCCAAACTTGGCGAAGTTTGTAAAAGGGTTATGCTGTCTACGTGCGTTCCAACTCCCAAATAATAATGAAACCTGCGTATCTCGTCCAGTGCTTTTGCATTAATGCATTCCTGTTTCTTCGCACCTATGTTATTGTTGAAACTCCGAAAATGATGGTCCAGGCTGCTTATCCTAAAGAGAGGCTGTGCATCTCATTCTCGGGAGTACTGTTCTGTATCATCTCATTCGTTAGGACAGTGTGATAAGTATGCATCCCTAGCCACCTCCTCTGTACTGTTTGTTCGCTTGTCTGATGGTGAAGCTCGTGTCTGTTTCGGATAAAAAAGAGAAGTTTCCGTGATATTCCGTTTCAAAAAAGAAAAAAGAACTTTCCATGATGTTTGTGCGAAATTCTCTTGTCTTCCTCCCCCCCTCTCTCTCTCTCTGTGCCTCGTTTGTCTGATCTCCGACGTAGTAGAAGTTTCTGCGACATTTGAGCCAGACGCGCGTGCGCACACGTGCGAACGCAGCTTGCTTTTTCCGTGTCCCACAGGTTGCCCGTCAGAGCAACGCCTTTTGCCAGCGGGCCCCGGCGCCATGGACCGAGCGGCTAGCGGCAGCTTTCGCGGACCGGGAAGACGGACGAACCAAAGCTTGGGCGGGCGAGCAAAACGCATGGCCCCCGACGCGTGCGCTGCCATCGAAACCGCACCAAATATGTGGGTTTGGGGCGTCTCCGGGAGGGAACGACCGGTGCGACGTCACGGGGCCCGGCCACGCACCGCGCGAGACGGGCCCGAAGGCTCAAGCATTCGCACTTGGTTTCCTCCTCTTTTGGCTTTGACTTGGATAGACAAGAATTGTAAACGTGCGTTATGTACGGGTCTTCCCGGAGACTTTTTACTATCATACATATCAAATATATACATTTAAAATAATATTAAAAGATATCAAGAATTTAAGAGATGAAGATACTAAAAGGTACATGAATTTAAAGATAATTTGATGGTATCTTCTAAGAATAATAAGAATTCTAGTTCTTGCTGCGTTGTTACCGTCCGTGTGGGGAGGACAGTGAACGTCAAGGGAGACAGGAGGTAGAGGGATCGAAAGCGAGTTGGCGGAAAAAGGCGAAGAGGGTTTGAAAGCGAGCGGAGGACGGAGCATTGGTCTACCGTGCACGCTTTCTCCGGTTCCAGTCGGAGCAGTGTTCCTTACGGGTTTGATTCGAGCTGCTCGGTCATCGTATCGTTGTTGCCGGCCTGGACCTGGATCATTGTTCGTGAGCTTTTTGTTTAACTTTTTTGATCCCCCATGTACGTATTATGCCTATGGAGCATGCTGTATGTATGTATGTATGCATGCTTTACCAACGGCCTGTGCTGCTGTGTAAAGACTGAGGGAGTTTGGACGATGTATTTTCCTTCTCCAAGATATCGTGTTCATTTCCTTTTCCTAAAAGAAAAGGATGTCATGTGCATAGCAATAGCGATTAAAACCTTCGACCACGTGCTGTCTGATCCTTGACCGTATCCCTTCGAGTGCAGTGCACGATATAGCCGTGATGAGCAGAGGCGTCATGGTCCAAGAAAGCGAGCGCAGAAGGAGGAGGGCAGAAGGAACAATGCCATCACTTCTACATGCCTACGATCGTACTGCTCCCGATGCTACTGCTGCCAGTTGCAAGTCGTCGTGAGATCACAGGAGGTTAGGACGTTAGGTTGCTCCGCACTGCAAGACATGGGGAAAGCCAAAGCTTCTCGTTTGCACGAGTTGTAGCGTAAAATGATATCGCTTCGCCTGTACAAGAACAAGTGTACTGTGGGCAACCAAAACTGTCTTCTTTCTTGTCTTCCTCCTACTTGTGCTATTCACATCAAGAATCAATGGCTAACTAACTAGACCGGTTGAGCAAACAAAATTTTGTAAAGAAATAACCAATCTGTTGATGGGTGTTTCGTAACCTTAAATGGTTAAACCTATGTGAGTTTAATTTGGGTTTACTCACCGTCCCTGTGCCCTGAGCTACTCTTTCAGTATCTACAGCTCGCGTCGCCGTTCGCGGAGATGTCGAGCAGCGCGGCCAGCACGTCCAGCATGTCCGGCCGCTCCTGCGGCGCGTCGGCCGTGCACCGCATGCCGAGCATGAGCAGCTCCCAGAAGAACACCGTGCTCTGCTCCGGTTGCTGCCTCACCTTCCAGCCCTCCTTTGCCATCCTCCGGCCCCACTCGACCAGGCACTCCTCCTCGCCTCCGTCCACGGCACGCCGGCCCGTGGCGAGCTCCATCAGGAGCACGCCGTAGCTGTACACGTCGCCCTTGGTCGTCGCCCGCCACGTCTGCCCGTACTCCGGCGCCACGTACCCCACCGTGCCGGCCACCATCGTGCTCACGTGGGTGTCTCCGGGGCACACCACCCTGGCAAGCCCGAAGTCCGTCACCTTGGCCCGGCCATCGCGGTCGAGGAGCACGTTGCTGGCCTTCACGTCGCGGTGCACGACGGCGGGGCGGCACTCGTGGTGCAGGAACACTAGCGCCCGCGCCACGTCAATGGCAGTGTCCAGCCGCCACCCCCACCTGAACGCGGTGCTGTCGCCGATGAGCGCCTCCAGGTTGCCGCCCTCGAGGTACTCGTACACCAGTATCTTGGCCGAGCCGGAGAGGCACCACCCGTAGAGCGTGACGAGGTTCGGGTGCGGCCACGTGAACCCCATCCGGTCGGCGAGCACCTCCATCTCGGCGCGGAACTCGCGCTCGCCGCCGCTGTCGGCGTCGCCATCCCCGTCGTCGCGCAGCCTGGAGAGCTTCTTGACCGCCACGGCGCGGCCGTCGGGGAGCACGCCGCAGTACACCACGCCGTAGCCGCCCCGCCCGATCACCCGATCGTCGGAGAAGTTGCCGGTGGCTGCCACGATGTCGCGGTAGGTGAACGCCGTCTTGTCAAGCCGGAACACCTTCACCCCCTCCGTCGAGGAGGAGCACCCGGTCGCCGACGATGAGCCGGATGGTGGCGACGACGTCGACATTTGGAACGCGCACTTGCTGCCGCCACTGCACTTCGGGTTCTCACAGGAGAATGACTCGGGGTCCGGGTCCTGGTCCACCGGGAGCCGGGCGCGAAGGTTGGCCATGATGAACACGACGGTGCCGAAGATGAAGGCGATGATGAGAGAGAACAAGAACCACACCGCGATCGTTCTTGGAGACATCCCACGACTTCTAACCGGAGGAACATCTGCAGCTTCCGGTGGTGGCTGCATACCGGCGGCTCGACTCTGATGCAACTTTATGTGCGGGTTGCCGAGGAAGGACTGCTCGTCGAAGGTGCCGAATTGGCCGGTGGTGGGGACATCGCCAGAGAGAAGCGGGTTGTATGACACGTTGAACTTGGCGAGGTCAGTGAGCTGGCTCAGGCTCAGCGGGAGCTGGCCGGAGAAGTTGTTGAAGGACAGGTCCATCCTCTCGAGGCACAAAATGTGGCCGATCTCCGACGGAATCGTACCCGAAATGTTGTTTCTTGAGACGTTCAGCACGACGAGCGGGAGCTGGCCGATCTCTGGCGGCAGGCGGCCCGTGAGCCGGTTGCCGTCGAGGTGGAGCAAGCTGAGGTTCCGCATTGAGCCAATTTGCGACGGTATCTCTCCGGAAAGCAAGTTCCCGGACAGCTGCACGTACCCGGAGATCGTGTTGGACCGCACCGGCGACGACGAGTTGGTGCAAATCGGAACGATTCCGTAGCCCTTGAGGATGCGGTCCCATATGCTGCGGCAGTTCTCGCGAGTCATCACCGAGTAGACGAAGCTGAACGGCGGATAGCTCGCCGGTATCCACCGCTTCATAGCCAGGCACTCGCCGGAGCCGGCGAGCACGCTCGAATCGTCCCGGTTCTTGGCAAAGGTTGGACCGGGGTTCTTTCCTATCTCTGTCATCTCCGGTGGGATATTCCCTGTCAACAGGTTGTCGGCAAGGTTCAGCCAGAGCAAGCTGGTGCAGTTGCCGATCTCCGGTGGTATCTCGCCCGATAGCTGGTTCCCGGCCAGCATCAGCCAGAGGAGAGACGTGAGGTTCCCGATACTCGCCGGGATCCCGCCTGAGAGCTTGTTATTAGAAAGGTCCAGCGCCTGGAGATCGGCGAGCCGGCCGTACGCCGGCGGTATCCTTCCGGAGAAGTTGTTCTCGGCGAGCATCAGGTACTTGAGGCTCTTCATGTTGGCTATATCGGGAGGGAGCTCCCCGGAGAACTCGTTGAAGCTGAGGTCCAGCCTGGCGAGCTGCGGCAACCGGAGCACGCCAGAGGAGACGATGCCGCCGGTGTAGCTGTTGTGATGCAGCACAAGGTACTTCAAGCTCACAAACTTGCCAATAATCTGTTGCATATCCCCTCCAAATGCGTTGTTGCTGATGTCCAAGAACTGAAGCCTCGTGCAGTTCGTAAGCTCCGGCGGTATCTGCTGGTCGAACCGGTTCTTCCCAAGAATCAGCGTCTCGAGGACGGCGAGCTCCCCGATTCCGGCAGGTATTGTCCCGGAGAAATTATTCCCCCACAGTGACAAGTACGTCAAATTCGCACACTTCGCGACGGAATCCGTGAAGTTTCCAAGCAGCTGGTTTGCGGAGAGGTCCAAAGACTGAAGCTTGCAGCCGTCGTCCGGAAACGTGCTCAACGGGACGCTGCCCGTGAGGTTGTTTTCGGCGGCGCTGAACAGCCTGAACCTTGCGACGCCAGGCCATAGCTCGCCGGTGAAGTTGTTCGAGCTAAGGTCGACGTACTCGAGCTTGGCGCAGCCGTCAAACAGGCCAGTGATGTCCCCGGTAAACTTGTTGGTTGACACGTTGAACACGGCGAGGTCGTCGCATATGGCCGGGATGTTGGTCGAGACGCGGCCCTCGAGCCGGTTCCCTGACACGTCGAGCTTCTGCAGCCTGGTCAGGCCGGAGAGTTCCAGCGACCCGCAGATGAGGTTGTGGGACAGGTTGAGGTACACGAGGCCGCGGCATTGGTTGAGGTCGCTGGCGGGGAGTTCGCCGGCGATGGAGTTGTCGGAGAGGTCGAGATGGGCGAGCGCCGGGAGGCGCGAGAAGTTGCCGAACGCCGGGCCGGAGATGCTCGAGCTGGACAAGTTCAGCGACGTGACGCGGCTGGCCCCGTCGCACTCGACGCCGCGCCACCCGCACGGCGACGGGTCGGACTCCAGCCACGCGTCATAGTCGCCGCGGTTGAACCTGTTGTTCTCCTGCAGGAACCGCTTGAGGTCGATGAGCACCTCCTTGTCGCCGCCGCCGCTGCTCTTCGCGCCTATCAGCACCACCTCACCTGCAAGACGACAGAATTCCTTCAAACTCCATGAGCAATTCAACTCACGTACCAAAGAACACAGCAAATCAAGAACAGAACTGAGCAAGAACAAGACACGGACTAGCGACTCCCACCTGCGACGAGGAGTAGACAGAGGAATCCGAGGAGAAGGGGAGACATGGCCTGTCTTCCTGAATCATGGAAGAATCCTAGAGGACAAGGGAAGCTGCTACGACGACGACGGGGACGACGGGTTGGGATGCCGCCTCATGTGAGGGCGAGCGAGCTACGTTTCCGACTCTGTTTCTTGGCTACCCTCTCTGCTTGTCTAGCTCTCTTCACCTTCACAGATGAAGTAAGCAAAGAAATATAAAGGCTTTGATAATAAAACCAAAGGTTATTTAAGACTTAAGCCACATGTGGGCGGTGAATTGAACCGACTAATGGCCGTCGCTGTTTTCCGTCCGGTCCTTTGAATTCCTGCTCCTACTAGTACTGTTCGTTAATTAGGGTTTCAAACATTGTTAATTGCTCGTGCTGACTGCACGGGAGGCTGGCTTTCTTGGCTGTGGCTTTTGAATTTTCCTCCTCGCTTTCCATTTAAGGCTAGCGGCGGAACTAAAATAAATTTCTAGTGGTGCATATTTTACACGTACAACTTTATAGTCTTGTATAATGATTTCGTAATTTCATAAATAGTTCTAAGATCTTCAAAATCCCAAACCACCGAAATCGACGCCAATTCAATTAACAAATTTAGCCTATTTAAAGGATAATGTTGTAGCGTTTATCAAATTTTTTAGAGTGCAGAGGCATAGTCGGCACTCCCTAGGCCTGGATTTGTCATCATATTGTGCATAAAGAGAACTCAGGAAAGAAGACTAGTGAAACCAGTTCAGACAATTCCTACACTTGTTAAATCTTAAGATGGGGTATTCAATTGCAAAATTGCTAGCTTGATGTACCTATGACCCCGTTTGGAAGGTAGGGTCTCCACAGAAATTCCGTAGGAAACCTCTCGTTTCCTTCTCTGCAAAATCCTCGTAACTATATGGATTAGATTTCAGTGACGCGTAGTGTGCTCGCGCAAGTCTTTTAATTTGTTCTTAGCTTAGCTTGGCGTGGTGTTATTTCTTCTTGCATGTTGGGTCAGGGAAGGGAGCCGGCCATGTTGAGAAACAAAAGCCCTTCGCTTTGGTCAGCCGGTCTACCGTCGGAGTTAAAGACGTGGAGAACGGCACGCACGGTTCTGCGTGAGCAAGCGTGCGCGTGCGTGGAGTGCGCATGCGTGCACACGAGCGTGTGAAGATTCTAGACGTAATAACGTGTGTGAAGAGAGTACAGATACCAGTGGCCCGCGCTGTGCTCCGACAAAATCGAATGGCGGGGAATGTCTGGCTGCAAAGCAGAAAAGGGCGGTGGCCGGTGCAATGGCTCTCAGCCCGCTGGTGGTGTTCACTCTGGAGAGCTAGGTTTCAAGGAGAGAATTGCGAGGGAGATGCTGCTGTACATAGCTATTTGAAAGTTTTTTTTAAAAGACTAAGGGAGCGTTTTAGAAGCTTTGAACACGATTACAATCCTCAAACAAAATATCTCGTATGAAGCTTTGTGCCTCAAGATGTCACAAACACCGCTTCAGAGGACGAGAAACTTGTTTCACAATTATATACGTAGCACTATTATAACGTCCACTGACAAAACAAAACTTAAGCTCAAGAAAAAAACTACTCAACTTCTTGATGTCTGCTAGGACTAGCATTGTGTCAATGTCCAAGACCTACGATCTCTAGATCGAGTTTATGAAAAATGATTGCAGGCTTCCGGGGAAACAAGATTATGAAAAGAGGAATGAAATACTGCTTATTCTTTGCCAAGTGGCTTAACAGAGTACAAAGTATTACAGATTCAGGATTCTGAATCAGATTGCTTTTAATGGCGCAAAGGTCTCCTATTTATACCGGATGAAGAGACGACAGTTGTACTTAAAAATGATGTTGTATGGCCGAAAGATGTCTTCCCGCCAAGAGATGTCTTCTCTCAAAAGGGTACCTTTTGGAATAAATTTCGAGTAGTTATTTATACCTATCAGAAAAACCCTTTGCACGCTACACATGTGCAGAGATAACTGCCCTGACTAGTATCCTTGGTCGGGAGGATGGTTTTACTGATTGTCGGCGTTTTCGGGAGCGCCGGCAAGTAAATTTGTAAGTCTAGGGGGTCGCGCGTTCCACTCCCTGAATGGTTAGACTCGTGAGTCCAAGATGTATACTGGTTCGGGCTGAAGGTCCCTACTCCAGTTCGTGTGTGGTGGTGTTGTATTACTCTTGGTACAGATGACTGCACAAAGTTTTACAAGCGAGAATGCCAATGGCTTAGCGAGAGGGGTTTGATAGCGCTCTCTCCCTTTCTTGTTCTTGCTCGTTGCCCCCTGAATCGTTTAGCCCTGCCTCCTTTTATACAGAAGGAAGGGGCAGGTTACATCGAGAGTTAGGAGGAAAAGCGAGGTGACCTACGCTAGGAGCTCCGGTCCTTCGTCCTGTGGACTGGTCGCCACCCGTCTTGCCCATGCTGGGTTGGTAGCCTTGGTGGTCAGGGAGGTTAGGTATTTCCCGGGAAGTAGCGTACTTGCCCTCTCGTGATCCTTGCGAATCGACGCCGAGGTGCGTGGCGTTGGTGCCGCCTCGGGAGGAGAGCGTGCGCTCGTCTTTATGGTGGGGTTGATGGGGCCGAAGCTTTGTCTTCTGATCACGGATCTTCTTGGGAAGGAGCCACCGCCTTGTATAGTCGCTCGATTGACCTTATCCGAGGGTGCGTGGCGGTAGGCGGTGAGGACGACACGCGGCACTCGGCGTTCACCACCTTGGTTTGGTTGAGTCGGAGATCCCGCCCGCCAAGAGGTCGGGAGCGCTGTCTGGTCGGATTCGCTTCCCGGCGGTCGGGAGCGGATGCCTTCGCGGTCTCGCAGCGATTCGGTCGGCGGGCGGGCGCGGTCTGATGGGTGGAGATATGCTTGAGGCCGGCTCGCCGCCGGGCTGTTGGGGTATCCTTTTATTAGTATTCGTCAAGAGCCCCGAACTCCCAAGCGATTTGGCAGATTCGGTTGGGGTTGAACTTGACGAAAGTGGTGGCGGGCTCGGTAGGTCGGTCCACCGATCCGTTAAGCGATTTCCGTCGGTGTGCTTCGTTGGATCCGGCAACTGTCCCGAGTTTGGCCGGGGCATTTGAACCGCCGGGGCTTTACTTGCCTCGTTGCGCATGCCGAGCGTAGTTTGCGCGCGCGCCGCTCGTCTTCTTGATCGCCTCGGGTTTCGTGAAGGATGCTTCGTTTTCGGCACCGCATTTACTCGAGACGCTTAGCCTCCTTCGTCCGGATATATATATCGTCATGTGTAGCTTGCTTGAAGGGGACGAGCTTTTTCTTTTGTTCTTTCAAATGGCTTGAGACATCCTCTAGTCTTTAGCTTCGGCGATGGCGTCACGGCAGAAGAAGAAGATCCTCCGCCGAGCTTTGGGTGAGTTCGACCAGCGATGGCCGAGCTCGGGAGGAAGAAGCCGCAGCCGCGCGCCGCTTCGTTGACGCCGCCGCCGAGGCCGTTCCGAGGCTCGAGGTGGTAAGGGGGGCCCTTCTGGAGGCGATGGCGCAAGGGCGCCGACCGTAGTTGGTGCGGCCGCGTCGATGTCGCTGAACGGCAGCAGAGGCATCGGCGTGTTGCTCGCGGCCGTTGCGGCCGTCCCCTCGACCCAGCCAGGGGCCTACCAGCATGCCGTCGGTGCCACCGATGCCGCACGGATGTTTGATAGGTTCTAGGCGTGGGTAGAGTCCTGCCGTGGTGCAGCGTGGCCACTCTTGTATCTGTCGGGTACTGTGTGTAAAGTTGTGTAAAGCTTGAGCCTGTTGGCCTATAATGAAATTTTTCTTTTTCTTTATGAGAATGTCTTTGCGATGAGTTTGCTTTAATTTTAATCGTTGTGGACGGTGCCTTGGTCGACAGGGCGACCGGATGCCTCTGTGAGGTTCGGATGTCCGAGTGCCTTGGTCGGCAGGACGACCGGATGCCTCTGTGAGGTTCGGGTGTCCGAGTGCTCGTTTAACGTCGTAGCTAGACAGTGCCTTGGTGGCGGGGACGACCGGATGCCTCTGTGAGGTTCGGATGTCCGAGTGCCTTGGTCGGCAGGACGACCGGATGCCTCTGTGAGGTTCGGGTGTCCGAGTGCTCGTTTAACGTCGTAGCTAGACAGTGCCTTGGTCGGCAAGGACGACCGGATGCCTCTGTGAGGTTCGGGTGTACGAGTGTTCGTTTAGCGTCGTAGCTAGACAGTGCCTTGGTCGGCAAGGACGGCCAGATGCCTCTCGGGAGGTTGGTGTCCGAGTGCTCGCTTAACGTCGTAGCTAGACGGTGCCTTGGTCGGCAAGGACGGCCGGATGCTCTCGTGAGGTTCGGTGTCCGAGTGCCTTGGTCGGCGGGACGACCGGATGCCTCTGTGAGGTTCGGGTGTCCGAGTGCTCGCTTAACGCCGTAGCTAGACGTGAGTGCTCGTTCGTCGTAGCCGGACGTGAGTGCTCGCTACCGTCGTAGCCGGGCGTGAGTGCTCGTTTACCGTCGTAGCTGGACGTGAGTGCTCGTTTACCGTCGTAGCTGGACGTGAGTGCTCGTTTACCGTCGTAGCTGGACGTGAGTGCTCGTTTACCGTCGTAGCTGGACGTGAGTGCTCGTTTACCGTCGTAGCTGGACGTGGGGCATCCTTCTCGAGTCCTCGTCGGGCGAGGGTAGCTGCGAGAGGAATGGCCGCCGTCTATCCCACATGTATACCCCATCCGCAGGTGTGGGACCTGGAGGGGATGAGCGGCGCGCGTTTACCTGCGTTGGTTTGAACGCCGTGCTCGTGGAGCTAATAGCGGGTAGTCCGAGTGGGTCCTGGGAGGTCCCGCCAAGGGGACCCTTCCGAGCGGACGGTCCCAGTAGGGTGTCCTGCCTGCGCTGTGGGGCGACCCATAAAAACCTTTTCTACTCAATCCCAGTATGGACTCTAGGTCGTCCACGACCCGAGAGCACACGGTGGCCGTCGCTCATTGATGAGCTCCGGGAGAGTGTGAAGTATGGTCTCGACGCGAGTAGAGGTGATTAGGCCGTCACCGACCTAACCGAGGGCCCACCGTGGGGCTCACCTCATACCGCCCCTTGCTCAAGTTTTCTTTGGGCGGCTTTATACCCATCTGGTGGGGTAGGCCTTTTGAACCCTGACTCCTCGCTGGGCCTCGGCGCGAGCCACAAAGCTTTTGCTGTCTTGGGGCCGCGCGCCCGATGGGCTTCTCGCGCGCCCGAGCAACTGTTCGGCCTAAAGGCGAGACCGAGAGGTTACTGGACACGTTGTTCGGGCGGCGTCTTTATGGCCCTTGACGCTGACAAGACAGGATTAAAAGCGGAGTGGTATTGGAAACAGGAGTTACGGTGGCGCGACAGACGAGGGTGGTCGCGACGCCGCTGACGGGCGCTGCTTGGCGGCGTTCGTTCGTCCTCTATAAATACGCCTATTGGGTGCTTTCGAGTGGTCACGCTTTCTTGCACTCTCTCTCGCCTCAAACAAGAAGAGCACCAGAGAGCTAAGGAAAGAAAACACCGACCTTTCTTTCTCACCTTCGGTCGTCTCCCGTGAAGATGTCGTGGCGGAGTGCTCGCGCAAGAAGACGCAGGCGCTTCGGCTTGGTGAAGAAGGGCTTCCTCATGCCGCAGACCTTCCGGTGGAGGGTGCCGACCGGGCTACCACCCGCGCGCGAGGCGACGAGATCGTGGTGCCCCTCGTTCTTCGAGCGGCTTTGGCTCGCCACGCACTCCGCTCGTCCGGGGCTGTTGTTTCATTACAAGGTGGAGGTGCACCATCTCAACCCTAATGGGGTCCTCCACATCGCCATCTCCATCACGCTGCGCGGCCTTCTTGGGGATCGAGCCGCGACCGGGCGTTGTGGAGGCACTTCTTCGAGCAAGGCTCGAAGGACAAAGCCGTCGGGCCTTGGCGCCTGGTGGCTCGCCCTCGGCTTCGCCCGGTCGAGCACGGAGTACTGGAGGTAAAGCTGCCCTCGTCTAACAAGGGCTGGCGTTCCGAATGGCTCTACGTTCGAAACGTCGGCGACAGCGCCCCTCGTTTCACCGGAGAGCTTCCCATGGCGGAGGAGCGGTGGAACTGGGGCGCCGAAAAGAGGGAGAAGAACAAGCTGGCCCTGATCGTGGAGCAGATCAGGGCTCAAAGGAGGCGGGGGCTCACCGGGGACGTGGTTGTGCGCGCCTTCATGGGGATGCGCGTGCAACCACTTGTGCCTGTGCCGCACCTCGCTCCGGTATGCGGGCCGTCCGACCGGCGAGGATGGCCGAACCCAGCTGGCAGCGTCGAGGTGGAGGCTCGGGTGGCGGCCGTTCTGGCGGAGCGCCATCGTGGCCGCGGATGGCCACCCGAGCCATTCTCGCGGCTTTTTCGCCGAACCGTAAGCCGGTGAAATTCTTTCTTCTCTTTTCTTTGTCCTTCGTGACTTGACCGACATTCCTGCATCCTCTCAGGGGCTCATGGGGATGTCTTCCCAGGCGCCGCTCCCGGGGGATAAGGAAGCGCGGGCGGCCGCCCGGGCGAGGACGGCAGAGGCTGACTCCTCCCGCAAGAAGCGGAAGGAGGAAAGGAGGAGGAAGAAAAGTAAGGAACGCAGCGCGCAGCGCGCGCTTGGCGAGGATGTGTCGAGACCACCGCCGTGGGGGCGACCTCCATCGGCAATGGCGGGAGTGCCTCCGCCACCCCTATGGTGGGTTTTTTCCGACCTGCCGATGGCGGCGGCGGCGTGGACTCGGCCGAGGCGGCATCACGGGCCCGTGGCCACGGATCCCCGGTGGGGTGATCTTGCGCTTGCGGTCGTCGCAGCTGCGTCTACCGGAGGCGGCCAGGAAGCGGCCGGCCGACTTGCCCTTTGGCGGGGGCGGCAAAGAGGGCGCGCGTGCCACGCACCGCTTCGGCCTTGTAAGTGTATTATTATTTTATTTTTGGAGCATTTTTTTTTGGCAAAGCCGCCGAGCGACTCTTGAATCTTTGCAGCGTCACGGCGCCTATCTTGGGGTGATCGTGGGCGTGCCACATCGGCCCGCAAATAACGGCGCCGGTGATTTCGGTGACCCGGTTGGGTCGGCGAAGGTCGCGGCGTCGGCGTCGGCGCGCGTCGCCGAGGGGACAGAGCCCCACCCGAGGTCGTGCAAGAAGAACTTCCGCCGCCTCGTGAGACCCTCCGGACGGCGTGATCGTCGTTTGGAGGATGAGACAATGGCGTTGCGGTGATCGCGCCCGATCGTGGCGAGCGGCGACGGAGGTGCCCGACCCTCGCCCCGTGGGGAGGTGCCGCCGATGCCCTCGGCGCAGTCGCCGAGGGATTCGAAGGTTGACCTCGTCACCCTTGCCCATGGTGCTTTGGACGGGTGGCGCCCCGCCCGAGCGGCGAGCGGGCGCGCCACGGTGTAATTCTGGGTCGGGCATCATGGGTGAGGCGAGGAGAGCGAGTGGGCCACCCTTCGGCAAAGGCTACTGACGCTGAAGCCGAGATAGGGCCGATCCGTGAAGGTCTGGCCCTTGCTCTGAAGTCTTCCACCAGGGCGCTGGATATGATGGTCGGGAGTCGGCCGATCGCCTGTAGGTCGGTAGAAAAAGTTCTGATTCGTTGCACATTTTGATAGTTCATCCGTGCGACTAACGGAGTGTCCACATTTTTGCAAAGACTTGCGGGCTCGCCGTCGCGTCGGTCGAGCTCTGCTGCGCTCAGGCGATCGTGGCGGTGCGCTGCGGAGGAGTGCAGTCGGCTGCGCCTTGAGCTGCGCCTAGCCCAGGAGGCCCTGGGCATTAGGCGGTCGGAGGCGGTGGTGATCCGCCAAGGATTTGAAGAGGCCACAAAGGCCCTTCATGATGAGCGCCTAGGAGCCAAGGCTTTGAGGGCGAAAGTGGCGGAACTGGAGTCCTCCCTGATGGAGGTCACCGAGGCCAAGGATGCCGCCGTTGCCGCGGAGGGGATCGCGCAGACGCAGGTAACACGTCTGCGGACCGAGCGGAACAAGGCTCAGGGGGACGCTGCCCGAGTTCGCTCCGAGCGGGCGACTGCTCAGAAGGAGCTGGCCGAGCTGAAGACTTCATACGAGGCGCTGAAGTCGGAAGCTGGCAATCTGACCAACTCCGCGGCCGGTAAGTGTCTCAATTCTTCAATTAAGTTTGGGGGGTGCGACCCACAGGGCGAACTTATCCAAAATCTCCGCAATCTGCAGAGGCGCAGAAGAATCTGAGCGTCGCCGTGGAGGCGCAGAGAACGGCTTCGGCCGCCCGCGACGTGGCGATCGTGGCCCGGGACGAGGCCCGGGCGGCGTTGAAGGTTGCCGAGGACGGTCGGGCCGAGATGAGCGCCGGTGGAGGCCCTCCGCAAGGCCGGTCGGAGGTCCGCGACCGCATCCTTGAGCCGGCAGCCCGAGTGCCCTTGCCCCGCTACCGCCCGAGTGCGGACCGTAGAAGAGGCGGTGGTCACCGGCTGCGCTTGAGCTTCATCGGTGGTCAACACCATCTCGCACTACGACGGCATCGACCTCGCGGTGGTGGGGAGCGGCGTGGTAGGAACCGGATCGACGAGGAGATCGATCGGTTCGAGCTCTTGGTTGAGCCGCACGCCGGAGATCGCCACCGCATCCGCGCCGCAGCCGCCTCCAGAAGCGAGGCGACCAACTCTCCGCCCGCCACCGGCCGCCGCGCCAAGAAGAGTAGAAAAAGTTAGCTTTATCCTTCTTAGATTGTAAAGACCGTTATTTAAACAATCTTGAAATTATCAAGTCCCGAATCGTCCCTCGTCCTTTTTCGTATTTAGGATGAGCGTTTGGCCGACCATAGCCCTAAGGACCGCAGGGCCACTTATGCGTGGGTCGGGTTGTTTTGGGAGGAGCGAGGTGGATTGGAGACTTGGCTATGCAATGTTAGGCGCACTTGTGAGGATAGGAGTGTTCTAGACCGGCCAGGATCTTTCCACTCGGGCACTTCCTTCTTCCGCAAAGTGCTACTTAGCAACCATAGTCGTTGGGCGAGGCCGTAATACTTGGGTTGAGAGGGTTACTGCTCGGGATGGACCTCATGACCGGTCGGGTCACGTGCCCTCATAAGCGCGTGGGATAGCCGAGTTCGTGCGGGGGAGTGTTCCTCGCCGACCCAAAGGTCACTCCACTCGGGTACTTCCTTCTTCGCGCAAGTGTTAGCAACCATAGTACCGGGCGAGGTCAGTAGCACTTGGGTCAAAGGAGTTACCGCTCGGGAAGGACCTTGTGGTCGGTTGGGTCATCAACCAGCGCAAGTGCCGACCAGGAGCAGCTGAACAGGGCGCGAAAGGCGACCCGAGTCATCGTGACGGCGACTGTGTGCTCGGAAGGAAGAAGGTAAAGAGCATGCTAGGAAGAGGAAAAGAGTTTAGGGATAGAATCGCCTTAACTTTTCAATGTTCGGGCATTAGGAGGATCGACCATCGGCGTCCTTGAGTCGGAAGGTGCGGTCGGAGAACTTCCACGACGGTGAAAGGACCCCTCCTGCGGCGCCACTTGTGCTTATCTTTGGTTGTCTGGACCGACGCAGAACCAAGTCACCGGTGAAGGATCGTCCTCGAACTTGGCGGCCGTGGTAGCGCGCAGGCTTGTTGATATCCGGCCGACCGCAGACGCCACGCCGCGCGCCTCGCCGAAATGGTCGATGGCGTCTTGTTGCAGGCGAGCCCCGAGCCTCATCGAAGGCTTGCAATCTCGGGAGCCGTATTCGGTCGATGGGCAAAACGGCTTGCGCGAACACCATAAAGAAGGGTGTGAACCCGGTCGCCGGTCGGCGTGGTCCGCAGACTCCAGAGGACGGAGGGCAGCTCGGTTACCCAGCGCCCTGCGAAATGCTTGAGCCGACTGAAGATCCGCGGCTTGAGTCCTTGAAGGATCATGCCGTTAGTGCGCTCGACCTGGCCGTTAGTCCGCGGATGGGCTACTGCTGCCCAATCGACACGGATGTTGAAGTCGTCACAGAACTCGAGAAATTCCTTCCCCGTGAACTGTGTTCCGTTGTCGGTGATGATGGAGTTTGGGACTCCAAACCTAAAAACGATGTCGCGGAAGAAGATGGCGCTTGTACCGACGTGGCGCCACGACCGGCTTGGCCTCTATCCACTTGGTGAACTTATCTACCGCGACGGCGGTGGGTGAAGCCCGGCGCTTTCCGAAGGTTCGACCAAATCGAGTCCCAGACGGCAAAGGCCACGTGATGGGGATCGTCAGTAAAGCTTGGCGGATCGTCTGCCGAGCAAAGAATCGCATCCTTCGCAGTCGTCACGATATGCTCGGCGTCGACACGCGGTTGGCGAAGAGAAACCTTGTCGAAAGGCCTTTCCCACAAGAGATCGGGTGCTGCGTGGTGACCGCAGACTACCGCGTGTATGTCGTCCCGGTATTATTTTCCTTGGTCGGTCAAGATACATTTTGGAGGACCGGAGGGACTCCTTTGTAGAGGTGCAGGCGATCAGACGAAGGATTTTGCCGCGGGCGAGGCGCCGGCCCTCGGTCGGGTCGGGGAAGTGACCCGTCCGTCAAACGGTCGATGTAGGGCCTCCTCGGTCGGACTCAAGTGCTAGCACACCGCGGCAGATCCGGCCAAGTCTACGCCGACCGTAGCGTCGGTCGGGCGACCGTCTTTGGATTGGTCGGGTGGCCGCCACCGCCGAGTCCGGTGACATGGCCGCAGGAGGTCGAGACGAAGATCCCGGCGGGACGGGCTCTGCTGGAGGCAAGATTGGCGGTGATCGGCCTCGCCATTGTAGCGTCGGTAGCTATGGTGAAGCTCGAAACCCTTGAACGCTCCTCGAGCCGGCGTACTTTCGACAAGACTGCGGCCATGCGGGCGTCTCGGGGCCCGCAGCTTTCATGACTTGGTCGACGACAAGCTTGGAGTCCCCGTGGGCGAGCCCGCGAGCACCGAGGTCGGCGGCGATCCGGAGACCGTTGGCGAGCCTCGTGACTCGGCAATGTTGTTGGTCGCGTCGAAGAGCAACCTAATGGCGACAGAAGCTTTGTTCGAGTGGGGAGATGATGGCGACTCCGCGCGCGCCATTCTTGGTGTAAGACCCGTCGAAGTACATTGTCCAAGACGGGGTCTTCGACCACCGGTGGTGCACAGGCTTGGTCCACTCGGCGACGAAGTCGGCCAGAGCCTGCGACTTGATCGCCGTCTGAGGGACGTATATTATGCCATGGCCGCTAAGCTCGGCGCCCATTTGGCTATCCTTCCCGAGGCATCGCGATTGTGGATGATCTCGCCTAGTGGGGACGTGGTCACCACGGTGATGGCGTCTTGATCGAAGTAGTGAACGAGTTTCCTCTTTGCGATGAGCACCGCCAGAGTAACTCTCGCACTGTGGGTCTACCGAGTCTTGGACTCGGAAAGTACCTCATCGATGAAGTAGACCGCCGTTGTACCTTGAGCTCACGGCCTTCTTCCGCTCGCTCCACCACGAGGGCCGCGCTGACGACTTGGGTAGTGGCAGCGATGTAGAGGAGCAGCGGTTCACCTGGTGCCGGGGCGACCAGGACTGGAGGCGAGGACAGGAAGGCCTTCAAGCGGGTGAGGGCCTCCTGAGCCTCAGGTGTCCAACTGAAGCGGTCGGATTTCTTGAGCAGCCTGTAGAGCGGCATTCCGCGTTCGCCGAGGCGAGACATGAAACGGCTCAAAGCCGCCAGGCATCCGGTCAGCCTCTGGACCCCTTTGAGGTTGCTGACCGGGCCCATCCTTGCGATCGCCGAGATCTTCTCCTGATTGGCCTCGATGCCTCGCTCAGAGACGATGAAGCCTAAGAGCTTTCCTTTGGGGACCCCGAAGACGCACTTCTCTGGGTTGAGCTTTATGCGAAACCGTCGAAGGTTCGCGAAAGTCTCTTCTAGGTCGGCGATAAGGTCGTCAGCCTTCCTGGTCTTTACGACAATATCGTCGACATACGCCTCAACGTTGCGGCCGATCTGGTCATTGAAGCACGTTTGCATACATATTGGTATGTAGCGCCGCGTTCTTCAGCCGAAGGGCATTGTGACATAGCGAACGAGCCGAACGGAGTGATGAAGGAAGTCGCGGTGGTCGGACTCCTTTAGCGCAATCGGTGGTAGCCCGAGTAGGCATCCAGAAAGGAAAGAGACTCGCACCCAGCGGTGGAGTCGATGACTTGGTCGATGCGAGGTAAGGGGAATGGGTCCTTGGGGCATGCTTTGTTGAGACTCGTATAGTCAACACACATTCTCCATTGCCCGTTCTTCTTTTTACAAGTCTGAGGTTGGCTAGCCACTCGGTGGCGCACCTCTTTCTTAACCCCCCGCCAAGAGTTTGGCGATCTCCTCCCTATAACCTGCGCCTTTCCTCGTCGGCGGCGCGGCGTTGGGCGACCGGCTTTGAGCCTGGTCGGACGCTCAAGGAGTGCTCGGCGACCTCCTTTGGAATGCCCGGCATGTCGGAGGACCTCCATGCGAAGACATCTTTGTTAGTGCGGAGGAAGTCGACGAGCGCGCTTTCCTATTTGGCGGGGAGCGTGGCTCCGACCCGCACGGTCTTGGTCGGATCACAGGGATCGACCGTGACCTCCTTCGTGTCTCGGCGGATTTGAAGGATCCCGCCGATTTTCTTGGATTCGGGGACGGATTCGGCGGCTTCCTTCCGAGCTTGTTGAGTTCCGCAGAGGCAACGACCGCGAGGCGAGCTCGCGGTGCCGGCTCGCAGATTGAAGGCAGCCGGAAAGACGATGCCGCGGTAATGACTCCATGCGGTCGGGCATCTTGACTTGAGGTAGGCGTGGTGGGGATCGCCATGAACTTGGCGTAGCATGGCCTCCCCAGATGGTGTGGTAGGCGCCGGGAAATCCACGACCTCGAAGGTGAGGTCTCGGTGCGGAAGTTTCCCGGCTCCCCGAAGGTGACGGGCCGGTCGACCTGCCCGAGCGGATGGGCTTGCTGGCCCGGGATGACGCCATAGAAAGGTGCCTTGCTTGGCCGGAGGCTTGAGCGCGGGACCCCCATAGCGTCGAACGCCTCAACGTGAGGATGTTAAGGCCGCCGCCCCGCCCATCGGCACCTTCGTGAGGCGCCGTTCGACGACGGGTCGACCACCGCCGGTACCTCTACCGTGGACGCGATCGGGGTGATCGGTCCGATCAAAGGTGATCGGGAACTCCGACCACCGAAGATATTGGGGGACGCCCGGCGCGACGGTGTGGACCTCGCGGTAAGCGAGCTTGAGTCGACGCTTGTCGGCGTAGCAAGCCGGTCCTCCGAAGATCATGAGGCAGCCGTCGGGCTCGGGGAACTCGTCGTCTGCCTTCTTCTCCGCCGTTCGCGGGGCCGCGGCGGGCTTCTTTCCTTTGCAGCGGCGTGGTGGGGACGCTAGAGAGATAGCGCCTCAGGACTTCGCAGTCCCGGTACTTGTGCTTGACGGAGAACCCATGGTTTGGGCATGGGCCGTCCATCAATTTCTCGAAGTGGTCGGGGGCGACGGTCGGCCGCGCCTGCTGCTTGGCAGGGCGGTCGACCGTGGCGACCACTTGGGTCTCACGGATCTGCTTCCCGTGCCGCTTCCGCTTGTCAAAGCGGTCGGGAGGAGACCCGGTTTGGACGCCGGGCTCCTGCTGGGCCTTTCCTCCTTCGAAAATAGCCCCTACGGCCTCCTCGCCGGAGGCGTGGTTGGTGGCGATGTCGAGGAGTTCCTTGGTGGTCCTGGGCTTGAGGCAGCCCAGCTTGTGCACCAAGGCCTTGCAGGAGGTGCCGTAGATGAAGGCTCCCACGACATCGGCGTCGGAGATGTCGGGAGCTTCGTTACCTTGGCGGGAAAACCGCGGATGTAGTCCGGAGGTTTCCCTGGCTGCTGTTTGCGCCCTTCAGTCGGGAGTTTCGAGCGCTTGTAAGTGCCACGAAGTTACCGACGAAGAGATTCTTCAAGTCGGCCAGTTCTCGACAGTTTTGGCGGCGGTACTCGAGCGAGCTCGGCCGAGTCCGCGAGTAGATGGGGAATCTTGGATGATGAAGAGATCATCTGTCGCTCCCACCCGGTATGCGAGCCGGTAATCTTGAGCCGGACACAGGTTGGTGGCTCCGGTGTACTTGGCAATGTTGGTAGGCGCCGAAATCGGCGGAAATCCGCTGGCGGATCCCTTGGCAAAAAGCCCGTGGTCGGGACCATGAGGCTCGGCTGCGATAGTGGCGCTCACCATCCGCAACACGTGAGTGGGCGGCGTCCTCCGCCATCTTTCTTCGCGCCTCGAGGTGGCGCGGATGTAAATAAACATTACCGAGGCGCTGGCGCACCGGGTGCGTGAGGCTGGGTGGTTCATGGTGGGGTGCGGTCTTGGCGCGCCAACCGGCTTCCATGCGCGTGCGGGCCCGGTGGCGGAAGTAGCGCCCGGTGTGGTAGGAGCGGAGGCTGCATGTCTTGACGGCGCGCGCGCTCCACCACCCGAAGGTTACGGTAGGTAGCTCGGCCTCGGGTTTGCGGGCTCGGAAGGCCTCGGAGCAAGATTGCGCCGCGGCCACGTTTTGGCTCGCGTGAGGGAAAAAGCTGGGGCGCGGATTACGCCCCCAACTTGTGGTGCTCTTGGCGCGCGCGCCCGTGCGCGTCGCGCAGCACTTGTGCGGGCTCGGGCTCGTCCTGCTCCAAGTTGGCCTGGAGCCGGTCGAGCTCGACCTTCGCTCCTCGGCTCTCGCGTTGCCGTTGGAGCTCGGTGGCGAGCTCGAAGCGCGTTCGTAGCCTTCATGGCTGGTATTCCCCCTCCGTGCCTCGGTCGTCGGACGGGGACCGTCGTAGCCGCGGTGGCTACGACCAAATCGGTTGTGCCGCCACGTTGCACTCGCGAGTGCCGCTGGGCGGGATACTCCGCGTCGGGCTGGGCCGTGGTGGAAGAGTCTTCCAAGAACTCGTGGGCGGAGGTTGGCATGTAGCCACCATCGCCACCAATCGCGAGCCTACGGGTGACATGGTCACCCGCCGCCTCTGGGAGTTTTCGCCGACCGCGCGGAGCACTCCTCGGGTTCGGCCGGGGCTGCAGGGCGCCAAGCGGAGCTAGCGGCCGCCGAGAGGACGCCCAAGCTCGTGGCGCTGTCTTCCGAGACAGCGGGACAGCGTGAGCCCTCCGTCGGGGTGACGGCGGTCGAGGAGCCAAGCGGATCGGTTCCCGGCGCGATCATGCCGTCGCGATGGGTGGATGCCATCGGGAGATAAGCGGAATCCGGAGATGGTGATGAAGACGCACGAAGCCCCTACAGCGCGCCAACCGCCGGCGTTTTGGGGCGCCGGCAAGTAAATTTGTAAGTCTAGGGTGTCGCGTTCCACTCACGAATGGTTAGACTCGTGAGTCAAGATGTATCTTGGTTCGGTGAAGGTCCCTACTCGATTCGTGTGTGGTGGTGTTGTATTACTCTTGGTACAGATGATCGCACAAAGTTTTACAAGCGAGAATGCCAATGGCTTAGCGAGAGGGGTTTGATAGCGCTCTCTCCTTTCTTGTTCTTGCTCGTTGCCCCTTGAATCGTTTAGCCTGCCTCCTTTTATCTGAAGGAAAGGCGGGTTACATCGAGTTAGGAGGAAGCGAGGTGACCTACGCTAGGAGCTCCGGTCCTTCGTCCCGTGGGTGGTCGCCACCCGTCTTGCCCATCTTGGGTTGGTAGCCTTGGTGGTCGGGAGGTTAGGTATTTCGGGAAGTAGCGTACTTGCCCTCGTGATCCTTGCGAATCCGACGTCGAGGTGCGTGGCGTTGGTGCTGCCTCGGGAGGGCGTGCGCTCGTCTTTATCGTGGTGGTTGATGGGTGGAAGCTTTGTCTTCTGATCACGGATCTTCTTGGGAAGGAGCCACCGCCTTGTATAGTCGCTCTCGATTGACCTTATCCGAGGGTGCGTGGCGGTAGGCGGTGAGGACGACACGCGGCACTCGGCGTTCACCACCTTGGTTTGGTTGGAGTCGGGAGATCCGCCCGCCAAGAGTGGGTCGGGGGTGCGCTGCTGGGGGGAGATATGTCTGGTCGGTTCGCTTCCCTGGCGGTCGGGAGCGGATGCCTTCTGTGATCTCATGAGCGATTCGGTTCAAGGCTAGGCTAGGGGCTTTTCTCTGTTGTCTTGACTTTGGAGATATGCTTGAGGCTAGAGGCTCGTCGCCGGGCTGTTGGGGTATCCTTTTTATTAGTATTTGGTGAGCCCATCGATCAAAAAGAGTTTCAGAGCATGATTGGCTCCCTCTTGTATCTCACTGCGTCGAGGCCGGACATACACTTTGCCGTGTGTATGTGCGCTCGATTTCAGGCTTCTCCTCGTGCCTCTCACTGTCAGGCGGTGAAGCGTATTTTCTGGTACCTTTGCGCTACCATTGATTATGGTATTTGGTACTCTTCCTCCTCTTGTCTATCTCTTAGAGCCTTTTTCGATGCTAACTTTGCTGGCTGTAGGATAGATAGGAAGAGCACTTCTGGCACTTGCCAATTCATTGGCACTTCTCTTGTTTCTTGGTCATCTAGGAAGCAGTCTGGGGTTGCACAGTCCACCGCTAAGGCCGAGTATGTTGCTGCAGCCAGTTGCTGTAGCTGTGTTCTCTGGATGAGATCGACCTTGCGGGACTTTGGGTTAGATATACAGAGTGTGCCACTTTTCTGTGACAACACTTCTGCTATTTGCATTGCTAAAAACCCAGTGCAGCATTCCCGGACCAAACACATTGATATTAGATATCACTTCCTTAGAGACCATGTAGAGAAGGGGATATCGTGCTTCAGTTTGTAGAGAGTGACCTTCAGTTAGCCGATATCTTCACCAAGCCTTTGGATAGCTCCAGGTTTGTTGCCCTGAGGAGTGAGCTTGGGGTCGTGTGCCCTTACGGCCTTCTGTGAGGGGGAGCTGGCTTGTATATTATGTATTATATTATTTTTCTTCCAGTTCTTC